>CM035146.1:105922411-106576578 GCA_020205605.1 Panax ginseng
CTCAAGAGTGAGCTTCACTCTATCGACCAAGCAAAGCATGGTTGTATGACCATAAACGTAAGTCTTGGACCATTCTGTGATATAATTTTTGAAATGTTTATGTGGTACAGATTTTAACTTGTGATTATTTGCGTGTCTTTGATCAAACCAACTTCCCCGGAGTAAAAGACTTGGAAGATTTCTTGGCGGGAGGATTGATGCAAATGAAGAACTCCCTAATGAGGAGCCTTCCTGAATCGAACCCCCGCCTCGAGCTAACACTAACTCCCTTCGGGATGATGACCTCGTTCGATAATCCTATCATCCTCGGCGGTCCTCCGACCTCATAGAAGGAAGAAGGCCGCCAAAGGGCTGTGGACTCTCGCGAGATAAATCTCGAAAGCGACGAGGAGGTACTTCCGATGTAAACCCACAAACAATTCCTTCAATCGAACCCACAACAACCTCTCGAACCAACTCCACCAACCTCTCAACCAAATCTAAGAAAGGGAGTCTCCTCGACATTCCTCCACACGATCGGGCGAAAGTCCTTCATGCTAAAAAATTGAGAAGCAAAATAATTCCTCTTCATCGCCGATTTAACTCCGCGTTCCCTCTCCTTCAACATCCAAATATTAAATGAAACCCTCAACACTCTAGCGCCGAAAGAGTCGGGGCCAACCTTTCTCCGTCCCGAAAAGAAAAATGACCTGACGGTCACTTTGGCTTCGACTTCAACCTTCTTCAACTCCCGAGCCAATGCCACCGACCACCTTCTCCAGAGGCAATGCACGCGATCCTTCACCGGTTCGCGATCGACCTATGCCTCCTCCTCAAGGACCAATGACATCCGAATTTCAAAGATGATGCCATGGGTTCACCGACTATGTGGCCTTTGCTTCGATGCCAATTTCCCTTTCAACTGCTTTGAGGCCTTTGTTCGTGAGACCGATGACCACTTGGTTGAAACAGCTTCAACGGGATTTGCTCAAATAAGGCATGAGCTACTTGGCTAAGGTAAATGACTCTTCTCTTCCTTTGCTTACTTACTTTCATATTCATACATCCAAGCGGATTGAATAACACCGAATACATGAAACAGTAAATCTCCTTTCTTGGACGTCAAGGCGTCCAGATCTCTCCAAGTCAATCCGGGAGGAAGCGTTGAAGAAGGAAAATTCCTCCTCAAATCGCCTGGCTCGGAAAGGACTCATCGTGAAGGCCTTCTTCATACTAATGAAGGTCTTCGTAAAGAGTTGGTCCAAGCTAAGGGAGAAGTGAAGGCCTCAAGGAAGAACTAAAGTCGATTAAGGCTCAAAGATGTTTGAATTGTCAACATGAACGTCGACTTAGTTCAGAGGAGTGAACTGAGGATGAATAAGATAAAGGAGTTGAAGTCCGACGCCAAAATCTTGACCAGGACGATCCATAAGTTGGAGCAGGATGAAAAGCTTCAACTGAATATACGGCAGCAGCTCGAGCAAGAGATCCGAGAACTCAAGGCTCTTCAGGACCTTGGGCCTCCTCTAACTGATGCTCTTCGCAAAGAAATTTGTGAAGAGTATAGGAACTCGGACGAAATAAATGAAGAAATCATGAGAATTCACAAAGAAAGCTACGAGCTATCGGCCAAGTCTTAGCAAGGAAAGGTTGATCAAGGCTAACTTAGATCCTCACTCACCGGACTCTTCTGGATGATGATGGAGCTACACAAGCACCAAATTTATGGGTTGTCTTAGGTCTTATTATGAATATTTGTAGAAATTTTATGTTACTTCCTTATTTGTAAATGAACTTAAATATTAATGAGAAATGATTTTCTTCCTTATGACTTCAGTGTACTTTTTATTTTATGTCAATACTTCAATATGAATTTATATGGACAAGTATACAAAAAACCCTTTCGAGAATTTAACTTCAAATGATTAAGCATGTCATATAACAGATAAGCATGTCATGTAACAGATAAAGTGATGTTAAGGGACGAGGCATTCCGAACTCAATACTTAAATAAAATAAAGTACCAAATACTCATCATTCAAGTGTGAGATCGGTCATTTGTTTACCACTCGGGATGAAACAATTATACGAAAACCAAGATATAAGGATCAAGACATAAGGACCAAGATATAAGGATCGAGACTTAAGGACCAAGATATAAGGATCGAGACTTAAGGACCAAGATATAAGGATCGAGACTTAAGGACCAAGATATAAGGATCGAGATATAAGGACCAAGATATAAGGATCGAGATATAAGGACCAATTGTGACCATTGACTTACCACCTGGTAAAATCAATATAGATCCTTCGCCTACCACTCGGGGGTAGAACGACAAATGGGTCATCATCGAATGGCCAAATGAGTCCTACCATACCTCCTTACACCATAAAGGACCATAGGACAAAATAGACCAGGGACTAATAGTGACCATTGATTTACATACCGGTAAAATCAATATAGGATCCTTCGCCTACCACTCGGGGTAGAACGACAAATGGGTTTGCCATCGAATGGCCAAATGAGTCCTCCTACCATACCTCCTTTACACCATAGTGACCATAGGACAAAATAGAGCAGGATCAATAGTGAAAAAGTGTCTTTTATTGATAATGAACAATAATATACGATTTCGATGAATTAACTTGATCTTTATTGAAAGTATTTTCAAGCCCGCCAAATATGCTGTGTTTTGATTTCGAACCATCTAATGCCCTTAACCTAGAGTGCCTTGTTTGGATACTTCGATCACCTCATATGGTCCTTCCCATTTTGGCATTAACTTTCCGTATTTTTTGAGGTGTAGCTTCTGGCTTCTCTGAGATCGAAGTCTCCTACTTGAATCTGCAAGTTCGACTCCTTTGTTGTAATGCTTCGCTACTCTTCGCTGATAAGCGTGACCAATTTAAATAGAAAGCAACCTCTCTAACTTCTTCTAGTAGATCTAAATTGGCCTTCATCCTTCATCATTGTATATTTCTTTGTATTGACCGACCAAGACTTGAGATCCGATTTCGACAGGACTAAGGCATCGATTACCATAGGCCACCGAAAGGGTGAATCCTCAGCAGGTAGTCCTTGGTGTAGTCCTAAGAAGCCCACAACACGCCGAGCAGCCTCCTCCGCCATCTTCCTTTAGCTTCATCTAATCTGCAGGCTGATCCCATTCAAAGAAGTCATTCCGTTGGTCACCTCAACTTGCCATTTGATCGTGGATGAGCCAATCAAGTCCTCTTATGTTGAATCCCCAACCCTTTTAAAAATGCTTCAAATTTTGATCCCATGGTGACGTCCGCTGTCCGATATTAATACTCTAGGGATCCCGGCGAAACACTACTTGATTCTTTTATGAACTTCAAACATTCTTGCTCCGTAATTAACTCAAGCGGCTTCGCCTACCCACTTAGTCATGTAATCAATAAGAATTGTGACAAAGCTAACTTGACCTTTAGCTTTAGGCAATGGACCCAATATATCTACCCCCTGCATAAATGAAGGGTATAGGAGATAAAATCGAGTATAGCTCTTCCAATGGGTGATATGGGATCGGATCGTTTGAGTTGGCACTTTTCACATTTCTTGACATACTCAGTAGCTTCCTTGAAAATTGTAGGCCAATAGTATCCTTGTCGAAGTACTTTGTAAGCCAAAGATTTAGCGACCATATGATCACCGCAAATGCCCTCGTGAACTTTCCAAGAAGGCATATTCCGCCTCGGATGGGACCAGTACTTGAAAGAATGGTGAAGAAAAGGCCAATCGGTAAAGATCGCCATCAATAAGAGTAAAGTTAGGCGCTCTTGTATTTGATCTTCTTTGCTAACATCTCGATCCGGGAAGGAAGGACGCCATCCGCCAAATATTCGATGTAGGGTCATCCAAAGCCAGTTAAATCGTTCGATACACATCACAGCCTTCATGTCAACAACACTCTATTTGTTGCGAAACTTCCAAGTAAATCGATCCGTTAAAAACATCTCGCATCCGTAGTAGCCAATTTCGACAATGCATCGGCGATAGAATTGTCATTACGCTTATGCCCCAGAAATTAAATGACGAAGCGAAATCTCAAGTCGGTCCTTTAACTCCGCCAAATACTTGATCATTCGATTCCCACGAGCTTCATAGTCCCCTCGACAAATTGCTTTGACAACCAACCGAGAGTCATCAGAGATGATAAGGTTCCTAACCTCTGACTCTTTTGCCAATCGAACACCGCTAAAGACCGCTTCATACTTCGGCTTCGTTGTTTGTCGCTTTAAATCCAAATCGATGGCTCGTTGAACTTTGAACCCGTCCGGACTCGTCAAGATAATTCCCGCCCCACTAACGCTTAGGGTAGAAGAACCATCTCGCATATAGGGTCCAAACATTCGATCCTCGTGAAGAATCAATCGCCGCCGACGGAGGATTCAAACTTTTCCCAGAATTTCGGCATCTCTTCGCGTGAACGAACATTCTATTATGAAATCGGCCAAAGCTTGGCCTTTGATAATGGTTCGTGGATGATATTCGATGAAAAAACTGCGGATAACTCCATTGTCCACGCCGCTAATCTTCCCGAAACTTCCGACTTGCCCATCACCTTCTTCAATGGTTGATCGAAGGTAGACAACCGAGAGTTCGACTTTGAAAATATCTGCCAAGCTTCCTACTAGCAATTATCAAAGCGAAAGCAAATTTTTCAATATTTGATACCGGTTTCAAAGATCTCGCAGGACGTGACTAACATAATAGATCGATGTCGCTTTCCATCGATCTCCGAACCAAAGATCGCTTCCAACCGCTAACGAAACTTGCCGCCAGACATGGATATAAGGTCTCTCATTGGAATGGGTTTCACCAATAAAGGAGCCGAGAAAGATACGCCTTTATGCTCTGAATGCGTCTTCACACTCAAGTCCACCGAACGCTTCGCATTCTTCTTCCCTTTTAAAGTATCAAAGAAAGGAAGGCACCTCTCCGCAGATTTGGCGATTAACCTCCTTAATCTCGCAATCTCGCCAATGACGTTGGGCGCCTTTGAATGACCGAGGAGTCTTCATATCAAGAATGGCTCAATCTTCTCTCCGGTTGGCCTCGATACCCTTTGACTAATAAGATAACCCGAAACTTCCCCGCGCACCGAGGCCGAAAGTGCATTTGGCCGGATTAAGCCTTAGTTGATGATGACGACGATGACGAAAGCATTCCTCTAGATCGTCTAAATGACTCGAACGTGCATGCTTTTCACAATCATGTCATCAACGATACCTCCATGTTCCTTCCTACCGCCATCGAAGATGAAGTTCATCATTCTCCGGTAAGTGGCTCCAAAGATTTATAAGGCCAAAAGTCATCTTCTTGTAGGCGCGTGACAATCGAATCGGTGTGTAATAAACGCGCCTTTGGGATGTCCTCTTTACGCATGGATATTTGGTGATAACCTGAAAAAGCATCCATAAAGCTTAGTAATGCATACCCCGAAGTGGCATCGATAAGCTGATCAATATGGGGCAGAGGATAAAAGTCCTTCGGACAAGCTTTATTGAGGTCGGTGTAGTCGATGCAAAACCCGCCATTTTCCATTCTCGCTTCGCACCAACACCACATTCGCCATCCACTTTGGATAATCAATTTCATAGATGAAGTCGGCAGCCCAACAAACTTTGCTATTTCCTCATCAATGATTTTCGTCGGCTCGGGCGCAAAGATCCGCCTTTTTCCGCCGAATCGCTTCTTCGAGGATCTACATTCAGTCGTGCTCGGTATCTTCCCGCTTAACTCTGTGCATGTCCTTCGGTTCCCATGCAAAAATATCCGCATAGCAGCGCAACAGCTCTATAAGGTTTGTCCGAAGAGGTTCTGGTAAACCCGAACCGATCTTCACGGTCTTGTCGGGCTTTCCAATGATCAACTCGACCTCCTCCGTCTCTCCGGCAGGAATCACCATCGGTTCGGAACTACTTTCGGTAAAGGGCTCAATCTCAATTGCCATCGCCGCTTTTTTTTTTGTCAATTTCCCACTCCGGAGGAAATAACAAAGATTCCGATAGCATCGTCGGGCCGAGATCCAAGTCCCCCACCTCTCCTACTCCGTGAGCCGTGGGAACTTGATTTTGAAATGAGGATGGAGGTGATGGCTTGAGAAGCGGTTAAAGTAGGTCTTCCCAAAGATAGCGTTGTGGTTCATCAACGTACACAACATAGAATTTACACACTATTTCGACTCACTGTGGCCGTGTCAAGACAACCGGGAGTTCAATAAAGTGCTACTTTACTTTACGGATCATTCATTGAAGCCGTATAAAGGAGCTTCTGCCCGACCTCCATTTTCGCCTGTCGAGGTGCATCCTCGATAGTACGGGCATACAGGATATCTCATCAAGATCCATTGTCTATCATCATGCGCTTCATGTCCACCGTGCCCACTTTACTGCACGTGATCACCAAGGCCCCCTCATGCGGCTCGATGGGCTCGGAAGGAGAGTCGGCTCGGTGAATGATATGACAGTCCCGGGGAATGGTCTATCTGCTTTCAGGGGAGCATCTGTCATAGTCATGACCGAATTCAGGTAAGCCCTTCTCTTCTTCCCTATCAATTTCCCCGCGGACCCACCGGTTATCACATCGATAACATGCCTTGGCGGCGATCGGAGCCCTCGAACCGTCTCAACAAAGACGGTTAACGTTCTGCTGATTATTTACGGCCACATACTGCACCAACAAGCCATCTTTAATCTTCCTCTCCACAAAGTCTTTCAAATTGCAACACTCGTTAGTGTCGTGGCCAGCGGCTTGATGATAGCCACAATACTTACGAGAGTTACCCTGCCCAGTTCGGTAATTATCACGGGGTGGCTCAAAGAAAGGTTGGTTTCTGATCTGATCCAAAATTATCGATCTATCAGTGTTTAGTTTGGTGTAGATCTTATTCACCTTCGGGGCCGGAACGGAGGGATGACTGCTTCCCTGCCGCCAGGAATTGTTGTACTTTTTTGAACTGCCCTCTGTCCGATCATTATACCCCGCTTCCTCTCTGCTTCAACTTCGGGCTTAGAGCCACCGACTCTTTCCCCGACGAAAAGAGGATTTTTCAGTCGTTCATAGCTTCTTCCACAACGATGTAGCCTTCGCTTTGTCAAAGGCTTCGGCCAAGCTCTTCGGATGATTGAACATCAACTTCTTCACCAACTTTTCGGACTTGACCAGATCCAATCCATTCTGGAACAAACCTACAGCCTGGAGGTCATTAAGATCGGACACCTGACCGACTGCTTCTCTGAACCTCTTTACATACTCGCCCAAAGATTCACCGCAAAACCGCCGAACTGCGCTAAAAGAACCCGTGGGCTTTCCTCTTTTTGGTTGCTCTCAAACGAGCATGGAACTTATCACAAAGTTCGGTCCACGAGGATATGGAATCAAGGCAAAGTTCCCAACCAATCGCCTCGCATCTTTTCCGAAAGGCAACAACAAAGGTGTGGCACTTGGCAAGATCGGTGAAGTCGTAATAGTCCATTAGTCGGTCGAACGCTCGCTATGGTCATAAGGATCTCCTGGTTCCATCGTAACTTTCCACGCGAGGCATTTTTTTTAGTGATATCCGCTTTTCCTCGAGAATAGGCGAGGAAAAAGGGGATGCTTTCTTTCCCGAGCGTCCTTCACCGCTTTGGACCTCGGTCGGCTTGTTTTCTAAGCTCTTTAAGCTCCTTTACTAGAAAATCAACGCCTTCAGTCATGGGAGAAGCCTCTTTCTCATGAACAATATTATGTCTCCGAGAGATCGACCCCTCCCGCCGATCCTATCGCCTCTGTAGGACTTCTTGATCCGCTTCAAGACACAACTCTTTCCTTGTGGTGAGAATGATCACGTTGATAGTCCATTACCCGGACTTCGGTATGACCTCCTTCGACCTACTCCTTTGTTGATGATCATCTCGATCTTTGAGAAGTAATTACCATTATCGCCTTCTTCGAGGCCATGGAGTTCTCGCTTCTCGATCTTCTCCTACTTCGAGAATGATCCTAGAAACCCATGGGACCTCTTGACTCCTTACCCTTCGTCGAGTCTCCTCCTTATGCCCATCGCGTTTTCGTATTGATCATGGCATTTGGCTTCGTCTTGTAATTCCACCACCAAGCATCTGTTGGCTTATATCTTCTTTTGCTTTAATAGGACCGCCATGGCTCGTCTCAGCTTCGTCCCGCCATCTTCGCCAACTTGGCGCCTCTATCTCCTTGCTTACTTATGATGAATCTTGGTTGGCGAGCCTTCCACCGTCTTGACCATGACCTCGCCTCTCATTCGCATCGAAAACCAATCTTCATCTCGCCCCGCCTTTAATCTTGGACGGAGATCCCACGAATTATGCTTAGAAGCCGTGTTTCTCGTGAGCACTTCTTGGAAGGACCTGACGATCCTTCATCAAACACGAGGCGATGACGAGCTAATGTACCATCGCCGCCTCTTCCGTGTACCATCCCTACTCCTCCTCATCTTCTGAAGTAGGTTAAACGATTGTGATTGAAAATTTTTATGACACTAGAACTCAAACCCCTCCTTCTAGCGCCAATGTTAACGCCAAGATCTTTCTCCACGTCCCAATCACGTAAGACGTCCTGATCCTCGCAGACAAGAACACAAATCGACACCGAAAGCTTAACGGCGGTTCCGGCTTGGGATAGCTTCAGCGTGAGAATTAAATGACGTGTTCACGAGGTTAACAATGGAGGAATATATGGTCTAGTGTATTGAGAGAATTAAAATCTCAGTCGTGTGTATGGGAGAATATGAGTAATCAATATATGAGAGAACATACCTCCATACGATGGCTTCCTTGCTAAGTTATATTACTTTTGCTTGGATTATTGTGCCACCCACTACTACTCCGACACCCCTACGATCCGATGGACCTCTGCCAATTATATCGGGTTTATCTACTAACTTTTGGCCACACTGCTTTCTCTCACGGCCGTAAGTTATGATCCCATCCACATTAATGCATGGCAGGAGGATTGGTCAACTGTCATGCTTTTTCATCATCACAAGTCAAAGTAACAGATATTAAAATATCTAATGGGTCGATCCATTGGACTGACCCGGTCCAACAGGATTAAATAAAGTTGACACAATAAATGGGCTCAAAGAGTCCCATGGTTTAATAATAAAAGCCCAACAGATTATACTGATAAATGGACCCAATTTATCCGGCCCAAGAGAGGAGAAATATTATGACCCAACAATACCATACTATGATACTACTACTACGTCTTGACATCTTGAATAAGAAGTCTCTTCTTCTTAAAAAACAAAGGTGAGCTATGTAATACTACGTTGAAACCGTGCATCATTATATTCAAGTTCCTTACTTTGTAAAATATAATCTCAGGTCCTTCCAAAATTAGAGATACATTTTGACTTTTTAGAATTAATTCACAAAATCTTATAACTCAACACTGATACAATTTCATTCAAGTTTTGAAAACAACGAGTGTAATAGTTAGTACTAGTTCATAGTTACTTTACAATAGTTATATATATTTGTTTGTATCAAAATTAAATAACTTTATATCAATTTTAAATTTCAAGATTTCACAAATCGATTTTAAAAGTCAAAATGTATCTTTAATTTTAGAAGGGATGAAATATTTATTTACGATGCTTGTGTTTTTCTTGATTGTCAACTTCAAATAAGAACAAAAAATAAGTGTGCTCTAATCGACACATCCTTTAAATATACATAATTGATTTCCTCATCCCGTGAGCTAAATTTCAACAACTCTTGCCCTAAATATTGTTAAGCAAATAAGGATGCACATCGCCAACTAAAATTGGCAATAAATTACATTATCGCGCACACGTTATGGCAACAAGGATGGCCCATTTCAAGGCTCAAAATTCAAATGCCCAAGTTTATCAAAATTTTAAAGGATCTATTTCTATTATGTAGTATATGTAATTAGTCATAGAATGATAATTGTACACCAACAAGATTAATTGTTTGGACTTTGGAACACTACACTAAATCAATAATGGTAACTTCATGATGAAAATGGTTTTTATTAACGCCAAAATGTGTCCGTTTACCCAAATTTTCAAACAACATTAATTAAACAAACACACTAAAAAGTTTGATAGTCGGGGCCACCGGAGGATAATTCTGATGTGAAAATAAGTACATGTCAGAAACGTTAATAATAGATGTATGTAATGTAATTGCTCTAGTAAATAAGAGTGAACTTGAATTATGACTGTATTTATAATTTGACCACACCGCCCCAATTCACCATGCCCATCCCTTAATTGGAATTTCTTATAACTGTAAGTCTCATAAATGAATAAGATTTGACTTCCTTAGACATAAGAAGTCAAATTAGACAAGGGAATTATAAGTAACCATTCAGCCACGTGGCGTGGATTCCCTGAAATCTCTCAAATTTATCGGACCACATTCCAACATTGTTTTCCACTGTCTTATTATAAGAAATTTAAAATAAGAGAGTATAAAAATTAATCAACAAATAATACACTTAAGCTACCACAAAAGTCAAATCATCAACCCAGTGTGCCGCATGGCTAAACCTTGAAGACCACCTTCGAGTTTGATTCCACTCCCTAGGACTGGGAAAACGAATTCAAAGATGCCAAAGACCATCTTCAAACACAACCAATCGCCCAGATCAAAACAAAACCTTTTACCGACGTCGTACCAACTGAAGGCGCCCACGAACCGACTCCCAAAACCCCCGAAGATATCCTAGCTAGTAGCTAGCTAGTCCGAGTTTCCATTGATATTATTAGATGATGAATCAAGCAATTTCTGAAAAAGATATCTAGCATTAGCTTCTTTGGGTATATAGATAGGACTTTGATTTAATCTTTGCTCCCCTTTATTTCATAATTGAAGCCCTATTGGATTGAAGGTTGTTAAAGGACAAATTCAATCAGCCGCTATAATAGTGCTAAGATTATTAGGTAAGCTTGACAAAGCAGTTGTTTAATCAATGTTTAAACCAGAGTAACCAAATATTTTTATTCATCTAGCAAATCACTTATGGATACTATTACGTATCATTACTTTAAATTTAGGGTATCGAATTTTTTTTTTTTTTTTACCTATAATTTAACAAATATCAATATTCTACATTAGAATTAGATGCTCAAACATTATATTTATATTAAATTATTTATAACACAATCAACTTATTGATTTAACTAAAATCTTCCACAAAATTTAGATTTATTACATTTAAATTCTAAAAGAATTTCTAACTATAATACTTGTATAAATATATTTTAGCATACCGCGTTTTTATTATGTAACGTATCGCGTTCCCTTCTTCGTATCGCGTAACGAAATGAACTACCATTCAAGTAACAAGTTTAAACCTTCATTACTACTAAGGTAATTATTTCGGTCATTTAGAACTGGAAATAAAACAACTCAATAGAATAATTTTTATAAGTTTATAACTAGAATTGATTAGAATTTACATAAGCATTGGTAACACTAAATTAGTTTGAAAAAATAATTGAATAATTATCGTGCAATTGGAAATCTAATAGTTCACCAGAAAAAAAAGAATAATAAAAAATAGAAAGTAAGATGAAGTCCCAAAAAAGAAAAAAAATGGGAATTGGCAAGTGTCATCATAAATAAATAAATAAGAAATAAGTTGGGGGATTTATGAGGGCCAACAAAGGCGAAGACAAGGTTGGAAGTTCTTCATTAATTCTATAGTATTATAAACCCATCTTGGATAAAGTACGTATTTAAAGCAACCATTAATATATTATGGATAGATGATATTTTTATTAAAATTGTTGGAAAGTAAGGGCAATTAATAATTTTGTTGTGCGAAATCTATATAATAAAACATAATTCATTTTGAATTTGGGTGAAAAAATACAAGAACAGTTCAGATTCATTCTAATTGATTTGGACGGAAAAGCACAAGGACGATTCAGATTCATTCTAATTTTAATTCAAAATAATAATAATTATTATTATAATAATAACAATAATAATAATAATAATAATAATAATAATAATATTAAAACCATTCATTCATTCTAATTGATTTAGGTGAGAAAACACAAGAACGGTTCAAATTCATTCTAATTCAAAATAATAATCCTCGAAGTATCATAAACTAGGCGGACACTTTTGATAATTTTCTCTTTATAGAGATCACCATAAAAGAGTAATCTTAGATTGATTCACCCAGGAGGTTGTCCAAATCTTTATCACCAAGGAGACACAATTCATATACGACTACACTAGAGATAATTCTTTATAAATACTCCACAATACTCATGATCAAGATACGCAAAATCTAGCTCTCATATATCTTTTTTCTCTATTCTTTAACTGGGTACTGCGAGGGTCTCCGGAGTAACTTCGATGGTTGCTCCACCATTCGAGTTCATCAACATTTCTGATCATCGGAACTTTTTGGGATGTCGCTAATAACCAACGAATGACAAGTGTTTCTTCTTGTGTGGATCCTTTTTCAATTGGAACTTGATGATTTGATCCACCTACACGTCTTGCTTTTAATTGCTTGATATAAAACAGACATTGGATTTGTTTCTGTTTTTTGTTAAATCTTTTTCACAGCTCGATAGATAATTTGAATAACCAATGATTCTTTTCTGTATTTCAAAATAAGATTAACCAACATGTTAACTAATCGATTGCAATAAATTGGATTGAATTTTATAGGTTTTTCTTTTGCAGTACCTCGACGTGACATGAGTGTTAAAGGGGTTCAAGAATCAAATTTCTTTTTATAAAGGCTAAAATCACTTATTTTGGTTTTTTTTACTTCATATTGTGGGTTGGGCTAATATTAGGTGACGAGCCAAATACGACATGCGTGACAAGCAAGCAACCTTACTAATAAAGGGGTCTTTAATGATTTGGTTGTGCCTTTTTGACTCACCAATGCCCATGTCACGTTATGCACCCTCCACAATGAACTATTCCACCCGTACTTAGACGACTGGTAGTATACTTTGATCGTGGGCTATAGCCATTCGTTAAACGACTACGCAGTCAGTCAGGTCGTCAACGTATTTTCGAACATGAGCGGGATCAGGTTAAAATGGAATGGATTTGCCTATCACATATTCAAAGATTCCCCCCTCCCCCTCCCCCTCCCCCTCTGCCTATCTTTCTTGCTGCTCTACTTCGATGGGTTTATTACCAACTTGATTTTCAAGTAAGTCGAGAGCAAGTAGCTAGTCAACTTTGTGCTTCATAACAAGAGCACTGAACTTAACTTAGCCCATCGAGGATGCATCGATACAATTGAATATTTCTTTCATTATGGAAAGAAATTGATTGTTTTAGGTGAGACTTGTTTATAAGTTTATTTTCTCCTACTTCAATGACGTTTGATTCTTAATTATAAAATTATATTATATTTTTTAAAATATAAGCCTTTTAAAAAATAAAATAATACTAGTAGTAAGCCAAAATAGGCGCGAATAATTAAAGTTTATACATGATATTGGTCAAAGGGATGAACAAGAGAACAGAATATTCAATTATCTCATGAGTCACATGTAAGAATAAGAATACTTGGTTAAACTTAAAGGTGGAAACCTAAATTCGTTCAGCTTTTTGAAAATACATCATATATGGATTTAGAGAGCAACAGCTAGCATTCGGACTAATTTAAAATACGAAATTGATAAATTCATAACAACAAATAATATTTTTATATGAAAATCGTCGTTATAATTTTTATCGTCGATAAACATTTATAACGACACTTTTCATGTAAAAAATATTATAGAAGTATCAATTTCTTTTAAAATATTTTCTAAAGGGAGGTAGAAAGTAGCAAACAGACAACACTTCCAATAATTTATTCACAAAATTATCATCATGTATAAAGATTAAGATTAGAATTTAGCACTCTGTTTCTGAGTTTTGAACATAAAAGAAAAGAATAGAAAACTTAAATTTGAACATAAAAGAAAAGAATAGAAAACTTAAATTTGAACAGAAAAGAAAAGAATAGAAAACTTAAAGTTTTCTTTTATGTTGTTTCTGAGTTTTTAATGGAAAAGGATAGAAAATTTAAAATTGAAGACATGAGTTGTAATTTAAAATTTATTATATTAAAAATTGAGGATAATATGAGAATTATAAAAATATTACTTATTCTAATTTCTTTTCCGTCCAAATCATGCCAAATTTGGACGAAAAACTTTGGCAGGAAAAGTGACCAAGTTTTTTATCCATTTCTTTTCTTTTCCGTTTATTAAAAAACTCAGAAACATAAGAATTGGAAAGAAAATTTAAATTTTTCGTCTATTTCTTTTCTTTTCTATCCATTTTAAAACTCAGAAACAGAGCGTAGATGTTAATTTGGTGCTAAGGATTAACTGTATAAAATACTATTATTAAGAAGAAAAAAAACACCTTTGAAATATCCCACTTTGAATAACTATCAGGTAAAAACATTTAATTACAATATTCCCTTTGTTTCATTAAAATAGTCTTTTATTTGCAAAGAATATATTTTCCTTTGAAGTATTTTTTTAAATTTATAAATAAGATTCTCTAACAGGTTTGTTATATATATATATATATATATATATATATATATATATATATATATATATATATATATATATATATATCCGGTCAACCTATCAATTCATATAAATAAAAAAGAAAAAAGAGCACGTTTGCACGCGGATGGTAAAATTGACATAGCTAAGCACTAAATTAATATGATGGTCGTATCACGTATGACCGCAGGGGGAGGGAGAGTTTGAATTTTATTTTGTAACATGAACATCATAATTAATTAAGAAGAGGAAACTTCTCGCCTAATAACAATTAAGCCATACTAAATGAAGGCATGGGCCCATGCATATGAAAGCAAATTTAGTTGAGACGTAATATATCATACAACTACTTCTATTTCATAATAAGTGTTTTTTTAATTTCAGGCTAAGAAAGTCATTTAATACTATTATTTAAAAATTATTATCTGCATTCCTAAAAGATTGTCGTTTAAGATTTCTGCACATGGATTAAGAAAGTCATTTAATACTATCATTTAACAATTAAAATTTGTTTGAAATTTCATCACTACCCCTTTATGGGAAGTTGAAAATTATTATTACAAGGGAGAGAATCACTTGGGACAATGAGATAAGGTAGGGGTGATATAGAAAAATAAATAATTTATTCTTTTAAAAAGTTGTAAACGACAAATAAATTAAAATAATTTTTTTCTTTCTAAAAAGACAGTTATTATGAACCGAGGAATTAATTAAATTGTGGTTCCCTAGCTTGAGGTATCTAACTAGTTAGTAATTACTAATTAATAATGGGCATTTTGGTTTTTATTCCTTAGTCTCGACTAATTAAACAGATTGCAAAATGGCCACCCCATTAATTCCGATCTCTTTTCACCCAACCAAATGCAACGAATAACATCATATATCCTCACAAACAAAAGAGATCGATCTCATCATAATTAAGAAATATTCCCTCCGTCTATTTAAATAACGTTTTAGAGTTTTTTATTTGTCCCTAATTAATTAACGTTTGTTTAAATTTAGGAGAATTAATGATAATTTTTTCAAAATTACCCTTCATTACTCTACCTATTTTTTTGGTACTTTAAACTCTTGTGTTATAATAAATTAATGATTTAAGGGTATTATAGACAATTGAATACTATATTTAATGCTTTTCAATCATTATCTTAATTCTTGTGCCCATCTCTAAAACGTCATTTAAATAAGGACGGAGGGAGTACTATATTTAAAACAAAATCTCATAATATTAAAACAAACGTATTCTCAAATTTTGGAAATTAATAATATTTTATGTTTGAAACTCGAGTTTCATGGTCAAACTTTGTAACTGTTATGACCATACGTATATGTATCACCTATATGTATCTGTTTTGTTTAGCTTAGCTTAGCATACTTGCAGGTTACTTTGTTGATTGATTACTCTTGTGTTTGGCAATACAAATATGATACACAACCCACGCTATGAATTTTGATTCTTAGAAGGCATTTTCTGCAATTTCATCTGAAAATTTAAATTCATATAAAACTTTTAATCCCATTTAGACAAAATGACCATATAAAAGCCAACTTTGAAATGAGAAGTACTACTACATTGAACTGCTATTATCAACATTCAACTTTTCTTATAAACTGTATATATATATATATATATATATATATATATATAGAGAGAGAGAGAGAGAGAGAGAGAGAGAGATTGTGTTTGATTCTTGACAGCTCTATATATAATTAACTGATGCAGAATAGCATTCAAAACTGTAGCGGAATTGTACGATCCATCCCACATCTATTCATCACCTTAAGAATAAGACACTGCAGCAGACGAAAACCTAATAAGTATGTTGGACCACCTCCTTACCTAAAAGGTTAACCTATTAGGTTGATGTTCTACCATACTTATTAAGCCATCTACACTCTTGAATTTAACCGATGTGGGATTCATGTGAAATCCCAACAATCTCCACCTTTCACTTGAATACCCATCACAAGTATCATACTAGAGTATCTATTTCTTTGAATCCTTCAAGAGCTCTCTGCTCGACTCTAATACTACTCCGAGCAGTTTTTCCTAGAGCCATCCCGAGCCATGCTCCATCCGATTCAAATACTTTTTGAGTCCTTCAAAAGCCTTGCTTGACTCTAATATTACTCCACCACGTCCTGGGTGTCTCAGCAATTTCCCTAGAGCCTTCCTAAGCCCGCTCCACCCGACTCAAATCATCCCGTGCTCCACCTGATTCAACTCTATTTACTCCACCCACCAGAGGCCTGCGAATTGTACCTCTCGCGCACCCCCTCGCACCTTGAAGTTGATACTTGGACTCTCTTCAAACCATGGGCTTTGATACCACTTGTAAGCGGAATTATGCGATCCATCCCACATCTATTCATCACCTTAGAACTTGACACCACAGTGTAAACGGCCCAATAAGTATGTTGGACCACCTCCTTACCTAAAAGGTTAACCTATTAGGTTGATGTTCTACCATACTTATTAAGCCATCTACACTCTTGAATTTAACCGATGTGAGATTCATGTGAAATCCCAACAAAAACCCCCATTAACATCAGCTAGTGCCAACCAAACTCCATCAAGACAATTAAAAGCTGCAGTAAAAAACCCTTTGCTATTAATATGATCGCACTTAAATGTCCACTGCGATAAAATTATTATTTTTTTGGTAATCGACTTAAACTGCATTTAAATGATGGTTCTTAAAGCCTCCCCCTCCCCTCCCCTCGTGGTTGTGTTAATAAGTATTGTTACATTTTCCTATGAGATCTTTCAATGCCCACATCCCCAATATCACGTGACATGAGATTCTGTCACATGACATGACCTACCCATCCATCATCCATGTGGTTCTTAATTAGTGCAAAAACAAATTTTGTTTGTAATTATTTTTTCAATTTATTTTGGTAAAATTCTATCCACTAGGCACTACCTTTGATTTAATGCATGCAATTTAAAATTTCAAATTTTAAACTAAAGCAACACTTAATTAAAAAGCGAAGAAATAAAATACTACTACATGCATATGTTGTCAATGAACCAAATCTTGATCCTGATTGTAGACTATTGGCCGAACCCCTTGTAGACTGTAGTTACCCCCGACCGACCTTGGAAATGACTCAATATGCTTATGTTTCAATTATTGTTTTTTAAGCTAAGTTTTTTTATAATTAACATTTTAAATTATCTTATTGGATCCAAATAAGCAAGGTATTTTTTAACATGAAAATTAACAAGATAATAAATGAAATAGATCAGAGGGAGAAATTAAAAAAATAAAATAATTTTTTCATATAGTGAAAAACTTTAGTGAGAGACTTCAAAAAAATTAATGTGAAAAAGTAAATTTTTTTAGAGAGATTAAGTGAAATCCTTTCACAATTTAATATAACTTTATAATAATATTTTATAAATTAATATAATTGTACATTTTTTTAAAATCGAGCGACAAGATATTTGTATTGTTAGATCAAATGAATCATATAACAAATTATTGATCTATTATCACATTTGGTATATCATATTATTAGATCAGAGTATGATTTACTTTGATCTAACCCATTGACAGACAAGTTGAATTGCATAAACTAAAAAGAGAATTATGTTAAAAATGTTACAAACAATGATAGGTTTAGGATATAGTTTTAGGAAGTATCACGTTACTACTACATTTTCTTTGAATAGCATGACACATCACCACATACATAAAAGATTAAAATCTTTTTCCCATTTTGCTCCTATAAGTTTGTTTTTGTTACAATTTCATCCTTTTTTTCAAAATTTGGTAAAATTCTTATTATATATTTACGAAAAATATACATGTAACGCGTCGTGTTAATGGAAGTAGTATTTAATAAAGAAAAAACATAAATCTTAACCTTCCACCATTAGGGGAAGTGTTAATAAAGCTTAGAGACTATAAGATACAATTAATAAGCATTATGATCAGTGGTCTAAGAGCATCTCTAGTAATGTCGGAGTCACAAATCTTAGACTATATTTAGTCTAGGAACACATATCTCGCTCCAGCAGATGGACTAAATATAGTCCATCCAATTTTTCGGCAAGACAAAAAGACTATATCAAGGAATCAAAACTGATAGACTATAATTTGGACTATAATTTTTAATATATTTAAATAGGAGAGATGTTGATGAGGAAGAAGGAGAAGGGAGATGGTGAGGAAGGAAAAGGGGATTCTGAAGAAGGAGGAGGAGGAAACAAGCGACCGAAGAAGATGAGAAGGTCTAATAAAAAAAGTAACTAATAGAAATTAAAAAATTTATAAATATGCAATCAACTATTTCAACCTTTAACAATTATATAAGTATTTTGTTAATAATAATTTATATTTTTATTATATTTGATTTTTATTTTTTTATTGATAATATTTCTTTAATTTATTTTTTAGATGTAAAATTATGGTCCTCTTATATATTATATATTTTTTTTTATTATATTTGAGTTTTTTTGAATTTATTGATTATTTTAATATTTTTATATTATAGTCTACGGGATAGTCCACATGATAGTCCATCTCATTGAAAAATCAAAAGTAAAAGGACATCTCAGAATTAAATATAGTCCCAAGATAATCAATCCATGGAGAAGACCAAATCCACATGTGTCAAAATAAAACAGAATTAAGAGTTTAACGGGCCTACATTCTGAGGTTACGGGTTATATGCTCTTAGTGGCCCAATAATTGAAATTGGACGACCTGGGTGTACCGGGTAGCACAGGGCAGAACAGCGGAGGAGAACGGTGGAGACCGGAGAAGCAATGGGCAACTCTCACTCACCTTCCTCCAATCCTCGTTTTATTTCCGCCACCAGGTCCCTCTCTCTCTCTCTATGTATATATATGTAAGTACGGAAGGAGCTAATTCTATTTATTTACTACAAGTACAGAGCTTTTACTCCGAAGGTCCTCGAAGATCTAAAATCTTTATTCCTGTCTCTCGCGGCTCAATCAGAAAGCGAAAACCAACACATATCTCCTTCTGTTTTCAAGGTTACTGATACTTTAGTTATTCAATTCGGATCTCATCGTTTGTTTTATTCTTCTTTCTGTATATGAATGTGAGTTTATGATTTCAGAAATATATTGGAATTCATGGCCCTCTTGGAGATAGAATGTACGATTTAATTACGCAGAAACGTAATGATACGAAGCTCACCTTCGAGGATCTTGTAATTGCCAAAGTATGTTCTTGATCATGTCTTAATTTTACGTTAACTCACAATTTTGTTTGTTCATTTGATAAGGTACTGTTGGGTTGTGACTGAAATGAAATTATTGCATGGTCGTAAGTTTTTGTGATTGCATAAAGGCCATGTGTTGGATACAAAATTTCCATTTTTATTAATAGCTGAATCTTTGATTATGTAATCATCTGCAATGATAATTAGGGTAGTTGTGTAACATGATCTGGGATCGAGTTTAATTTCAAACAATCAAATGCTCTGTTTAAGTTTCTCTTCTTGTTATGTGATCAAAAGGTGAGAATAATATTGATCTTTCTCAAGCAAAAGATTGTAACCAGTTTTTTTTGGACTTGACCTGTTTACTCAAAAGATAGGAAATTGTTAGACCAAACTATATTTGAAGGTAGGCCATTAGCATGATTTTAGTTATGAATGAAGTAGAAAGAATACCAAAAAGCTACGCACAAAAGAACTATTTAATAAACATATGTGCAGTTATGCGTATGTTCTACATAAATAAAAAGTTCATTACCCAATAATAAAATTGGCCTAGACTTATAAAATTTAAGACTTAAGGTAACTGTGGAAAACTCAGACCAAATAATGTTAAGTCAATCTTACAATTGAGAGGATATATAACTAAAAAGAAGAAGCAATAGAGTTAATTTATATTTGTTTTAATCTAGGCTTATCATATAGACCGTTGTTCTTACTTTGAGTGTAAATGATTATACAAATAACTAAAAAGAGGTGAATGAATGAATTTAAAACTACATTTCATTATTCAACTAAACAAAACTTAAGAAAACTATCTCAAAATTCAAGCTAGTCAATTTGTTTATTGTGAGCCATAATTTCTAATCCAAGGCATGTATAGCAAGATGAAGAAAGGGAACCATCAGCACCAAGGTGTGAGGACAACTCGGATGATGACACGTTTCCTTGAGGAAGAGAGAGACTCCTATAGTGGAGCTGCTCCTAGCACAACCGAGGAGTGACACGTGTCTGAGGGAAGTCATTGGATTGCTCCATTAGTGAACACTTAGATGGTTGCTTGGGGATAACTTTATGCAGATTGAAAGAAGCACTAGTCAGATGTAACTTCAGATTTCAAGTCACTCCAAGAAATAAAAGGATAAAAATGAAGATAATAAGGTCATAGAAGCCCAACAAACTAATAAAGGGCTAATAAGAAGTACATAGAGTGAGCACGAATCCTCCAATAAAAATAAAGTGGAACAAAACTAAAGGGCTAATAAAGAACAGCTCGTTTATCTCTATGAAACATCTACCTAACAAGGAATTTTTTTTTCTGTATGATATGTGTGTGTTTTGTGTTTGTATGCAAGTACAAATATTTACATTTTGGATGTATACTTATTTGTGCATAATATATGTAAATTTGCAAAACATGGTTCAGAGACTGAGATATTTAGTTACTATACGTAATCCAATTTCCATACTGCAGGGCACTTATGAGAAAGGAAGTAAAGATGAAATTGAAGAATTTATTTATCAATTATCAGATGTCAATGGTGATGGTACATTGGGGAGGTAAAATTATAGCACTTACTATTATATTCACAAAGGGAAGTCAGTGGGGTTCCTTCCTCGTAGAAAGCTAAAGTAATAATTGATGCAAACAAAAAGAAAAAAAGATTATTTCTTATTCCACTAGCCTAACCCTGTATAATTTGTAATCCAAGGGACCTATTACAACTAATAGAAAGTATAGGAATTGATTAATTAATGAGGAGGATTCTAGAAATTGTAGTCACATGGTTTGTTTGGTAGTTTGGTGCATGATAGCTAGAGTAAGTTAGTGTTGCATGTTTGCACATAACCTTATCCTTGTATAAATAGAACAACAGATTGAGCATGTATTGTATAATCTCATCTTGAATATGAAATAGAAAATAGTTTAGTCCATTCCATCCTTTGCTCTTGAGCTTTCTCTTCAAGTTTATCTATATTTCATTCTAAATTCCTCCATCTAAGCTTTTGTTTCACATATTCATCATTTTTTTCAACTGTTCTTAAATTTGCAGCTCTAATTCATCAGTACCAGCTAATGAATCACTCCTATTTTGTCTGGATTGAATAACTAAATGCACAAAGTTAGTACAACTCATTGTTTGAGATTCAAATTAGTCAAGCTAACTACCTTTAGGCTTGACAAATTGTTCCTTGCATAATGTTAGGCCCCTGTTGTAGCTTGACCAAAAATAGAGATAGAAACTGAGATAGAACAGAGATAGATATAGATAATTAGATAATTTTGGGAGGAAGAAGGATAGAAAACTCAGTAATTTCCACCGAGTTCGTGAGAGAGATAGAGAAAATAAGAAGAAAGCTTATACAAGTTTTTCTTCAATTCAGTAATTCACTGATTTCATAAAGCTTGAAGGTTACTCCTCCTTTTACAACTATTTATAGAAAAGAAATGCTAAAAAGTAAAGTTACTAATCTACACTACTTTTCTTATCATTCACTCAAATATAACCACCCCACATGCCATGTGCTTACATATATATGACAACTTGACAAGTACTAGCATTTACTAGTAGTTGGTCCTATTTTCCAGTTTACCCCTGGCCTGACATTCCTTTCTCCTTCGTAACATTCCGTCCTCATGAATTTGTACAAAAACAGAACAGTTGTAAACTACGTTGGAGTTTGCTCATTAAAACTTCGCTATTGCAAGGCCTGTCCACATGTTCAATAAAAGTCTTACTTTACAATTTCCTTCTTGAATTTTCAGGTGTTGTTCCCCTTGAAATTCAGGGGATACCTCATAGTTTAAAGGAGAGACTTTGAGGTCATTTGCACATTCTTCATGCTTCATTTTCCATTTAAAGAGTGACCACTTATGGTTGCCAAAAGGTGAATCCTCTCCATTCATAGTAGCACCAATTCTGCTATCTTGTATCATTTGCAACCTCTTGCTAGAAACATCTACCCTTTGCAAGATAATATCTTTGAAGTATATATGATGTGTGAAAGATTCTGCCCCAATTTGAATTTGGAAACTTTTGCCCTCATAAGCAGTGGATATTCTTTCTTTTGCACACCAGCTACTCCAGCTCTTTGATGCACAAGTATAAACACTTACCCCTAGTGCAAGAGCTGGTATGAAAATACTCCATGAACTCATCTTATTGGCCTTCATATGTTCCTTGTTACCAAAGAAAAACTGCTTTTACTTAAGATTCTCCAAGCTACTTTGACCCCAAACTGATCTATCTTGAAGTTTTTGCTTAAATACCTCAAATAATTAAAGACAAGATGTTGCTTCTTAGACCATAAGTGCACATTTTTGTTGTTTTGAGGGTTAAACTTCACAAGATAGAAGTGATGCATCAATGGAGCTATCACACAAGTTTCCAAAAAAGTTTTATTTTCCTTCATTTTCCACTTAAATAGGGAGTATCTTCTGAAGTCACTTTGGGGTAGGATTTCCTGGTTTAAGAGCACCTTTTCCTTGCTCCTACCTGTACCATAGTCATTATTCTTTTATAGAATTTCTTAGCATTTGTAATGTCCTGCAATAACTTCTGAACCTGACAACTTCCGGTAGTCTCCAACAATATGAGGGAAAATGCAAGTGCTCTTGTTCATCATAGCTTCCTTAAAGCTATTCCCAATGTTCTCCATATACTTATTAAGGAAACCCATGCTAAACTCATTGTAGCAAATCCCCTTGACAATTCCACTAAGTTTTTGATCTCAAGCATTTTCATTGGACAAGTAGGAAACTGTTTTAAGGGTTGTTTGAGAAGGTGGAACTGTTAATAAGGAATTGAGATTGGTTGTCATATGTATTGGAAAATAAGCTAGGTTGGTTTGCAAAACTTTTAGTGAACTTACTATGATCATAAGGTTGGAGAAATAGGCTAGTGGCTTTTTCAACATACTTAGGATGGGCATAGAGAGATAAATTTGTTGTTTTGGTTTTCTCTAAGTGCATGTTTTGACTGGACATCTCCACTTTATCTCTCCAAGGTTCAAGCGATGCAAACCATTCATTTTGGGAATGAATTGGATGACAAATAACACCCTGACGACATCCCATTTTGTCATAAAATTCAGTAAAAGACTTGTTACCTTGTGGAGCTGGAATGCTAATGTCTCTATCCTCATTTTCTAGTCTAAGCTGTAACATGTTAGGCAGCCTTCACAACTCCCCTTCCATGAAAACTTCCTCTTGTTATTCAAGAAGTGCTAACACTCATGGGCGGAGCCGAGGGGGGGCATATGACCCCCCACCAAAATTCTGCTCAAGCTATATATTAATACATATATTAATAGTCAATAGCATACATATATTAATAGTCAATATATATGTATATATATATGTATATATATATATATATAATAATAGTAGTCCAAATTTTTTTTACATGCGCTCCATAAATTAAAAATAGAATAAATTTTATTTTACAATGAAATTCAAATGAAAGAATTTAAAAACAATCAAATCTAGGTCATTACTTGAGGTTGAAGAATGATCACAAAAATCAAATTCTTTATTTATCAAATTATTTTTACAAACATTTTATATTTTTAAACATCATGAATTTACTTGAGAGACCTCCCTTTGTTGATTTCTTTCTAAAATAATTTTCTTTGTTCTATATAAAAATTGATATTTTCATATAAAAATAATATTTCTACATGAATCCTCTCACGTATTTCTACATGAAATAAAAAAAAAAATATTTATACATAAATTTTGATATCGATCAAAATTTTGAGACGCGTTCAAACTATGTAGAGTCGCGAGGATATAGTTGTCTCCTCTTAATCGTGCAATTTGAAAAAGAAGCACTCCAATCGTTAATAAATATTTTTTTTTACTGATGTATTTTGACCCCCTCTAAAAACATTCACCCACTGCTAACACTCCTTTTTCCTTTATGAATCCTTGCTCCACTTTAGGACAATTATCAAACACAGGGACTTCATACCAGAACTCTTCTCCATATTCTAGTTGTGTAGTACCTTGTTGAATGTTGTCATTTAATTCAACCTTTTGATCAAAGACATAATTCCCTTCCCACTGTATTTTCCTAGTTCCTTGTGCTTGGTTAACATCACATTCCTTGTTGAGAACAAGTTGCCCCTCAGAGATAGCAGTTTGCCACTCTTACTTAGGACATCATCAAATATTGAAGTCCCTTTATCTTCATCATACTTATCATATATAAGAGCTCCTTCACAATTTGCTTTTTACATTGTTTGATCCAGTTGCTAGCATTATCACCTTCAACGAATGATGGGAACACAAGCTTGTGATGCTTAAGTTCCTTTCCCTCATTTTCTTCAACAAAGTTTTTCCTCCTCCTTCATTGGACATCATCTTCTTCGTTTATTCTGGATCTTAATTTCTCTGACTTGAATTTCTAAAAAAATCCCTTATTTTCTTGATGACCCATGTGAACTGGCATCTTGCCCTTCCTTTTATCTCCAACAAGGTTAACAAAACCCACCACATAATCTGAGTCTTTTTGCTTCAACAACTCATTCATACCAGTTATGAAGTTATCCATGTTTTCATCAATTGTCTAACTTCTCATTGGTATAATCTCTATAGCTGAGAAAATCTTGTTGAAACATTTAGTTGAACATTTGGTGTGCAGGTTCAGCCATGGTTCTCAGAAACTTAGAATGAAAGTGTTTATAGAAAAATTGTGATTTTGAGTTTGAAATTTTTTTCAAGCAGCAACAATACAACCTGATTAAGAGTAAGAGAGCTTGAGTAGCTTTTTAAGCGTGAAATGGACTTCCTCAGTGAAGCAAACTGACTATCCCAGGAAACAAACTTAATTCCAACTAGTTGCTGCTTAGTTGAAATTTATAAGAGTAAGTGAGTGCGTATAAGCTATAACACCAAAGGATTCAAAACTTAGTATGAATACTAATTACCGGGACAGTAACAAGTACTTATACTACAAATAAGCTAAAACTGTTTGATTTTTTGGAATGAAAAACTAAGGACTGAATATTGATATTTTTTATTTTTGATTGTTTATAATGATTCTAGATATGCTAAACAAGATAGATCAAGTCACTTAAACATAAACAATTGCAGATCCAACAAAATTATACCATAGAAATTGGTATTTTTTGCCGACAGTGAATAACAAGCAAAGCATGGATTGAAACATATTTGAGTGATGTTAATAATAAGATACATGGGGCTATATGTATGTCACTGAAACGAGTAAGTTAGAAGAGTTCAAGTTGTTTAACACTTGAAATTGCTGAGTTGCAGGTTTGCAGAAAACAGAGTCTTTGAAGTTGTGTTATCTACTCCCTTGTGGCTGGAATATGAAGTTGTTGATGTTTCTTACTAGTAATAAATTACCCAAAGTGTTTTGATGGCAAAAACTAAGAAAATTGGCTTATTTTTTTTTTGGGTTTTTCTAGGTTTATGAACAACAAAATAGTAAAATAGGTTGAACATAGAATAGGAGGTTGAAGAAGATAAGCCTCCCAGGTCTGGATTGTTTCTGCGTAGTGTTTGAAGGATAGAAGAGACTAGAAGAAGTAGATTTCAGTTTGGGTTTATAGAAGAGAAGAAATTAGAGAGGAAACAAAGGATTAGAGGAAGAACATGATGAGTTTGGATAGAACCTTGCTTTGATACCAATTTGTCAAACCCCTGTTGTAGCTTGACCAAAAATAGATACAGAAACTGAGATAGATATAGAGAATTATATATAATTTTGGGAGGAAGAAGGATAAAAAACTCATTAATTCCTATTGAGTTCATGAGAGAAGAGAGAGAACATAAAGATAAAGCTTAAACAAGTTTCTCTTCAATTCATTAATTCACTAATTTCATAAAGCTTGAAGGTTACTCCTTTTTACAACTATTTATAGAAAAGAAATGCTGAAAAGTAAAGCTACTAATTTACACTACTTTTATTATCATTCACTCAAATATAACCAACTACCCCATGTGCCATGTGCTTACATATATATGACAGCTACTAGAATTTAGTATTAGTTGGTCCGATTTCCCAGTTTACCCCTGGCCTGACACATAACTACCAACGAAAGCATATAAGCTACTTAAAAGTTGTCTATGTGCAAGTGTTTTAGCTAAAAGAATTATAAGTTGCTTATTCTGACTTGGTGAATAAAAATATGAAGTAAAATTTTGAAAACAAATTATAGTTTACTTATGCTTAAGTTTAGTTTATTTTAGGCGTGAAGATGAGATACAATGTGGATAATTGAGTCTGAAATTCCACTGATAAGTAATGTTGGTCATGATTCCCATGTACTGATCTTTGGAAAAGTTGAAGCACAAGAGGTTACCACATTATATTTTAAACTCAAATAGGTAGTAGGTCGTGCGCAAAAGGTTGGTGTCCTAAAACTTTATGCACATAACCATTACCTTCTGAGCACCCTGTAATTTAGGTGGACAATACTTGGTAACGTACTCTTTCTCTTATCTTTTCCCTTTACTATTTCTTCCATAATTTACTAGTGAAAAAATAAGCTGCACAATTTGATGGCCCAAATGGTTATAGTCTACTTGTTGCTTGTTTCCGGTGGAAACATTTTAAACAATAAGGGGGGCTATTTCAATAATGAGATTTTACTTTTTTTTTGGGGGGGTGGGGGGTGGGGAAGGGGGTGTCACCCAATCTCAACAATATGCTAAGTATACAATAGAAGCCGACCTAAGCAAAAAGGCATAGGTGGACTCATAATGGTCATATTAATAGACTGAAGAGGGCAGTTAACTACCCTTAGACCATTACACAACTAAAACTATATGCTTCATAGCTTAAGCTTGTGAGCGGCTCTTACATGCCATTTAAATTTACTGATTCCTCTCTTCCATTGTACCTTTTCTAGCCTATATGCTTCACTCAACCAATATGTAAGCAACTCCCACTCCAAGTAGAGACCACGTGAGGACCGCATATGTCCAATCACCTAATACTGAATGAGAATTGTTCTACTTCCTTGTGTTCTTTGTATATTGCAAGTTATAATGAAGAAAATATAACCCCAACTGGGCAGGACACATTACAGATACCTTGACAAAAAACTCGAAGTTGCTGGTTCCAATCCCCATATGTGGATCCAAGCTTACCTATTCCCAAAAAAAGAAAAACAAAGAAGAAAACGTTGCAATTGAAATTATTCATGAGATTCTTGTAGCTATTGACTCAACTAATGCAACATATGCTTTTACATAAATAAATATAAAAATGGATCTTTTTATCTCTGAAATGACAGTTTCCAATTTCCTCAGATGCCTCTTTCTTTTTTCACGTGGCACGTTTTCAATTTTTTTTTCTTGTTCAATTGATTATCCTACTAGTGATACTGAACGTACTTTGTTGGGTTGGTGTCTAACATGCAGTCTCTTAGATTACTGTGCTGCAATCAGTTGATACAAATTTCAGTTAGCTTCCTTGCTGTTTTTTCACTTGATTGCTACCCAATTTTCTGGTAGGTCTGATCTAGAAGCCATTCTAACTGAGATGTTAGATTATATATTCACTGAGAAACGACCTGAACCTGGATCTGGACCTGGACCACATCTGGATTTCATTCACATATTTCTTAATGCTGCAAACTTTTCAAACGATGATGGAGGATGTGCTATGTCTTTCGAGGATTTCAAAAGATGGTGCACTCTTCTCCCATCTGTTAGAAAGTTTCTTGGAAGCTTGTTGACGCCATCTGATCCAGGTTTCTAATTTGACAGATTCATTATATTTTTTCATTGTTTTTTATTTTCTTAAAAATAATATTTCTTCTTGACGTTCTCACGGTTCTGAATTTTAAAGGAATTACTAACCTTTAATTTTAGTTTAACATGACAAGCAGAGGATGGTAAACTCTGGCCATATTGGCGGTCCTGGTTTTCCTTTCAATGCTACATACTCCCTTTTTCTTAATTCCAAGTCACCCTTATTAATTTTGCCAGGATTACCATATTCTTATGCATCATTTCCTTGTATTGGTAACAGGTTCTCAAATTCCTCATCTACTGCAGCAGGAAAATTTTGATTCTAATATGATATTACTGAGGGAGGAATATGCTTGGCACATAGGAGGAGCCCTTTCCCAACACGAAAGGGATCAATGGAAACTTTTGTACCATAGTGCAGTTCATGGCTTAAGTTTCAACACATTTTTGGGCAATATTTCGTGGGTAGCTTACCTCTTTTTCCATCAACTTTAGCTCACTTACCTTATGAGTTTAAACCAGCAAGTTATGCAATGTCTTAAAGCTTTTTTACCGTATTTTACTTTTACTTGCAAAATTTCCATATTTCTTTATAGAAATTTTCTTTCATATTTTTTGGTGTATAATATAATAGTCATTTTGCCGTCTAGTGATCTCATTTACAATCAATGGTTCTTTCCAAAATAAATTAGTTATTTTTTTGAGTTTCACATTGTGACCAACGGCTTTGTAGCCATCCATGATATGCTTGTAATTATTTTTAGCACTTTATTTTCCTGCATGGAATGATATTTGGGGAAGAAAATCTGGACAATGGATTCCATGCAACTGCCATTAAATGTCTTACTTAGGTCTACTATATTTACTTTCTTTGTCTTTTACTGTAATGGAAGGAAATGTAAACGCTAGAGGCTTTCGTCTCATTTTACTTTCTTGGTTGCTGCTATAAGCTTTGTAGTTTGATTCCAAGGGTGTTGTTTACCTGAACTGCAGAAATGACGAAGGACCAACTGTATTGATTATTAAGGATAGAGAGGGTTACATATATGGAGGTTATGCTTCTCAACATTGGGAGAGGCATGGAGATTTTTATGGGGATATGAAGTCTTTTCTCTTTCAGCTGTACCCACAGGCATCTATCTTCCGGCCTACTGGAGCAAACAGTAATTTACAGTGGGTAAGTTCCTCCTGCATAACATTATTCATATTATACTCTACTTTGTAAATGAAGAGAATATCTAACATTTTTGAAAGATAAAAAACCAAAAAATGCTAGTGGTCTCGTCTCAGATATGACAAAGTAGAAATTCCTAATTAATGCTCTTAGGTATGACAAATCTCTTTAGCTGAGTTTATGCCACTATAGATACACAATCCATGAAATCACTGTTTCACAAATTATAATACAGCTAAGAAGTGTGGAAACTGATTGCAAATTGGGAAAATGTAGAGCTTTGCTTGAAGATATAACATTGATGTTTCATATGAAATCTAGTGGGTGCTTACTTTTGCAAATTATGAGAGCCACATTTTAATTATTTCTTACTGGTGAAAGTATACATAATGCAGCCAAAATAGCTGTGGACCTGTGGCAGTAGGCATGCTATCAAACACCTTTTAGATTGTAGTGAAACTCTCTGTTGAAACACTGCTTTCTATCTGCTAGAACGGATGCAAGTGATTAATCTAAACTAAAGCACTAGATTGGTAGGATTTTTTTTGTAGCATGTTTTATGTGTGCTTTCTAACAAGGAGTTTTTTTTCTTTTTTTCTATTGAAGTTTAGTTTTCTTATACACTTTTTGATGGGCTTTAAAGAAATTGCAAGTGTCATTAGTGCGAAGGTTTAGAATATGAGATGCAAAGAACCATATACGATGGTTTACTCGTCCAATAATTAATTTCTCTTGTTTTTGCTCTTTTATTAGCCTGTGGGTGGGTTGGCTTCTTCTTCTTTTTTTTTTTTTTTTTATTATTATTATTATTATTATTTTTATTTTTATTTTTATTTTTTTAGTTTCTTATATACTCCATGTGTTCGAAAATATAAGATCAGACTTTTAAAAATCAATGTGAAATATTTTCAAATTGATACGATTTATTTATGTATTAAAAATAATAATTTCCATAATCAGCCGTACTTTTTAGATTGTTTAATTGTTAGTAATTGTATTGCCAAAAATTAAATGAATTATGTCAATTTTTAATTTGAAAGTATAGGCCTTTGCATCTCATATTCCAAATAAAACCCCCTCCCCCAAACAAAAAAAAAAAAAAAAATGTTCTGTTCGTCCCAAAAATGTAGATCAATATCAATAATGAGATGCAAAGGCCTTTACTTTTAATATATTCTAGCACCTAGTGGCACATGTTTTACATATATAAATTATGTGGGGGTAAAATAGGAATTTTATAAAATTTAGAGGATTAAATAAAAAGATAAAAAATTAATATAAAATAGACAAAATAGTAATATAACTACGGTTGTAGAGGCAAAAGAGGGACAAAAAAGAGATGAGCAAACATGTTGGATGATATTAAATTTCTGAATTAGCTATCTTGTCATTAATTATGCTATTCAGTTTATTGAGTTTCTACTTTCGCAGTGTGCCGTGAGTTTCAGTTCAGAAAGCATCCCAAATGGCATTGGCTTCGGGGGGCGAGTGGATCACTTTGGTTTGTTCCTTTCAGCGAACTTCGATCAGGGGCACAGCTTCAACTGCACCACTTTTGGCAGCCCTTGCTTGTCCAAGACCAACCAAATATTCCCGGAGGTGATAGAATGTTGGGGGCTTGTGGGAAAGGGGTCTCAACAAGAAATACATGATGGCATCAAAGGTAGTGTATTAGAGAGGTTTAAGGAAGATCGTCGTATGCTCAATATGGTTGGGCTTGCAAATTCAAGTGATTAAATGAGTGACACGCAGATCTTGGGAAGCACACATTTGGTGGCCTTTGGGTTCGAGGGAAGGAAGAATCACCATACGGGAATGGGTTATTTTTGTTTATAAGCAAGCACGGCAGGGCAGCCGAGATTGAATTGACTGGTTGTTATACAGAATTTAAGCGGATTGAAAAGTATTATAAACCATAACCACTAAACTATGTATATATTGGTTTTAGTTTCGGTATCGAACATTTCTTTTTCCTCCTTTAAGAAAGATATAAAGCTAATGGGTTACATATCATGAGCAAAATTTAACAATTTTTAAGTAAAACTCATGGAGCTATAAAATCTAAGGAGGAGAAAATGATTCATTTTATTTATATTCGTAGTTAGTTGATACAATTCAATATGCCGTAATTCAGAATCAAGCCCTAAGATTTTTTTCATTTTCCAAACTATACCAACACATTAGCTTCTTGATTTAGGAAACTTTAAAATCCAAGTTTTATAAGTAATGGTTGGATTTCTTCAACATAACAAAATGGAGAACATTGTTAATTACTATATATATATATTAAACAGCAATAACTCATTTGTAATTGTAGATTTATTTGATTAGTAATTATATGCGCATCTCTATATATAAAGTTGTGTAGGATCACTGATGTTAATTGGTGTCACAATTTTTCTTCATCTTGTCTCTTTAAGTTTAGTTATATTACAATTTTGACCTTCTTAATTTTTTTTTATATATATATATATAATTTTTATTTTGTCTTGTATTTAAAAAAAATTCTAAATTTATATTTAAATTAATTACACACGCAATACGGGTGCTATGTGAGCTTTAAGGTTGGGCTGAGTTGGTTTAGCACAAACCTCACCTCACCTCAAACCCAACCCTTTCATATATTAGCCCTCCCAATCCAAACACCCATCTAAGCACCATTTTAGACATTTCCCACAATATTACATTACATACCCATATATCCTCCCCAGTACACCACAAAACCCTACCTCCTCTCCTTCAGCAAACCTTAGCTCCCCCGCCCCCTTTTCCCCTTTCCCCTTTCCCCTTTCCCTCGGCACACACAACCAATCATGGGTCGTGTACGCACTAAGACGGTGAAGAAGTCGTCCCGCTTAGTGATCGAACGCTACTACTCGAAAATGACACTGGATTTCCACACCAACAAGAAGATCCTGGAAGAGGTGGCGATTATCCCTTCCAAGCGCCTCCGCAACAAGATTGCCGGATTCTCGACTCATCTCATGAAGCGCATTCAAAAGGGCCCCGTCCGCGGCATTTCGCTCAAGCTCCAGGAAGAGGAGAGAGAAAGGCGCATGGACTTTGTTCCTGAAGAGTCTGCCATCAAGACTGACCGCATCGAGGTCGACAAGGAGACCATTGACCTTTTGGCATCTCTGGGTATGAGCGAACTTCCAGGGATTGTGCTCAAGGAGGAGCAAGCGCCTATCACTACCTCTCTGCCGCAGTACGGTGGTGGCCGCGGTGGTTTTGGTGGCGGTGCAGGTGGCAGGAGGTACTGATTTGGGGTTGATTGGTAATGAGCTTTTCTTAGTTTTTGTTTGTTGAGACTATTATGATGTTACCTTGCCTTTAATGAGTTATTTTAAGTCTTTTTTCTTCTGAAAAATGGATATTATTTTTGCTTGTTTAATCGGTATGTTTGAAGATAGTTGAATTTTGTGTTAATGGGTATTTCTTATTTTCGAGTTGGATGGAAAATTTATAGTTTAAGGTTTATTTGTTCAATCTGGTTTTGCCATTTTCATTTATGTTGAATATGGTGGCAAAACATACTTATCTAGTGTCTGATAATAACTAATTTTCTTTAGGAACTAGTTTAATCTTAACCTTATATGTTACATTGCATTTATGCAATGGTGGAACATTGTATTTATTGTGTAATGGAAATATTTTTGTTATATTTTTGATTTAGATGTCTATTAACATAGAAATATGTTTTTCAGTTAATTGCTGCCTTGGGGCAATTTGCTACCTATATTCCTAGGTTATAAAAAGGAGCATTTTAGATTGCAGGTAATACTTTAGTTGAAATTTCGGATCTATATTGCACTGTGTTTAGGATGGAGATACTTTAAGCTTTAAATTCTATTGATGTGGGTTTAAGCATTTAAAGTTGACATTATTTTCTGATGATTTTGGTACTACTTTTGTACAGCTCCTCCTGATTTTGGTTTAAGAATAGATTTTGTAGTTTAATTTTATGAAATGGGCTGCCTTTGATTTTTTGTTGATAGTCCTTGATTTTGGTTTAAGAATAGATTTTGTAGTTTAATTTTATGAAATGGGCTGCCTTTGATTTTTTGTTGATAGTCCTTGGTCTTGGTCTTGGTCTTGGTCTTTGTCTTTGTCTTTGTCTTTGTCTTGATCTTGATCTTGATCTATATCTATACCTTCACATCTCATTTTCAATGTGAAAATGAGTACACATTTGGTTTGTATATTCATAAGCATATTTGTTTCAAACTTTTTACATCTCAAAATGCACACTATATAAAGCTACAATGTATTTAGGTATTGTTTTTGCTCAGTTTATTCAAATACTTCTTTTCCAGATCTTAAAATAGTTCAAAATCTATAATAGTTTGTCAGAAATGAATAGAAAAGTTATTTAAAATGCTTTTTCAAATTTATCACAATTAGATGGTTAATTTCATCTATGACAGTGCCTTCTTTTATTTTTTTGGTAATTTCTTTGCCATGCCCATCTGTATGAGATGCTGGATAATCTTGACCCCCCTACCTGGTCTGTGTAGAACTAGTCAGCCCTAAACCATTGTGGTATGTATCACAACCTCATTATGAGCTACTCTTTTTAACCTGAGGATATTATATAGTTGTTCATGCATTGTCTGCCACTGCTGCCGCATAAATTCTGGTTTAAATAGAGCCTCTCTTTTATACAGAGGCTCTATTTTATAAAAGGCCCTTTTGTGGTATACTGGTATTAGAAGTAATTGTAGGTTTTGTTTGTCATGTGTAAGCAAGTGGAACAATTGGGGTCTTGGTTTGACGTAAAGGAAGTGTTACTGATACAACTTAAAAGAAGCTGCTCAACAACAGTGGGTCGCAGTAGCTATCTGAAACAAGGTATTTTTAACAGTCCTACACTGACCGGCCATTCTGGTCTAATTATTTTTTTTACTTCAACTTCCAAAAAATGTATAGTAATTTTTCCCATAGGAGATTGTGGTGTAATTTGGATACATACAAAAGTGATTTTGGTGTAATTTGAATACATATAAAAAGCTGTGTTGCACAGACTGTACAACATTATTTTTTATATGTATTTAAATTATATCAAAAACACTAGATTTTGTAAAAATTTTAGGATAATTGTACCGGTCGGAATGGCCGGTCCCCTAGGATAATTGTATTTTTAAAGCTGATCGGGCCTTGTAGGGTAGAGTCTGGACGGTATGGCTAAGATAGTATTATAGCTCAAACAGTCAAGTTTGGCTACACTTGTATTTTTAAAAAAAAACTAAATTAGGTTAATGGTGAGGAACTGATTGAATCAAATTTGATTATTTGCGCAGAGTTAGTGCAGCTCAACTGGTTGAGCTATCCATTTACCCTTTCAATGATTAATTATGTTAATGATGGCTTATTCTTTTGCATCTAGTTGCTTAATCCTGGATTGGTTAGTCATTTTATTCCATAAAAGAGTTCCACAAAAATAGTGTTCCAAAAAAGATTTTCTTGTTTTGTTTGAAACAAAATAGTGCAATGTTTTCAAATTAACAATGCAATCTCATTACCAGCACGACTATTAAACCAAATACCCGTTATGTTCAAGCATAAACTTGAAGAAAATATATTATCTATAAAGTATAAATTTTAAAAATGCAACTCTTCTTGTGTTCTAGTTAATTTGAGAAATTCTAATCTTCAAATTGTAATTTTAGTTTATTTTAATTTTTGAAATAACAATTTTGAATTTAAGTAATTCTCTCTCCATTTTAAATTATAAGATTATTATTTGAAATATTTTAAAAAATCAAGATTCATAAGATTTATTAATAATTATGAATTAATGAAGCTCATAACTAATGATACTTTTTACATAGTTTATAAAATTTATCATTGTAGTTACTCAAATTAAATGAAAAAAGTAATAGTAATTGTATACTAAATATAAACTCATAGCAACAACGTGATGGAATTATTTATTTTTTTAATAATAAATTTATATGTGCAATTAATAAATTAGTAACAGTTTAAAAAATTAGTGAATTTTGGAGATTATAAAATAAACATATTAGTGTGGGATTATATATATTTATGATATAATTAGACCTGACAAATATAGTTGGTTAACTATTGGGTCAACCCATATTAACTAGAACTTGGTTAACTATTTTATTTATTTAAGTTGGTTAAGGTTTAGAATCATATTTTTTAAAACAAATATAGTTCTAAACTCGTTAACCATTTTTCGATCCATATTTCATTCCAAATATAAATCAAAAGTTCTTTCTACCCCAGATTCAAAAAAATAATATTCAGTGATTTTGTAGACATCCCCACCCTCACGTTCACTACCACCCCAACCCAAAACCTACCCCCACCCTACCCCACCCTACCTACTCCCTACCTACACCCACCCACGCCACCCCCAACCCCAACCCCAACCCACTCTACCCCACCTCCTCCACTGCCCACTCCCACCACACCCTCACCCCTACCCCAACCACCCACCACCCACGCCACCCCACCCTTACCCCAAGACTCCACCTTGCCCACACCCACCCTACCCCCCAAACCCCAAAACCCCAACCCCAACCGCAACTTCCCAAAAAAAAATATTTTCTGATTATGTATACACCCCCACCCTCACCCCACCCTATCAATTTTTTTTTTATTAATTATGTATACACTACCATAATAATATTTAGTGATTATTATACCCCTATCCTAAAAAAAAATAATATTCAGTGATTATGTATAAAAAAATAAAATGCTTAATGATTATGTATACATGATTTATCTAATAATAATTTATGTAATTAAATTATAATAAAAGTAAGTTTGAAATTTAAAATATGGGTCGACCTATATTTGAATCATAACTATATGGTTCCAACTACAACCCATTTTGTAAACCAAAATCAACCCATAACTATATTTTAAAAGGTCTAGATATAATGTATGGTATAAGATTATAAATTGTATATAATACTGTAAAATTCAAAAAACGGATTTATTGGGTTGTCACGGTTAGTAATGTTGGAACTTTTATATATATATATATATATATATATATATATATATATATAATATTATAAAATTTAAAAACCGGTGTAATTATGTGGGAGAAGTGAAAACCGGAGTAATGAATGAACATATTAATTATGTAGGACAAGTGTTGAAATATGAGAATAACAAATATCATGCAATGGTGTTATATACTGCAATTTAGTATAGTTAATAGATAGATTTTGGAATGGGGAAGTATTTTCTAATATTAATTGTAGCATTAATAAAATATAATTAAATAAGTTAATATTAATTTTTAATTTTATAATATTACAAATTGATTAATAAAAAAAAATGAAGTAGAGTAGGGAGTAGTTATATGAATCCGTTAAGTTGTTTAAAAATACAATTCATTAAAAGGATGTGGTCCATTCCATATAAGGGAAGGGGCACAGATCTTTGAGATTTGGTATAAATTAGAGTCATTCAAAGGTGATGAGTCTGGATGGTAGCGGTAGCACCCACTCCTTTGCATAGCAAATGTTATAATTCAGTTTCCAAAGATGCTAAACTCCAATTTTTAGAAGAAGATGAGTAATATGAATTCCTCTGTATCGCAGTCCCAGAAAAGGTAAATAAAACTCTGTTTCCATTAGCCCTTAAATTTCAATAATATTCTCCTGATGGCATTTCCTTCATTTTTCAGATTGCAAGGCAAAGTGGCAATTATTACCGGGGGCGCAAGTGGAATTGGTGCAAGCGTCGCACAACTTTTCTGGGACAATGGCGCCAAGGTTGTGATTGCCGATATACAAGACATTCTCGGGGAAGCCCTTGCCAATAAACTCCATCAAAATGTATGTTACATGCATTGCGACGTATCAAAAGAGGAAGACATTATCAATCTCGTTGACACCACCGTTACAAAATACGGACAACTTGACATAATGTACAACAATGCAGGTATTATGGACCGACCTTTTGGAGGCATTTTGGACACCCCTAAATCCGACTTAGTCCGTCTCCTCAATATCAATGTGGTTGGATCATTCTTGGGAGCCAAACACGCCGCAAGGGTCATGGTTCCACAGCGTAAAGGTTGCATATTGTTCACATCTAGTGCGTGTACATCAATTGCAGGACTGTCAAGTCACGCATACGCAGTTTCTAAGTATGGTGTATGGGGGCTTGTCAGGAATTTATCGGCTGAGCTTGGGGAGTATGGTATTCGAGTGAATTGTGTATCGCCTTATGCGGTGATTAATACTGGGATTTCAAGGGGTAGCATTAATATTGGTGAAGCAGAAATTGCCAACATGGAAAATTGGGTTGGGTTAGTGAGAGGGGGAATTTAAAGGGGAAGATTTTGAAGGTACAGGATATTGCAAATGCTGCACTTTATTTGGCTAGTGATGAGGCAAATTATGTAAGTGGGCTTAATCTTGTGGTTGATGGAGGCTTCAGTGTTGTGAATCCATCATTTAAATAATGTACATGCTGCTACACATCCAAAGCTCGCTAAAGCATTGCTTGGCCTTTTTAATTCGTTTTATGAGTAATATAAGTTCAGTGTCTGTTTCTCTGTTTTATATTAGTCTGTAGTATAAAATAAAAATAAATTATTGTAACTTCTGTATTTGACTAGACTAAATATTTTATTTTGAGATTCCAATATTCATTTCCGTTATGGCATTTATTAATTTTCCAGATTGGAAGGCAAACCGGCAATTATTCCCGCGGGATAGGAGCAAGTGCCGTGGTTGTGATTGCCGATGTACAAGACAAATTTGACAAGCCATTGCTGATAAGCTCGACGAAAATGTATGTTACATACATTGTGACATGTCAAAATACGGACAAGTGGATATAATGTACAGCAATGCGGGCATTACAGGCCGGCATTTAAAGGGGAAGGTTTTGAGGGCCGAGGATATTGCAAAGGCTGAGCTTTATTTGGTTAGTGAATAGTGATGAGGCAAGTGGATATTTCTATAATGGCATTAGGCTTTATTCCATGTTTCTATATAACCCCACAACACATTGGGGATAGTCCAATGCGTAACAAACAAAATAATTCATCTGCCTCAAATTTGTTTGAATTGGCACTTCAATTTCAGTGGTCAAAAGAGTTCCTCTGCCTCAGAATCTTGAACATGTCCGAATAAATACCGGTAAAACAAAAATTTATAAGCAACTCTAATGTGAGATGTTCCACCATGCCTATCAGCTAGACCTGACAATATAGTTGGTTAACTGTCGGGTCAACCCATATTAACTGAAATCAAATGAGTTGGTTAACTGTTTTTATTTATTTGGGTTGGTTAAAGTTTGGAACCATATTTTAAAAAAGAAATATAGTTAAAACCCTGCTAACCATTTTTTTTAATATTTTTATTCCAAATCAAAATCAAAAGTTTTTTCCACCCATATTTACATATTCAAGAAGCTCAACCACCCACCCCACCCCACACCCCAACCAAAAAAAAAATATTAAGCGATTATGTATACACCACCCACCCTCTACCCTTACCCACGCCACCTACCCACCCCACCCCACCCACCTACCCACCCCTTATATCCGTATCTCTATGTATAGTATATATTAATTTCATTTTTTAAAATTTTTGTTTAAAAGTCAAAACATCTTAAAATGGTTAATATGATTTTTAACCATAACCATATGGTTCCAACCCACATAACCCATATTAAAAATGGTTAATATGGTTTTAGTTCTTAAATGGAACCATAACCATATTTTGAAAACCAAAACCAATCCATAACCATATTTTGTCAGGCCTACTATCAACTAATTATTTACTGCTAAATAAACTAGGGCATCATTTATTTTCGTTGGTATTAATGAAACAAAGGCACCTCTGATAGTTATGAGTTGGTGTTAATTAGATAAGGGCATCTTTGGATGAGCAAGTGAGTAACTCTATAACAATTAACACTAGCGCAGACAAAATAAAGAAAAGAAACATAGTTTCTTTTTTATTGGTGCTGTCCTTGCAATACTTCCAAAACAACTATGATGATGTACTGAGATTGAATTTTCAAATTTTTGACAAATTAAACATAGATATATGGTTTAGTTCAAAGTATGAACTTTATGAATAATAAGATTATGAATCTTCCGGATACGGAAAAATCTTAAATGCAGAATTAACAATCCCAAATCCCCCATCAATAAAAAGATTATGCCCGCTCACATATTTGGCATCGTCACTAGCCAGATACAGAACAGCATTCGCAACGTCATCAGTCCGCAGAGTCACACCCTTGAGATTCGCCAATGAGTTCATCGCGTACTCGAGATCTTCATCATTGTCGAGCCCCACAAATTTCTTAGCTAGAGGCGTTACCAGAGCGTAAGGCGATACACAATTGACCCTAATTCCAAACTGTCCGAGCTCAACTGCCAAATTTTTGGTAAGTCCTAACACAGCATGCTTTGAGGCGCAATACGCATGTGAAGCTGCGCCACCAACATTGGAGCTTAAGCTAGAGGTAGAAATTATGCAGCCGCTTCGAGCCGGAACCATAACTCGGGCAGCATGTTTCATGCCTAAGAAAACACCCGTGACATTAATGGCGAGGACGCTTTCAAAATCGGACTTTTGTTGTCGATTATTCTGGGCGTGTTGGGATCGGATATGCCCGCATTATTGAACATAATATCAAGTTTTCCATAAGTTGATACGGCTTTATCAACAGCATCTTTGATATGGTCTTCATTTGTTACATCACAATGGACATAAATAGAATTTGACGTGCCTAAAGCTTCGTGAACTTTTTGTCCCAGTTCATCTTGGATATCTGCGATGACAACCTTAGCACCATGTTGGACGAAGATCTTAGCGGTGCATTCGCCGATGCCGCTAGCTCCTCCAGTTATCAAGGCGACCTTTCCCTCCAGTCTAGATCATATATATATAACAAGGTCATCCAAATACAAAGTATTATATTTTCTGGTGGTTTCAATTGGCAAAACAAGAAATTTGCATAGTTACAAACTTCACAACATGCATATACTTTTAAAATTAGTGTTTGCCAGAGGCGCAGAGCTTAGGAGTAGTCCCTAACCATGTCGATAGTTATATTTTGTGTATACAGTTGTACTCAATTTACATTTTGTAAAACTATGTATGCACATAGTACAAGATTATTGACAATTTTTTGTGGGACTCAACTTTGTTTTCTCATAAATTCTGTAAAAAAAAAAGGGGATTAATCAAATAAATTATAATGATTGCAAAGTGCATAATAGTAGGGGGAAAAAAGGTCATAATTAAACAATGCATATATGTTTTTTTTCCTTCCGTTTTATGCATGTGTTGTATGTACTTACTTACCTTTGAGTGATTGCTGATAGAAGTGAAGTGGTCGCCATTGCACACCCACAACAGAGAGAGATCAAAGAGCTAAGCCTCTATGGAATAATACTAGAAGAGGAGAACATGATTTATACAAAGAAATTCACCTAATTCTACATTTAATTTAACCAAGACAAAAGATAATAAACAAAAGTATAATTTTGTTAAAAACTATGCTTCAACCCACACACACACACACACACACACACACACACACACATATATATATATATATATATATATATATATATATATAAATGTGTATCGGCAAAAACTATAAAATTAAATACTTCATCCGTCTCTTATTATTTGTCTTTTTAAAAGTGGACACACATATTAAGAAAAATAATTAATATTATGTTTTTTAGTTAAAAATAACTTTAAATGTATTGGAATAAAAGAGTATTACTTACTGGATAGAAAGTATTGAAAGAACTAAAGTTATATTTAATATTTGAGGTAAGATTAAAAACTAAACAATTGATGCTTAATTTGAAATTATCAAATGACAAAAACACTTTTTTAAAACAATACTAGTATTTAAAAAGAGAAAGTAGACTGCCAAAATGAACAGTCTCGATCTAACCAAATGGAAAAAATTAAAATAAAATATATAGTAGATAATTTTTAAGCTTTGGCTACGAGCCAAAAATCACTAACAAAAATTGATGCCATTATTAGGTATTGGCATCTCTGTTGTTGTTTGATATTTAAAACATTTATACTAGTGACGCCATTATTGGGTATTGTCATCTTTGTTGTTGTTTGATATTAAACCATTTATACTAGTGCAACACAAGGTGTCCGGCATCTCTGTCTGACTCTAAATTTGTTTAATTTCTATTTCATCAGTTTTTACATGTTATATATTATAATCTAATATAATTATTTATTTATAATTAATGAATAAATATTATTTAACATCAATATATATGATATGAGATAGTAAATAAGGTAGAAAAAAGACAACAATATAAATATGAGATAGTAGACTATGGAATTTTTTTAATTAATATTTCAAATCTTACTCGATTCAGATTATGATATTGATATAAATATTACTATTATTTAAACTGATTGAGAAAATATTGACACTTTTAAAGTACAATTTGCTGAAAATGAGACTAGGGAGTATGATATAGGTAGGTGAAGCATTATAATTAGTTGGCCTATTAGCGCTGATGTGAGGTATGAATGAATAATCAAATATGCTTTCAACAGCTACTCAGAATTCACATATAGACTTGTTGGTCGGTCCAAATCAGCTTATAACCCTAATCAAAAGCAAATCTTTTTAATTTAGAGTATCATGACAATGAGGAATACATAACCACCAAGAAGATGACATTTATATATAAATCCTACAAAATTGAATGAATGTGTCAAAGTTTATTTATTTAACCATAAGAATTTTATAATAAAGAACTGCATCTGTTGAATAAAAGTTATTTTTTGTCCAATACAACCCTATCCTATACCAAATGCATAGAAAAAGTTGTATTTAATTACCATATCCTTGATTATATATATTTCATAAGTTGACACATTGTTATTGATAGTGTAAACTACTACTAATTTTACAAGCAGTATTTGTAGAATTTTAGACTTAAGAATTCAGTATCAAACAAAATGTTTAAATATAGAGTGTAATGCATGGAAGGTTACCTTATAAAAATTTATATTACATTTTCCCTTTAATTTGTCATTGTTTCTCTTATTTTTTCAAGCTCCAAACATAACAATCTCAAATTAAGCAAGTGGCCCCAAAGAGTAAATGGATCTTCATCCCAAAATGACCATTAATTAAGTACAAAAACTTCATTTCCTAGATCAGATTCTTTGCATATATATATATATATATATATATATATATATATATATATATATATATATATATATATATATATATATCATGATCGTAAGTACCACTGAAGTTCACGATACTTTCTATGAACTTCAGTTCACCTTCAACGGAATTTTTTTTAATAAAAAATAATACTAATTGTTAAATAAAAAGAATACAACATATTTTTCACCTGTAGAATTGAACTTTACTTTTTTGTTCTTTAACTTTTTCAGATATATAAAACCAATCAAGTTAATTTCTGGATCGAAGTAGCAACAGTTTTGTCGAGGACCAGGGTGCTCATCCGATCCATTAGGTATTGCTTGGTTCAACTGCTGCTTTTGGTTGTGGATGAAGAATTTGGAATTCAAAGGATCACATTAACCCCCCGCCCCCATCTACTGATATGTAGTACAGTACAGAGAATAACAAAGGAATTAATTAGATAATATAAACTAAATAAAGGATTTGCTGATTGTAATTAATATTCTCAAAAATTAAATACCGGCCATACAACGTGAAATTAACTTTGATGTAGCGTGACAAATCATCAAACATAAATTCAAGATGATGAATCTTCAGGATACTGAAAAATCTTAAACGCAGAATTAACAATTCCAAATCCCCCATCAACAAAAAGATTATGCCCACTCACATACTTGGCCTCATCACTCGCCAGATAAAGAGCTGCGTTCGCAACATCATCGGTCCGCAATGTCACACCTTTAAGATTCCCTAGTGCGTTCATCACGTTCTCCAGATCTTCATCATTATCAAGCCCCACATATCTCTTAGCTAACGGCGTTACCAACGCGTAAGGCGATACACAATTGACCCTAATACCAAATTGTCCAAGCTCAACTGCCAAATTTTTGGTCAGTCCTACTATTGCATGCTTTGAGGCACAATAAGCATGTGATGCTGCGCCGCCAAGACTCGCGCTAACCCCAGTTGTTGATATTATGCAGCCTCTTCGAGCCGGAACCATAACTCGGGCCGCATGCTTCATGCCTAGGAAAACACCAGTTACATTGACTGCAAGGACAGTTTCGAAATCGGACTTTTTGTTGTCGATTATTCTGGGAGTATTGGGATCACATGTGCCAGCGTTATTGAACATAATATCAAGTTTGCCATAGATTGATATTGTTTTGTCCACAACATTTATAATATGGTCTTCATTAGTAACATCACAGTGGACATAAGTAGAATTTGATGTGCCTAGGGCTTCTTGGACTTTTTGTCCTAGTTCATCTTGGATGTCCGCGATGACAACTTTAGCACCATGTTGGACGAAGATCTTAGCTGTGCATTCGCCGATACCGCTGGCTCCTCCTGTTATCACTGCCACCTTTCCCTCCAGCCTATATACGTACGTATATGAAAAGCAAGTGTCATATCCTCCTTACACTACTTTTTGCCCGGTTATATTATTAGAAAAATAGGGATTAATCATAAAAATTTTAGGAGAGACCGCATCAAAACATGTGGATCGATGTCAAAATCGGATATAAAATTTGAGAGTATTATTCAAATTATGATCTTTTTGGTGTATGGTGAATCAAGATGCATGCCTCAATGATAAAATTAATTAAATTCAGAAAAATATCTCTTCTAGAATTTAATATCCTTCATTTACCAATTACTAAATACACGCACACAAAAATTAATTCAATCTGAAGATATTGCTAAATAAAAAGTTCACAAAAGGATCATTGCAAGCATAAAAATAAACATAGAATTATAAAATGTAAGCCATTTCTTACCTTCTCGGAAGTGTTGCCATAATTGTGAACACTCAACAAATTAAACAAGAGAGAGAGGGGTAGGAATAGCCGAGTCCTTTAAGGAATATATATAATAGTAGAGGAAGAGGAGAAAGAAGATAAAATAGAAATGTCCAAAAGCAAAAACAAAGAGATTCAGCTGCCTCGACATTAATTACCACGCCCAAATCGAATAAACCCAAATATTAGTTGAAAACTATGCTGTTATGCTATACATAAGCCAGGAAAAATTAATAAACTGTATAAAAGTAATCCAGCGAATATGACCCACCGAGGTACATATCGTGTACATATCCAATGACAAGCAATCTGGAAAAATATGCAAATAAAATAGAGACACATATCGTGCAAATAAAATACCGAGGTACATATCGTGTATGTTGGAGTGTGATTATTTGAGTCTAGTCATGGTGCAGCTCAATTTATTTAATGGTCCGGGTCTGGTGATGACCTATATGTATTTATTATGATAGTGGGAGAGTCCTTATTAAAATAGGATTGTATTCCCTTATTTGGAGGGATAAGGAATCCTTTTCCTAGTAGGATACGGGTGGAAGTGACTTCTATATATATGGCTACAAGCTAGGGTTTGAGGAAAAAAGATACAAGAACACAACAACTTGTACTCTCCATATTATCAACTTGTACTCCCAATATTATTATAGTGGATTACTCTCTCTCCGTGATTTTTTCCCAATTGGGTTTCCACGTAAATTCTTGTGTTCATACATTATATTTCTTTATTTATGTTTATGTGAGTTTATTTCGTGAGTTTGATTTCACAACAATTACTCCATCAACCGTTTAGCGCTTATTTTGGCTTCTTTGTTGCTTTGGTGATTTCGTCGGCGTATAAAATCAGCGTTAACATTAAGCGTCAGTCTGTGGGAATCAAGACACTTGTTCTAGTGTCGATTTAAAATCACCGATTCACCAAGGAGATAAGTGATTCTTTATTATTAAATTAAATATATACTTATGCGTGTGTATATATGTATTATGTCAATAACAATTGAGCATGGTCGTAATTGATTATTGATACACTTTATATATTCTCTTATATTATGCATGTAGTGGTAGTATTCACATGATGCATGTAAAATCTAAACATTAACACTTTGGTCCAGTGATGATAAATTGATCTTTGAGTCACCATGACCGATGTGAATTCAACCAATATGAGAGATAAAAGTTTAAGCTTTTATATCATTGAAGTGCTTTAAAAAGTGGCTTGGTTTCATCATCAACCACGATCAAGGAAATTGGAGGATATAAATTCGGAGGATAAAAATCCCTCGGATAAAAATCCCGAGGATAAAAATCCAGTGGATAAAAATCCCGAAGATAAAAATCCCGAGAATAAAAATCCCACGAAGACTTTTTGAATACTCTCTCATTTATAAGTTCTTTATAAATAAAGAGACCTGGGGCAAATGTTGAGTCACGATTATTTGGGTCTAACCATGATGCAAAGAAATCTATTTAATGGTCCTGTGCGGTGATGGCCTATATGTATTTATTATGATAGTGGGAGAGTTCTTATTAAAATAGGATTGTATTCCCTTATTTGGAGGGATAAGGAATCCTTTTCCTAATAGGATACTGGGTGGAAGTGACTTCTATATATATGGCTACAAAATTTGGGTTTGAGGGAAAAGATACAAGAACACAACAACTTGTACTCTCCATATTATCAACTTGTACTCCCAATATTATTATAGTGGATTACTCTCTCTCTCCGTGATTTTTCCCCAATTGGGTTTCCACGTAAAATCTTGTGTTCATACATTATATTTCTTTATTTATGTTTATGTGAGTTTATTTCGTGAGTTTGATTTCACAACAATTACTCCATCAACCGTTGGCGCTATTTTGGCCTGCTGTTTTGGTGATTTCGTTAGGCGTACAAAATCAGGCGTTAACAGTGTACATATCCTGTATTTTGTGATTTTATTAGTAGATATGACTCAATCATTATAACAATATAACAGTATATAATGGTAGATGTTATTAAAAAATGAGTTTATTATTAAGTAATATACCGAATTTGAGGCTGAGTTCCTTTCTTTGAATGATGAGATGGTCAATAGAAACACCTATGAGGTGTGCAGCCTCTCGATTAAATAAAACGAATGTTATCCTTATCTTTAAGCGTGACTTTGTAGCGCTGTGTAGTCCCAATCTCTTCGCCTATGCAATTTTGACATTGTAATTTGCTTGATGGATCCTTTATCTTACGGAAACATTTTTTGCATGCAAGATAGTACCATCCTTGGTCGAACACTATATCATCAATTGTTGCTTCACACGTGCAATACATAAACTGTTGGCATTTTGAGAGGCTTTAGTATGTGTCAATTTAAAGTTTTAAATGAAAAAACCTTTTCAGTAATGTTAAAAAATCAGTTAAAGTAGGTATTTATCTCTAAACCCTGTGGCAATTTCGCATTTAATAGTTGGTTTATGCTAAAACAATCAATGTTATAGTTTTATGGATGTGTGTTCAATTGAGTGTTTGGAACAATTTCAATACTTGAGGTGATTCCTTCAATGTTTTGTATAGTACTTATTAGGGTGGATATTGGTTGGTAAGGGATGTTAAAATAAACCCTTGTGGCAGTTGTTGATGATAACTTGATCTCCCCTATAAATAAAATAAGTTCATGTTAGTAATTATTCTTGTAAACAATTAAAAATTCCCAAATCACCTTTAAATTCCTTTGCAAGTGTTCCCGTCACTACTACAACAATCAAGTTGTCATTTTGTCTTGAAAAATCTCTTTGAAAATTTAATGCATGTTCTCCTCACATAGTTACTGTGATTGTGTGGTGGTTGTTTGTAATAACATAAAATTGTTATTAGTGGTATGAGAAAAATAATTCGAATTGGAAAAATAACACACTGTTTTTGACACATACCTCTCATTCGTTAAGAGAATATCCATTTTTTGAATTCCTTGTCCAACTGTTTGCAAGTCAGTTATCGCGTTGTAAGCTTTCCAATAACATCTGTGAGGAAATGAAATCTAATAAGTATAAGAAGAAAAATTTCAAGTATTTGTTGTGTAATGAGGTTTTGAGTATTTTTTTAACCTATGAGATGTGTTTTATCTCCAGCCTTGTTTCTTGTTTCAGCAAACGTTGATAACTCAAATTTATACCTTGCAATTATATCTGTGTTGTTTACCCGAGCTATCGTTGTCTTGTGAAAAAAGTTAATCACCTTATCACCATTAATTGCTTTATATCTAGGTGGGGCTGGTACAATCTTAAAATTGGATATGACGTATGCATTGTCTTCGTTTAATCTTTTGATGTATTGTGCTCGTTGGTTGAATCTCAGAATGAGCATCACGTGATTATCCTGCACATAATATATATAAGATAAATAATCTATTTATAAGATAACAACTTTTAATTCTTGGTAATATTTATTTATGAAGTAATATAAAATTTAGAATACTACATCTTCATCAATCAATATAGTTGTGGTGTTGACAATCTGTCCAATGCTCAAATTGATCCCATCCCACTTTCTTGTTAATCTGACCTTTATTGTATAATCATCTCTATGACTTGTTAATTCGTTCAAAGTTATATAATTTCTTGGCATACTGAATAAGTGTGTAGATGTGGAGTACTTCTGTGTGTAGTATGAGATTTTTATAGGGTGAAGTACAATGATAAGTAGTATTTTTATTAAATATATTTAAACTTTCATTTGTACCTGTTTAGTACTGAGAAATCATATACTTAATGATTTTATTAAAGATTTTTTTACTGTTCATGTCCTTTTCCAAATTCTTAATTATTTGAGAACTATTATGTTAAAATTTACATTTAGTTCAATTTGAGGTTGCTACAATTTTGCAGTGTTTTTTGTTAATACCTGTATATACATGCTGCTATTTGGAAGAGAAAAGAAAAAGAAAAAACAATGGATTGGAAAAGGCAACTGAATTGCAGTTTTGAAGATGAAAAAAAATAAAATCAGTATTCTATATATATATATATATATATATATATATATATATATATATGATTAACATGCATGCATTCCCAAAATACTAGTATTAACTATAGTAGCTAGCTAGTACATAAAACTTCATCATATTCTGTATGATCGGATAGGTTCCACTCCACTGATGATGGCCATTTCTACGAAATCCATGAATTAAGTTCATCTGCAAAGACAGAAAAATCTTATATATATACACTGAATGAAACTCCTTATATACTCTTAAAAAGAATTAAGTATGTAAAAGTTAAAATATATATATATATATATATATATATATATATATATATATATATATATATATATATATATATATATATATATAGCGTAATTAATTAGGAGTAATATTGTTAATTAGTACATAATTAAAAATGGTACTGTACGTACCTTTGGCAATTAAGAACTCCTCAAAAACTTCATAATTGTCACGGGGCATTGTAGCATATTTGAGGCACATCAAGTCCCCCTCACCAAGACAGCACATATCATCCCATCCAAGAATGTATACGTCTTCCATTTTCTTCTTCAGAAAAGTGCCGGAGCCACAAAATGAAGAGTTCCTGCCGATCATTTCATGACCAAAACAACCGTGCTTTATCATCTTAATACGGAGCACCCTTCCCTTCCTCTCAAGAATATCTTTGACTATATGAGGTGCATGAGCATAGATATATTGCTCCACTTCCTCTCTACATAAAATCATATGCTTTTTCTCAATTTCTTCCGCTGTAATGCTTCTACACATCCATATAGAGGGATCACTTATATGACCACCTGCAGCTTCACACATTTTTCGATCTTTAATTTACTACCTAATTCGATCATACTGTACCCACCCATTCTAGCTTACCTTTATATAGAATTTTTTTTCATTTTTAAGGCGCCAACTTTTAAGTGATTTGAAATTTATTTTACGTTTAAGCCCACACACTAATATTATTAGGGAATTGATATTTTCACATGCATGTATTTTTGATATTTTTATATGGTCTTCTCTGAACATACAATGAGTCACACCTTTATGTGAAAAATAATCATGTGAAAATATCAAAAATACATATGAAAATAGTGATCTTCTGTTACTAATACTAGCTATGATCGAGATATAGATTAAGCGAATGAAATAAAAGTATCTAAAATTTATTATGTACTCTGATAAATAAGGACCAAGTTATTGTAATATAATGAATTGTGATGTGTGTATATATATATATATATATATATATAGTTTTCTAGATTTTGTTATTTATTGTTAGATTATATCATTAATGTACACAATTACGTAGATTTTTTTCCTGGATAGCCGTTTTAATGGGATCAGATTATGAACTATAATATATTATTCAAAATTTTTTGAAAAAATTATGAAAATCCTACTTTTTGTTATATATATATAAGCAAAAGTGGGACTAATTTTACAATAAGATTAGCAAACTTATATTTTCACATAAAAAATTGATACTTTTACATGATCACTCTCATATAAATAGTGAGTGGATCCATTTGAGAAAAAAATATTATTTTAACATATGAAAATATCATTTTCTTAAGATTAAAAATGCGAAGACCAACTGGCTAAAAAAGTTCTCAAAAGTGCTTGGGACTTTAAACCCACAAATTTTTAGGGCTCCCTTAAATATTCTTTTCCTTTTATTACTTAAATAGAATACTTAAATCAGAAGACTAAGTGTTAAATGCTATTCCAGTATTCCTTTTCATAAATTTCAAGCTAATTTCAGGTATTAATTCTATTGTTTAGGGTTTTGAAATTAATTGTTTTGTTTATGAGATTTAGAAGCATTGTTTAATTTAATTGGGCTTGATGACTGATTGAGTAGATTTGTTTATGCTATTATGAATCAAGTGAAAATTTTAATCTCTTTTGAGTTTTTATAATTGTTTGGGAGTAGTGTTAGACTCTTAATAATTATAAAGTAGTCCCTATTTGATAATTAATTTATAGATAATCACGAGATTATGCTAGAATTTTGTAGATTTTTAAATTTTAATTCACCATGGCTCCTAAAAAGTATATGTCTGAATCTGAAAAAAGAAAAAGAAAGAAAATATTGAAATAGTCGGTTATTATATTTGGTATTTTTTCGTATTGATATTCTTTTGTTCAAGAAAAGTTTTTAGCTTTTTTATGCCTATCTTAATAGCAATTTGTAAAAGGCCCATTTTTTTTTTGTCACTTTAGGCCCTGAAAAACTCAGGGTCGACCTTGGATTAAAGGACTTTAATATAAAAGTAAGTAATACTATCGTGGATTTTCTTAAAATTGTTATTTCCACAATTGAAAATTAATACTTCTATAAGTTTTCTGTCATAATTAGACCGACCACTTATTATTCACGTTAAAAAGATCTTTTGAAAATATTATGGTATTTATATGTACATTCTAAATTGATAGTTGCACATTGTATATACATTGTGATGTAACTGATGTTGCACATTTATTATGCAGTACTAACTTTTGGTGCATTTTAAGGTGTGCAATTATCAATTTATAGATTTCATTTTTAATATATTTCAGTCTTTTGAACTATTTGATCAAAAAAACAATTAAATATTAGTGTTACTTATAGAAATATCAAAAAAATGTTGTTATTTTATTACACATACCAATTTGCTAGTTTGTAATTTTGACCATCATACCTTTACTTTATTAAATCTAAATAAAATTTAACATCTGTAATACAATTTTGGCTTCCCATTGTCTATGAGATACATTTGAATCTTACTATAGTGATTTATATATGTATATACCAAAGATTTTGAACAAAATATTTCATAGTTACTAATTCTATTTACAATATAATTCAATCAGAAAATTAATTAAGCAATATTACCATTGTCAATATATCAGTTTAAAATTTAGGAGAGCACTATTTTTACATGTGTTTTTGATATTTTTATCTTGTTCCTTCTCATATGAAGGCGGAACCCACTATATACTCATGTGAGAGAGGACTATATGAAAATATCAAAAATACATGTGAAAATATCAGTTCCCAAAATCTATGCCACTTTGAGATAAACGACAACCACGATTAAGGAAAAGAATAGGGAACACTATTTTTACAATGTGTTTTTGATATTTTCACATGGTTCATTCTCACATGAAAGTGGGATCCACTGTATGCTCATGTGAGAGAAGAACATGTGAAAATATCAAAAATACATGTGGAAATATCAATCCCAAAGTATATTATGAGTTCCAGGACCTACTGCATTAATGCATGATTTTTAAACATCCATTACGTTCTTCTGAAAAAATGATAAGTTACCGAGTTATAGTCGATTTTGAATAGAATTACAGGAGAAATAAAGAGAAAGAAGATAGATTGAGGAAGAAGTTTTAATTTATTTTTATTGATATCCTCGTTCAGTAGACTTTATATAGTAACAATGTAAAAAAACTATAAACTAATCCTACCCATTGAATTTAAAAACTTATCTCAGCCCTTAGATCACTTTAACAACTTAATCTACTTAATTTGACCAAGTGAAATTTAGTTCGTTACAATACCATGGTCTTCAAAACCACCTTGTCCTCAAGGGGGAAATGCTTAAAAAATTCCTTGGACAGCCAACACAGTTTAGATTCTGCAGCAAACGATTCAGCTGAACTAAAGAATCTTTACCATTTTGAGAAAGTAAGTAAGATGAACCACAGCTTAAAGCCAGCTCAGGTAGTTGATCAGAACCACAACCCCAATTGAGGTCATGCATGTTTACACATCCATTCAAGCTCACGTGAGTTAGATGTGTACAACAAGTAAGAAGCTCCTCAATAGCAGACTGGCAAAGAGTTCCATATGACAAATCCAACTCACAAAGCTATGAAATAGCACCATTTTTGTAAAGAGAGGCTCCAGTGACGAGTCATTAAGATACTTGCAAGCTTGCAATTTTAGAACCTTTAACTGCAAACAGGACTCAAAAACAGGCTGCAAATTCATCAAGAAAGTGTAGGACAGATCAAACAGGTTAAATGAGGAAGCGAACGCAAAGAGGAGACTTCATCAGAACCAACAGAAGGGCATGACATTAATATTAATGATTCAATGAGAGAGCAAGAAGTTGCCGACAAGCAGTCGTCTTTGAGTTGGCTACAAAACGAGGAATCCAAAGAAGTTCAGAGAAGGCAATTAATGGATGCTTCAGATAATACACCCCATCCTTTCAATTCAACACCATACGTGCTGCTTAGATATGGAGAGAATTTAGTTTGAGACAAATTCCCAGATTAAGTGACTGAAGACCAACAGAGATAACTGATACATTAATGAGAAGGGCCACCACTGCTAAAAAGCATGCAACATTTGTAAATACCAGGAAAGCAATCAAGAACTCAAGTTTTCTCACCCCATATTGTTGTAATGATAGTAGAACCAATGTACTAAGCCCTGTGAGAAGAACACCAATTCACACTGGTATATGGTATAGCATGTTCAAAGCAAATGTTGTTCCAATTACTGTCACAACCCCAAAGTTTGCTGCCATGGATTGGATAATTAAATAAGCATATGAAGCCACTAATATGATCCAAAGTAACTCATACTTGTACTCAGCGGCGGAACTAGGGGGGCGGGTGGGGGCATCTGCCCCCGGTAGCAGAGGTAGTACATGCAGAACTAGAGGGGGGGGAGGGGGAGGGGGAGGGGGCCGGGGCGAGGGCGGGAGCCACTGCTCTGGACCTTCCGGCGACTTCTTCTTCTTCGATCTTCCGTGGCTTGTCTGCAACAGAGGAGGTTTTATCTTTCAAAGTTTAATTGCTACAATTCTAATTCTAATTCTAATTGCTTGGGCCTTCCTTTGCTCCTGTTTATTTATGTCTTCTAATTTCAAAATTCATCAAAATCTTACTTGGGCCTTCCTTTGCTCCAATTCTAATTGCTCAATTTTTTTTTTAATTTAGGTTTGTTTTAATTTTTTCAATTATTTCAAATTAATTTTTCTTTTCTTTTACCTTTGTTTTGCTTTTGAGAATCCTAAGAGAAGAATTTTGATGAATTTTAATAATTTAATGTTTACATCTTTAATCTTTTAGTAATTTAATTTCAGAATTTTCTGGAGATATACTTGTATTGTTACTGTTGGAGTGTTGGTACTTAATTTATTTCCCATAATCTCATTAGGTTAATTGAAATTATTAAATTAGGTTAATTGATGAAATTATGATGAAATGTTTGAAAAAAGCACTTCAAACGTCAATAAATAAAAAAAATTTATTGATGTATTTTGCCCCTCCTATGAAATGGTTCTGGTTCCGCCACTGCTTGTACTGAGCTCCTGACTGTAGATCGGTTTCAAAGTTTCTGAGGGTCAATATATACAATAAAAACAAGAAATCCTGGACCCATGTAAGCAAATAAGCTCTTCCATCTTGTCTTATCAGGTTCAACAATCTGGTTAGAATCAGTATTCTCGATGAGCAGTGCATTTGAAGAAGAATTCCCACTTCCCATTCTGGTCATGAACTGCGGTTGGGTAGAAGCTGAGGCAGCCATATTTTCCAAAAATCTTAACTCTTGTAACTAAACCCATTCTTGAATTGATGACTCGGTTTCTGCAACATTATTATCCCCCCTGTTGTCAATCACATTGTCTTCAAGGTGACATTTAAGAGTGCTTCTGCATTCTTCAGCAATAGGTAGCAATATTATTCCCCCAGACCAAATATAACACCCCAATATAGGCCACTTTCCTTTAATTCGGATGTCCAGATGTTGTCATTCCTCTTTTCTTCTTCTAAGAACCATTGGATATCATCTTTTGCATTCTCAAATTTATTGCTAAAATTGGAGACAACCTGAAGGCCAAGGCAAAGATGGTATTCTTCTGTCTCCTTTATAAAAGTACCTCCTCCAGAAAGGAACACATAAGCAACAATGACTCCTTACTATAGCCAAAAGTCATGTACAGGTAGTACAGTACACATGGGCCTTTTGTGATTAGATAATCCAATTCTATCAAGAAAAATGGTCCTGCTCTGTTGCTTGTGTCAACAAGTATACAATACCATTTAATTGATTTTCCAACATTTCTCACCTTTATGAATTGTTGCAATAAGAGCAGAGGCATACAAACTCATGTAACCAAGTTTTCCAACATGTTCACCTATTTCAAGCATCCCCAAATTTGCTCCATCATGACGAACAAACACAAGAATAAAGAAATTCTGATGAAACACAAAAATAATGCCGAAGAAGATGATCTCCGCATTCGACCAAAGGAAGAGAATAATGAAATGATGAGTCAATAGTCCCAATTCATTAACATCATCCAAACACAAGAATTTACAGCCAATCACAAGAAATTTATACTCATCTGGTGGCTTCGGTTTAAGCTCAGCAATGTATCCAATTCGTTCTGTACTTTTATCACACATCTTAACCGCAATAGTAAGTTCCTTTTGATTGGCACAAAATTTTCCTCAATGCCCTAGATCCTTAGAGAGCATAATCAAACGCAAAGCAACCACTTCTTGTCCTTGCTCAATCTCAGAAAAAGATGTTTTCATGATAGAGAAAACCGGAGCAACAAAATGAACTTCTTTTATGATGGTTGGAGAAGATTATACCAAGTTTTCATTCATACTGATTATCTTATAATGTATTGCAGCAGCCAATTCAAGTACCAATTTTCCAGTATCGGTGGATCCCGTAAAAGCAAGCTTGTCAACATCCATAGAGCAACTCTAGCAGTTTGACCAAAGCCAAAAACCACATTCAAAGCTCCTGAAGGAAGCCCAGCCTCATGGAATAGCTTTGACACATAGAGAGCAGACAATGGTGTCTGTTCTGTCGTCTTCAGAACAACTGTGTTACCACATGCTAATGCAGGCCCAACCTTTCAGCCATACATGAGAAGAGGAAAGTTCCATGGAATAATTTGACCAGCAACACCAATTGCTTCGTGCAAAGTTTGCACATGATATGGCCCATCATCAGGAACAGTAAGACCATGAATATTATCAGCTCAACGTGCATAATATCAAAATAAACGTGCTACCGTCGGTATTTCAATATTAGTTGACTGTTCATATGGTTTGCCATTATCCCAAGTCTCAAGCGCGACAATCTCATCATTATGCTTTTCCAGCAAATCTGCAAACCTAAACATTATTCTTGATCTTTCATAAGCAGTCAATTTTGGCCATGGTCCTTCATTAAAAGCCTTTCGAGCAGCAGCTACAACTCGGTTAATATCTTCTGCGTCACCTTCAGAAACTTGTAATCAGAGATAACTGAAGTTGGCTCCGAAAATAACAAAAGCATTGTCATTGCTTTTCAAAAAATCAAGATTCTTAATACCCATTTCTCGTTCAGGACCTTTGTCAAACACCTTCTATGCATCCATTGCTACAGACCTCCTTTCATAGCTCTTGGCTATATCAATAGGCTTCACAGTCCGAGGATCCAATTTGAGTTTTATTAGTGTTCCACCATGTATTATAAGCAGACCATATTCATCGAGAGGTTCTGGGTTAAGGGCAACAATGTATCCATTTAGTTTTGGATTTTTGTCACACATTAACCGCAATAAGAAACTTATCTTCCTTCAGATAAAAGAGATAAATATTCTTAGAAAATTATTATTAAAAGTATATTTTGACTTTTTAAAATTTTAAAAGATATAATTTTGTACAAGTTTTGAAAATAAAAATAATAATAATTAGTAATACCTAATTTATCATTGTTATATTTGTTTGTATCAAAATTAAATAATTTTATATTAATTTGAATGTATGATCTTACAAATTTATTTTAAAAATTGAAATGTTTTCTAGTCTAGTTATAAAACAGAGATAGTACTATTTCTATCCTAACAATAATTTTATAATTTAACATTTTCACAAAATATTATCTACCAATCTTATTTATGAACATAACGTTGTGAAAATCTCAAATTATTTATAAATCTTATTATTTTTTTAATATGAACGTAATCTCGTAAAACTGTTACATTTTGAAAATATCAATTTCAATTTTTCATCGTTAATTATTTACTCCGTTTCCTAATATAAATCTTTTTATACTTATACATAAAAAATAAAAAATAATTAAAAAACATTAACATCAATTATCTATTCAGGTCACTTATCTCATACTCTTTCTCTAATATTTCCCACACCGTCAATTTGAGAACAACTGTGCGGGAGTATAAACAATTACTAGATGGTATTATGGTCGTACCCACCGACGGCAAAGCAACTGGCGGTGACAGTGGCCTGCTTCGTCACCGGCGCAACCCTATTCGCCGTCGGAGTTCAACAATCTTTCGCCAACATAGCCCCTCAACAAGCTCGAACCAAAGCTCGTAAAGACTTCGTTAAAGACCGCCTTCGAAAGCTCCTCCAAGATTAGACACACTTTTTATACTATATTTTCCACTGTCCTTCAACCTTTTTCTCGATCATATTTTAGGTATGCTCTCATGTACGTTATCCACCTCTCTTATGATTGTGTGATAAAGTAGTACAAAGTAACATTTTAGGGTTTTGTATCAATATCTTGTAGGGTTTTGTTTGAGTATTTTTCTACCGTTAGTGTTCACATACCGTTTATTATTGTTTAATGGAATTTGTTTATCTCAGAGGTTTAATTTTCACTCCTAATTCCATCAATTTGATTTCCTAAATGATTAGAGAATTTGAAAAGGTGATAGTTACGAATTCCCTTTTGTTGCACATGTAGTTGCTAATATGCTGCCGGGTAAGAAACAGGTGCTCGAGTCATATTGAAATTGTAGATTTAATTGGTAAGTTTTGGGATCTGTTGTCAATTTCTTTCCCCTGACAAGCAATGGATTGATATTTATGAATGTTTCTCTTGAATGATATGGGTATTGAATTTTGTTTTGTATAATTGCTTAATGTTTTCCCGCTTTTGAGAAGAATTGCTAATTAATCTCGCCTTTATGTGGATTCTATGTTTGTTCAGGGTGCATTGCACAGAGTGGTTCAAACTGAAAAAAGGTTACTTTTTGGATATGTTTTGATTTCTGGACATGAGATAGACTTATTGAACTTTTACTTTTGTGAAAGGTTCATGCTCTGCTTAGCATCTGAGTGTTTGATACTGGGATAAATTTGTTACTTTGTTATTCCTTAAAATGAATTTAGGATGATGAAGCGGAGAGGATATGGTGCGTACCCTTTTATTTAACATACATTGCTCACCATCTTTAGCGACAGACCGGGTGACGGATCGGTCCGTCGCGTATATCAGAGAACTGTCGTTTTAGCTTTTAGCGACGCATTGAACCGTCGCCATAACATATAAACCGTTTATTTGTTCTATAGCGACGGACTAAACCGTCGCCCGGTCCGTCGCTAAAGGTGGTGAGCAAAGTATGTAAAATAAAAAGTTATGCACCTGAAACGAACTGGATGATGAAGACTTGGTATATTATATTTTCTAGGATCAATTACCAGGGAATAGGAACGGTCTTGAGCTTATGTTTTCACGAGTTTAGGATTAATTTTAAGTGTATGATATACTCGGGAATAAATGTATTTTTGGTCACTCTACTTTAGGTCAACTTATAAATGTATAACTCAAATTATTTTTTTTATAGTCAACTCACTATACTTTACTTTTCTAACACAAATTTGAATTTTCGCTGGTGGGGTTGAGTATTTTAACGGAATAATGACGTGGAAATGCCACATATTTATTGAATCCTAGCTGGAAGCTTCTTTTTGACATGTAAATTAATGACCACCTAATAAAGACCAACCCACCACCCATGAATCCATTAAACCACTTAACTCCGACCCAAAAATTTCTATTCAATAATATAATAAATTAAACATAATATCAAAATGCTTTTCATCTTCTTCATCTGAAAACCCAAGAAAATTCCCAACCAAAATAACTCACAACCCACTGTTCATCATCTTCTTCTCCCCAAAAAAAATCATCTATATACATTAAATTTTCAAAAACAAAATTATTAAAGAATTTGTAAACCAACAAAATTATTGAAGAATCTGTGATTGTGAATAAAAGAAGTACAGTTGTTGGTGAGCTTCAGATCTTGGAAAAAATCGACTGACCCGAACGTTTGCAAGGATGAAGTTGACAATGACGACGACGACACCTCATAAAATTATCTTCTTGGGCTCTTTTTAACAAAGATGTCAATTTCACCCTTCAACACTCATCATCATCAATCCCAGATGCATATATATATATACACGATTATATAAAAGTGCAGGTACGAAGAGGGAGAGTGTAAAATAGACGAAAATTTTCGTAAATTAATTGGATTTCTTCCAATAATTATTACAAATTTCAGTTTTAAACAACCACCATTAGCATTCCAACAAAATCAAACATTACCCGTATAATAATTAAAACAAGAGTAGAAAATGAGAAAAATGCGAGTATACCTTCGGATCTTATTGCCTTTGCCGATCCAATATCATTCATATTCGATTCCTATTCAATACATAAACTCTAAATCAAGCCCACCCCATCATCTTATTTCAATCAATAACTCATCTTTCACAATCATTTAGGGGGTTTTTTAGTTACTAACCGAGTTATGGAGATCGATCCAGAAGAGGCGTCAAAATCCAATCTTTCCTCTCTAGTTTGAAACTTCTTATGTTTCCAGTTCCGCCGTCTACCGCTGGTGGCGGCGATCCTTGTTTGGAATCTCGAACTGTGGTATGATTTGAGGGTGAGTTTTCAGTTCTCTGTTCTAATCTTGAAGATGGTTTTTTTTTTTAAATTAATCTTGTTTGTTGAGTTAGAGTAAAGGGTAAAAAAGTATAATAAAAAAATGAGTTGGAAACTTTATTGTTTTATATTATAATTATTATTATGTTCAGCATACTAAAGGTCACATTGGATCATTATTGCCACATCAACATTTTTTTTTACAACTCAGCAGTTTATGTGTCAAATTCCGTTTAAAGTCAAAGGATTTAACGGTTTTTGTAACAGTTTGTAAGAAAAGTGAAGTACATTGAGTTGACTTTAAGAAAAAAGTTGAATTATCCATTTGTAAGTTGACCTAAACTAGAGTGACCAAGAAAGCATTTATCCCGATATACTCTTATTGCAAATACTTTAGAAAGTTGTTGTGCGGACAGCTTTAAATCATTCTAATTTTCATAACTACCTGTCTGGTAATTTTGTGTGTTTTGTCCCTTTCATCTTCATAGATTTCAGTTCTAACAGAAGGTGAATATCCCTTGCTTTCGTGTAAACTCATTTAACTTTAATCACCATATGGTCCATATCAATTCATTTTTCAGTGTGCTGTTTTTTTTTTTTGAACTGATCTTTATGCTGCAATGAGGGAAGACTAAAAGATTGACCTTGTGCTTTTCAGATTATTAGTTGTACTGTGGTTGTTTACTAGACATTTGCATACTTACAAAAATTCTTACAGGTCTTGATTTGGGGTTATGATCACCAAATGCTTCACTGTCTGAGGCCAACAGCAGCAGCAGCAACCCCAAATCTTCATCCTTCTTCACCATCTTTGCAAGGTACATTCCATATTAGCTCTTTTAATTTTCTTACACTGCAACAATAAGTAAGTTCTTAACACATTTTTTGTAATTGTCAATTGTATTGCAGGAAACTCAAATGAGGGTACTCCAAAGTCAAACTCTCAAACTTCTCCTACATTCAATCTCTCTCGTGAATACACGTCTGCTGTGCAAACCAGTTCCTTTGCTGAAATATGGTCCAAGTTTCACCCTGACAACTCTTCTTTCCAAGAGGTAGAATCAGAGCAATTGGATGGCCCTGAAGAAGAGCAATTGTTAGCACAGGTCCTTCACCCAAATAAAGAGTGTGTCGAAGAGGCACTTCGATTTGCCAAACCCAGCACCCTCACCTGCCTTGTCTCTGCCTACTTTGATCAAAGTGAACACACGTCCCGTCTGTGCCTCCAACTCCACCATGGTGTCCAGCGTGCCCACTCTCTTTATGCTCGTCTACACAACCTCTTTGCTGTCCTCCCCCTTGAATCTGAGTCCCTTAACCAGTTACAGTGTGACCAGGCCTTAAACATCTTCCTTCAATTTGACCGTCTTGAGAACCCCTTCCCCCACCCTGACTCTCACAACAACTTTAATGAAATGCGCAACTGCATCTCCCAGCTCAAACAACAACTTGATTCCCACCTCTGCAAATCCAACTCTAGGATCCGTCTCCTTCGCCGTGCCACTGCTGGATGTGCCATTTGTTTAATTGGAACTGCTGTTGGTGTTGCCATTTCTGCTGTAGCTATTGCCAGCCACACACTTATCGCTCTTGTTGCCGGCCCTGTCCTCTATGCATTCATCCCCTCGAAGATGACTAAGAGAGAGCTGGCTCATTTGGCACAACTTGATGCTGCTGCTAGGGGCACATATGTCCTGCACAATGATCTTGATACCATTGAATGCCTGGTGGCTTGTTTGCACACCAAGATTAAAGGGGACAAGCTTCTAATTGGCCTTGGATTGGAGAGGGGCAGTGACAAGCATCTTATCCTGGAGGTAGCGAAACAGCTTGACAAGAATCGTCTCAATTTCCTCTGCCTGCTCTCGGATCTGGAGGAACACTTGTGTCTCTGCTTTGCTGCAATTAATCGGGCCAGATCACTACTCCTGCAAGAGATCCATCATCAAATTCATTTGTCCTAACTAATTTTACCTGATGTTTTTGTTTTCATTAACATATATATTTGTTTTTATTATGATTACCAATCCATCGAGAGTCCATTATTTCCTAATAACCAGGCTATTGCATATCTTTTTCTCTTCTTTTTTTTCGGTTTATTATATTATTATAATAATAATAATAATAATAATAATAATAATAATAATAATTTACGTGCTTATTTGAAAAATAAGTCTGGCTGTCATTTCTAAATTGTATCCATCCAGTAGCATCATTTGATCAAATAAAAGATTTTGCTAGTAGAAATGGTTCGGTCTGTTCCCTTCCAGGAACCAGTGCAGATTTGCTAGAAATCTGTTTAATTTTGTTCCCAGTTTCAAAGGGGGGACCAAATCAAAACTAGAATGAGAACCTCTTTGACCGATTGATGTGGTTCAGTTCCAGATATCTAAATCTCCCAATTAGTTTTATTAGCACAAAAATTAAGTTAATTATTTATCCTAATTATAACAAATTAAGTTATTTTGAACATAATTTAATTATAAATTAATCTTTTATAGTGTGCGTTAAACGAGTTAACATATTAATAAAACACAATACAAGTTAACATATTAATAAAAGGCTTAAATATAATTTAGTATCCTAAAGCCGTATTCTACTTCAGTGATCCATTTTTCAATTTTATCAATTAGATTATTAAAGTATTAATTTTTTCCACTTCGGTCCAATTTAAGTTGTCACATCATAAATTTATGACGTGGTTATTTAGATGGGCCATTAGTCAGTTGATGTAGCTAAAAAAAATATTTTTTTAATTATAAATTAAATAATTCTGATAAAATAGAGGGTAAAATGATCACAACAAAATTGATTCAGACTAGGCCTAGCAAAATATGGTTATGAATTGGTTTTGGTTTTCAAAATATGGTTATGGTTCCATTTAAGAATCAAAACCACATTAACTATTTTTAATATGGGTTATTTGGGTAGTAACCATATGGTTATGGTTAAAAATCATATTAACCATATTAACCATTTTAAGATGTTTTAACTTTTAAACAAAATTTTTAAAAAATAAAATTAATATATATTATAGATAGAGAGACGAATATAAGGAGTGGGTAGGTTAGGTGGGGTGGGGTGGATAGGGGTAGAGGGTGGGTGGTGTATAGATAATCGCTTAATATTAAATTTTTTTAGGAGTGATGAGGGTAGGGGTAGGGGGTGAGGTGGAGTGTGTGGGGTAGGGGGGTAGGGGTGGGATGGGAGTAGGGGGGGGGGGGGGGGGGGGTAGGGGTAGGGGTAGGGTGTATATATAATCACATAATATTATTTTTTTAGTGGAGGTGGGGTTGGGGTTGGGGTTAGGGTTGGGGTTGGGGTTGGGGTTGGGGTGGGATGGTGGGGGTGGTGGTAGGGGTAGGGGTAGGGGTGGGGTGGAGGGTGGGGTGTATACATAATTACATAATATTATTTTTTTTGTGGAGGTGGGGTTGGGTTGGGATGGGGTGGGGGTAGGGGGATGAGGTGTATACATAATCACATAATATTATTTTTTTTGGTGGAGGAGGAGGTGGAGGTGGGGATGGGGTTGGTGGGGTTGGGGGTAGGGGTGGGTGGTGGGGTGGGGTGGGTGATGGGGATGGGGTGGGGTGGGTGTGGGGTGAGGTAAGGGGTGTATACATAATCACATAATATTTTTTTGGTGGGAGTGGGGGTGGGGGCGAGTTGGGGTAAAGGTGTATATATAATTACATAATATATTTTTTTGTGGGGGTGGGGGTGGGGGGGGGGGTGGGGGTGGGGGTGGATGGGGTGGGTGGGATGGGTGGGGTGGGTGGTTGAGCTTCTTGAATATGTAAATATGGGTGGGAAAAACTTTTAATTTGGATTTGGAATAAAATATGGGTCAAAAAATGGTTAGCCAGGTCGGAACTATATTTCTTTTTTAAAATATGGTTCCAAACTTTAACCAACCTAAATAAATAAATATAGTTAACCAACCCATTTGGTTCCAGTTAATATGGGTTGACCCGACAGTTAACCAATTATATTGTCAGGTCTAATTCAGACAAATTAAACAAATTAAAATCTTCATATCAATAACAATTGATCTAAACCAAGCCCCAATGTGACAACCCCAAAATAGGTTCATTCCATCCAACCCATTCTGAGTCGCCAAATACATGGTACAGAAAATAACTACAACTTTATTACAACAATTGTCGTGTAAAATACAACAACACATATGCTGTGAGTTTTGATACAAATATATACCAAATGTGACTCACATCCCAACCTTGGATAACACGTCACAATGGCACCTTACATAAAGGTATAGTCAAAAACTGTTTTAGAAATTAAAATCTTTGGGAAGTGCTCAAGGAAACCTTCGTACATGGGAGGCCATGCGTCTAGGTTATGATAGATATCATATGGCCACAGAATTATCTTTGGTTGAGCCAATAGACCCCAAAAAAAATGAGAAGATTACTATCATATTCTTCCCAATGATGAGTCTTCTCTTGACATATCATTATCTCCACTGTCTCTAAATGAGAATTATACTTCAAACAAACACCAAGATTATATAGGTAGTGCTCGTAAATATACTCAGCAAGTGGATGAGTACAACCATGCCTTATGATGACACGAGGTTGTATGTCATTAGACATCTTGTATGATAGTGGCAAAACACCCTTCCAAAGTTGAGTTCGCCTCACCCTAGTTGATTCACCAACTATAACTACTAAATGATGACCACCGTTCTATTCCCCTATTACCCCCGCTCGACCCATCTACACTCTTATTACCTGAAAGGAATTGTGAAGCAAAAGGGTTAGCACAACTAGCCCAGTAAAGAATATCATGACTAAAGATAATTAAATTATCAATAGCCTTCATCAGTAATAAATCAGAGATTTAGAACATATGGTAGATGATAAAACTTTTCAACCATAATTGCAGCGGAACGAGCAATCCATTAGAAGAGTCAAATAGACCATAAAATCTATTATCTTCTCCATGTTAAAAGTCCACTAACAATGTTTTATCCATGTAACATCAATCAACAATTCATGTCCACAATCACATGTATAACTCATAATCATAATTGTAGTTCTAAATTCTTTTCTCATCTAGACACAAAGATAATTTTCATCACCAAAACATCAAAGATCATGGTTATACCAAATCACAGCCCTCGCTCATAATCATACTAATAAATTCATCTTTGCACTACGGGCCAAAGATATTCATTAATGCTCATCTTTGCACTACGTGCCAAAGATATTCAACAACAGTCATCTTTGCACTACGGGCCAAAGATATTCAACAACAGCTTCATCTTTGCACTACAGCCAAAGAAATTCATCAACAGCTTCATCTTTGCAATACATGCCAAAGATATTCATCAACAGCTTCATATTTGCACTACGTATCAAATATATTAATATCTCAAAGAAATATATAATCATTTCAAAATCTATATAAACCATAATTATAACCATGTTGATCAATTCACCTTTGCACTTAAGCTAAAAATATCCAATTATAAATTCAATGGTCATGATCATACCCAAATCAACGATTCAACTTTGCACCATCGCCAAAGAGAACCCATAGTTATGATCATACCAATAATTTACCCATCTTTACACTCAAGTCAAAGAGAAATTTCTTCACCATGATTATAAAATGTTATATATGATAATAAAAACAATATGATCAACAATCAGATTTAATTTCAAGAGTAAGATTCATAAATCAACGATAATTTGGTCGAAAAAAGAAACTAATTTTGTCGTGAATAAGATGAATAGTACCTCGTGAATAAGAACTCATGAATAAGAATAGTACCTATTTTTTCATACATCAGATATATACATCATATAAATAATGTCATATACGTAAATAGTGCAATATACATGAATAATGCCATATACGTGAATAGTAATCCGACTCAAAAAGGTAAAAATTCCACAATAAAATCTATACCAATATTTCAGTATAATGATATTGAAAGAATAACATCATTATGAAGAAAATAACATCCCTTAATATCCCTTACAATCCCTTACTATCCCTTACCTCAAAAGAAAGCAAAGACTTCGATCGGATATCGATATGACGCTAAAGAAGAAAACTCAGACCGATGAATAAAGAACTCACCAAGTATCTAAATACTCACAAAATACACTCGATAATCTAGAGAGAAAAAGAGAGAAAACTTATGAATTTTGGTGTGATTTTCAATTTAACTTAGCCTCTATTTATAGGAAAATGTTAAAGACGCCAAGCAGACTTCGACCACACTACCGATGGCTTTACCTACTACTATTCCACCCCCCAAAAATCAGCCATCTTCCCAACAACCAAAAGTGGGGACCACCTATTTCTAGAATTTTCCACCAAAATCATTTATAAACCTAATTTCCTGAATCACCACCTCTTAAAATTCATAACAAATTATTCGCTCATTTTTAACGGTTCAAAATTTTGTGAACATATACTCAACTTATATATGTATAATATATCCAAAATTCACAACGATCCAACTACGATTAAAAATTATAACTCACACAATAAAGTCAAGAACAATCGATTTGATCTTTTAATACCTCCAATCCGACAAAATAATCGATAAAACACCTCAACATTAATTTCTTCATTTATAACCACATAAATAAATCCATCATATATATCCACATCAAATAAATATTTCCTTATCATATAAATCAATAATTAATTATTCATAAATAATATTACGTAATCACAATAATTTGACAACCAGCAGCGCTCCAGTGAAAGAGGGGCTTTCCGATAAGGATTTCTCTCTCATCATGCAAGCAATTAGGTGACCAAACCTCTCCTCGATGTAACTTTCTAAACATTGCCAATAATGCTATCTAATAATATTATTCAAATAATATGAATTATTGATCCGATAATGGAGATATCGCAAAGGACAATTATTAAAACAACAATAATATAAAATATCAACGCAAAGAATTATTGATTCAATAAAATAAAATATTGAATAAGAATTATCGTAATAATTATTGAGTAGTGCCTTCTCACGTAAGAATCAATAATTGAAAAAAATATCGCAATACCGCAAGCGCATCGCAAGTAACCACGCCAGACATCGTATTTTAACCACCGTATTCCAACAAGTGTTAATGGTAATAACTACGCCAGTTATTTATAAAAACTCAAATTTGTCGTTTTCTTCATCCGATGCTTATCCGTTATGGGGCCCATAAATGGTCGCTACCATCGCATTTAATATTCTCCGACGTAAAGAATATTCCACCACCAAACGAATATTCCCCGACAACAATAAGTATTTTATAACCACTTGCTTATTTTGAAAAAAAATTCATATATCACCCTTAACTTTAACTTTTATCAATTTAACCATTTACTAAATAGAAAATTGAATACTTTTATTTCATAAAATTCGGGTCTTACAATCTCCCTCCTTATGAAATTTCGTCCCCTAAATTTACGTGCACTTCGTATTTCAAAGAGTTGAGAATACCTTTGCTTTCATTTCAGATTCCATCTTCCCTGTCATCATGATTTCTCCATTGCTCATCTCCCAGTATTTCGAGATATCATTCTAGAATACAAACTTTTCAAAACAAGGGTTAATTGAACAAATTAACATATCACATAATATCCCTATATTATGATGACCAACAAATAAGCTTAGGTAGGACACACTAAATAAAAGATTTACTCATCTCTCCCTCCTAGTTCTATTCCCCGATCTCCGCCAGAGACATATCCCTAAGCTCGATACCAAATGTGACAACCCCAAAATAGGTCCATTCCATCCAACCCATTCTCGAGTCGCCAAATACATGGTACGTAAAACAACTACAACTTTATTACAACAATTGTCGTAAAAAATACAACAACACATATGTCTTGTGAGTTTTGATACAAATATATACCAACTGTGACTCACATCCCAACCTTGGATAACACGTCACAATGATACCTTACATAAAGGTATAGTCAAAACCTGCTTTTAGAAATTAAAATCTTTGGGAAGTGCTCAAGAAAACCTTCGTACATGGGAGGCCATGCGTCTTAGGTTATGATAGATATCATATGGCCACGTAATTATCCTCGGTCAATCTAATAGACCCAAAAAAAATGAGAAGATTACTATCATATTCTTCCCAATGGTGAGTCTTCTCTCGACATATCATTATCTCCACTGCTCTAATTGAGAATTATACTTCAAACAAACACCAAGATTATATAGGTAGTGCTCAGAAATATACTCAAGAAGTGGATGAGCACAACCATGCCTTATGATGACACGAGGTTGTATGTCATTAGACATCTTGTATGATAGTGGAAAAACACCTTCCAACGTTGAGTTCGCTTTCACCCTAGTTGATTCACCAAATATAACTACTAAATGATGACCACCGCTCTATTCCCCTCTTCCCCCCCGCCCGACCCATCTACACTTTATTACCCGAAAAGGAATTGTGAAGCAAAAAAGGGTTAAAGACAACTAGCCAAAGAAAGAATATCATGACTAAAGATAATTAAATTATCAATAGCCTTCATCAGTAATAAATCAGAGATTTAGAACATATGGTAGATGATAAAACTTTTCAACCATAGTTGCAGCGGAACGAGCAATCCATTAGAAGAGTCAAATAGACCATAAAATCTATTATCTTCTCCATGTTAAAAGTCCACCAACAATGTTTTATCCATGTAACATCAATCAACAATTCCTGTCCACAATCACATGTATAACTCATAATCGTAATTGTAGTTCTAAATTCCTTTTCTCATCCAGGACAAAGATAATTTTCATCACCTTTACATCAAACATCAAAGATCATGGTTATACCAAATCACAGCCTCGCTCATAATCATACTAATAAATTCATCTTTGCACTACGGCCAAAGATATTCATTAACAGCTCATCTTTGCACCTACGCCAAAGATATTCAACAACAGTCATCTTTTGCACTACGGCCAAAGATATTCAACAACAATTTCATCTTTGCACTACAGCCAAAAGAAATTCATCAACAGCTCATCTTTGCAATACATGCCAAAGATATTCATCAATAGCTCATATTTGCACTACGTAGCCAAATATATTAATATCTCAAAGAAATATATAATCATTTCAAAATCTATATAAACCATAATTATAACCATGTTGATCAATTCACCTTTGCACTTAAGCTAAAAATATTCAATTATAAATTCAATGGTCATGATCATACCAAAACCAACGATTCAACTTTGCACCATCGCCAAAGAGAACCCATAGTTATGATCATACCAATAATTTACCCATCTTTACACTCAAGTCAAAGAGAAATTTCTTCACCAGATTATAAAAATGTTATATATGATAATAAAAACAATATATAATCAACAACCTCAGATTTAATTTCAAGAGTAAGATTCATAAATCAACGATAATTTGGTCGTAAAAAAGAAACCAATTTTTGTCGTGATAGTACTCGTGAATAAGTAACTCGTGAATAAGAATCGAATGAATAGAATAGAACTCTCAGAATAAGAATCATGTATAAGATCAGATCATTAGTAAATAATGTCATATACGTAAATAATGTCATATACATGAATAAGAATAATGCCATCAGATACGTGAATAAGAATCCCACTCAAAAAGGTAAAAATTCCACAATAAAATCTATACCAATATTTCAATATAATGATATTGAAAGAATAACATCATTATGAAGAAAATAATCCATCCCTTAATATCCCTACAATCCCTTACTATCCTTTACTATCTCAAAAGAGCAAGACTTCTGATCGGATATCGATATGACGCTCAAGGAAAACTTGCAGATCGATGAATAAAGAACTCACCAAGTATCTAAATACTCACAAAATACACTCGATAATCTAGAGAAAAGAGAGAAAACTTATGAATTTTGGTGTGATTTTCAATTCAATTCTAACTTAGCCTCTATTTATAGGAAAATGTTAAGACGCCAAGCAGACTTTGACCGCTACCGATGACTTTACCTACTACTATTCCACCCACCAAAAATCAGCCATCTTCCCCAACAACCAAAAGTGGGGACCACCCATTTCTAGAATTTTCCACCAAAATCATTTATAAACCTAATTTCCGGATCACCACCTCTTAAAATTCATAACAAATTATTCGCTCATTTTTATTCGGCTTCAAAATTTGTGAACATATACTCAACTTATATATGTATAACATATCCAAAATTCACAACGATCCAACGGTCACGATTAAAATTATAACTCACACAATAAAGTCAGTAGAACAATCGATTTGATCTTTTAATACCTCCAATCCGGCAAAAAAATACCGATAAAATACCTCAACATTAATTTCTTCATTTATAACCACATAAATAAATCCATCATTTATATCCACATCAAATAAATATTTCTTATCATATAAATCAATAATTAATTATTCATAAATAATATTACGTAATCACAATTTTGACAACCAAAGCAGCCTCAGAAAGAGGGGCTTTCCGATAAGGATTTCTCATCATCGCATGCAATTAGGTGACCAAACCTCTCCTCGATGTAACTTTCTAAACATTGCCAATAATGCTATCTAATAATATTATTCAAATAATATGAATTATTGATCCGATAATGGAGATATCATCGTAAAGGACAATTATTAAAACAACAATAATATAAAATATCAACGCAAAGAATTATTGATTCAATAAAATAAAATATTGAACAAGAATTACATCGTAATAATTATTGAGTAGTGCCTTCTCACGTAAGAATCAATAATTGAAAAAAAATATTGTAATACCGCAGCGCCATCGCAAACCAACTACGCCAGACATCGTATTTTAACCACCGTATATTCCAACAAGCGTTAATTCAGAACAACTACGCCAAGTTATTTATAAAAACTCAAATTTGTCGCTTTTCTTCATCCCAGCAAGCTATCCGTTATGGGGCCCATAAATGGTCTACTATTGCATAAATTTAATATTCCCTACGTAAAGAATATTCCACGACCAAACGAATATTCCCCGACAACAATAAGTATTTTATAGCCACTTGCTTATTTTGAAAAAAATTCATATATCACCCTTAACTTTAACTTTTATCAATTTAACCATTTACTAAATAGGAAAATTGAATACTTTTATTTCATAAAATTCGGGGTCTTACAATCTCCCCTCCTTATGAAATTTCGTCCCCGAAATTTACGTACCTGGTATTTCAAGAGTTGAGAATACCTTGCTTTCATTTCAGATTCCATCTTCCCTGTCATCATGATTTCTCCATTGCTCATCTCCTGTATTTCAGATATCATTCTAGAATACGACTTTTCAAACAAGGGTTAATTGAACAAATTAATATATCACATAATATCCCTATATTATGACTCGACCAACAAATAAGCTTAGGTAGGACACACTAAATAAAGATTTACTCATCTCTCCTCCTAGTTCTATTCCCCGATCTCCGCCAGAGACCTTATCCCTAAGCTCGATACTTAAATGTGACAACCCCAAAATAGGTCCATTCCATCCAACCCATTCTCGAGTCGCCAAATACATGGTACGTAAAAAACAACTACAACTTTATTACAACAATTGTCGTGCAAAATACAAACAACACATATGTTGTGAGTTTTGATACAAATATATACCAACCGCGACTCACATCCCAACCTTGGATAACACGTCACAATGGCACCTTACATAAAGGTATAGTCAAAAACCTGCTTTTAGAAATTAAAATCTTTGGGAAGTGCTCAAGAAACCTTCGTATACGGGAGGCCACGCGTCTAGGTTATGATAGATATCATATGGCCACGTAATTATCCTCGGTTGACCCAATAGACCCAAAAAAAACGAGAAGATTACTATCATATTCTTCCCAATGGTGAGTCTTCTCTTGACATATCATTATCTCCACTGCTCCAATTGAGAATTATACTTCAAACAAACACCAAGATTATATAGGTAGTGCTCAGAAATATACTCAAGAAGTGGATGAGCACAACCATGCCTTTTATGATGACACGAGGTTGTATGTCATTATTAGACATCTTGTATGATAGTGGAAAAACACCTTCCAAAGTTGAGTTCGCTTTCACCCTAGTTGATTCACCAAATATAACTACTAAATGATGACCACCGCTCTATTCCCCTATTACCCCGCCGACCCATCTACACTCTTATTACCCGAAAGGAATTGTGAAGCAAAAGGGTTAAAGACAACTAGCCCAATAAAGAATATCATGACTAAAGATAATTAAATTATCAATAGCCTTCATCAGTAATAAATCAGAGATTTAGAACATATGGTAGATGATAAAACTTTTCAACCATAATTGCAGCGGAACGAGCAATCCATTAGAAGAGTCAAATAGACCATAAAATCTATTATCTTCTCCATGTTAAAAGTCCACTAACAATGTTTTATCCATGTAACATCAATCAACAATTCATGTCCACAATCACATGTATAACTCATAATCGTAATTGTAGTTCTAAATTCCTTTTCTCATCTAGGACAAAGATAATTTTCATCACCTGAAACATCAAAGATCATGGTTATACCAAATCACAGCCTCATGCTTCATAATCATACTAATAAATTCATCTTTGCACTACGGGCCAAAGATATTCATTAACAGCTCATCTTTGCACTACAGCCAAAGATATTCAACAATGTGTCATCTTTTGCACTACGGGCCAAAGATATTCAACAACAATTCATCTTTGCACTACAACGTGCCAAAGATATTCATCAATCAGCTCATCTTTGCAATACATGCCAAAGATATTCATCAACAGTTCATATTTGCACTACAGACCAAATATATTAATATCTCAAAGAAATATATAATCATTTCAAAATCTATATAAACCATAATTATAACCATGTTGATCAATTCACCTTTGCACTTAAGGTAAAAATATCCAATTATAAATTCAATGGTCATGATCATACCAGTCAACGATTCAACTTTGCACTACTGGCCAAAGAGAACCCATAGTTATGATCATACCAATAATTTACCCATCTTTACACTCAAGTCAAAGAGAAATTTCTTCACCATGATTATAAAAATGTTATATATGATAATAAAAAACAATATGATCAACAACTGTATTTAATTTTAAGAGTAAGATTCATAAATCAACGATAATTTGGTCGTAAAAAAAACTAATTTTTGTAAGTGAATAAGACCCGCGTGAATAAGAACTCGTGAATAAGTATCATATTTTTACATAATATAATCGAATATACGTAAATAATGTCATATAAATAATGTCAATAAGTAATATACATGAATAATGCCATATACGTGAATAGTAATCCGACTCAAAAAGGTAAAAATTCCACAATAAAATCTATACCAATATTTCAGTATAATGATATTGAAAGAATAACATCATTATGAAGAAAATAACATCCCTTAATATCCCCTACAATCCCTTACTATCCCTTACCTCAAAAGAGCAGCACTTCTGACTGGATATCAGATATGACGCTAAAGAAAACTTGCACTGATGAATAGCAACTCACCAAGTATCTAAATACTCACAAAATACACTCGATAATCTAGAGAGAAAAAGAGAGAAAACTTATGAATTTTGGTGTGATTTTCAATTCTAACTTAGCCCTCTATTTATAGGAAAATGTTAGCACGCCGAAGCAGACTTGACCTGCTACCTGATGACTTTACCTACTACTATTCCACCCCCAAAAAATCAGCCATCTTCCCCAACAACCAAAAGTGGGGACCACCTATTTCTAGAATTTTCCACCAAAATCATTTATAAACCTAATTTCCGGATCAGTCACCTCTTAAAATTCATAACAAATTATTCGTTCATTTTTAACGGTTCAAAATTTGTGAACATATACTCAACTTATATATGTATAGCATATCCAAAATTCACAACGATCCAACTACACGATTAAAATTATAACTCACACAATAAAGTCAGAAGAACAATCGATTTGATCTTTTAATACCTCCAATCCGGCAAAATACTCGATAAAACACCTCAACATTAATTTCTTCATTTATAACCACATAAATAAATCCATCATATATATCCACATCAAATAAATATTTCCTTATCATATAAATCAATAATTAATTATTCACAAATAATATTACGTAATCACAATTTTGACAACCAGTGCGCCTCAAAGAAAGAGGGGCTTTCCGATAAGGATTTCTCCTCATCGCCGCAATTTAGGTGACCAAACCTCTCCTTGATGTAACTTTCTAAACATTGCCAATAATGCTATCTAATAATATTATTCAAATAATATGAATTATTGATCCGATAATGGAGATATCAGGTGTTGACAATTATTAAAACAACAATAATATAAAATATCAACGCAAAGAATTATTGATTCAATAAAATAAAATATTGAACAAGAATTATCGTAATAATTATTGAGTAAAGGCCTTCTCACGTAAGAATCAATAATTGAAAAAAATATATTGTGCAATACCGTGCTACTTTCGCAAGAACCACGCCAGACATCAGATTTTAACCACCGTGTATTCCAACAAATATTAATGGTAATAACTACGCCAAGTTATTTATAAAAACTCAAATTTGTCGCTTTTCTTCATCCGACGCTTATCCGTTATGGGCCCACAAATGGTCATACTACGCAGTATTTAATATTCCCTACGTAAAGAATATTCCACGACCAAACGAATATTCCCCGACAACAATAAGTATTTTATAACCACTTGCTTATTTTGAAAAAAAAATATATATCACCCTTAACTTTAACTTTTATCAATTTAACCATTTACTAAATAGGAAAATTGAATACTTTTTTATTTCATAAAATTCGGTCTTACAATCTCCTCCTTATGAAATTTCGTCCCCAAAATTTACGCACTCGTATTTCAAAGAGTTGAGAATACCTTGCTTTCATTTCGATTCCATCTTCCCCACATCATGATTTCTCCATTGCTCATCTCCTCGTATTTCGGATATCATTCTAGAATACAAACTTCAAAACAAGGGTTAATTGAACAAATTAACATATCACATAATATCCCTATATTATGACTGACCAACAAATAAGCTTAGGTAGGACACACTAGCGAAAGATTTACTCATCTCTCCCCTCCTAGTTCTATTCCCCAATCTCCGCCAGAGACCTTATCCCTAAGCTCTGATACCAAATGTGACAACCCCAAAATAGGTCCATTCCATCCAACCCATTCTGAGTCGCCAAATACATGGTACGTAAAACAACTACAACTTTTATTACAACAATTGTCGTAAAATACAAACAACACATATGTTGTGAGTTTTGATACAAATATATACCAACCGACGACTCACATCCCAACCTTGGATAACACGTCACAATGGCACCTTACATAAAGGTATAGTCAAAAACCTGCTTTTAGAAATTAAAATCTTTGGGAAGTGCTCAAGGAAACCTTCGCATACATGGGAGGCCACGCTGGCTCTAGGTTATGATAGATATCATATGGCCACAGTAATTATCCTTGGTTGACCCAATAGACCCAAAAAAAATGAGAAGATTACTATCATATTCTTCCCAATGGTGAGTCTTCTTCGACATATCATTATCTCCACTGCCTCTAATTGAGAATTATACTTCAAACAAACACCAAGATTATATAGTAGTGCTTTCGTAAATATACTCAATGAAGTGGATGAGCACAACCATGCCTTATGATGACACGAGGTTGTATGTCATTAGACATCTTGTATGATAGTGGAAAAACACCCTTCCAAAGTTGAGTTCGCCTCACCCTAGTTGATTCACCAACTATAACTACTAAATGATGACCACCGCTCTATTCCTCGTTACTACCCCGGCCGACCCATCTACACTCTTTATTACACGAAAGGAATTGTGAAGCAAAAAGGGTTAGCACAAACTAGCCCAAAGAAGAATATCATGACTAAAGATAATTAAATTATCAATAGCCTTCATCAATAATAAATCGTAGATTTAGAACATATGGTAGATGATAAAACTTTTCAACCATAATTGCAGCGGAACGAGCAATCCATTAGAAGAGTCAAATAGACCATAAAATCTATTATCTTCTCCATGTTAAAAGTCCACTAACAATGTTTTATCCATGTAACATCAATCAACAATTCATGTCCACAATCACATGTATAACTCATAATCGTAATTGTAGTTCTAAATTCCTTTTCTCATCTAGGACAAAGATAATTTTCATCACCAGAAACATCAAAGATCATGGTTATACCAAATCACGAGCCCTGCTCATAATCATACTAATAAATTCATCTTTGCACTACGGGCCAAAGATATTCATTAACAGCCATCTTTGCACTACAGGCCAAAGATATTCAACAACAATCATCTTTTGCACTACGGGCAAAGATATTCAACAACATTCATCTTTGCACTACTGAGGCCAAAGAAATTCATCAACAGCTTCATCTTTGCAATACATGCCAAAGATATTCATCAACAGCTTCATATTTGCACTTCTAGGCACCAAATATATTAATATCTCAAAGAAATATATAATCATTTCAAAATCTATATAAACCATAATTATAACCATGTTGATCAATTCACCTTTGCACTTAAGGTAAAAATATCCAATTATAAATTCAATGGTCATGATCATACCAGTCAACGATTCAACTTTGCACTACTGGCCAAAGAGAACCCATAGTTATGATCATACCAATAATTTACCCATCTTTACACTCAAGTCAAAGAGAAATTTCTTCACCATGATTATAAAAATGTTATATATGATAATAAAAAACAATATGATCAACAACTGTATTTAATTTTAAGAGTAAGATTCATAAATCAACGATAATTTGGTCAGAAAAAGAAACTAATTTTTGTCGTGAATAGTACCCCGTGAATAGTAACTCGTGAATAGTACTCTGTATTTTTACATAGTACTGTATACGTAAATAATGTCATATACGTAAATAGTGCAATATACATGAATAATGCCATATACGTGAATAGTAATCCGACTCAAAAAGGTAAAAATTCCACAATAAAATCTATACCAATATTTCAGTATAATGATATTGAAAGAATAACATCATTATGAAGAAAATAACATCCCTTAATATCCCCTACAACTCCCTTACTATCCTTACCTCTCAAAAGAGCAAAGACTTCCGATCGGATATCGATATGACGCTAAAGAAAACTTGCACTGATGAATAGCAACTCACCAAGTATCTAAATACTCACAAAATACACTCGATAATCTAGAGAGAAAAAGAGAGAAAACTTATGAATTTTGGTGTGATTTTCAATTCTAACTTAGCCCTCTATTTATAGAAAAATGTTAGCACGCCGAAGCAGACTTGACCTGCTACCTGATGACTTTACCTACTACTATTCCACCCCCAAAAAATCAGCCATCTTCCCCAACAACCAAAAGTGGGGACCACCTATTTCTAGAATTTTCCACCAAAATCATTTATAAACCTAATTTCCGGATCAGTCACCTCTTAAAATTCATAACAAATTATTCGTTCATTTTTAACGGTTCAAAATTTGTGAACATATACTCAACTTATATATGTATAGCATATCCAAAATTCACAACGATCCAACGGTCAGATTAAAAATTATAACTCACACAAAGAAAAATTTGTAAGAACAATCGATTTGATCTTTTAATACCTCCAATCCGGCAAAATAATGATAAAACACCTCAACAGTAATTTCTTCATTTATAACCACATAAATAAATCCATCATATATATCCGCATCAAATAAATATTTCCTTATCATATAAATCAATAATTAATTATTCATAAATAATATTACAGAATCACAATTTTGACAACCAGCGCTTCCCAAAGAAAGAGGGCTTTCAGATAAGGATTTCTCTCACTCAATCGCCGCAATTAATTAGGTGACCAAACCTCTCCTCGATGTAACTTTCTAGACATTTCCAATAATGCTATCTAATAATATTATTCAAATAATATGAATTATTGATCCGATAATGGAGATATCATGCGGTGACAATTATTGAAACAACAATAATATAAAATATCAACGCAAAGAATTATTGATTCAATAAAATAAAATATTGAATAAGAATCATCGTAATAATTATTGAGTAGTACCTTCTCAATGTAAGAATCAATAATTAAAAAAATATTGTGCAATCTGGTGCCACATCGCAAGAATCTATTATCAGATTCATCGTATTTTAACCACCAGTGTATTCCAACAAAGTTAATTCAGTAATAACTACATCGTTATTTATAAAAACTCAAATTTGTCATTTTCTTCATCCGATCAAGTTATCCGTTTTTGGGCTCATAAATGGTCATTTGCTATTTCGCATTTAATATTCCCTCGTGAAAAGAATATTCCACGACCAAACGAATATTCCCTTACAACAATAAGTATTTTATAACCATTGCTTATTTTGAAAAAAATTTCATATATCACCCTTAACTTTAACTTTTATCAATTTAACCATTTACTAAATAGAAAAATTGAATACTTTTATTTTATAAAATTCGGGGTCTTACACCCAAAATCGATAGCCCAAACTCAGATCCAAAAAAGCCCTAGCTCAAGAATAAATTATTCCGGCAGAGGATTGAGACCAAACCATCGCCTCCCAAAGCCACCATGAACAACATCCTTGCATCCCTGCATACCCAAATCCAACACAGAAAAAGAAAAAAAAAGAAACGAAACCATCGCCTCCCAAAGAACACCATCCTTGCATTGAGTAAACTAAAATAAAATACACCATTAACAAATTGCTATAAAATAAATTCAGTAAATAAATTAGACAATTAAAATTAAAATAATCATAACATCACAACACTCATCATCCACGATACCCAAACCTTTATCGAAGAGCCGTCTCCGTCTTCATTCCCAAAATTTGAAATCCTCAGTCTCCAATAATCAGACCCAAACAAGCATCCACCCCTACCATCCCAGATCAATCACCATAGTTACCGGCGAAATGATCATCGAAAAATGCAGGGATATAGCCTGAATCGCAAAAATTCTAAGAAGAAACCCCGATTCTGCGTGAAGACCATAATTTGGACAAGACGAATCACAACAAAGAGGCCATGGGAACCCAATACCCAAATAAATCAACACATGAAGACAATATAAACAGATCCGCGCAGAGAAAAGCGGATCAAAAGCGACCCACAAACTACATCGATCTAACCCAAAATCGGATCACCGTAACATTTGAAAACCGAAATCAACCGTGGAAATAGTTCCATGAAGTTATCGCCAATTCCATGGCCGACGAACGAATAAGACGAATGGTCAATCGGCTTAACGAACTCTTCACCAAAGGTTCCACCATGATTAAAGGCGAACTTCAAGTTTTCTCTCCAATTTCTTTGACTTCTGTTTTCTGGATCTTTAATTTTGTGATTGTAATTTGAGCGAAATAGATTCATCTCCCAATGTTTGGGCAAAGGATCAAAAAAGCCCCTGATGTTTATCTCGATGTCCCACTTGCACCCTAAACTAATTTTTTTTCCAAAAGTACCCTTAACGTTACATTTTTGGGTCACCGTGTACTCCTACCAAGTTAATGTAAGACAAACGGGATTAAAATGTGATGACGTAAGGTGCTTAAATATAAAATATATTCTAAATAAAATAATATATCATTTAATCAAACCAAAAAATACTAAAATTCAAAATAAAAAAGCATAACATATTTACATCATTTAATCAAAATAATAAAATTCAAATTATTTTGTTAACTAATCAAAACAACTAATTAAATAAAATAAGTTGTATAACATCTAAAATTCAAAACATAACATATTTACATCAATTACTAATTTAAAAAAAAAACTAAAATATTAATTAAAAATACTAAAAAAATTAAAAATAAAATTAAAAAAATACTAAAAATTCAAATTATTTTGTTAATTAATCAAAATAAAAAAATTCAAATTACATCATTAAAATACTAAAATCATAATACTAAATACTAATTGATATAAAATTTTTAAATTACTAAAATCATAATACTAAATATTATTTTAAAAATTTAAAATTGAAGTATTATGATTATTTTAATAATTTTAAAATCATATCAATTTAAAAATTGAGACTGGATCGTCTCCTCATCAATTCACAACAGATGATATCACTTGTTTAATATTATTTAGTATTATGATGGTACCATATTCTGATTTAATTATTTATTTTCGTGGGTTGTATCTTTTGCATTATTAATTAATTTTTTTTTTGAGTATATGAGGTCGACCAAAATATCAAAATACACGCATGCAATGCAACTATCTTAATCTGAATGTCACTGCCAAAAGCAACACCAACACCAACACCAACAAAAAAAATTGACGAATTAATGCAATACTCAAGTTTTGAATTTTAAAAATATTATTTAGTATTATGATTTTAGTATTTTAATGATATAATTTGATTTTTTTTTATTTTCATTAATTAACAAAATAATTTGATTATAGTTTAAGATAGTAAATTATATTTAATATTATGATTGATCAATTAGTATTTAGTATTATGATTTTAATATTTTAATGATGTAATTTGAAATTTTTTTATTTTGATTAATTAACAAAATAATTTAAATTATAGTTTAAGATAATAAATTATATTTAAGTCTTAATAAAATAACAAACAAGTAAGCATATAAGCTAATTTTAAATCATAAAGGAAACATACAAGATATATAAACAAATAAATTGAAAAAACAAATTTAAATAATAATAAATTTAATGAAATTAGTTCTAGTTTTGGGTCGGTCAAGTTTGGTTTTGGTTATAACTTTTCCAACTTGCTGATAATGATATTGGAAGAACCGGACCACCTCTTATAGGCAGTTTTGTTTTGTTCCAACTTTGAGTTGGTTGCTTCAATTTGGATCTAATTCTTCTGGTTTTAAATTTTCAGCTCTAGCGTGGAATCACCTCCTCTGTTAACAAATCTATTTAAATTATAAAATAAAAAAGTTATATTCTCCTTTGTTAAAAAAAAAAGTTATAGCCTTAGAGCATTCACAATAATTTACTTATCTCTATCTCTACTATGTAGTGTTAGATTTTTTTGTAGATATTCAATTTTTTCACTAAACACCCAACAGATTCCTTAAATAAAGAAATTTGACATTTAAAAGTTAAAATTTTAAAGTTCAAACCGTCAAAGCATATTTTAAGCATTGTAACTATTTGACCTTTGGCTTCATGTATTTGAGTTTATAATAGATGCAATATACTACAACATGTCGTGTTTTAATTAGAAAATCGCTATTAATTTATTAATTTTTTTTGAAGTAAGTATGTGATATTTTTTATTTTAAAATAAATTTAATCAATATATTTTGTAACTTATTTAGAAAAAAATACTACTACTTATAAAATTTATTATTTTATAATTATTAGCAAAATTATCAAATTTGAGAATGCATCAAATTGACTTATAAAAATTAATAATAATCTTATAATTTATAAAAGTGAGTATAATTTATCAATTGTATTCCACTATAAAATAACTTTATTTTATTTTAAATTTTAAGTAATTTATGGAGTGAGATTGAATGGATTGTAATTGTAAATGTACATAAGATCAATATTAACTTTTAAAATTTTAATTTGTGATATTTTTAAATTTAAAATTAATGTGATTCATTTAAATTTTGAAAATAATAAATTTTATAATTAATAGTACTTTTATAATATTTATAATTATATTTACATGAATTAAATAAATTTATATCAATTTTAAATTTGAATACGTTTGAAATTAATTTCTAAAAAATAAGTCAATATTAATTTTATAATTTGAAAATGAAGTAGTAAAAAAGTCATGTATGATTGATGAGTTGTCCACTTAATTGAGGGTGTGAAATGTCATTTTACATACATAGAAAATGATCTTTTGACTCCCTCATCCTGAAGAGTAAAATCATATATAGAGATTAAAATAGAGAATTAAATAAGGATAAGAAAATTGTTAAATAATAATTTGTTAATATATTTTTCAAAGTTTGAGATAGAGAGTTGATTGAGAAAACTGTTGTGAATGCTCTTATAGGTGTATCTTTTATATGCAATAAAAAGTTATTCTCCATACATTTGATAAGGACCCTGTAAGTTAACTTCATGGTAAGTTGATTAATTGATCAAATATAACATGTGTGTCGACACTGTATTAGTTAATTAGCCAAAATTAACTTAATTCTAACTACTATCATTCGATAATTATTCATGGGTCAAATTTTTATGAAATGAATGTGCTGAGTAGATCATATTGTTGTCCAATATCTTTGACTTGAATAGTACTCCCTCCGTCCTAGGATAAAAGTCCTTATTACTATTTTGGGTAGTCCCATGTTAAATGTCCACTTTCTTTTAATAACCAAACTTTTACATATTTTTCCTATTATACTGTGACGACCCTAAAATAGGTCCATTCCATCCAACCCATTCTGAGTCGCCAAATACATGGTACAAAAATAAATACAACTTCAGTAATACTGTAAGACCCCAAATTTTATGAAATAAAAGTATTCAATTTTCTTATAATTACTATTCAGTAAATGGTTAAATTGATAAAAGTTTAAAGTTAAGGGTGATATATGAAATTTTTTTAAAATAAGCAAGTGGTTATAAAATATTCTTTCTGTCGGGAAATATTCGTTTGGTCGTGGAATATTCTTCCGCTTGGAAATATTCGTATTTACCAGCAGCAGACCATTTGTGGGCCCATATAATGTAATAACTCTGCTTGATGAAGAAAACGACAAATTTGAGTTTTTATAAATAATTATAGTAATTGTTACCGATTATCTTGTTGGAATACCCGGTGGTTTAAAACACGAATACGCTGGCGTTGTTGCAAAGAAGATGCGCGGTATTGCACCAATTATTGATTACGTTACGTAAAGGCAATACTCAATAATTGTTACGATGAGCTATCGCTCAAAGATTTTATTTTATTGATTCAATAATTGTTCCGTTGATATTTTATATTCTCGTTGTTTCAATAATTGTCACCTTACACGGTATTTTCCATTATCGAAGCAATAATTCATATTATCCTAATAATATTATTAAAAATATTATTGGCAATGTCTAGAAAGTTCGCTTCGCAAGGAGAGGTTTGGTCACCTAATTGCGCTACCGGGTAAGGAGAAATTCTTATTGGAAAGTCCCTCTTTCCCGGAACCTACCGGTTATCAATATTGTGATTCTCGTAATATTATTTATGAATAATTAATTATTGATTTATATGATGAGGAAAATATTGATTTTATTTAGATATAGATGGAAAAAATTTTAAAGTGACAATTGTTAAAAATTGATATTTTATCTTTTCGATAAAATAATATTTTATTATATTATTATAATAGAATAATGATGATATTTTTACAATGAATGTGGGATATATGAGTATATGAGGAGAAAGAGTATTTTTGTTGTATTAAATGATTAACACATGTTTTGTGTGTGTGGTGGACCCCATTTCTTGATTGAAATTTGATTATAACTTTTGTAAAATCGTCTGTATGTGGTTTTTTCATCAATTTACATTTGGAATTTGGAAAAACTTTCTTCTGCAAAGTTGTAGAGAATTGAATTTCCTATAAAAATCGCGAGATTTGAATTTTCTGATAAAAGGGCTATTTATTATGAATTATTGAAGTTCCGGATTAATTGATTATCATTTTTTGGAAGTTTTAAATATTTTTTTGTTAGAAAAATATTTTTATTGTTAGCCCATGTGTTGTTAGATGCTGAAATTCAGAAGTCAAGTGTGCGTACGAAGTTTAAGAAAAAATATATTATATTTTATTAAATTTTCTGCTTTGGTGTTCTAAGCATTTTCCTATAAATAGGGTGCTTAGGTTAGAATTGAAAATCACACCGTAAAACTACTGATTTCTCTCTTTTCTCTCTATAATATCGAAAGCGATTTTTGTGAGTATTTTAGTACTTCAGTATTGCTTATACGATGCAAGTTCTTTTAGCACTATATCCAATGATTTTAGTCGGAAGACTATTCTTTCTGAGGTAAAGGAGATTATTTTCTTCATAAATGATATTATTTCTTCAATATCATTATGCTTAAATATTGGTTTGAACTTTTTATCAAATTTGGAACTTTTTCATATCTAAGTTACTATTCATGAGTTCTTATTCACGAAGTTACTATTCATGAGTTATTATTCATGAGTTACTATTCACGAGTACTATTCATGAAGCATGATGATGTTTTTAAAATTTCTATCTTTTGGTGTCTGAGTTACTTATTCACGTATACGGACTATTCACGATATCTGACCTATTCACAAATCGACATTATTTACGTAAAATTAAGTTTTCTTCTCTCGTGTCCAAGATTGTCTCATTATGATTCCTATCTTCGATTGGATCTATGTTTTGGTTTTCATTCTTGAATTTTACTTTCTCGTTATTTATGAAGTATTTTTGAACTTGGGTTGTTTAAAGTACTTAATCCTTAATATTTGTTCTTTTGTTTCACCGATTCGCTTTCTTTAAAATATTTTGCATCATCCTCAAAGATATAACCGAATATCTTTGGCTCAGAATAGTCTGAAAAGATGAATGATTTCAGATGAATATCTTTGGCTCGTAATGCAAAGATGACTGTTGTTGAATATCTTTGGCCCAGAGTGCAAAGATGACTTGTTGATGAATATCTTTGGCCTGTAGTGCAAAAGATGACTTGTTGATGAATATCTTTGGCCGTAGTCAAAAGATGAATTTATTAGTAGGATTATGAACATGAACTGTGATTTGGTATAACCATGATCTTTGATGTTTGGTGATGAAAATTAACTTTGTCCCGGATGAGAAAGGAATTTAGAACTACAATTACGATTATGAGTTATACACGTGATTGTGGGATGAAATTGTTGATTAATGTTACGGGATAAAACATTGTTGATGGATTTTAACATGAAGAAGATAATATCTTTATGGTCTATTCGACTCTTCTAATGGATTGCTTTCGTTCATCAGAATTATGGTTAAAAAGTTTTATCATCTACCATATGTTCTAAATCTCCGATTTATTACAAATTGAAAGCTATTGATAATTTATTTATCTTTAGTTATGTTATTCTTTATCGAAGTTAGTTGTGCTTCACCTTTTGCTTCAAATTCCTTTCTGTGTAATAAGAGTGTATTTGGGTCGAAATGGAATAATGGAATAGAATCTGGATATTCATAAATTTGCTGAGGTTCTCCCAAATAAATAGGTGAGTGAACCCAACTTTGGAAGGGTGTTTTGTCACTATCATACAAGATGTCTAATGACATACAACCTCGAGTCATCATAAAATGCGGATGTGCTTTCATCCACTTGTCGAAAGATATATACTGAAGCACTACCTATATAATCTTGAGTTTGGTTGAAGTATAATTCTCAATTAGAGACGGTGGAGATAATGATATGTCAAGAGAAGACACACCATTGGGAAGAATATGATAGTAATCTTCTCATTTTTCTTTGGGGGTCTATTAGGTCAACCAAGGATAATTTTGTGGGCATATTATATCTATCATAACCTGTATGCATGGCCTCCTATGTATCTGAAGGTTTCTTGAGCACTTACCAAAGATTTTAATTTCTAAAATGTTTAGATTGTACCTTTATGTAAGGTATCACTGTGAAGTGTTGTCCATAGTTGGGACATGAGTCATAGTTGGTATTAAAACTCACAACATATGTGTTGTTGTATTTTTGCACGACAATTATTGTAATAAAGTTGTAGTTGTTTTCTCAGCATACCATGTATTTGGCGCACTTCGAGAATGAGTTGGATGGAATGGACCTATTTTGGGGGCGTCACGGTTGGTATCGTAGCTTAGGATATGATCTCCATGAGATCTGGAATAGAATCAGGAGGGAGAAATGAGTAAAATCATTCGCTAGTGTGTCCTACCTAAGCTTATTTGTTGGTCACCATAATATCGGGATATTATGTGATATGTTAATTTGTTAAATTAACCTTTGTTTTTGAAGTCAGATTCTGAATGATATCTAAAATACATGAGATGAAAGCGATGACAAATCATGAGGATGTGGAAGATGGAATCAAATGAAAGCAGAGATATTCTCAACTCTTTAAAATACCAGGTACGTAATTTCGAGGACGAAATTTTATAAGGAGGGGAGATTGTAAGACCCCAAATTTTATGAAATAAAAGTATTCAATTTTCTTATAATTACTATTCAGTAAATGGTTAAATTGATAAAAGTTTAAAGTTAAGGGTGATATATGAATTTTTTTTAAATAAGCAAAGTGGTTATAAAATTTTCTTTCTATCTGGAATATTCTTCCGCTTGGGAATATTCGCGACGCCAAAGCAAGTACCATTTGTAGGGGCCCATAATGTAATAATTGTTTGATGAAAAAATGACAAATTTGAGTTTTTATAAATAACGGCGTAATTGTTACCAAGTAATCATGTTGGAATACCCTGGTTAAAAACACAAGAATACGCGTTGTTGTCGATAAGAAGACATTTAAGTATTGCACCAATTATTGATTCTTACATAAGAAAGGCAATACTCGATAATTGTTACGATGAAGTCTTCGCTCAAAGATTTTATTTTATTGATTCAATAATTGTTCCGTTGATATTTTATATTATTTGTTGTTTCAATAATTGTCACTACACCGGTATTTTCCATTATCGAAGAATAATTCATATTATCCTCAATAATATTATTAAAAATATTATTGGCAATGTCTAGAAAGTTCTGTTCAAGGAGAGGTTTGGTCACCTAATCATACCAGTTAGTGAGGAGAAATTCTTATTGAAAGCCCCTTTTCTCGAAACCGCTCGTTTGTCAATATTGTGATTCTCGTAATATTATTTGTGAATAATTAATTATTGATTTATATGATGAGGAAAATATTGATTTTATGTAGATATAGATGGAAAAAAATTTTAAAGTGACAATTGTTAAAAATTGATATTTTATCTTTTCTGATAAAATAATATTTTATTATATTATTATAATAGAATAATGATGATATTTTTACAATGAATGTGGGATATATGAGTATATGAGGAGAAAAGTATTTTTTGTTGCATTAAATGATTAACACATGTTTTGTGTGTCGGTGGACCCCATTTCTTGACTGAAATTTGATTATAGCCTGTAAAATCGTCCGTATGTGGATTTCGGTCAATTTCTATTTGAAATTTGGAAAACCTTTCTTTTGAAAAGTTGGAAAACCTTTCTTTAGTACTTCGAGTATTGCTATACGGTGTAAGTTCTTTTAGCACTATATCTAGTATTTCAGTCAGAAGTACTATTCTTTCTGAGGTAAGGGAGATTTTTTTCTTCATAAATGATATTATTTATTCAATATCATTATGCCGAAATATTGGTTTGAACTTTTTATCAAATTTGGAACTTTTTCATGTCGGGATTACTATTCACGAGTTACTATTCATGAATTACTATTCACGAGTTTCTATTCATGAGTTACTATTCACGAGTACTATTCACGAAGCATAATGATGTTTTTATGAAATTTTTATCTTTTGATGTTGGAGTTACTATTCACGTATACGACACTATTCACGTATACGACACTATTCACAAATACGACATTATTTACAGAAAAATTAAATTTTCTTCTCTGTGTCCAAGATTGTCTGTTATGATTCCTATCTTTGATTGGATCTATGTTTTGGTTTTCATTCTTGAATTTTACTCCACTCTGGTTATTTATGAAGTATTTTTGAACTTGGGTTGTTTAAAGTACGAATCCTTAATATTTGTTCTTTTGTTTCACTGGATTCATTTTCTTTAAAATATTTTGCATCATCCTCAGTGATATAACTGAATATCTTTGGCCTGTAGTGCAAAGATGAATGGTTTTTGATGAATATCTTTGGCTCGTAATGCAAAGATGACCTGTTGTTGAATATCTTTGGCCTGTAGTGTAAAGATGACTTGTTGATGAATATCTTTGGCCTGTAGTGCAAAGATGACCTGTTGTTGAATATCTTTGGCCTTAGGATTATGAATGTAAGACCCCAAATTTTATGAAATAAAAGTATTCAATTTTTTCTTATAATTACTATTCAGTAAATGGTTAAATTGATAAAAAGTTAAAGTTAAGGGTAATATATGAATTTTTTTTCAAAATACGCAAGTTGTTATAAAATAGTCATTGTTGTCGGGGAATATTCGTTTGGTCGTGGAATATTCTTTTTGTTGGGGAATATTCGTATTTACTGGCGCTATGCCTATTAGTGGGCCCCTATAATGTAATAACCTGCTTGGATGAAAAAATGACAAAAGCGGAGTTTTTATAAATAACGGCGTAGTTATTACCGTTAACATCGTTGGAATACCCCGTTGGTTAAAATAAAGAATACGCTGTGCGTTGTTGCGAACGAGCTTTACCTGATTGCACCAATTATTTATTCTTACGTAAGAAGGCACTACTCAATAATTGTTACAATAATTCTTTGCTCAATATTTTATTTTATTGATTCAATAATTGTTGCGTTGATATTTTATATTACTATTGTTTTAATAATTGTCACTACACAATTATTTTCCATTATCTGAGCAATAATTCATATTATCCTAATAATATTATTAGATAACATTATTGGCAATGTCTAGAAAGTTACTGTCTAAGGAGAGGTTTGGTCACCTAATTGCGTGCCAAGAAGGAGAAATTCTTATTGAAAGCCCCTTTCCTTGGGACCTGCACTCGTTGTCGATATTGTGATTACATAATATTATTTATGAATAATTAATTATTGATTTATATGATGAGAAAAATATTTATTTTATGTGGATATAGATGGAGAAAATTTTTAAAGTGACAATTGTTAAAAATTGACATTTTATCTTTTCTGATAAAATAATATTTTATTATATTATTATAATATAATAATGATGATATTTTTACAATGAATGTGTGATATATGAGTATATGAGGAGAAAAAAGTATTTTTGTTGCATTAAATGATTAACACATATTTTGTGTGTTTGCGGGACCCCATTTCTCGACCAAATTTGATTATAGCAGTAAAATCACCCGTTTATGGATTTCGGTCAATTTTTGTTTCGAATTTGGAAAAACTTTCTTCTGCAAAGTTGTAGAGAATTGAATTTCCTATAAAGAGTCGCGAGATTCGAATTTTCTGATAAAAGGGCTATTTATTATGAATTATTGAAGTTCTGAAGTTCCGAAATAATTGATTTTTGAAAGTTTTAATTATTTTGAATAACAAAAACGTTTTTTTTGATTTAGGTGAGGGGTGGTGGCTGATTTGAATCAGATTAGGTGTGTGTGAGAATTTAATAATTATATATTAATATTTTATTAAATTTTCTATTTTGGTGTTCTAAGCATTTTCCTATAAATAGGGTGCTTAGGTTAGAATTGAAAATCACACCAGAAACTGAAGTTTTCTCTTAATTTCTCTCTCTATATTATCAAGTATATTCTTGTGAGTATTTTGATATCTTGAGTGTTCTTTATCACGATGCAAGTTCGTTTCAAATAGTATTCCAAATGTAAGATCGCTTTTCTTTTGAGGTGTTGATAATAAGGGATTTTAAAGGATTGAAAGGGATGTTATTTTCTTCGTAAGTGATATTATTTCTTCAATATCATTATATTAAAATATTGGTTTGAACTTTTTATCAAATTTGGAACTTTTTCATGTCGGGATTACTATTCATGAGTTACTATTCACGAGTTATTATTCATGAGTTACTATTCACGAGTTACTATTCACGAGTTACTATTCATGACGGGTTACTATTCATGAGTTACTATTCATGAGTTACTATTCACGAGTTACTATTCACTACAAAATTAGTTTCTTTTTCTAACCAAATTATAGTTGATTTATGAATATTACTTTGTAGATTAAAACTATGTATTGATTATATTGATTTTATTATCATATATAATATTTTTATAACCCTGATGTTGAAATTCTCTTTCACTGGAGTGTAAAGATGGGTAGATTATTGGTATGATCATAACTAGGATTCTCTTTGTCCAGTAGTGAAAAGTTGAATTGTGACTGGTATGATCATGACCATTGAATTTATAATTGAATATCTTTAGCTCAAGTGTAAAGGTGAATTGATCAACATTGTTATAATTATTGTTTATATAAATTCTGAAATGATTATATATTTCTTTGAGATATTATTATCTTTGGCATGTAGTGCAAAGATGACCTGTTGTTGAATATCTTTGGCCCGTAGTGCAAAGATGACCTGTAGTTGAATATCTTTGGCCTGTAGTGCAAAGATGACATGTTGTTGAATATCTTTGGCCCGTAGTGAAAAGATGAATTTATTATTATGATTATGAACAGGAACTGTGATTTGGTATAACCATGATCTTTGATGTTTCAGGTAAAGACAGGTGATGAAAATTATCTTTGTCCTGGATGAGGAAAGAAATTTAGAACTACAATTACGATTATGAGTTATACACGTGATTGTGGACAAGAATTATTGATTGATGTTACAGGGATAAAACATTGTTGGTGGACTTTTAACATGGAGAAGATAATAGATTTTATGGTCTATTTGACTCTTCTAATGGATTGCTTTCGTTCATTTGCAACTATGGTTGAAAATTTTATCATCTACCATATGTTCTAAATCTACGATTTATTCTTCGTTGAAGGCTATTGATAATTTATTTATCTTTAGTCATGATATTTTTTTCTTGAGCTAGTTATGCACACCCTTTTGCTTCACAATTCTTTCGTAATAAAAGTGTAGCCAGGCTGGGACAAGCGAGAATAACACCTGAATAGAATTCGGTGAGTCTATAGATGTTGAGGTGAAGTGAATTTAACTTGGAAGGGTGTTTTGCCACTATCATCAAGATGTCTAATGACATACAACCTCGTATCATCATAAAGGCGGGATGTGCTTCATCCACTTGCTTTGAAGTATATATCTGAGCACTACCTATATAATCTTGGAGTTTGGTTGAAGTATAATTCTCAATTAGAGACGGTGGAGATAATGATATGTCAAGAAGAAGACACACCATTGGGAAGAATATAATAATAATCTTCTCGTTTTTCTTTTTGGGGTCTATTAATTCAACCAAGGATAATTTTGTGGGCATATGATATCTATAATAACCTAGACGCATGGCCTCCCATGTACGAAGGTTTCCTTGAGCACTTCCCAAAGATTCTAATTTCTAAAACAGTTTTCGACTATACCTTTATGTAAGGTGTCATTATGAGGTGATGTCCACGGTTGGGACATTAGTCACAGTTGGTATATATTTGTATTTAAACTCACAGTTTAAGTGTTGTTGTTTTTTGCACGACAATTGTTGTAATAAAGTTATAGTTGTTTTCTGTACCATGTATTTGGTGACTCAAAATGGGTTGGGTGTTGTATACCTATTTTGGGGGCGTCACAATGAACATGAACTGTGATTTGGTATAACCATGATCTTTGATGTTTCAGGTGATGAAAATTAACTTTGTCCTAGATGAGGAAAATAATTTAGAACTACAATTACGATTATGAGTTATACACGTGATTGTGGACAGGAATTGTTGATTAATGTTACAGGGATAAAACATTGTTGATGGACTTTTAACATGGAGAAGATAATAGATTTTATGGTCTATTTGACTCTTCTAATGGATTGCTCGTTCAGTTACTGAACTATGGTTGAAAAGTTTTATCATCTACCGTATGTTCTAAATCTACGATTTATTACCGCTTAAAATTATTGATAATTTATTTATCTTTAGTCATGATATTCTTTATTGAAGCTAGTTGTGCTCACCCTTTTTTTTGCTTCACAATTCCTTTCGGTAATAAGAGTGTAGGTTGGGTCAAGTTGGGAATAACGGGGAATAGAATCGGTGGTCATAGTACATGTTGAGGTTCTCCCTAAATAGGTGAGTGCGAACCCAACTTTGGAAGGGTGTTTTGTCAATATCATACAAGATGTCTAATGACATACAACCTAGAGTCATCATAAAAGGCGAGGATGTCTTCATCCACTTGCTGAGTATATATACTGAGCACTACCTATATAATCTTGGAGTTTGGTTGAAGTATAATTCTCAATTAGAGACGGTGGAGATAATGATATGTCAAGAAAGACACACCATTGGGAAGAATATGATAGTAATCTTCTCGTTTTTCTTTGGGGGTCTATTAGATTGACCAAGGATAATTTTGTGGGCATATGATATCTATCATAACCTAGACGCATGGCCTCCCATGTACGAAGGTTTCCTTGAGCACTTCCCAAAAATTTTAATTTCTAAAACAGTTCTAGATTGTACCTTTATGTAAGGTATCACTGTGAGGTATTGTCCATAGTTGGGACATGAGTCATAGTTGGTATTAAAACTCACAACATATATGTTGTTGTATTTTGCATGACAATTGTTGTAATAAAGTTGTAGTTGTTTTCTGTACCATGTATTTGGCGACTCAGAATGGGTTGGATGGAATGGACCTATTTTGGGGGCGACACAAATACAATCTTCGTGCAAAATACGACAACACATATACTGTGAGTTTGAATACAACTATTGTCTAATAGACAGTATAAAAACTCAAAAGGGGTCCTTATTACAATTATTGATACACTATTTCACTGAATAGTGAGGACTACTAATGCAACCATCCGGATAGTAAATCCATTCTCCGATTAGTAGTCCGGTATATTCTCATTTCAAGAGAATGAAAGAAAGGAAGGGTGAGCTTAACTAGCCCAAAGAAGAAATATTATGACTAAGATAATATACAACAAATTATCATTAGTCTTCAACAGGAAAAATATGATAAAATATAATGAGACAACAAGTTTTAGATCAACAATTGCAGTGGAATAAGCAATCCATTAGAAGAGTCAAGTAGAGAAAGAATTCTACTATCTTCTATGAATTTAAAAATCCATCATCAATATTTTATCCTCAGTAACATCAATTAATATACATCTTGAATCAAATATTCATCTTTGCACTACTGAGCCAAAGATATTCATTTATTGTCACCAACCAGTTGATTGTGTTCATCTTAACACTGCTCATCTTTTGCACTACGGGCCAAAGATATTCATTAGGTAATCATTTATCTTTGCACTACGGGCCAAAGATATTCATCGATTAATCATTCATCTTTTGCACTACTGGCCAAAGATATTCAAGAAATATCATCATTTAGGATTGAGGATGATGAAAATATTTTAAAGAAAAACGAATCCAATTGAGATAAAAGATCAAATATTAGGGATTAAGACATTACGGTTTATCCAAGTTCAAAATACTTCATAATAACCAATTTTGAAGCGTAATTCAAAATAAAGATCAAAACATGGATACAATCAAAGATAGTAACCATAATAGACACCTTGGATAAAAAGAAAAAAATTTCATTTTTCGATGAATAGTGCCGTATTCGTGAATAGTGCCGTATACGTGAATAGTAACTCCGACATAAAAAGATAGAAATTCCACACAAAAAATCATCATGATTCGTGAATAGTACTCGTGAATAGTAACTCGTGAATAAGAATCGCAATAATGATGCATCGTCTTCTTTATGCTTGACCACGCCAGATTCATCGTATTTTAACCACCGGGTATTCCAACGATCTTAATCAGAATAACTACGCTGCTATTTATTTATAAAAACTCAAACTTTATCGCTTTTCTTCATCCGACGCTTATCCAGTTATGGGGCCCACAAAATGGTCATACTACCGTCGTATGAATATTCCCCGACAGAAAGAATATTTTATAACCACTTGCTTATTTTGAAAATTTGCACATTTCACTCATAACCAAAGTATTATATCAAATTATCACCTTATTATTCACAATAATAAATAGAGGAAATTCGATTTTTATTCATTAAAAAGTTGGGGTCTTACAACCTCCCCTCCTTATGAAATTTTGTCCTCAAAATTGACGTATGTACCTGGTATTTCGAAAAGGTGAGGATACCTCGCTTTTATTTTTGATTCTAACTCACAGGTCATTTCTTCAATAGCATGGTTTCTCCACAAAACCTTAACTTGTGGTATAACCTTCGTGCGTAGGACATGCTCTTTCCTATCCAAGATCTTGACAGGTACTTCCTTGTACGTTAAATCTTTGGCTATCTCGTCTGGTTCTAACGCAATAATGTGGTTTGGGTCGTCCACATATTTACGTAACATTGATACGTGAAAAACATTATGAACACGCGACATACTTAGCGTTAAGGAGAGTCTATAGGCCACAGTTCCTACTTAATCGAGGATTTCAAATAAATCGAAGGCTTGAGCATTCTTCTCTTCATCGACTCTTACTTCTAGAATAACGCATTCTTGCACCTTCTTCGTTATATTCATCAGCTCCAGTGTGTAGATTGAGCGATTTTAACTTTATCGATTAAAGTCGATTCTACTCGTATATTCATTATCTTCACGTGGGTCCCTAGAGTCTTTAACTCTATCTTCATCATTTGTAAGTCATATAAAATAGATTTTTGTGTTAACAACATCGCACTCGTAAACGCATACGATCTTCTACTCAACGCGTCAGCTACCACTTTCGTTTTCCCACTATGGTATTGAATGGTACGATTGTAATCTTCAACAACTCGAGCCAACATCTTTGGCGCATTATACGTTCGTTTTGGTTGAAGAAATATTTAAGGGTTTTAGAAATGGGTTTTGTATTGGGGTCAATACAAAATTTGATTTCACGCTCTAGGGGTAGGCTATGAAGTCCTTCGAGAATACGTCAGGAGATTTATTAACAATAGAAATATCATTTAAAAACTGTGACTCTCATCCAAGGCTTGGATAACACATGAAATGAAGGTTTCTACTAATGAAGTTTCAATCGATAAGTCAAAGTCTAACTTCTCTAGAGTTAAATTTAAACGTTGAGCACAAACAGGAGAAATAAAAGAGTGGGTAGAACCGGTATCTAATAAGGTATAGACTTCGAAAGAATTTATAATTAACTAACCCGTGCTAACTTCGTTTGGGTTACTCGCTCTTTGAGAAGTCACGAAACGCTTCTTCCCAAAAACCACCGACTTTGTTTTGTCCAGTATTACGCCTTTGGTGCCCGTTCAAATTTGGACTTGATTTCATTCTGAGACAAAATCGAGCTATGTGACCATCTTTTCCACAACTAAAACATATCTTGGAAAAGTGTGAACAGTTTGGACTTATATGTCCTCTCTCTCAGCATCTCTGTAGCATCTAACCCGACGGTCGTTCTCCTCCCTAGAATTTGTTGTTGGTCTTTGGTCTTTATTCTTGCGCGTCTTCCGTCATTGAATTAAATCTTCTCTCTTGAAATTTCCACTTGAATCATTTCTTCTATTATCTTGGCCATGATTACCAAGAAGTGGTTACCATTTCTCGGCATGATAATTTCCTCCACGATGGTTATCATTGTTCATGATTGTTGCCACCGTGCGATTATTATCGTGTTGTTGCTCGTTATCCTTGGTTGGTGCTTCGTTTATCGCCTCCCAATAATCGAGCCATATTCACTACATCCGAATATAAACAAAGTTTGTGAGAAATGAGGTATTGATGTATTTGGGTTTCAAACCTCGCAGAAACATTCGCGTCATTCTCTCCTCATTATCAACCAAATGAGATGTAAATCGATATAACTCCTGAAACTTAGCTTCACGTCTTTGCGACATCGTTCATATTGTTTTGCTCTCAGCTTGATGAACTCAACCTCCTTCATGTGACGAATACTTTCGGGAAAGTACTTGTCATTGAACAATTCTTGAAACTTTTCCCAAGACATCTTCAGTGTGGCAGGTTGAGTACACTTTATCGATTCCCACCAGTAATTAGGGGTGGGCAAAAAATCAGTTTTTTTCGGTTTTTAAGCGGATCGGCCAGGGCCCGAACCCGTGGGTTCGGGATAAATCTTAAACAGTTCGATTTGGTAAAATAATTGATATATATCGGTTAAAAGCTGCTTACGGTTTTGGTTAAGTGGTTTGAAATTATCGGTAATGCTTGGGCCGGGAATAATCGAATATACTGGGTTATTTATTAACTTACTAATTTTAATTTTCCGGATCGGTTCTCTGTTCTCTTACTACTTCTCTTCATTGACTCTTCTTCTTCACTTTACCACTTTCCAAATAGATCTAGGTTTCTTCATTCGCTTCACTTGCTTCTCTCACTCATATGAAGTCATGCGGTCTCTCAAATCAACATGGTTTTCTTTTTCATTCTTGGTCTTGACTACTTATTGGTTTCTTCATTCATTCTTGATTACTTACGTTGTTTTCACTAGTCATTTACTCGCCTAACTCCATCTACGATCCTCTCAGTCTCTCATTCTCAGCCTCAGGCTATCGGATCTCCTTTCTCCTCTGAGCTCCATTTATCTTCTCTCTCGGTTCTCACTCTCCTCCTCAGAGCTCAGGCCTCCCATTTAGCTTTCTTAGGTAATTTTTCTAATTCGGACTTTCATTATCTTCTAATATGCATTCTTGACTAGGTTTATGTAATTTTACTTTCTATTCATTTGATTTAAGATCTGAACTTCAATTTTAGGGTTTCAAACTTCAATTTTAGTTTCGCTACAAACTTCAATTTATGTCACTCTGTTTTCATGTTTTAACTTCAATTTTAGGGTTTTAAACTTTGGTTCCGTTTCAGATTTTATATGAACTTATGTTAACATTTTTTTGAATTTGCTAGTCAACTTTGGTCACTCTGTTTTCATGTTAAAATTCAATCAATATTCTATGGTTATCAACTTATCATTACTATTCTTATACTTCTAATGATATTTAATTATTTATGGGAAGCAGTTATTTGTATGCCATTAGCTTTGCAGTAAATGAAAAGGCTATGTTGAGCTTGATCATGGTGGAGTAAATGATTATGAGGGTGTTGATGAATGATTAGTTATTATCTATGTTTATAGTGATTTTTTTTGTGTTTTTTTGTGCAGTGATGGAGAATATGGACAATAATATACCAATATCAGAAACTGCAAATCCAATCCAAGTCCCAAGCAATCAAGGAGACAATGGAGGAGGTGAGACACGCGAAACACAAATGCAAAATGAAGTTGAAGCGATCGAGGAAATAATTGGTAAGACTCGTGCTCCTATATGGGAACATTATGTAAGATTTAAGAAAAATGATGAAATAAAGGCAAAGTATAAATATTGTGGTCAAGTTTTAAAAGCCGACTCGGGAAAGAATGGGACAAGTGGTTTAAAAAACCATAATGCAAGATGTAAATTGTACCCTCCTAATATTCAATTAAGGGAAAGAAAACAATCACTACTAAATTTTCCACAATCAAGTATTAATGAAGGGGGTCAAGAGTTGGAAGGGGAATCAACCACTAGTGTTTGTTTATGGAAATTTGATCAAGAGTTAATTATGAGGGCAATTTCATATATGATAATTGTAGATGAACTTCCTTTTAGCCATGTGGAGAATGTGGGCTTTAAATACTTGATGTCGGTTGCATGTCCAAAATTCAATGTGCCTTCACGTACCACCATAACTAGAGATTGTTTGAAGCGCTTTTTAGAGGAGAAATTGAAATTGAAAGCTTACTTCAAAAATACATCTCAAAGGGTTTGTCTTCTACTAGATACATGGACTTCCATACTGTGAATTAATTACATGTTGTTGTTCGCTCATTATGTTGATGATAAGTGGAATATCTGAAAAGAAAATTATTAGCTTTGTCCCAATTACTAGTCATAAAGGGAAGACATTGGTATGTCGGTTGAAAAGCTGTTTGAGGAATGGGGCATTGATAAAATTTTCACAATCATAATTGATAATCTTTAGCTCGAATGATGTTGCAATTTCATATTTGAAAACTCAATTGAAAGTTTGGGGTCATAGCATTTACGATAATAAATTTCTCCATGTGAGGTGTGTTCTTCATATACTTAATTTGGTTGTATGTGATGGGTTGAAAGATGCGACTCCTTTGATATCTAAGTGTTCGATCTATGGTTAGGTGGGTGAGACAATCTCCATCTAGGATTAAAAAATTCAAAGAATGTGTTGAAATTGAGAAAATTGAGAAAAATACTTCATTGATCCTAGACGTGTCCACTAGATGGAACTCCACTTATTCTATGTTGAATGTGGCCATAGATTTTGAATGTGCTTTTAATAGGCTTGCAAGCAAAGACCCTTTATTCAAATTAGAAATGGAATCGAGTGATGGGTGGCCTACCATAGAAAATTGGGATGTTGTGAAACAATTGGTGGTATTCTTGAAGTGTTTCTTTGACATTACAGTGAAGGTATCGGGTACATCTTATGTGACATCAAATACTTTTTTTTCATGAATTTATTGAGCTTGATGATGTTTTGAATGACTTGTTATATAATGAGCATGAATATGGCATAAGAGAAATGGCGATGAGGATGAGAGCAAAACTAGATAAATATTGGGGAATGTGGATAAGATGAATAAATTATTGTACATTCTGGGTTGTTACAGATCCTAGACATAAATTAGCATTTGTGGAATTTGTTTTCAATGCAATGTATGGGAATTGGGATGAAATGGCAAACAAAATGATAAAATCGGTGCGTGATGCCATGGAGGAATTGTTTAAATGGTATAGTCTCAAATATGCATCACAAGGTGCCTGATCATCCCAAAGTGCACAATCTAATGTGTCTAGTGAAAGTTTTGATGTGTATGGTAGAGACAAGTCGAGGAGAAGGATGAGTGAAAATTTGTAGAACACATTGTAGATGTTACAGGAGGTGATAATCTTAGAATTAGATAAGTATTTGAGTGAGCGTGTTGATCAAACGACTTCAAAATATAATGTTTTGGGTTGGTGGAAAAACAATTCTCTAGATTTCCCATTCTTTCTTAAATGGCTAAGGATGTATTGGCGGTTCTATATCAACCGTTGCTTCCGAAGTCGGCATTTAGCACAATGGTGCGTGTCTTGATTCATTTAGGAGTTCTTTAACTCTAGAATGGTCTGAGCTCTTATTTGTGCTCAAGATTGGCTTCGTTCAAGCAAACAACTAATGTCTGTGGAGGAGAACTTAGATTCACTTGAAACAATTGAGAAAGGTAGTCCTTCATTTTAAATTATATAGCTTTCATTTATAATGTTTAATTGTTTATATGTTAATGACTTTCTTTAACTATTTTTATTTTCTTTTGATATTCTTAGAATTTGCGGAAGTTTTGGATATGGATGGTGGAGTTTAATGGAGATATCGGATATGACACTTGGCGATAATATGTAGAAATGCTTTCAGTGCATAAGCTTGTTAAGTAAACTAACTTAATATGAATTCGATTTTAGTAGTATGCTTTAGTGGAATTTAATGGAGATATGAATTGGTGGAATTTAGTGGAATTTAATGAATTGATTTTAGTAATATCTTAATATGAATTGATACATATTTGTTAAGTAGCATGCATGTTCTCCAACTCTTGTACATGTTCATTTTATGGGATAATGAACATAATTTTACGACATTCATGTACCGGATAGTTCATTCAAATGATATTCATGATACTAATGATAAAGGCCTTTTTATATATTATTGTTCATTTCGGGTTCTTAATTTACATGTTTGGTTCAAAAGTACCTTTATTCTTTGTCTTGTTGTTGTTGCCTTTGTTAGTCTGTTTGACTTCTTTGCCTTTACTTGGTTCATAGTTTATGAATTGTGTACCTTCTTCTTTGTCTTGACTTCTTTTGCCTTTGCTAGTCGAGTTAATATTTTAGATTATAGACTTGTAATTCTTTGATACATTGTTGTGCCTTTGTTGATGCAATCGACGATTGATGTTCGATTGGTGGATATTTTGGCGATTGATGTTCGATTGGATATCTTGTAATTATAAATTATAATATATTCGATTACGTAGTTGGCGATTAATGTTACGTAATATGTTTAGTTACGTAGTTGGATGTTCATTGAATCATGAATGTGCCTTGACTTAATAGTTACGTAGTTGAATCATGAATGTCTTGGATCGATTGAGAATGTGTTTGTAATTTAGGATTTTTAAAAGCTGTTAATGAAAACGAGGTATATGAAGCGATCGGTACACAAGTAGGTTCGAACCTAGAGATCAAACTCTGGGTTCAAACAATATTCTAACCGATTCGGTAAATCGGTTCAATCGATTCAGCGATATCGGTATCCAATTTTGATTGGATTCGGTTTAGGTTCGATGCGCATACTGCGGATTCGATGCAGTTAATTACCGGTGAATGATCCTACCAATGTCGGCCTCTCCTCATGACATAAAGGTGGCAAAGGAATCTTTTGCTCTCTAACATCCCAAGACATCAAATATCTTGGTGATCTGCTTTATCCACGTCTCTGCCGTAAGTGGTTCTGGCTTTCCCAAAAACTCCGGTGGTCCCAGCTCCTTAAACTGCTTAGCGGTGACCAACCGTGGGTTGCCATTGTTTCCACCTACATTATAAACAGGAGTCTCTCTCCGTTTGGTGTTGCGTGAATTCTAAAAAAAGCTCCTAAACGTCTTGTCGTTAAATCATTTGGTCGGTCTTGGTTGTGGCGTCCCCAAAATAGGTATACAACACCCATTCTAAGTCGCCAAATACATGGTACGTAAAGCAAACTACAACTTCAATAATACAATTGTCGTGCAAAATACGACAACACATCTTAATGAGTTTAAATACAAATATTGTCTTCTATACAATATCCACACTCAAATAAGTCTTACATTCTGATTATTCAAACACTATTTTACGAAATAGTGAGGACTTTGCTAAAACATCTTTCTAAAACCATCACTCTTTACGTACCCATTAGTTCTGCTTGCATATTCTCACTCCCACGAGTAAAATGGAACAAAAAGGAAAAGGGTGAGCTCAACTAGCCCAATAAAGAATTTTTGACTAAGATAATATACAACAAATTATCGTTAGTCTTCAACGAGGAAAAATCGATAAAATATAATAGCCAACAAGTTTTAGATCAACAACCTGGGCGGAAATAGCAATCCATTAGAAGAAGTCAAGTAGAGAATGAGTTCTACTATCTTCTAAGATTTAAAAGTCCAACATCAATATTTTATCCTCAGTAACAACAATCAATATACATCTTTAATCAAATATTCATCTTTGTACTACTGTGCCAAAGATATTCATTTTATATCACCAATTGGTCATGTTTCATCTCAACACTGCTCATCTTTGCACTTCTGGGCCAAAGATATTCATCGATTAATCATTTATCTTTTTGCAGCTACGGGCGAAGATATTTAGTAATATCATCATTTAGGGTGAGGATGATGAAAAATATTTTAAAAAAAAATGAATCCAAAGAAGCGGAAGGACAAATAATAGGGATTAGTATAACGGTTTATCCAAGATCAATAATACTTCATAAATACCAATTTTGAAGCGAAATTCAAAATAAAGATCAAAACATGGATACAATCAAAGATAGTAACCATAATAGACATCTTGGACAAAAAGAAGAAAATTTCATTTTTCGGTGAATAATGTCGTGATTAAATGAATAGTCAGATATCGTGAATAGTCTTGATATCGTGAATAATAACTTCCACACAAAAGTTCAAAATTTGATAAAAATTCAGATCAATACTTGGCGTAATGATATTGAAGAAATAATATCATATATGAAGAAAATAACATCCTTACCTCAAAATATCGATCTTGATCGGAATATCGGAATAAAAATGTGAAGGAAACTTGCAGACGATGAATAGAAACTCACAAAGTATCTAAATACTCACAAAATACATTCAATAATCTAGAGAGAAGAGAAAAACTTGTTTCTGGTGTGATTTTTAATTCTAACTTAGCCCTCTATTTATAGGAAAATGTTAGCAGACTTGACCTGCAACCTGATAAGTGATATTTTTACTCACTTATTGTATATTAATCCATGCGAATTGTGCCCACCTCGAGTACATTTCATTTTGTTTTAGTTGTATTTCACGTTATTTTGCATTGCATATACTTAAAACTCCTTTTGGTGAATAAGTGCAGGAATCAGAGTCATTTTGGTGGAATTCGAGGTATCGGTGAGCGGATGCGTGAAGGCTAGTTGAACGGCGAGGATGTGCATGGCATGGGGGTACAATGAGGCATGGAAATCAAGCAAGCATAAGGATTAAAGCAAGTAGCAAAGATGGCGAAGCAGAAACCGGACTCGGGAATTGCGGGACACGGTAGCCATGGCAATATAAAAAGTCGACTTTAGCGCCCATACGCGCCATGTAAAACCTGAGCTTTACATGGGAACCTTCGCGCAAGTCAAGCGCCCACGAGGCAAGGGATCTTGCGACCACGAGGACTCGGCTCACGCATGCATGCATGACCGCCGAGAGAGACGTCTGGTTTGGTGCGAACTCATCTTGTGAGTCTCCATGGTAGCGAGCCAAAAACAAGGAGACCTTGTCAGTCCATGGCTGATCTTGATCTTTGTAATTTGTTTTATTTTTATTTCTCAACTTAATGATGTGTAATGTGGTATAAAAAGATTCTGACGTGTGTCAGAGAAGGAGACCAGACTTTTATTACGTAACTTTTATAGTAGCAATTAGGGTTTACACCTTGAGAGAGATTCCAATGTAGGAGAAATCCATAACGTCTATTTTTCTCTACTTCTTCTTGGAGATCTTTGTCATCGTGGATATTAATTATTGCTTATGAGAATTCTTTGTGGATTCAATAGTTAATCATGGGCAAAAAGCTATAATGAGGCCTATACGCTTATCGAGACGATGGCTGTGAATGACTATCAGAATCCTACAACTCGGATGTCTCAACCCAAAGTTGTAGGTATGTTGGAGGTGGATGCGATTACATAGCTATCGGCACAAATGGCAGCCATGGCTAAGAAAATAGAGACGTTGGCAGAGAGTAAAGTGAAGACGGTTGCTTTTGTTTGTGAGATTTGTGCGGGGTCACACTCCACAGACCAATGTGTTATCATTTCGAAGCGATTCGAAGATGTAATCTACTACGAAAGGACCAAGGCCAATTCCAGAACACATACCACCCCAACAACCGCAATCATCCAAACTTCAGCTGGTCCAACAACCAAGGACAACAACAAAATCAGTTCCAGCCGAATCAACAATTTCAACAACAGTCAGCACAACCACAGTTTATACCGAAACCACCATTTCCATCGGGATTTACTCAACAGCAACAACACCACACTCCAGCTGCATCACATCCAGAGAAGAAATCAGAAGTGAAGGAGATGATGTTGACCTCAACATTAACTCCTTCATTTTTAACCACAATAAATATATCCAACATTTATATCCACATAAAATAAATATTTCCTTATCATATGAATCAATAATTAATTATTCACAAATAATATTACAAAATCACATTTATGACAACCAGGCCGTTCCCAGGAAAGAGGGGGCTTTCCAATAAGAATTTCTCCTTATCGGCGCTCAATTAGGTGACCAAACCTCTCATTGACAGAACTTTCTAGACATTGCCAATAATGCTATTTAATAATATTATTCAAATAATATGAATTATTGATCTGATAATGGGAAATCTTGTCAAGTTGATAATTATTGAAACAATAATAATATAAAATATCAACGCACAAATTATTGAATCAATAAAATAAAATATTGAACAATAACTCTTCAGAACAATTATTGAGTAGTGGCCTTCTACGTAAAGATCAATAATTCATCAATCACGTGCATCCACGCGACATCGTATTTTAACCACCGGGTATTCCAACGAAGGTTAATTCAGTAATAACTACGTCGTTATTTATAAAAACTCAAACTTGTCATTTTCTTCATCCGATGCTTATTCATTATGGGGCCCACAAATAAGCGTAATCGTCGCATTTAATATTCCCCGACAACAAGAATATTCCACGACCAAACTAATATTCCCCGACAACAATGATTATTTTATAACCACTTGCATATTTTATAAAATTTGCACATTTCACCCATAACCAGAGAATTATATCAAATTAATACCTTATTATTCACAAATATAATTAGAGGAAATTCAATTTTATTTATAATAAGTTGGGGTCTTACAACCTCCCCTCCTTATGAAATTTCGTCCTCGAAATTGACATACGTACCTGGTGTTTCGAAAAGGTGAGGATACCTCGCTTTTATTTCTGATTCCAACTCCCAGGTCATTTCTTCAATAGCATGATTTCTCCATAAAACCTTAACTTGTGGTATAACCTTGGTGCGTAGGACATGCTCTTTCCTATCCAAGATCTTAACAGGTACTTTTTCGTACGTTAAATCTTCGGCTATCTCGTCTGGTTCTAACGCAATAATATGGTTCGTGTCTTTCACATATTTATGAAGCATGGATATGTGAAAAACATTATGAACACGAGACATACTTGGAGGTAATGCGAGTCTATAAGCCACATTTCCTATTCGGTCAAGAATCTCAAATGGACCAACAAATCGTGGATTGAGCTTTCCTCTCTTCCCAAATCTTGTAACTCCCTTCCATGGTGCAACACGTAACAATACATAATCCCCAATATTAAATTCCACGTCTTTTTCGATGAAGATCCGCATAACTCTTTTGTCGATCTTGTCTTGCTTTATATCGTTGTCGAATCATTTGGATCTTTTACGTAGTCATGCGTACTAATTCTGGTCCCAACAACGTTGCTTCTTTCACCTCGTCCCAGCATACTGGAGAACAACACTTTCGTCCATATAACGCCTCAAATGGAGCCATGCCTATACTTACTTGATAACTGTTGTTGTAGGAGAATTCCACCAGTGGCAAGTACTTATCCCAACTTCCTTTAAAATCTAGGACACAAAGTCTTAATAGATCTTGAAGGGTTTGAATAGTCCTCTCTGATTGTCCGTCCGTTTGAGGATGGTATGCCGAACTGAATCGTAAATCCGTGCCCATAGCTTTCTGTAAGCTAACCCAAAATCGTGAAGTGAATCTTGGGTCACAATCTGAAACTATGGATACTGGCATGCCATGCAATCTCATAATCTCATTCACGTATACGCGAAAGCAAGACGCTCAAGGAATAAGTCTCATGTATCGGTAAAGAAATGGGCGGACTTGGTTAATCTATCAACAATAACCCAAATCGCATCTATGCCTTGAGAAACTTTGGGAAGACACAGAACAAAATCCATAGTAATGTGTTCCCACTTCCATTTCGGAATCTCAAGTGGTTGTAATGGACCCTTTGGCACTGATGCTCGCCTTTACATCGTTGACAAGTTAAACACCTCGAGATAAACTCCGCGATCTCTCTTTCATATTGTTCCACCAAAATGTATGTCAATATCATGATACATTTTGTACTCCCGAGATGGATTACAAGCGGGGTGTTGTGTGCCTCCATCATGATTCTATGCTTCAAGTCGAAATCGTTAGAACACAAAGTCCGGAGTTGAATCTAAGTATTCCTTCTTCATCGATTCTCTTTTTGAATATCTCCTTCTTGCACTTTCTTCTTCATACGTATCAACTCCGGTCCGTAGCTTGGCGAACTTTAACTTTATCGATTAAAGCTCGGTTCTACTCGTATATTCGCCATCATCATGTGGGTCCCTGGAGTCTTTAATTCTACCTCCATCCTTTGCAAGTCATACAGAATGGGCCTTTGCATTAACAATATCGCACTCGTACTCGCATATGATCTTCTACTCAATGCGTTCACCTACTACTTCTCGCTTTCCGGGATGATATTGAATAGTGTGATCGTAATCTTTCAATAGTTCAAGCCAACGCGTCGTTCTTAGCGTGTTGAGTTCTTTTGGGTGAAGAAATATTTAAGGCTTTTATGGTCCGTATAAATCTCCACTTTCTCCCCATACAAGTAGTGTCTCCAAATTTTCAACGCGAATACGACTGCTACCAACTCTAGATCATGAGTAGGATAATTCCTCTCATATTCTTTGAGTTTGTCGTGAGGCATAGGCTATGACTTTCCCATGTTGCATGAGAACGCATCCTAACCCTTTGCTCGGAGCATCGTTGTGATATAACAAATCCATCCGTATTAGATGGTATTGCCGAGCAGTGCCGAAAATGAGTCTCCTCTTGAGCTCTTGGAAACTCTTCTCGCGTTCCTCGCTCCATACAAATTTTGTATCTTTCCGAGTCAACTCGAGTTAGCGGAGTAGCGATTCGAGAAAATCCTTCCACGAATCTTCGATAATAACCAATTAAGCCCGTAAAAGCTACGCGACTTTGGCCACCGACTTTGGTTGCTCCCCAACTTTGTCTCGCTTCAATCTTGGCCGGGTCGATTTGATACTCCATGTTTTGACACCACGTGCCCAAGGAATGCTACTTCCTCAAGCCGAACTCGCATTTCTTCACTTGGCATATAAAGTTTGTTTTCACGAAGCCTTTCAAGTATCGACAAATGGTGCTCATGATCTTCACGGCTTTTGGAAAATAAGGATGTCATTAATAAAGACAACAACAAAGCCGATCCAAATATTCCTTGAATACACGGTTCATCATATCCATGAAAGCGGATGATGAGATTAGTCAATCCAAAAGACATGCCTAAGAATTCATAATGCCGTCTTATCGAGTTAAAGGCGCTTTGGAATATCTCGATTTTAATCTTCATTGATGATATCCATAACGAAGATCGATCTTTGAAAAGAATTGTGCTCCTTTAAATCGGTGGTCGAACAGTCATCAATGTTAGTAACGGATACCTATTCTTGATGGTGACATGGTTTAATTCTCGGTAGTCAATACAAAGTCGCATACTCCGCCTTTCCTCTTTACTGAATAAAACAGAGGACCCCAAGGAGATGTACTAGGACGAATAAAACCTATGTCTAACAATTCTCAGAGGTTGGACTTTTAACTCCTCGAAGTTCAATAGAGTCATTCGATATGGGGTTTTAGAAATGGATTTTGTACCCTACTCAAGGTCAATAAAGAATTCAACATCACGTTCGGGGGTAGACCGGGAAGTTCTTCAGGAAATACATCAGAAAATTCTCTAACAACAGAAATATTATTCAAATCTAAGTTGTCATTGTTTAAATCCATAACATGGGCTAAGAAAGCTTGACATCCATTTTTCAATAAACGAATAGTTTTATGGCTTGATATGATAGTGATGATTTTAGTGGTTTAGTTGTTTGAATTAGCATGATAGGTTGGTTAGAATATGAAAACTAACAACCTTACGAAAAAACAATCAATTTTGGCATGATGAGTGGTTAACCAATCAATTTCTAAAATCACATCAAAAGCAAGTATCTTTAAAGATATAAGATCAATAGGTAATGTGATAGTGCCAACTTGGATCATGCAAGATTTATAAACCGTAGATGTAACGAAGGTTTCACCCAACGGAGTTTTAACAGATAAGTAAAAGTCCAATTTCTCCGGAGTCAAGTTTAAACGTTGAGCACAAGCGGAGAGAGATAAAAGAATGGGTAGAATCGGTATCTAGTAAGGTATAAACTTCGCAAGAGTTCAAGATTAGCTTACCCGTAATCACCTCATTCGGGTTCTCACGTTTTGGCGATCGCGACAAACGCTTTCTTCCAGAACCGGCCGATTTCGACTTATCCAGGGCGGACCTTGGAGTCACCATCCCCGTTGAACTTGGTTTTGCTACGAGAACAATCCCGAGCTATGTGTCCTTCCTTTCCACAGGTTGTAACATACCTTGGATTGTTGTGGGACGGTTTAATGATATGTCCCTCTTTCCGCATTTGTAACATCTAACCGGTGGTCGTTCTCCTCCCTAGAATTTGTTGTTGGTCTTTGGTCTTCTTTGTTGATGTCTTCCGTCATTGTTGAATCTCCTCTTTACTGAAATTTCCACTTGACTCACCTCTCCTATTATCATGGCCACGATGACCACCCGAGTGGTTCTGCACTTTATTCAGATTTTTCCTCCTCGTTGGTTATCATCGCTCGCTCGATGGTGTTTGTCCGCACCGGTATGACCACAGTTGTGGTCCCTCGGTTAAACATACTCATTATCTCGCTTCTAATAATTGAGTCCTGTTTACAACATCCGAATATAAAGAAAATTTATGAGATATAAGATATTGTCAATCTCTGCTTTAGACCTCTCGAAACATCCTCGTCATTCGTTCCTCATTTTCGACCAAATGAGGTGCAAACCTGGATAACTCTACAAACTTCGCCTCGTACTGGGACACCGTCATGTTGTTTTGTTCCAGTCTGATAAACTCCACCTCCTTCATATGACGAATACTTTCAAGAAAGTACTTGTCATTGAATAGTTTCTGAAATGTTTCCCAAGACATGCTGAGTGCGGCTGGCTGGGTACGCTTCACAAACTCCCACCAGTAGTCTGCCTCACCGCGGAACATAAAGGTTGCGAATGGAACCTTCATTCCTCCGCATCCCAAGACATCGAATATTTTGGTAATTTTCTTGACCCACGTTTCCATGGCATGATCGGATTCGAACTTTCCTTTAAATTGCGGTGGTCCCAACTCCTTGAATCTGTTTGGCTATGACAAGCCGCGCATTCTTATCATTTCACCGTATTTTGTGCACGAGTCTCCTCGTCTAGTTTTGCATGAACTATAAAAAGCTCCTAAACATTCCATCATTCATCGTTTGCTTGGTAGTGTTGTTTCTGAGAGAATATTGCCTTCACATTGCGTTATTCTCTCTGGTTTGTAACTAAAGGTTGTTCCACAATCTCATACACTCCATTGTTAACGTTCTCAGCGGCCATTCTTAAATACTGTCATAAAACAAGGGTTAATTAAACAAATTAACATATCATATAATATCCCTATATTATGGTGACCAACAAATAAGCTTAGATAAGACACACTAACGAAGGATTTACTCATCTCCCCTCCTAGTTCTATTCCCCGATCTTCGCCAGAGACCATATCCTAAGCTTTGATACCAAGCTGGCGCCCCCAAAATAGGTATCTGACACCCATTCTCGAGTCGCCAAATACATGATACGAAAGCAAACTACAACTTCAATAATACAATTGTCGTACAAAATACGACAACACATACTATGAGTTTAAATACAAATATTGTCTTCTAGACAAAATCCACACTCAAATAAGTCCTCATTACAATTATTCAAACACTATTTTACGAAATAGTGAGGATCGCTAAAACATCTTTCTAGAACCATCACTCCAGTTACCTGATTAGTTCTGCTATGTTCTCACCTCCGAGAAAAATGGAACAAAAGGAAAAGTGTGAGCTCAACTAGCCCAATAAAGAATATTATGACTAAGATAATATACAACAAATTATCGTTAGTCTTCAACGAGGAAAAATCGATAAAATATAATAGCCAACAAGTTTTAGATCAACAACCTGCAATGGAAACAACAATCTATTAGAAGAGTCAGTAGAGAATGAGTTCTACTATCTTCTAAGATTTAAAAGTCCATCATCAATATTTTATCCTGTAAATAACAATCAATATACATCTTTAATCAAATATTCATCTTTTGCACTACGGGCCAAAGATATTCATTTTATATCACCAATTGGTCATGTTCATCTCAACACACTTGTTCATCTTTGCCTTTATGGGCCAAAGATATTCATCGATTAATCATTTATCTTTTTGCTTTCAGGTAGAAGATATTTAGTAATATCATCATTTAGGGTGAGGATGATGAAAAATATTTTAAAAAAAATGAATCTAGTGAAACGGAAGGACAAATAGTAGGGATTAAGTATAAATGCTTTATCCGAGATCAATAATACTTCATAAATACCAATTTTGAAGCGAAATTCAAAAATAAAGATCAAAACATGGATACAATTAAAGATAGTAACCATAATAGACATCTTGGACAAAAGAAGAAAATTTCATTTTTCTAATGAATAGTCTTCGTATTAAGTGAATAATGTAAGATATCGTGAATAGTCTTGAGTATCGTGAATAAAGAACCGACACAAAAAGTTCCAAATTTGATAAAAATTCAGATCAATACTTTGGCATAATGATATTGAAGAAATAATATCATATATGAAGAAAATAACATCCCTTACCTCAAATATCAGTACTTCTGATCGGAATATCGGTATAAGGTTGAAGGAAACTTGCACTGATGAATAGAAACTCACAAAGTATCTAAATACTCACAAAATACACTCAATAATCTAGAGAGAGAAAGAGAGAAAACTTGTTTCTGATGTGATTTTCAATTCTAACTTAGCCCTCTATTTATAGAAAAATGTTAGCAGACTTGACCTGCAACCTGATGGCTTTACCTGCTACTATTCCCACCCACCACATTTGGAATAAATTCAGTACATTTCTTCACCAACCACAAGTGGAGCCCACTCAACTCTAGAATTTTCCACCAAAATCATTTATAAACCTAATTTCTGAATCAGTCACCTCTTAAAATTCATAACAAATCATACATTCATTTTTAACGGTTCAAAATTTGTGGACATATACTCAACTTATATATGTATAACATATCCAAAAATTATAACGATCCAACGGTCGGATTAAAAATTATAACTCACACAATATATCTCAAAATTACTGGTTTAATTTTTAATACCTTCATTCCGACAAAAATACTGATAAAACACCTCAACATTAACTCCTTCATTTTTAACCACAATAACTATATCCAACATTTATATCCACATAAAATAAATATTTCCTTATCATATGAATCAATAATTAATTATTCACAAATAATATTACAGAATCACATTTATGACAACCAGGTCGTTCCCAGGAAAGATGGGGCTTTCCAATAAGAATTTCTCCTTATTGGCGCGCAATTAGGTGACCAAACCTCTCCTCGATGTAACTTTCTAGACATTGCCAATAATGCTATCTAATAATATTATTCAAATAATATGATTTATTGATCGATAATGGGAAATCTTGTGCGATGATAATTATTGAAACAACAATAATATAAAATATCAACGCAGCAATTATTGAATCAATAAAATAAAATATTAAACAATAATCATCGTAATAATTATTGAGTAGTGCCTTTTACGTAAGGATTAATAATTCATCAATCATGTGCATCCACACGTATTCATCGTATTTTAACCACCGGGTATTCCAACGAAGTTAACAGATTCAAACTACTGTAGATTTATTTATAAAAACTCAAACTTGTCATTTTCTTCATCCGAGCGGATATTACATTATAGGGGTCCCTAAATGATCACTGGCCGTCATTTAATATTCCCCGACAACAAGAAATATTCCACGACCAAACGAATATTCCCCGATAATAATGATTATTTTATAACCACTTGTATATTTTGCAAAATTTGTACATTTCACCCATAACCAGAGAATTATATCAAATTAATACCTTATTATTCACAAATATAATTAGAGAAAATTCGATTTTATTTATAATAAGTTGGGGTCTTACAGCCGTTGTTCACCTGAGGATTATTGCCATCCTGATGCACATTATCCTGGGTATTGATCGTTGGTGACTCAACGGTCTCATATGCTTCATTGCTTATCACAATATTTTTACATGCCATTTTCAAACACTGCAACAAAACAAGGGTTAATTGACATGTCACATATTATCCTATACTCGTGACCAAATAAATACCAAACAAACTTAGGTAGTAGTCATACTTAGCGAAGAATTTCCCATCTCTCCCTCCTAGTTCTAGTCTCACACCTTAGCCGAGGATTATATCCTAAGCTCGATATCAACTACGATTTACCCCAAAATAGGTCCATTCCATCCAACCCATTCTCGAGTCGCCAAATACATGGTACAAAAATAAATACAACTTCAAGAATACAATCGTCAGCAAAAAAATACGACAACACATATCTACTGTGAGTTTGAATACAACTATTGTCTAATAGATACAAGGGGGTCCTCATTACAATTATTGATCACGCTTATTTCACGTAATAGTGAGGGACTACTAATGCAACCATCCGGACCGTCAATCCATTCCCCGACTAGTCCCAAATATATTCTCATTTCTGAAGAGCAGTGAAAAAGAAAGGGTGAGCTCAACTAGCCCGAAGAAAAATATTATGACTAAGATAATATACAACAAATTATCATTAGTCTTCAACATGGAAAAATCTGATAAAATATAATAGACAACAAGTTTTAGATCAACAACTGCAGCGGAATAAGCAATCCATTAGAAGAGTCAAGTAGAGAAAGAATTATACTATCTTCTATGAATTTAAAAGTCCATCATCAATATTTTATCCCGGTAACATCAATCAATATACATCTTGAATCAAATATTCATCTTTTCACTACAGGCCAAAGATATTCATTTGTATCACCAGATTGGTCATGTTCATCTCAACACTGCTTCATCTTTTGCACTACGGACCAAAGATATTCATTAGATAATCATTCATCTTTGCACTACAGGCCAAAGATATTCATCAGTTAATCATTCATCTTTGCACTACAGGCCAAAGATATTCAGTAATATCATCATTTAGGACTGAGGATGATGAAAAATATTTTAAAGAAAACGAATCCAGTGAGATAAAAGATCAAATATTAGGGATTCGTATTACAGTTTATCCAAGTTCAAAAATACTTCATAATAACCAATTTTGAAGCAGAATTCAAAATAAAGATCAAAACATGGATACAATCAAAGATAGTAACCATAATAGACACCTTGGATAAAAAGAAGAAAATTTCATTTTTCGGTGAATAGTGTCGTATTCGTGAATAGTGTCGTATACGTGAATAGTGCCTTATACGTGAATAGTGACGTATACGTGAATAGTAACTATGACACAAAAAGATAGAAATTCCACAAAAAAAAAATCATCATGCTTCGTGAATAGTACTCGTGAATAGTAACTCGTGAATAGTAACCCCGACATAAAAAGTTCTAAATTTGATAAAAAGTTCAGATCAATACTTCGGCATAATGATATTGAAGAAATAATATCATATATGAAGAAAATAACATCCTTTACCTCAAAAAGATAATACTTCTGGCTGGAATACTAGATATAGTGCTGAAGGAACATACACCGTATAGCAACACTCAAAGTATCAAAATACTCACAAGAATACGCTCGATAATATAGAGAGAGAAAGAGAAAACTTATGAATTCTGGTGTGATTTTCAATTCTAACTAAGCCCTCTATTTATAGGAAAATGTCAAGACACCGAAGCAGGACTTTAACTCTGCAACTGATGGCTTTACTCGCTACTATTTCCCACCCACCACATTTGAAAATTCAATTGAGCACATTTCTCACCAACCAAAAGTGGGGCCCACCAATTCTAGAATTTTCCACCAAAATCATTTATAACCTAATTTCCTAATCACCACCTCTTAAAATTCATAACAAATTATACGCTCATTTTTAAGCTGCTTCAAATTTATGGACATATACTCAACTTATATATGTATAATATATCCAAAATTACAATGATCCAACTATTTAATTAAATATTATAACTCACACAATAAAACCTGTAATAACACCGATTTGATCTTTTAATACCACCAATCGGACAAAATACGATAAAACACCTCAACATTAACTCCTTCATTTATAACCTCATAAATAAACCCATCATTTATATCCACATAAAATAAATATTTCCTTATCATATGAATCAATAATTAATTATTCACAAATAATATTACAGAAACACATTTATGACAACCAGTACATTCCCCGGAAAGAGGGGCTTTCGATAAGGATTTCTCCTACCGGAGGCCGCAATTAGGTGACCAAACCTCTCCTTGATGTAACTTTCTAGACATTGCTAATAATGCTATCTAATAATATTATTTAAATAATATGAATTATTGATCTGATAATGGAGATACTGTGCAGTGATAACTATTGAACAACAATAAAACAAAATATCAACGCAACAATTATTGAATTAATAAAATAAAATATTGAACAGTAACTACTGTGACAATTATTGAGTAGTGCCTTTTTACGTAAGGATCAATAATTCAACAATATCATGCAATATCGTGTATATCTTCTTGTCAACCACGCGTATTCATCGTATTTTAACCACCGGGTATTCCAATGTCTTAATTGGTAACAATTACTGTAGTTATTTGTAAAAACTCAAACTTTGTCGTTTTCTTCATCCCAACATTATCCGTTATGGGGCCCACAAATGGTCATACCAGTAAATTTAATATTCCCGACATAAAGAATATTTTATAACCACTTGTTTATTTTGAAAATTTGCACATTTCACTCATAACCAAAGTATTATATCAAATTATCACCTTATTATTCACAATAATAAATAGAGGAAATTCGATTTTTATTCATTAAAAAGTTGGGGTCTTACATATACCCTAAGCATTAAATATGTCATATTTTTCTTATTCTAATTCTCTCTCCATATTCAATAAGTATAATTAGTTATATGTTGAAAATATTTTGAATTAAAAAACTAGAAAATCATTCTTTCACCTACATTGGAAATGATTAATGACATATTATTATGAATAGTTTTGTCATTTCATTCCTCTTCTTAATATGCGAGAAAAATATTGGAATTTGAGCCTAATTTAATATGGGTATCATTAATTAATTTTACTGATTCTATATATTAATGTGTTCTACTCCATGAGTAGATTAAATTAAGTATTTGGAAGCTCACATCTATGGAGTAATGAATGAGATATTAACTCCCAAAGATCACACTTGAAAATGATAAAATGTAATAAATACATGTGGGAAAAATCAAGTCCCACATAGATTAAGAATTAAATATTCTATATGTTTATATACAAGAAAAGGGCTATTGGATTTGGGCCCCAAGGGGCACCCCACTTTTGTGGAAGGGAGAGTACCTAGCCAAGATTAGGTTTGAACCCACGCCCGCCGTCCGGCCGAGCCGGCCTTGCTCGAGCTCGTGGGTCTGAAAGTTATTTAAATTTTATTTATTTAATTCTTTTATCAAAACTGTGTCGTTTTGAGAATTATCAAAACTGTGCCGTTTTGAAAAGTGGTATTTATTAAAACCGTATCGCTTTTGAAAGTGGTATCTCATTAAAAGGTATGTTCAATCTAGAGCAATGACACAAAACTACGCTGCGTTTTGGTCGCGCCTTTTCTACTAAAGTAAAACTACATAGTTTTGGTTTTGTTAATACTGAAACTTCGTCGTTTTATATGTCCGAATGGATGCGCCTATATTGCATATGATCAAAACTACGTCGTTTTGACCAATGGATGCCATATATGCATTTTCAGTGGCATCTCATGCCCTTCCAAAGGGATAAACACCCATCCGAAGGGTCACTAACCCTCCTATAAATAGATAGGAGGGGCCAACCATTTTACTCATTCAATTCTCAAGCATTCTATCATATTAGAGTTTTAAATATTTATTTTTTTCATCAGTTTCTTAGTTATTTTGTGAGAGAGAGTCTGAGCATTACTTTGGTTCGTAGAGTATATTTTTTTGTAGTCTTTGTAAAAATATACAAAGTGTCATTGATCCCTAGACAAAAAGTTTATCAACTCTAAGTACCATACGGATGACATAATTGTCTTAAGGACATAGTACCAAGTACTAGCCTTGACAAATCAGTTATTGCAAGATAAGTTCATTTAAATATATATAATATCCTTTAAAGGTTACTAACAAAAAATTCATGAGAACTTTTGTTCTGGGAGGGAAGGAGTACTACTAAACAAAACAAATAGACTTCAATTACATTCATGATCAAATTTTACCCACTTCAAAGTTTATTGTAAAAAACAAAATTATAATTGAAAACAAATCACATAAGAAGCCAAACACCTCTCAAACAAACAAAAAGAGAAATTATAGATGGATAAAATTTCATTATGTTATTTAAAATAACAACAATGCTCACATAAGAAGTAGTAGTTTTTTTTAAATTTTTACAATATGGAGTATTCTATCCGCGGCCGATTAAACTGCCACTCTGAAATAAGCTTTTAATGCAAGTTTGCACTCCCATAATCATTTTTATTGGTTTAATAAAATGAAGCTAATAGTATTCGAACTAAGAAGTCCGAGTCCAAGTCTCTCATACTCTCATTCTCTCATACTACAAAAATAAAACATAAAAAACAAATAACTTGGAATTACAGACATCCTTATCCTTAAAATAATTTAACAAAGAAGAATTAGGAAAAGACGGGGGGTGACAACCAAGAATTTGTTGACATGTTTTCAGCCTTACATGGATTTTGATGCTACAAAACTACTCTCTTTTTCATATCCTTTTTGCTTACCCAATCCCGCTCATGCGTATCTTGTACTACTCACTGATTACAGCTACTGCATCTACATTACATTACGATTCTTAAAGAAAGTAGCCCATCCCCATAGTATCTTCTACTACCAAATAGAGCTATGAAATGCAAATCAATCTATCTCATCTGTATCTATCCCCTCTCAGAAAAGATACTCCATATTTTCCCCCTTCCTACGCTTAGGATTCTCACTACTTTATTCCCTTTATCATTGTTCAATCAAATTTCAACGACTTCCTATCTATGTTTAATAACCCCAATTAATTTCAGAATCAATCAAGCCTTGAACCAAGCTGTGCGAGGCAGAATTTTCTAGTCTATACATGTACATTTCTTGTATAAAGTCTGAGCTTTAAAAGAAAAAGCCCAAAGAAAAAAGGGTGAAAATGCCGAGGCATAATCCGGTGATGGAGGGTTTGATCCACGAATCCTGCAAAATCCGGAAAAGGGGTTGCTCGTCATCTTCTTCAACTTCACCAAAAGTTCACAATTACCGCTTTAAACGGGCTATTTTAGTGGGTAAGAGACTAGGGGGAGTTGGGTCCAGATCCAGCACGCCGGTTCCGACGTGGAAGACGACGGCATCTGTGCTGCGTGGCGGTGCCGTTGAGTCGCCTAAGTACGACAGTGGTAGGTCGATGCCGGTATCGGCCAGGAAGCTGGCAGCGACGCTGTGGGAGATGAACGAAATGCCGTCGCCGAGAGTGATGGAGGAGGAGAAGAAGTTGTTAAAGAGGAGAGAGAAAATGAGGTCGGTGCTTTCGGGTTCACTTCCTCCTCATTTGTCTGATCCCTCACATAGTACTGCTTCTGGGGTGGGTATTTATTTTTTCGTTATACTTACATTTATTTATGTGCATGTAAAATTAGATTTGTTTGATTTATGTTCTGTTAGTAGGAAATTGGTGGAGAAAGTGACATATGGGCCTCTTTTGTTTCCATGTTTTTTTAGTAGTATTTATTTATATTGCTGTGGTTGGTAAAGAAATGTGAGAAACAGGGAGGTGGGAATTATGTCCATTGGATTATGATAGCTTCATTTGAGAATTTTCTTCTTGCATTTTTTTAAATGTTGTTTTGACTCGATTTTATTTGTGTTTGTTTAAATTATCCTATCTGGTTATGATTTTCAAAGAATTAAAGAGTTTAGACTGGTTAGAGGATTTGTATATACGGAGTAACTTGCATGCGGTTAATACATTATGATAACCAGTTTCTTGGACTTATGAATTCCTGGCCATCTCTGTTACAATTAGTTTACGAGTGGTATTATGGCAAAATCACTTAGTTCCTGCTCGCGAAGCTATCATTTCCAAGTTGAAGAATTGATTTATGGACTAAGTATGTAATAAATATGTTTTTGGATGTTCAAATTTTGGGGGTTGCAGTGTTTCATAACAGTGTGTGTAAGTGCATTGTTCACACATCTGTGTATCTGCATGGTGATTTCTAACTTTGAATTTTTCCTACAATGTGAATTTTCCCCATCGAACGTGTAGAGAATGGATAGGTCCGTAACAGGTAGTCACCAGAGGACGCCCTTGGTCACTCAGAGGCATAGACTTGCAGAACGAACCGTTGGCGCTGTGGATTCTCTTAGCTGTGCCAGTTTAATGGAGGTAATGTGGATTCATTCATTGAACGGATCTTTTCTCTTTAATTTAACTATATCCCTGTCACGTCCATTAGCTTGAATATGAAGCTTAATAGATTAAAAATTTATTCACCGTAGCTTTATACTGCAGACTGAAACAAGATCTCAAGCCCAGACCCCGAATGGGTCCATAGTTGGTGTTAGGGCCCGTTTAAAGGATGTTTGTAATGCTTTGAGCACATCGAAAGAGTTGCTGAAAATAATTAACCGCATTTGGGCTAATAACGACCCACCTACATCGAGTATGTCCCTTGCCTCTGCCTTACATGCTGAGCTTGAGAGGGGTTGTCTGCAGGTAAATCAGCTTATTAAAGAACAGCGGTCGGAGCAAAGTGAGATCAATTATCTTGTAAAATGTTTTGCTGAAGAGAAGGCATCATGGAAAATTAGACAGCAACGAGCAACTGAGGCTGCTATCGAGTCCATTGCAGGTGAACTTGAAGTGGAGAGGAAGCTTAGGCATCGATTTGAGAGCTTGAACAAGAAACTTGGAAGGGAGTTATCTGAGACAAAAGCCTCATTCACTAAAGCAGTGAAAGAACTAGAAAGCGAGAAGAGAGCAAGAGAGATAATGGAGCAAGTATACAATGGATTAGCTTCAGATATTGGTGAAGATAGGGCTGAAGCGGAAGAGCTGAATGGGAAGTCTGCAAAAGTTCATGAAGAGGTTGAAAGGGAAAGCGAGATGCTTCAATTAGCTGACAAGTTACGAGAGGAGAGGGTTCAAATGAACCTTTCAGAGGCTAAGCACCAGTTTGGGGAGAAAAATGCGCTTATGGACAAGCTAAGGAATCAGCTGGAAGCTTTCCTCAAACCCAAGAAAAGTAAGAAAAAGAGTTGTGCTTCTCTGACTCTTGGGAATGATGACAAGATCACAACGTACTTAAGTAGAACTCACTTGGCGTCTACTCAGAATGAAGAAAAAGAAGAGGATGGAGAGATTGTGAATGATGTAGATAATAATGAGGACTCAGCAGAAAGTGATCTTCATTCCATAGAATTGAACATGGACAACAGGAGCTTCAAGTGGACACATGCCTCTCTTGCCGCTCAAGATTCTAGAAGAGTTGATGATGAAATGAGGAGGAATTCTATATCAGGAAAAGTTCCAAGGAAAAGTACTTCTATTCAGAGGAGTATCTCAGATGGAGTTGAATGGGTTATCCATACTGACACTTTCAAGAACTCAGGAGATGAGCTAGATCAGGAGAGACTTCATGAACTTGGCAAACAAGCTCAAAGAAATGGGGATGAATTACGGAACCATAAATCAGTGAAGGCCCTTAGGGACCAGATATTGTCGAGTTCTAGGATAGGATCAGCCAGAGACTTTCTTCCTAGTCCGACTCGGGAGTGGGGGCAACCACGGCCTTCACTAGATCCTGGCCATGTACTTCAGGAAAGACCTCATGTGGTGCAGGGGAGTAGTTCAAAGTCGAGGCTAGGGGAAGCGAGAACTGAAGGGCAGAATGTGAGAAGATCAAAAAGGTGAGTTCTTTGCTGTTAAATAATACTTTTGGTGGAGATCCATTATGTTACAAAACTCGCCCTGTGAAGTTAACATCTTGTTGATTTATGTTATGCAAGCTATCACTACGAGCTACTTGACTTTTAGTATTTGCTGAATTTGAGGACCATCATCAATTTGTAGGAAAACTTGATTTCATAGAATTTTTGTAGAAAATTGAGCTATTCCAATTGACTTGTACAAAATATTCTGTTGTAGTTGATGAGACAATTATGCTCAAGTATTAAAATTCAGTTCTACTGGTTTATTTTATATACCCCAGAATAGTTCTTTCATCTTAATTTGCTTTATTTATGCAATCATCTTATTACTTGAAGTTCAACTGAAGAAAGCTCGAAAGTAGCTGAACCTAGTTGATTTTCATGTAGGAGGAAGACATTATTAACAGTTGTAGAACAAAATCTACTTTGCATCTGAAACACTATATAGCTAACCAACTTCTTCTCTTCTTTACTGTAATATCAGTCTGATTGTTTGCACTTAGAGCGAATACAGTAACACTAAGAAAATAACTGAATAGAAGATTGCAGAGAATGGGATATGATTAGCCATTGTTTCTTAGTGCCAATGCAGGTGAATACTATTTGAGTCTTGCTACATTAATTTATGTGGATATACATGAAATATGTAAGAATTAAGCTAATTTATTTTATCTCGCTTAGACTTTCACGTTGGTCGCAATTCAACTCAATTCAACTCGGTCATAAATTTGTGAACATATAAATCATTTCCCATACTATTTTGTTTGGTAATCTAAATTGTCTGATTAAAGTGAAAACAATGGTCAAATTGGCATATCATCATACAGTATATCTTATCTGGCAGAATATAAACACACTAGCTAGATAATGTGGTGTTGAACATTATTTTATTGACTTTTTAGAGGGGGGGAAAGGGAGTCCAATTCTACTAGTGTATTTAGTTCATCATTGAACTCAATTGCTTTAAACACGGTTTTGTGGACCATGTAGTATTATTTTCGGTTGCGATCCAAGAAGGTACTACTAATCTTTTTTTGACCAGCTAGCTACCTACCTCCTAGCCAGATGCCCCAATCGCTCCTCTCATCATGTGCTGGAAAAAGTGGCATAAAATTTGAAAGGCCACTCGTAAATTGTCGGTTCAGTGCATCTTTTGTTGTGTATATGTAATACTAGTAGCAGACACCGAATATTCCACTTTTGATCCTTTATTAAGATTTGTCATACGCCCAAATGAGTTTATTGATACAAGTCAAGGGTGGAGAATATAACTTTGTTGTATAATTAAAGTTGTAGTTTAACATTTAATACAATCCTAGTCTCACAAAAATTCAAATTCTTTGTTAAAGCAATGCATGTATTGAACAAAACTAAAGAAATGGAGTACATTGTATTCTTTCTTTTTAATTAAAAAAAACTTTCGTTAAAAACAATTTTCATTAGAATAGGTCTCATCGAAATTCAGGTGGCATGCATAACTACAATTAATCACAGGCAACCAATTAATTTTAATTTGACCACGAATTCTAGACAAAACAATGGTTTACTTAATAAAGAGCTTAAGAAAAAGGTCCCCCGAGTTGATGGACAAATGCATAATACATAAAACTAGATGAAACCAATAATATATCAAGTGAGTATAAAACAAAACCACCAATAGTAGTTTTGTTCAAGCAAGGTCAACGAGTCCTTTTACTATTTTATTTATTTATCCGGGGTATTTCAGTCATTTCACAAATGAATACGAAAGAGAAGACGAAAACAAAGAATTTGCACATTCAATCTGGCGTATCCTAATTCCTCTTTTCTCATATAGTGAATAGCAAGAATCACAACAAATTAAAAACCAATATGTAATGTTGGGATTTTGTAATATATGAATGGTAAATAGTATCCAATTGATACGATCCTCGATTTAGAACAACCAAGCCAATATCTCCTAGCTGCTGCTAAAACCTTCTCACTGATTCATTCTATGCAATTTGGTTGGTTGGTTGGTGAGTTTTGAGAGATTCCCTCATTTCTATCTCTTTCTTTCTTTCTTTCTGTGTGTACAGAAGTATCTCAAATAAGGAAGATGGAAATGGCAGATAGGAGGAGGAGGAGGTTCTTACAATGTTTTCTATTATATTCACTTGTGTTTCTTTTTTCTTCCTCTGCTTTTTCTAGTGTATCATTTGCTGCTATCACACCTAGATTCCCTTCTTCAATTATTCATCCTGAAAAGTTTTCTTCTTCTTTTGCTACAAAATCGAAATCCAAAAATGGGCTATACAAAACAAAGTATTTCACCCAAATACTTGATCACTTCAATTATAATCCGCAGAGTTACAAAACATTTCAACAAAGATATTTGATCAATCATACTTATTGGGGTGGTGCTAACAAGAATGCTCCCATCTTCGTCTACACCGGGAATGAAGGAGATATTGAGTGGTTTACTCAAAATACTGGTTTTATGTTTGAGAAAGCACCACATTTCAAAGCTCTTCTGGTTTTTATTGAGGTGTGTAAATTAATACCCAATTTTGCTTTGTTTCCATAGCCCATTTTTAAGTGTTCTGGATAATAAGATGGGAAGTATTTAGACAGAGTAGTTAAATTATTATTATTATTATTATTATTATTATTATTATTATTATTGCAGCATAGGTTTTATGGAAAATCAATTCCATTTGGTGGAGATAAAAAGGAAGCATATGCGAATGCAAGCACGCTAGGATTTCTGAGTTCAACACAGGCATTAGCAGATTATGCGACGCTCATCATTGATCTGAAAAAGAATTTGACAGCTACCGACTCCCCTGTAGTCGTGTTTGGAGGTTCCTACGGAGGAAGTGAGTGTGTATATATGTGAATGTGAACATAAATAGATCGATCAGTTAAAATCATTTTAGCTAGTTTTGTCAAAACATACAGTGATATGATTATTTAATCATTGCAGTGCTGGCGGCATGGTTTAGATTGAAGTACCCGCATGTGACCATTGGAGCCTTGGCATCTTCTGCACCAATTCTCAATTTCGACAACATAGTTTCTCCCTATAGTTTTAACAACATTGTCACACAAGACTTCAGGGTAAGTAATCAATTGCTCTGATGATTCTCTCTTATTGGCAAAGTTACTGGATGAGATTTAAGATAAGGTTGGCACTGATGATATACTACTTCTATAATATAGTTGGACAGGTTTTGCTAGTGTCCAACACAATGATTATTTTGACAGCCACATGCCATTGCAATTTGCATTTATTAATTAATTACTACTACTATACTATATATTTAAACAATATTTGACTTTTGAAATATATATATATATATATATATATATATATATATATATATATATATATAATAAAATATTCAGAGTGAGAGTGAAAACTGTTACAAAGTGATCAAAGGGTCATGGCAAGAAATTGAAGACACTGCCAGTACGCCTCGAGGACTGGACTTGCTCCGAAAATCTTTTCATATATGCGAGTAAGTTTAAGAATATTTCGCATTGATTACGCCATGCTTGCTTAATTATTTTCCATTATTTTATTTTTTTAATTCAAACATGCATTTAATGTATGCAGGAACGATATTAGTGCGGATCTTCTTGAAAGTTGGCTTAACACAGCCTATGTTTACACGGCGATGACGGATTATCCTACTCCATCTAATTTTCTTAGTCCCATGCCAGCTTATCCAATCAAACAGGTACTGCACCTTTATATATTACTCCTATTTTGTTTCAAAACACAAATATCTTACAAAGGCGTGCAAACTGAAAATAATTTGTACAAAAAAAGGTACAAATCTATAATAATAATAATTTTTCGTGTCACCAAATTATTTCATCAAAATGAAACTGTTGTTTCATATTAAATTAAGACGGTTGATAATGTCATAACAATAATTATGATTGAAAATTTAAAATATCAGTGAAATAAGTGTAAAATTTTGCTACATACATAATTGCTTCTGTAAGATTAGAAAATCCCAATCATATAAGATTAAAGTGGATCCGAGAGGTTAGATTCAAAAAACTATACTAATTACTACAAATAGAAATTGAGTTTGATTGTATTGTGGTGTGCAGATGTGCAAGGCAATAGACAATCCGGAACTTGGGAATGACACATTTGGGAAATTGTACGGAGCAGCAAACGTCTACTACAACCACACAGGGGAGGCTAAATGTTTTGATTTGGATGATGACTCTGATCCTCACGGACTCGCTGAATGGTCCTGGCAGGTTAATTTTCTTACAAATCCCACACATCCTTTTTTTCATTTATAACAGACCGGCTAACTTTTTTTTCTAATTTTAAAAAGTTGAATGAATTTTTTAAGTTATAAGATCTCACGAATTTGATTTCAAAAAGTTAAATGATACTCATTTTTTATAACGATCAAATTGAATATTAATATAAAAAAGTTAGTTTCAAACGCCAAACTGAGCGTTGGCTAATATATATAAATATAGCTTGCTTCAAGTGCGGGTGATCCGCATACAGATCAGGTTTACCAATGGATTAGACATCGTTATAGAACATATAAACCAAGCTTATATGTTCTATAGCCACAACCCATGACCTGGTCCGTCGCTAAAATCAGTCCGTATGTAGACCACCTTTCTCTCTCTCCCTCCATATGGTTTTGGCGGAAGTGGTTAATATGAAGTTTATTTTGGAGTAAGTTGGTCAATTGACCAATAGAATACTGACACGCAGGCGAGGTTGTATGTGTGTCAGTATTCCATTGGTCAATTGACCAACTTATCAAAAAAATAACTTCATGCTAATCGAATCCGGTTTTGGCCCTTGCATTTATTAGTCAAACGATGCATCATTGTAATGATCAAGACGGTTTAAACATAAATATAGCTAGGATGTGATTGATTGCCTTGTTGAATAGTACTTCCTCCGTACCATAAAATATGTTATTTTAGAGTTGTGAACAAGAATTAAAGAAATAATTATGTATCAATTGTTTATAATAACCTTAAATTCTTATAATTATCATACTTATCTCATACTCTCTTTCATTTGTATTATTTTTCTATGAAGAATAATTTGAAAAAAATTGTAGTTAATTTTCTTAAATTATATAAAATGATAAATAATTTAAATATATATATATATATATATATATATATATATATATATATATATAAGGCACGTCGAAAGTACTAGTTTGTCTTGGGTTGAATATTTACTTTATTTATTGTTGTTATATGATGTAGTGCACTCTATCCCCCGCTACATTAACTAGACTTAGGTACTGTTTGTTTACATCTGATTGCCTCTTAATGGACTGTCTTTTTTTCGCTAAGAGGCATGGTGATGTTTGTTTATTTTTTTGTTACTTCTGAATGTCTCTTAATCGGTAAGACAGAAAATGAAATCTTAATAATTAAGAGGTACCTCTTAATGAATTTTTTTTGATAATTTTTTTTATATAAATATATTCAACAATATTATGCACTCATTTTTATTAAATTGAATATTGAAAATTATTAAATAAAATTTTACCCTTTAAAATGGTAAAATAGTGTCATTAAGAGACAACTTACTTTTAAGTTATCAAACAATTTTTTAGATTCAGACCTCATAACCATTCAGATGATCTAATTTATTAAGACATCATAATCATTCAGATCTTAATTCCCAGATTTATCAAACACAATCTTATCCTATTTAGATGGATGATGCAATTCATAGACTTCTCATCCTGGTGAATGTCTCTTTCTTAGATTGAGAAAAGGTGAAAATTGTCAAAGATCAAAGCCAAGTTTAGATATGGGATTAAATTAAATGGAAAAAAAATACTAGTGAGAAAAATTTATCTACATATAAACAACTATGTTTGTTAACATTGAAATTTGTCCGCCTATTAAATTACCAAATAATTCACTTAAAACTTGTACATTGAACAAACAAACACGCCAAAAAGCTAGAAAAATCAACCATGAATGTATGAACATGCTCTAATGTATAAGAGTAAATAATATATGTGTATCTTGAATTTGGATCATGGATGTATTTATAACTTGATCACACCAGTCACCACCTTAATTCACCACGCCCGTCCCCGAATTAAAATAAGAGTCCTATGTAGAGGTTCCTTATAACTGCAAGTCCCATAAATTAATAGGATTTGACTTCTTCAAAAATAAGAAGTCAAATAAGACAAGGGATCACAAGTCAATTTGGACTTTGACCCTTCTAGAATATCAAACATTCAATCCTTCAATACAACCATCTAACCACGTGGTGTGTCCCCGGCCCCCACCCCTACCCCTACCCCCACCCCCAAAATCCCTCGGACCCATCAAACCACACTCCAACATTGCCCCCACTCTCTTATTATAAAAAATTTAAAATAATATAGTTTAAATAATATAACAGTTAATTAATTCAACAAATCATATATTTACTTTATCATGAAAGACAAATTACTAGCCCAAGATGCCATGTAACTAACAAAACCCTCAACTTCATCGGTACGTCGTAAATAGGGAAACGTGCCTTTGTCACACGCATGATACTTCATCCCCTCAAACCTCCTACTCAGGCATCTAGATCGTCACTTCTCATCCGCACAATCAAAAACGAGAGCATAAACACCATCTCCCACCGATACTCTGCTCATCTCGTTAAATCATAGTGTTTACTTTTACCGCCGATAATCTTCCCTTCACAATGTCCGATGAACGTCTCAACAATCCTACACCATCCATCGACTAAACCCCCGTACGTCACTATTGCTTTCACTACTCAAACAACCACCCCATTCACCACACAATCAACCAAGACTATATCATCCACCAACGTTGATAAAAAGAATCAACATGCTCGTCCGTCCTATGAAAAATAAAATAATCACTTTTAGCGATGACATCATCCCCTTCCCTGTAACCTAGTCCACCGTCTGCACCGCTATTGACTCCACCCTTCAAACCCCTTTCATACCTATAATTGAAGACCCTTCATCCCTTGAGATGAGTCATGAGGTTGAAGTCAGGGATATGGGTATTAGGGAACGCTACAAGTCTGATAAATCCTATGCTCATATCAACACCAAATCTTCTATATTTGAACTATTTTCTCCCCAATCTCTGATCCCAATACCAGATTCCAAATTAGTACGAACTTTGGGATTTAACTTTATGAGAGAGAATGTACTGGCGCCCGAAGGGTGAATGAGTCGATGATAGCTCCCATATATGCCCTGAGGTGTGGAGTAAGATTCATTCTCCATGAATATATCTCATTATTCTTAAGTTTTGTTGGGATTTGAGTTCACATAACTGGTGCTGAACTCCTATATTCATTTAAGCTGCTTCATAGCCTTCTGTTAATTAAGAGTGCAGAGTTGAACCCTCCCTAGATTTCTTTATCGCCATATTCACCCTAGGTCACTCGAAAGAACCGGGGTATCGCTAGTTAAACAAGCAACCTTACATACGCGTGTGGATGAAAACTCCTTCCAGCAATAAATGGTGACATTCATATTGGGTATACATCAAGACCCCCAGACACTCATCTGCTTCTGAACTAGGGCGAATTCTTGAATACCACCTTCGGGTTTGACTCAGTCCCCCAGGATTGAGGAAAAAAAAATTAAGGCCTTCTACGCCAAGATACCGAAGACGTGTTAATCCTTTAGACATGCTATCCAACCAATTTTGGCTCTTTAACCACAAATTTAAGTCTTAACTCCAGTAAGATATGATACATACAAAATTGTTAACATTAGCTCTTACAAATTTTTACTTGGTTCCAGTGACCATCTTTAAGCCGCAATCGACTGCCCAAATAAAAGCAAAACCCTCCACCAATGTCACGCCTGTCGAAGGCCTCCCCGAACTGACCTCTGAAACCCATCCCAAAAATACTTAACAATCGGGGAAACCAATCACGACAATACCTCTAACAATCCCCATGTCCGACCCTGTGTCAGCACCAAAGAATGCACCGGGACTCAACGATGAAGAGAAAATGATGTTGGTAAAAAAGAAGAAATGAAGATTAGTAAGGCTACATCAAAAATCAAAGCCACCTCGTCGACCCTACCCGTTGATTTCCCACAAGGTATCATCCTCAAACCGATCTTATCCTTTATTTTTCGAAGCCATATAAAGAACGATTATGTCCATAACAAACGAAATAAACCCGAATGACCAATTTACGACCCTCCATTAACCAAGAAACATCGCACAGAAATGGAATCTATGATACCCATCGACTCCTTCTAAGACCTACCTCTCTCCTAGTGATGCTTGATTCCCCATCGACCACCAACACGAAATGAAGAACTTCACCACCAACTATATATGCTCTGGCCCGAAAATGTTCGTAACAATTATCCTATCAAGTTGTTCGACGTCGTCATTGTTCTAGCCGACGACAAGATATTCGAAGGATTAACCCCTCAACAACTCATCGTCAATAAAGCTCTATGCTAGCTAAACACATGTAAAAGCTTTTGGAGGATAAGATCAAGCTCAAAGCTAGGAGAGAACGAAGAGCCAAAAAGAAGACCCTGAAGGATAGTTAAAGCAAACACTGGGACAAACATAACTAGATAAAGAACTTGGTTGAATGCACCTCCCGACTGGAGAGAGAAATAAACGACCTTTGGGCCCAAAACGAATAGATCACCAAAGCCAACAAGTGAAAAATCATTAATGATTACAAAATGTCTAGAGCTGACAGAAGCTGTTGCGAAGCAATTTGACAAAGGCTATCGGTTAGCCAAGACAAAAATTAACGCAGCCGGCTTCGACCCCAATCTATTCGGTTTTTCCGATGACGAAGGAGAGGAAGAAACTGAAACCGAAGAGGATCCCCCTGCCGATCATTAACTTCATGTTATTACCCTTTTTGATTATTTAAGAACTGTGTGTATTATGCCTTAATTGTATAATGGATAAATGTTTATATATTTATAGCTTTCTCAAATGTAAACCACTTAAAAGAAAAATTAACTCTTTATTAATAATGCAACAAGGCTACAGTTCAACCACTTATTCACTCCAAATTTAGATCTGCAAATTTTAAGAAGAAAAAACTACACTTGTAATTAGGAAACATTTCTTATTGATAATATTCGTAAGCCTCCCTGCATGCATGCTATGTATTTTTCATCTCTAAACCCTTCATATATAGTCCGAAGTCGATACTCTCTCAGCTTCGGTACCTCGATGACTTCATACAGTCTTGTTATGACAAACTATGACAAACATAATAAATCAACGCAAAAAGATAAAGACAATAAGGTTTTATGTGGAAACCCAAATCGAGAAAAAATCACACAGAAAGGAAGAAGAAATACACTAAATAAAATTTGAAGAATATAAGATAAAGAGAGAAGTATGAGAATTATTAAAATATTTCTGAAATGTCTCTTCTCCAAAAATTTAACACCTATATTTATAGGCCATGAAAAAAATCCATAACTAAACAGGATAAGAAATATTAAATTGAGTATGACTAGGAAAGATAACTTTCCTAAACCAAAACGAATTCTAAAAAATACATGAATCCAAATTCAATAAGGATTCATGTCATACCCAACAAATCTCCACATAGACTTGAATCCTCCAAATAAAGCACAAACATTGAACTTTCTCATCTTCTCAAATACAAAACTCAAGTGTATATATCAAACACTATAACTATGTCCAAGCAATATTCGAACTTGGTACCTGGTAACGACTTCGTTAACATGTCAACTGGATTGTCTGCAATACCAATATCCAAGATCTCAATATCACCATCTTCAACAATATCTCGAACAAAATGATACCCTACTTGATCATCCTCTCATGATACATTTGATCTTTATTTAAATGTATAACACTATCACAACAGATAATTAACAATAACTCCATGATCCATGTTGATCTCTTTAAACAAATTAACCTCGCAACCAAATAGTTTCCTTTAACAGCTTTTGTAATTGCCATATACTCTACGTTTGTAGTAGAGAACAACTATATGTTGTAAAGTGGTTCTCTTCAACTAGCTAATTGCACAACCTCCACGGGTAAATACATAATGAGTTAATGACCTAGCTCCTCCTATCAAGATCACTAGCATAGTCTGAATCAACATACCCTATAAGGGTATCACCATTCCTTCCAAACTCTAAACCAACATCGGAGGTACTCACAAGTATATTAAAATTCATTTCACGGCTTGCCAATGAATTTTACCTGGACGTAATAAGTATCTACTTACCACACTAAAGACATGTGAAATATCTGGATGAGTCCAAATTATAGCGTACATGAGGCTACCAACTGCACTAGAGTAGGAAACACTTGACATATACCTAACCTCCTCATCTGTCTGAGGAGATAATTCAGTTGATAATCTAAATTGAGCAGTATAGTAAATCTTGTTTAGATGAATTTGATTCGATTAGGAGTTGAGATGATTATTTACCAGTGCTATGTTGGGAAGAGTTTAAATTTCATAGAAGTAAATTCTTATTAATTATTCTTCCAAGCAAACAACATTTTCTATTAATTTGTCCACGAGCTGAAACTAATCTGATATTTTACTTAACCATAGCTACACTGTTGGCAAGGACTCGCAAAATTAATGGAATTAAATGATGTAGTACTATTATTTTGAGTAATTTGAATGAGTTGGTGAAGTAATTAATTTGGGTTGGAAATGGGACACAGGCCTGCACAGAAATGATAATGCCAACATCAGGTAGCAACAAGGAGAGCATATTTCCAGAGAACGAGTGGAACTACACCCGACGGTATCAATCCTGCCTAGGTTACTATGAAGTTCCACCCAGGCCCAACTGGATTACTACCGAGTTTGGTGGACATGTACGTACTCCATTTCTCTATAATCTATATGGAGTTATGTAGTACTCCCATAACAATTAAGTTACTAGTAATTAATGAAATAATTACTTGTACTCATGACAATTACAATTTATTTTTATTTTTTTTAATGAAATATATCATTTTTTTTCCTATTTGTGATATATATATATAGGATATTAAAAGAGTTTTGAAGCGATTCGGGAGCAATATTATCTTCTTCAATGGTTTAAGAGATCCTTGGAGTGGTGGAGGGTACGTAGAAATATTTCCTCTCTCGCTCTCCCTTCCCTTCCCTTCGCTTCCCTTCGCACACAGATACACATACACACTCAAATTAAGTTGTAAATTAAATTATGATTGTGGCATGGTGCAGGGTGCTACAGAATATATCCAAGAGCATAGTTGCTATAGTTGCAAAAGAAGGTGAGTAGTCAAAACCATATATATATATATATAATGTGCATAAACTTAATTCCCTTTTATTATTTCTAATTTATTCTTCCTCTTCTTTTCCCTCAAAATGAAACCTTTAAATTAAGTACTCATGCATTACGTTTTCAAATAGAAAACTAAAGATCAATGATGATTAAGGCCAATGGATGATATATATGTGGTACAACAACATCTCAATATATGATCATGTGATATGTAGGTTTTGCTAAGTCAATTGTCTACCAGATCTATATATTAATTTTAAGAAGAATAAAATCATTTCTACGTGCATGGCCACTAGCTAGTGAAAAAGATTACGTACGTATTAGTTTTATATATATATATATATATATATAATAACATGAATCGAAATATTGAATGCAGGGGCGCACCATGTAGATTTGAGATATTCAACAAGTGAAGATCCAGAATGGCTTAGAGAAGTTAGGAGAAGAGAAGTCCAAATCATCACAGACTGGCTCTCAAAATATTACGCAACCTTGCTCCATCCTTAATTACTCTTCTTAATTTTATATACTACTTATTACAGTAGTAATTATAAATAAAAGCAAAACTATAATTACTCTTCTTAATTTTATATACTACTTATATATTACAGTAGCCTTTTCTGATCTAATCCTCGGTTCATGATATGTTTTCTTAACCACGTTTCATTATAAACAAGGTTGTATATACATGCATGGAAATTAAAATAAAAAATATTTTACTCTTCTCTGGATTTTGCTGTGATGTATATATATATACGCGCGCTTTTCAATAAGATAATCAAGTACTGATAGTATAATTAATTGAACAAAAATTAAGAGTACTCAAACAAGTTTAATTTCATAGTATGGATTACATTGCTAAGTAGTAATTAATATTATGCTATGTATAATAAAAACTGTAATATTCAACATTCACATGCATTTTGAGAGTTCAAAAATCATGTGTTTGGCACATAACGATATCAATAAACAGAAACTGTAGAGATCCAACTAAGAAAAAGGGATGGAACTGAGAGTCATGCATATATATTCATGGGATGGAATTAATGGATTGAACTTTAATTTTGATGATACAAATTAACTGGAAGTACGTACGTTTATACTGTGTACGGTAGTGCCTACTTCTACTTGTTCGCTTTCTAATTGTCATTTCTTGCTGCATCCATCACTTTCCACTTCCACCTTATTATAATCATCACCTTTCACTCACCTCCCCACCTGCACTTACCCTCCCATCTATATATATATATATATATATATATATATATATATATATATATATATATATATATATATATTCATAAATACTTCTATTTTATTTTTATTTTTCTTTTTTCTTTTTCATTTGTTCAGATTTAAATTTTAATTTGTTAGATTTTGTTTAATGTAATAATTAATATCAATGTTTGAAAACTGGTCCCATTTCAACCGTTTGGACTAAGGGCATGTTCGAAACTCTTTATTTTAAATGATTTATAAGTTACAATATAAGTTCACTTATAAGTTATGTTAAGTTGTTATTTATAAATAAAAGTATTCGGTATCAATTTAACTTATAAATTAAAAATTAAGTTAAAATAAGTTATGAAGGTGTTCGGCTCAGAATGACTTATAAGTCAAAATAATGTAAAGATTATTAAAAAGAACATTAACAAAAAGAGAGACAAAATAAATATTACATTTGCTTAAATTAAGTTATTTAAAAATGACTTAAACACTTTTAGTCATATTAGACTTCAACTTTGCTATATTTTAATTAGTTTATCAAAAAAGAGATGTTCTCAAATTTTATTAACTTGTAATAATATATTTTTATGTATCTATAATTTCACATGTTTAATGACAGTTCAATCGTTTATTAAACTAAAAATATATGCACATGTTAATTTTTTTCGATTTGATGACTAGACCGAACCTGAGGACATACAAATTTTTGTTTTTAAAAATTTTAAAATAAAATTTTGAATTTAAGAAATTTACAAATTATATGAAACAGACGGATCCGTATTAATTCTGTCTCTCCCTCCCACGTGTACTTGTATGTGGGAGAATATCCTATAAATGAAAGTCATTTGTCTTCCAAAATTAAATATATATTTTTCTTTTTAATCAATTTCAAAAATTAAAATTTTAATTTTATTATTATACAATAGCGTGATATATATATAAGGGATAAATTTAGTTTATTACATAAAATACCATTATATTCATGAATAAGCCTTTAAAGAATTTGGGATTACATTTTATTATATTAAGTATCTAATTTGATACAATTTAGCTCCCAATTTCAGAATCTGACTAAAATTGGCCGAAATACCTAATTTTCCGACAAGATAAGAATTGTATACGGTTTGACCGTATAAAATACGGGGCTAATAACACTTATGTTCATCAATTATCACCAAATTCATAATTTACTACATCAAGTACCTAATTCGTATAAAATGCGTGTTAATACTTATTTTGATGTATTAAATCTATATAAATCCTTACAAATAATTATTATATGTTAAATTATTAAAATTAAATATTAATACAAAGATTACCAAATATAATTTTTTTTATTTTAAAATTTAAAAGACTTAATTACCAAAAAAATTAATAAACTTTTAAACATATAAATTATATTTTTAACACGAATAACATTAAACTTTTAAACAATTGACAAAAGTTCTTAAAATTTAATTAATTAAATAATACCCTTTTTATATTGGAAGAACAAACAAAAGGAGGAGGAAAAAATTAAAAAAATAATGGCACATTTGCTCTCTCCACTCTCCTCTCTCTCTTCTCCCTCTTCCCTCTTTCCTAATGATCTTTCAAATTGTTTTGTTTCTTCAAATTTGAGAATTTCAGCGCCTTGGATTCTGTCCAGTAGCTGTAATCGACTTAAACAGAAAATAATCTGAAATTTATGCATGTTAATTCAAAGACTAATTTTCTGATGGAAAAAAAAAGCTGATTATTGCCATTTCACGAGGAGGAGAAAGGAGATGGTGTGCAAAAAGTGAGCTGCAAAAGAGGTGTATAAGACGACATAAGTAATGTATTTTAGATTTGGAAAGTGAATTATTTTTATTTAGTTAAAAGATTCTTGAAACAAATAGTAGTTAATTAGTTTATCCAATAACATTTTCTTTTCGTCCATTTTCTGCTTTGTTCTTCAAACAAACAGTAGTTAATACATATATTGTATTTATAAAAAAAATTAATTTTAAAATTGTATCTATAATTTAACAAATTGTATGTATAAATTTTATAACTTAAATATTGTAAATTATAAATTTTACGTCTTAAATTTTACTAATTATATCACAATTTAAATGTTACAAATAATTTTTATAAATATTTATAATTTTAAATTATATTTATAATTTTATATCATATTTCTACTAGTATTAGCTATTTTTTTAAAGGGCTAAAATTATTATATTTATAAATTTTTATAATTTTTTTATTAAGAACCAAATTATGAATATAGGTACTTGATCTAACGAAACTGTAAATAACTTATTTTTTAAATTAAATCAAATTATATATTTATACAGTTATTTAGTATTGAATACACAAAATTCGATCGAATTTTTGCAATTAATGTTTAGTGGTAGACCCATGCACCATAATTAGGTATGTGTTACTTGCAAGTATTGGCTTGTGGTTGACCCAGTTGATGTATTATTAATTATTAAATTGATGACGAGGGATGAATGCTTGTTAAAGTGTATTTTGAACATTTTTTTCGAGTTATGTAATGCCTTCCTTATTTCAATAAATGGCAAAAAGCCCACTTCATGTATTGGACTAGCTCGGTGAGCATGATAAGATTTGATGCGGTTTAAAGTTTAAATTACATACAAAATTATTTTTGTGTGATTTTATAAATTTAAAATCATATAAAATTATTTGTGATCGGTGCAGTGCGGTACAGTTTCATTTGGTGCGGTTTAGATTCTAAAACCAATCTAAATAACAAAATTTTATATAATTTAAATTAACAATTTAGCATCACACAATATTAAAGTTGTAAGAAATATCAAAGCAAAGGCACCAGAGTTTTTTATCCCTCGTTCTACACATCTAAAAAGGAAAAACAAGCAGCAAGGAATAATATTCAATACTACTCCATCCAACATTGAGTTTCAGAAGCACGCTGATAACTCAAAAGGGTTGTCTCGTAATTTGTCTAATTTCAATAACTTCAAGCAGTGTGTAGTCCAATAATTTTCTACAATTAAAAGATAATTATATGCGATTTGTATGGTGATGGGATCATGTAGATCGATATCATCTAAATTTAGAATTAATAGCTTAATTTTCATTGGAAGGTTCATTACACAATGTTAATTGAAACATCTCTCCTGTAATATGATTGTATAATTAATTAATTTTCATTGTGCGGTTTGGTTTCAGTTTTATGCGTGCGGTTTTGGCTAGTAACAAAATCGAAACCATAAATTTGGTTTTTCTACTCACCTAAAACCGTCACATACGCCGAAACCGTTGATGAGATTTTAATTGATCTGATTTATACGATTTATGTTATTGTTAGTACAGTTTCGATTCCAAATTAATTTCTTGCTTAACCCTACTGGCTCTGCCGCTCTGGCTATAATAAATTGAGTAGTGAGGTGGGTCGAGTAAGGGCTAACCCAGGTTCGTATCTATATACTATACCTGATGTGGGTAGGTAAACTTAATTAAATGGGTCATTTACACTAATATACAACATTTAGAAAGTAATTACAAAAATAAAACATACACAACATAATTACAAAAATAAAACATAAGCAATATAACGCGCCTAAAATCACGTGTCATTATCCAGTCAGTTACCCAATTTCATATTTGAAATTAACCGTCCCTAAAATCATGCAACTTTAAAATCGGAACAACAAATCAACAACGGAGAAGACAAAAATACGAAGCCGAAGCCTCCTGTCGCGACTAAACTCGTAATCGGAGAAGACAAAGCCGGTTGTCGCGACGCATCTCTAAGATCGAAAATAGAATACAAAATCAACAATGCCTTCAAGATCAGTAACCAAATACTGCAGTGATTGTTGAATACAATATCAACATCAACTTCGATAAAAAAATACTGAGGTATGTGAGTTTAAAATTTATAATCATATATTTACCTATTGTTACTACGAATTACTATATTGGTTACCTTTCTTAAGTTTTTTGCACTTAAAATGGTCACACGGTAAGAATAATGAATGTTTTGATTGCAATATGAATGTTTTGATTGCAATATGAATGTTTTGATTGCAATATGAATGTTTTGATTGCAATTGCATGTAAAAATGCAATTGGTTACTGCTTAACATTACATTGGTTCTTTGTCAACTATGTCTATATTCTTTGTTTAATCTTTGGATTGGTTAATGCATAATGGTACTAACTAATGTTGCATTGGTTCTTTGAATAATAATGATTTGGTTCTTCGTGTCCATTACATTTAGTTCTTGATTAATCTTGATTTGGTTCTCGTATACCATTGCATTGTTTATGACTAATAATGACTTTATTCTTGTGTAACATTATAATGGTTCTTGATGAAGACTTGGTTCTTGACTAATCTTGACTTTGGTTCTTGCTTTAACATTACATTGGTTCTTTGTCGACTATGTCTATATTCTCGCTTAATCTTTGGATTGGTTAATGCATAATGGTACTAACTAATGTTGCATTGGTTACTGACTAATAATGATTTGGTTACTGTGTACCATTACATTGATTATTGACTAATAATGAATTGGCTACTGTGTACCATTGCATTGGTTACTGACTAATAATGACATTGTTACTGTGTAACATCATAATGGTTACTAATGAAGACTTGGTTACTGACTAATGATGACTTAATTACTGCTTAACATTACATTGGTTACTGTCTGACTATGTCTATGTTACTGATTAATACTGATTTGGTTACTGTGTACCATTACATTGTTTACTGACTAATAATGACTTTGTTATTGTGTAATATTATAATGGTTACTGATGAAGACTTGGTTACTGTTTAACATTATATTGGTTACCGGCTAACATAGGTTATTGACTAATAATGAATTGGCTGCTGTGTACCATTGCATTGGTTACTGACTAATAATGACTTTGTTACTGTGTAACATTATAATGGTTACTAATGAAGACTTGGTTATTGACTAATGCTGACTTAATTACTTCTTAACATTACATTGGTTACTGTCTGACTATGTATATGTTGCTGACTAATAATGATTTGGTTACTGTGTACCATTGCATTGGTTACTGACTAATAATTACTTTGTTACTGTGTAACATTATAATGGTTACTGATGAAGACTTGGTTACTGACTAATGCTGACTTGGTTACTGTTTAACATTATATTGGTTACCGGCTAACATTGATTTTGTTACTTACCATTACTTATTCTGTTGACAGAATAATGAAGATGATTCCAGGTTGTACTTTATTTCAATTCAAGACATTTGATAAGAACTAATACACCAAATTTGAAGTTACCGGCATATTAGTTCCATCAACTATTTCGTTCAAAGAAATGCTAACCAAAATATGCAGTGCATTACGGCTAGACACAAACGCAACAACATTGTCAATCAAATTTTAGATTAGAAGCGACATTCCACTGATCAGTATATTAGATGAAGCAACCTTACAATTCTTTCTGGAAATGAGTAGAAAATCTGATGAACAAGGTAATTTCCCACTGATTGTGGATATTGAACACAGAATGGGACGCACAACGATCTTGCATAACCTGACAAATGTAGAAGAATCTACAATTCGCGATGTAATGCCAATCAGATCAACACAAGGGAATTCAGTACTAGTTCCACTAGCAAGCCAATCATGCCAATTTGGAACACAATATGTTGATCAACTTGCAATGGAAATTATTGAACAACAACGAGACAGACAACATGACAAATCATACGCAGAAGAACGATATGATGATGTAATATCGGATCCGAATGAACGTGAAGTAAAATTACATCAAACCTACATAGACAAAAAAATCCTCTCACAAGCTATGAGGCTACATTCAATCAGAAAAAATAGACAACACAAAGTCCAACGAACAAGTTATATAGACTTTGTGCTAGTGTGTGTATGCGATGAAAATTACAAATGGAAGATGAGAGCATCAAGTTTCAGAAAAACCAGTATGTTCAAGGTTAGAGAATTCAATGATATCCATACTTGTTCGGTCAATGTATTGTTGGGAGACCACAGACAGGCAAATAGTGAGTTGGTCAGTGAATGCATAATGCAAAAAATAACAAATTTGAAGAAAATATACACACCAACCGATATTGTGGAAGACATGATGTCAGAATATAATGTGTCTATCTCTTACCAAAAAGCATGGAGATCGAAGGAGAAAGCGTTGGAAAAGGTGAGAGAAAATCCACACGACTACTCACTCATCCCATCATGGTTACACATGCTGAAGAAAATAAATCCAGGTAACACCTTAAAAACATTTATTGGTTTTACTGAGATTATCAATAACTAATATGATGTTCCACAGTAACCAAGATATCATTACACGATAGATTGTTTACCAATGTAAATTGTTTACTGATTAATATTGTATTGGTTACCTTCATGCAACACGTCTTTGATTCTTGTATAATGCATTGGTTACCAAACATGTGGTTACCAAGCATTAGTCAGTAATATTATTCAGTAACCAAAATAACATTAGTCAGTAACCAATTAAGTATTATACAGTAAACAATAAACTATTACACAGTAACCAATACACCTTTAGACAGTATGCATGTTTAGTTATTATTAGTATTAGACCATTTGTATGCGGTTATTATACATGTTTGGTTACCTTAATAGGCATGTTTAGTTACTAAATCTAATATACAATTTGTATACCATTAACCACATGAACGATTCTGGATTACTAGTAGTGATTTGGATACAGTATACTACTTGTAATTCTAATGATAGTCCTGATGTTTTATATCAGGTTCCATCATAGCCCTTGAGTTGGAAACAAATGGTCGTTTCAAGTATCTATTCTTTGCCATTGGAGCATCCATTCAAGCATGGCACCATTGTTTTCCAATCATTGTAATCGATGGCACATTCATACAATCAACTTACGGGGGGACATTATCGATAATAAGCATACAAGATGCAAACCAAACATTATTCCGATTGCTTTTTCATTGTTGACAAAATGAAAATGAATTGTCTTGAAATGGTTTTTCGTAAATTTGAGAATTGCTTGTGGAGTTAGGGAAGGTCAATGTATTGTTTCAGAAGATATAATGAAGCCATTATACAATGATGAATTGTGTGTTTCGGATATCATGCATGGTTCTTGCATATCATATCTTGAAAAATATAAAACAGATTCAAAAGAAAGGAGAGGTTAAACAGGGCTTACAACGGGGTTTGTAGAGCTTACACCGTTGAATAATTCAACAAACACATGACTGAACTTGATGCCATTGATCCTCGAATAAGGACATATCTGGAGGAAAAGGTCAAGTTGGATAGGTGCACCAGGCTCCATGGGACTGTAAGCAGGTACTCAAAAATGACTTCAAACACCGCCAAATCTATTAACAATGCAATCAAGTTTATCAAGGATCTTTCAGTTGCGACAATGATTGAATGCCTACGTTGTCTGGTTCAAAGATGGTATTTCACAAACAAACAAGCAGCCATATCAACATTTACAACACTTTCCACAACAACTGAGAGAAAGTTGCAATCTAATATCTTTAAATCAAAGATACTTAAGGTAATTAATACTTGATTTAAATTATTGCATCCTAATTTGCATTTGCAATCTACTGACTATTACTAACTTGGTTACTTACTAATGCTAACTTAGTTACTGTGCAACATTAAATTGGTTCTTGATTATTCTTTGAATTGGTTCTTGTGTAACCATATAATGGTTGTTGGCTATTCTTGAGTTAGTTCTTGTGTAACATTATCTTGACTAACAAAGAATTTGGTTCTTGGATAAAATTATAATCTTTATTGGTTACGGATTAATGCTAACTTACTTAATGTGCAACATTATATTGATTCTTGACTACTATTGAATTAACTTCGTGTACTTATATACCGGTTACTATATAATGCTTATTTGGTTCTTTGTGTAACATTATATTGATTCTTGATCAATAATTGACTTAGTTACTATATAACATTATAATGTTACCGAGATTTATAATTGTTTCTTTTATATTGGTGGTTACTTATTGACTAATATTGTGTACTAGTTAATTGGTTCTTTGTATATTTGGGATGCCACTCTTAATCATATAATGGTTAATGATTATTCTTTGACTTGGTTCTTGTGTAAACCATATAATGGTCATTGGTATTCATTGAGTTGAGTTCTTGTGTAACATTATAACGATTACTGAAACTTGGTTACTGGATAAAATTATAATCTTTATTGCATAATATTACTGACTAATACTGACTTGGTTACATACTATTGTTGACTTACTTAATGTACAACATTATATTGGTTACTAACTACTACTTACGTGACGCCCCTAAAATTAGGTATACATCACCCATCTTGGGTCGTCAGATACATGGTACAAAATTCAAATACAACTTACTAATACAACTGTCGTGTACAAAACGACAAAACATAACTGTGAGTTTGAATACAATTATTGTCTACTAGAGATTATACAAACTCAAAAGGAGTCCTCATTACAATTATTAACACACTATTTCACGAATAGTGAGGACTACTAATGCTATCCTCTCAGACCGTCACTCCGCTCCCACACTAGTCCCTCGCTATGTTCTCATTTTCTCAAGAGAAATGAAGTGAAAGAAAGGGGTGAGCTCAACTAGCCCGAAAGAAGAAATATTATGACTAAGATAATGCGAGAATAAATTATCGTTAGCCTTCAACAACAGATGTTAAACGATAAAATATAACAACATCAAGTTTAATCAACGGCGGATCAAGCAATCCATTAAAAGAGTCAAGTAGAGAATATAATCTACTATCTTTTATGATTTAAAAAGTTTTCATCACTTTTATCATTTGAGACTCGACAATAAATAATCCACATCATCCTTACTACGGCCAAAGATATTCATTAGGGTCACGACCACAAATTCCATGCACTACGGGCCAAAGATATTTGTGTATTCATCAATGGTCATGATCATGCCAACAACTATCCATCAACGCACTACGGGCCAATGAGAACTTTTACCACATCATTTATAATATTACGGTCATGATTACAATCAATAATCCTCGGTTATAATTATACCAAGTCCATCTATGCACTACAGAATACGGATGACTTTCAACAAAATATAAACATGAGGATGATGACAATGATATAAGAATTTAATAAAACAAGTTCAAGAATTATTTTATCCAGAAATTATTAACGTCCAAATTGTCAACATGATACTATTTTGTAGAGTAAAATTCAAGAATGATCAGAAGAATATTTCCATAAAAAGATCTTTGGATGAAGCGCAAATATCAAGGATATTCTACTAATTTCATGGAGTATAGAAGTCAAAACTTTAACCAACCGAGTATAATAAAGAATGGAATAACAAAAGAAATCACCATGCATGCGCAGATTGCTTGCATGACGAGTTATTCCAACGTAATAATAATAACGAGCCGGTCGAGCAAAATTTGCAACTTGACAGGATGTTCCAACAGAATAATAAAGATGGAACCGGTCCTGTGTAAAACACACGAATGAGGATGTTCCAATGAGAATAATAATAAAGATTTTAACCAGTCCGGTGTAAAACACACAGAACATGTGATGTTCCAACGAAATAATAATAAAGACGGACCAGGTCCTGTTGTAAAACACATAGACGAGGATGTTCCAATGAATAATAGAAGAATGTCACCAATTATAGGGTAGATCACAGTATACGAAAAGTTATTCCAATGAATAATAAGAAATGGAATAACAACAGCCTCTCTTCATGAATAAGAAAGAATAACACCCCTTACCGTAAAAGAAACCTAATATAAAAGTAGTTAAGTAGCGAGAATACTTTTCTTCTATCTCTATAGTCTCTCTATAGTTTCTCTCTCTAGAGTTCGAATTGAATTAGTAAAAATAATGAAGGAATGAGCTTCTATTTATAGGAAAATGGAATGCATAGTAACTAATCCATGAACGATCCAAATTGATTTACTTTAATCGTGACCATTCATATTTAAAAGCAAAATCTTTTAAATAAAATATAATATATTCTATTTATAATCTAATAAAACGAATAACTTTATAAAAGATTTTACTATGCAAACACTATCGCGAGCACTATGCAAACACTATGCATAATAAAATATAATATATTCTAATTATTGTTTAATAAAAATGATAGCTTTATAAAAGTATTCATTTTATATAAAAAAGTTTTCTATATGCAAAACACTATGCAAACCACTATACAACACTATGCATAATAGAATATAATATATTCTATTTATAGAATAACTTTATAAAAGTATTCATTTTTTATATAAAAGATTTTCTCAGATTATTACATTAATAATACCAACAAAACCGAGTGACTTATCACGTAAGCATCAATAATCAATACCGGTGTCTTCTACTATGCAACCAATATTCGTACATCGTACTTTTACTACCGAGTAGTTCAACAAAGATTAATGGTAAAACTTCCGCCATTATTTTCATAAAGTATTTTGTCATTTTCTCGATCCGATAATTACATTTGTGGGGGTCCACTAATGATTGTGCCATCGCATTTAATATTTCTGCTTTAAAACGAATATTCCCGACCAATCGAATATTATATATGACAACTTGCATACTTTGCAAAATTTATAAATATTACCCACAACTATAACATTATATTAAATTCATTCCATAATATTCAAAAATGATAATTATAGAAAATTCATTTTTATTCAAAAAGTTGGGGTCTTACAACTTAATTGCTTCTTGTGTAATTATATAATGGTTCTTGTATAATGCTTATTTGGTTCTTGTGTAACATTATCTTTGATTCTTGATCAATCTTGACTTGAATTCTTATGTAATAAAGATAATGTTCTTGAGATTTATAATTGTTTCTTTTATATTGGTGGTTCTTTGTTGGTTTTACGTACGAAAAGCAGCTGAAATTGAACAATTCAAAGTAATTTCCAAACCCCAAAACAGGATCCATGCGAAAATCAATTAATTCGGAGGATAGAAATTTTACCGATTTGATTTGCTAGAACCGATCCGGTTGAATCTCCAACGCAATTCAAGTGGATCGCGTCTCTCTACAGTATCCACACAAACGCTTATGCATTTAATCGTCCCCACGATCTGCGGAAGAAGGAAGTGTGGTACTAAATGCCACCAAGGATGGATTTACGATTTTCTCTCTAGTCTCTCTCTAAAGAGTGGCTAGGGTTTGATTAATAGTGAGTTCTTTCCAAAGTGGAGGCTACATATCATATATATAGCGAATTAAAACCACTATTCAAAACCCTAATTTGTAAAATCCGAATTTATATATATATATATATATATCTTAATTAAGTCTTACTTAATTAATATACCTATAATATATATAAATTATCCTATTAATTTAAATTAAGTAATTTAAATACTATCAATCACATTGATATATTTAAATCCTTTAAATTAATTCCCTTTTAATAACGTTACATGTGTGTGACCTATAGGTTATTATTACGTTGGCAATAATTTTAAAATCATATTATAAAATTATAAATAAATGAAAGCGGCATCTAAGTAATGCATCATTCTTTACCCAAGTAATAATAAGATCGATGATTCGATCTGACCTTTTACGTGACCAATGTTTCAATGTAATCTAATCCTTTTAACCTTAATATCCAAGATTAAACTCGAGTCATGGAATCTGTCATACTCTTCATAATTTAATCTGAGTTTTCTTGATCAATGAGTAGACTATATGAAACAAATCACTATTTGAGCATGGCCATGTATTTCATAGTCCTACTCAATCAAGAGGCCTATGGATATCATCACTAATATATAGGAAGGTTAAATTCCATCTAGATCACTCATATTCCTCACACGATTCATGATGTACCCAATAATCACCTTTATAGTCCACCACATAAAGGTGACATTTGATGATATCAAAGTACATAAATTCCCGTGTAGTAATATAGTGATTTCAGGTTGGAGGACCATTACATCATTGTCACTATGAGAATTGCCAATGACATTTTACAAAATATTCCACATAGAATTCTCATGGTGGGTCCGTGCATCCGAAGACATCGCTTCTCAACATGTACTGTATGCATTGACTTAATATCTCATATATTTATGACCATTGAGATTTGGCCATCAATCATCCACATACTAGTCTCGATGCATTATTGTTGTCCCATCAACAATGATACTCGATTAGGGACATTTAAGCACGTTGATACTAATAGTAATTGTATAATCTCATGTTCAAGTCACATATACTTTTACTGACTATATAATTTGTATCACTATTCTAAGGATTTTAATTATGTTGTCATTTATATAACGCAGTAAATAAAATCATAATAAAAGCATTCATTTATGCAATCAAATGTAATATCAAAACGTTAAGCAATTATATCAAATAATTGGCCTCTAGGGCATAATCTCTAACAGTTACTTGTTGACTAACATTGTGTACTAGTTAATTGGTTCTTTGTATATTTGGCATCTGTTATTAATTATATAATGGTTCTTGACTATTGTTTGACTTGATTTCTTATCGTGTAACCATATAATGGTCATTGGGTTATTCTTTGAGTTAGTTCTTGTGTAACATTATCTTGACTACGTAAACTTGGTTCTTGGATAAAATTATAATCTTTATTGCATAATATTCTTGATACTAATCTTGACTTGATTATATCTATATTGTTGATTTACTTAATGTGCAACATTATATTGGTAATATTCTTACTACTTAATTGCTTATCGTGTAATTATATAATGGTTCTTGTATAATGCTTATTTGGTTCTTGTGTAACATTATCTTGATTCTTGATCAATCTTGACTTAGTTCTTATGTAACATTATAATGTTCTTGAGATTTATAATTGTTTCTTTTATATTGGTGGTTACTTGTTGACTAACATTGTGTACTAGTTAATTGGTTACTATATATTTGGCATGCAACTGTTAATCTGACTGTATACATTGGGTGTTGTAGGTTGAGACATCAAACTTAGTGATTTTCACTGTTTACGATGTCTCTAAACAGTATATTGTGGACATCGAACAAAAGATATGCATATGCCATAAATTTCAGTACCATGAGATGCCTTGCCCGCACGCTGTTGCTGTTATGAGCAAGAGAAATTTGAGCTATTATGATTTTTGTTCAAGAAATTACACTAAAGCAATTTTGGTCAAGACATATTCAGCTTCCATCATGCCATTAGATGACAAAGAAAACTGGGATGTATCAGAAGAAGTAAAAAACATATGTATAAAACCACCCAACATAAGAAGGCGCCGGGAAGACCAAAAAAGGGAGGTACAAACACGGATCCAAATCAAAATTCAAAACAAATGCAAAGTGAGCGAAAAAAAGGACACAACAGAAAAACATGCAGTAATCCCCCGGTTTTAAGACCACTAAAAAGGGTCTGATATAGTGTAGTTAAATTAAGAGTGTAAATACATGAATGTATTATTGTTTACTTTGAGTAACCATTAAACGATTGGTTTGTAAAATTTTTTATTGTGTATAGTAAACAAAATTGTTATTCATTTATATATTGATTTCTGATTTCAATGAAACATTAACAATAACAGTAATCAAATAAATACATAACAGTAACCATAACAAGTTTTTAATGGTAACCACATATTTACATAATGATAACCATATGATTACTAATTAATAATATATAACAAAACCATACCAGTTTTTAACCAAATAATTACATAACAGTAACCATAACAATGTTTAATGGTACCCAAATAATAACATAACAGTAACAATCACAGTAACCACCTAATTTTATAACAATAAATAATACCATTTTATAATGGTAACCACAACATAAACAACTCAGTATATCCAAAGAACATATAATTAAAAAGGGTATTGAAGTTTATGAAACCCATGTATACTCACACATGTCCACTTAACATATGACATATGTCACGATACAATATTGTAACTCTTTGGTTACTATCAAATCATTATCTCGTTACCTATTTATACATGATTGGTTACCAATCAGATATTACAAAATTATAATTGGTTACCATTTTATACATGACAAGAACCATAATAAATGAACCATACCAGTTTTTAATGTAAACCAAATAATTATATAACAGTAACCATAACAATGTTTAATGGTACCCAAATAATTACATAACAGTAACCATCACAATAACCACCTAATTTCATAACAGTAACCAAACCAGTTTATAATGGTAACCACAACATAAACAACATGTATATTCAGCAACCTGTAATTAAAAGGGTATTGAAGTTTATGAAACCCATGTATACATAACACATGTACACTTAACATATGATATATGTCTTAATACAATCTTGTAACTCTCTGGTTACTATCAAATCATTATCTGGTTACCCCTTTATACATGATTGGTAACCAACTGTATATTTCAAAAAAATTTAACAAACACAACTTAAAAAGAAATAAAATACCAACCAACAAACAATATCTCTTTCAGTAATGCTAATATAATCAAATATGTAATCCCATCTACATAAGATCCAATAAACATCAAAAAATCATAAACCATACACAAATGTTGTGTATAACACCAAAACTTAAAAAAAAATACACAACAAAATTAATAAAGACAAAACAACAAAATCCGAACTAATCAAAATCTGGAACAAATCTTCTTGGAAATTCTCTATCAGTATCATAGCCCTCCAACTGCTTGTTCCTTGCATGCATATATAGGTTTGTGCATAACTTTTTCTGATACTTCGTAATGGGGAAAGGAATAGGAATCTGATCAAACTTCTGATGAATGACATGCTCAGCAAAACAAATTGTGAACATCCCACAATCACTGTAACAACAAACATATAAAAAAAATAAAAAATAAAATCAACCTATATGTAATAATTAAAAAAATGTACACAATTTAACCCTTACCCCTCTACTTGTTCAGGAACCGTCTCAAAAGAAATTCCAACTCAATTATATCGTCTTCGTCGCATTGCGATCACGGGTCCTTCTTTGAAGTCGATGTCGGACCTATCCTTCCAAAAACCAGACTTGCGCAGTAGTATGGGAAGAATGAAGATGTACGGTTCACAAACATCAGATATTTTAGTTTGCATGGATTTCCTTTTTGGTTGTAGAGAATTGTAAAATGAGTTAGACACCTACGATGCACATCAAAAGACAACAACAACCAATGGTCCTGGGATGACATATGAATTGGGAACAACACATAGTCAACGTTCCTCCATGGTGTGTTGACATCCATAAATGACCCGTGTATGTATTCAAAGAACATCACCTCCCCTGCATGAAACAATTTTGTCACAATTTGTTTTTGTATAGTCCTCGAAAGAAATGCGGTGATCTGGTCAGTGAAACCAACAATCCGTGGTCGTTACCCTTATAGAACACTTTGGAATGTCTTGCCATTTCTGAAATAATACAAGGCAATATTGATGTCTTTGAGCAAAAAAAATTAATAAGATATTAACAGTTGTTGGAAAATGCAAGTATGTGATTAATGTAACTAAATAATGTAAACATAACTACAAAAACATGATTTTTAAAAAATACTCATCGTCGTTGCTCAACCAACGCTTTGCCCGAGGCGTCTTTAATTTATAGAACCACATCTTCGATGATATTGTAATGGATCCAATACAAAAGAAGGCATGATAATATCGTTCTTTCCGGAAATTTGTCCGTCCTTCAATATAATAACATAATATTAGTATACACACTAACATTAACAATTACCGTATTAATATACACACTACTACAAAATCAAACTCGCACGTTCTATAATTAACATACTAATCAACCAACTTAATTTTAAACGGTACCTGTAACCAATAAATATTAAAATCATAACCATAATCAAATAAGAACTAATACATAACTAATAGGTAACCAAAACATAAATTAATATTAACCGAATATAAAGTAATAGTAACCATAACATTTATTTAATAAGTAACCACACCATTTATTTAATATTAATATTTATTAAATATTTAATATTATCGCGAAGAACTAAAACAACATTAATCAAGAACCAATTAAGTATTATACAAGATAATTCAATGTAATGTTACACAATGAACCAATACAACATTCGACGAAGAACAATACATCATTGGGACAAGAACTAAAAAACAAAGATACCAAAATCAAGTAAACTAATCAACAACTTAATTTTATACATTAATCTGGTAACGAAACCATAATCACATAGTAACAAAAACATAACTACTAGGTAACCAAAACATAATCTAATAGTAACGAATATAAAATAATAAGTAACCATAACATTTATATAATATTAACCATATATTACTACAATAATACAAACTTATTTGTTTCATAAAAAACTATAGCATTGTTAACAACAAAAAACAAACATTTTTCATTGTTTATTCCAATTTTGAACCATTCTTCAAACAATGCCTCTTCAAATTTTGAGGGCATCTCCATGCATGATTTTGGGGAATGCACTTAAGCGTCTGAAGTGTTTGACTAAAGGCACCACTACGATGAATGATGAACCACCGATAGATCCGAGCAGCTGCTGTATATGGAGACCGTAAAATGGCACTCTTTGCAGGTTCACGTAAAGGTCTACCACCGGCTTTGTGGACACTCTTCTCCAACTCATCACACTTAGCTATGTCATGTGTGGTGAGAACCATAAAATCAAGAGCATACCTGCTTGATGCCTCACTTTTCTACCCCTTGTTCAGTTGACATAAAAAGGTAATATATACGATTAAGAACTTTGAATAACATAAACTAGTAACTAACCGATGTGTAAATGACCAACAAACTAAAATGAACATGTTATATTAGTAATCTGAATAACATAAACTAGTAACCAAATCATAATATAATAGTAACCAAATCATAATATAATGGTAACCAAAACACAATATCATAGTAACCAATTCACAATATAATGGTAACCAAAACATAAATAACATTTAAATAAATGATGGCCCATAATTATAACACTAACCTTATCAGCATCATACACAACAATCTCTTTCCTAGTACATTGGCGTAATATGTCAAAAAAGACTATGTCATGTCATTATTATCAATCAATCATGAAAAATAAAGAACCATTTAATAATTAAAACAAAAGACATATATCACATAACAAAACAAACAAATATGTCTAACCTTGACATCTTCTTCATCATCATTATTTTTTTTTCATCGGGTTCTTCAACCATAACAGCACGTTCAACTTCATTAGCAATCTCAATTACATTCACATCAATCTTCTCCACGAATATTGACACATCATCACCAACTTCATTACCCAATTCCATTTCATTCCCACCCTTCTTCTCAACTTCATCCAACACATCATCACCATCATTATTCTTATTCACTTTTGAACCATAATCAACATCCTCATCAACATGGACCTCCTCCACCATAACATCAGCATCCTCATCAGCAACGTCATCAGCAACATCATCAGTAGCTTCATCACCTTCACCGCCTTCACCGCCTTCACCGCCTTCATAACCTTCATCACCTTCATCACCTTCATCTTCATCATCATCATCATCATCATCATCATCATCATCACCAGCATTGTCAGAATCGTCATCATCAGAATCACCATCAAGCTTTTTATCCCCGTCGCCTTTGATAAAGACGTAACTCATCTCTCTAATAATGGACCTAAGGTCCTGCATAATCGGACATGTAAAAGCTGCATTTCATCTTTAATATCAGTTTTCCAACTTTCCAAATTCTTTCTTCAATTCAGAAACTTCTTTCTTCAATTCAGACACTTTCTTCTCCAACGGCTTAGACCGTACATCAATTGCCTCTTTCACAACAGATATATCAACACCAATGTTGTCGGCCTTCACTTTTTTGTCTACTTTCTTGTCACCATCCTTCCCATTAAAAAAAGTAAAAACCGCCCAAATCAAGCCAATCCTTCTCCTCGGCCGTGGGAATCAAACTGTTTATCCTCAGCTAAAAAATAATAAGTATACTTTAGTATATCATCTAACAAACAATGTACAATTACATTGAAATAAACAGTAAATAAAGAATCATAAAACATAATCAGTAACCAAATACATATATACAGGTAACCAAATGTATAATAAGTAGTAACCAACTAAATGTATAAATGTAACCAAATGTGTATATTCGGGTAACCAACAACAATGTTATTAGTAACCTGAATGTAATCTAATCAGTAACCGTATTTGAATATTCAAGTAACCAAAAACATTGTTATTATTAACATGCATATAAAATAATCAGTAACCAAACGTGTATATAAAGGTAACTAACTACTTTGTTGATAGTAAACTTCACATAATATTTTCATTTATCAAGTATATAACTAAAGGTAAAACAACATACCTGTCCGGAACAAAAAACTAATTCATTCAACTTGTCATTAGAAAGCGGCTTCATTAACTCCTTCCATCTGAATAAACGGACATCCGACGGATGCTCATTATTGCATATACCCTGACTTTTGAATGTCGGAATAGTTTCAAACATAAAAACTTGGAATAGATCACGGAAGCCCATTCAACATGCGGTTTGGTGTCTCAACTCTTGATCCATGTAAAAATTGTATATTGAAACACCATTCCTTCCTTTCCTATAACGCCCTTCAAGCATTATTGACAAAAGAGTACTTTGTCATCTCAAAAGCAATTTTCCCCAAGGAAAACTACTAACATCGCTAGTAACACAAAAAATTAACCATTGCCCCATCAACGTAATTTTCGAAAAATGTGCACATAATGAAATTAAAGACCAAAATATCATGAACATCTTAATAGCCTCGTCATCATCATCAAAAAAAGCTGCCTTCCTTTATATCCTACCTATACTACTACTACGTGTCACGGTTTAAATCACCAAAAAACTTACCAATAAGCATATTCTTCATACCTTTATATGGAGTTATATCATCCTCACCTTTCCATCTCAACCCAGATATCATACAAAACTCAGGCAAATCGAACCTGACCCTTTTCTCTCCGAACAAAAACCACATTTCACCGTCATCCCTCTGGTGAACCTCCCTCACAAGAGCGTGGTGAATAATCTGGGAATACATTTGGTGCTCACCAAACTCAAGAAAATTCCTAAAACATGTTGCCTTAAATTTATCCAGCTGACTCTTATTCAATTTATTTGCAATGATACTGGGGACTTCCATGTCGCACCAATATATCCCTTTTTCGGTGAATTTTCTGTTGCATTCCTCGTAATAAAGATCCCATAACTGCAAGTAAACAAAATCAGATTTACAAAGTTAATCAACCAATCATATGATAGTAACCAAAATAACATAGACAAGTAACCAATATAGCTTTAGTCATTAAACAAAACATCGTTAATCAATAACCAATCCAAAGATTGGCGAAGAACCAAGACATCATTACACAATATAATAGTTAGACAAAGAACTTGATAAATCATTAGGCGATAACGAACTAAAGATATTTATCGATGAAACAAAGATGTTGCAAAAAGGTAACTAATGTAAATCGGTTACTTATTAATGTTGTCTTGGTTACCTTCATCTGATATCTTTGATTCTTTATCTAATACATTGGTTACCAACCATGTGTTTACCAATCATTAGTCGAAATATTATGCAAAGAACCAAAATAGCATTAGGCGGTAACGAAGACATCATAAGACGATAACTAAGACATCATTAGACGATAACGAAGACATACATAATACAAAGAACCAAGGCAAAGATTACACAATATAATAGTTAGGCAAAGAACGAATAAATCATTAGACAAAGAACCAAAGACGACATTATACAGTAAACAACATGTTGCAAGAAGGTAACCAATGTAAATTGGTTACTTATTAATGTTGTCTTGGTTACCTTCATCTGACTATCTTTGATTCTTTATCTAATACATTGGTTACAAACCATGTGCTTACCAATCATTATTCAGAAATATTATGCAGTAACCAAAACAACATTAGTCAGTAACCCATTCAGCATTATACAATAACCAATACAATGTTGCACAAGATACTAATACAAACTATAGACAATATATTGGTTAGACAGTAACCAAGACATCATTAGACAGTAACCAAGACATCATAAGACAGTAACCAAGACATCATTAAATAGTAACCAAGACACACATAATACAGTAACCAAGACATCATTAGACAGTAACCAAAACATCATAAGACAGTAACCAAGACATCATAAGACAGTAACCAAGACATCATTAGACAGTAATCAAGACACTCATAAAGACAAAGAACGAAGACATCATTAGGCGAAGAACCAAGACATCATAAAGACAAAGAACCAAGATATCATTAGACAAAGAACCAAGACACTCATAAAGACAAAGAACGAAGACATCATTAGACAAAGAACAAGACATCATAAGACAAGACCCAAGTCGGTTTTGGTTACCTTCACGCAACATAGTGGTTATTATTGTCAATGCATTGTTACCAATCATATGGTTTACCAAGCATTAATCATTAATATTATGCAGTAACTAATTAAGCATTATACAGTAACCAATTAAGCATTATACAGTAAACAATAACAATATTTAAATTAACACACCTTTAAAATTCGTTGAGTTGGAATTATCTTCTGGATAAGCAATTGAGCTTCATTCTTAACAGGGACATCAAAATCAGAATCTAATTGCACTTTGAAATGTTTGATATCACTATGTATCACCAAACTACTCTCATTCTTACTCGATTTATTACCTACATCTTTCCCCTTTCCCTTCCCATTTCCTTTCCCCTTGCTCTCCACAACAAACTTCTTCAAGTTCTTAACAGAATCACCCTCCACGATCCTTTTCCTCTTTCCATCCTTCTTACTCAGATCATTCCTCAGATCAACCATTCTATACAAAAACATTAAAACAACACAAACCAAAACAATGAATACTCCATTCATTAGTAAACTACTTTAATATATAATACATTAAACTTATTAAGAAAATACTCACTGAAGCGATAATAAACACCAGAGTCGATCAATGGAGAAGAATAACGAGTAACATAACGATAATGAACCGATTTAAAGAATAACGACAACGACAATAAATCGTATTTGAGTAATGAGTAAATAACGATAATGACGAACAACTCAACGAGTATCTGCCGAAACAACTAAACAAATATGATAGAGATGAACAACAATCACCGAAAATAAGAGTTTTTAACTCCATTACGTTTAATCGCTGACGAGAGGAGAGAATAAGGGTTTCAAAGATATGCGAAAGGGTTTGGTAACTGTAGAGTCTCGTCTAAAAATGATAAAGCGGTTATCACGCGATTCAAAAAAAACAAATTTTTGCCATATCATTTACCATTAATATTTATACCTTAAATTAAGGACTCTTAATTATATTAGTATTGTAAATATATATGATGAAATGTCATATTTTTGTAATTATTTTATTAGTGTATGATTTTTGTAATTACTTTCAGAAATGTACTATAATATGTAATTGTTCCTAATTAAATCGCTTCTTTGTGCATGGACGGACTATTTTGATATATTAATTGGAACAATTACATTTTTTATTACATTTTTAAAAATAATTACAACAATAGTGCACTCATAAAATAATTATAAAAGTATTATATTTCCTATATTTATTTACAAAAATAATACATTTGTCCCAAACCAAGGGTTCAGTCATGATTTACGTAGAGAGAGATCACCAAAATCTGTTTGATGGGTTTCAATTTCTACTCTCATCTAATCCCCTTTCTTCTCAACAACCAATGTTATTACTTTTTTTCTTTTTCTTATTCTTCTTTACTTTCACTATCCTCTATTTCTTATTCTTCTTTAATGTGGGGTGTTATCGTCGTTGAATCCTTTCATGACTTGAGAATTGGTTCTGTCGTTCCAGTTTCTTGATGGTAGATTTGTTTCTGTTAAATTATTGGCTTTTCCCGGATCTTGCAAAAAACAAGTGAAGGCAATGCCATTCAAATTCTTAATAGAAAGCCGAATAAAAAAGAAAGTTTGACCGTGACCAACCGAGGCGGTATGGCATACTTTCACTTATCCTCCTGCTTTTTTTATTCTTCTTCAACATCAATGGCTCATTCTCTTTATGTCCTGCGTATTAAAGAAATCGGAATGGGCTTTTTTCTTTTTCTTTTTTGAAGTAGAATATGAGTTTAACATGGATTTATAAGGGGTGTTTGGGTGTAGTTTTTTGTGGTGCAATTGGTGGCCAATCATTCGTACTCAAGGTAACCAATTCAGTTTTTTCTAAGCTACTAATTTTTTTTGGATGTGATACTGATTAGTAGCCAAACCTTCACGAAATTGGTTGCCAAACTTTTAGACCAAGGTAACAAATTCATACTGCAGGTGTTGAGACAGATTTGGTTACCTTGGTATAAATGTTTGGTTATCTTGGTACGAATGTTTGATTATCAATATTATATTACACATCACTCTCTTATCTCTCTTTTTCCTATATATGCAGTGTTCTATTTTTTATTTACCTTTATGAAATTGGTTGCCAAACTTTTGCACAAGGTAACAAATTCATTCTGCAGGTGTGGAGGTAGATTTGATTACCTTGGTATAAAGATTTGGTTACATTGGTATAAATGTTTGAATACTTTTGGTACGAAGGTTTGATTATCAATATTACATTACACATCACTCTCTTATCTCTCTCTCTTTCCTATGTAGTGTTCTATTTTTTATTGGTTACCTTGGTATAAACGTAGACATGGTTGTAGTAGATAAATGAGGTCGGAGCAGTGAAGGTTCAAGAGGAGGAGGAAGAGAGAGAAAATGATAATGGCGAACAGTTGAGGACGAAGAAATTGACGACGTATTTTTTTGAGTATTTGGGTTAGTTAGTATCTACAAACTAAGTGGAGTAGTTTTTCTCCTTGAATTAAGGGTTTTCTTTTTTTGTTGTATTGGATATAATGACGTATTTCACTATTGTTGATATTATTATACAGTTTTTCACTGTTAATATAATTATTTGATTGATGCACTATTCTTGTAATTATTTTTTATTTATTGTATACTCATATAAAGAATCCATATTAATTTCATTCAAAAAACAGTTACGTATAGTTTGTTCCCAGTTGTATTTGGATTTGGGTCTCTTTCACGCCCACAATCATTTACTTATGGACATGGGAGATATGGACCTTGCAAGTAAGGACCATTTCAATTATTCCTTTATATAGGGGGCAGGCCTCCCCTCCTAAAAATTAGTGGTCCCACACCTAACACCACTACCTTCCTTATACCTAAAAAGGTTCATCACCATCACACGCCACGTGTCAGCGACCTAATTCCATACATTTTCATCACAATAACCTATAAGTTTTTATTGTTAAAATAAGAAATTCTTTTTAAATATTTGATACAAAATTGTGCTAATAACCAAGACGTGAGATGAAATTGTGTTAATTGTTTATGTATGCACAATTATTAAATTTATACATCATATATGAAATGATTGTATTCAATTATTATTATTATTTTATTTTATATGTGAATTTAAACTCTTACTGGTAATTTAAATCCCTACAAATTAAGATTAGTATTTTCACGAGTTTGTAAGGAAAAAACAAACTTATTTAATCATATTTGTAGTAATATATACATAAAATGAATTATATGTTAGTAACGTATATAAAATGAAATTGATATACAAAATAATAATAACAATTTTGTTATTACTAAGTAAATATAGTAATTAAATAATATAAAATCTATCAAAACATGTTTAGTTACTACATATTACAACTATAAGTTTATATATTTATTGAAAAAGTTAACAAGTGTGAACAATAAAATATTTCTTTTTGCTTATATATGTATGTATGTATGTGTGTGTATATATATATATATATGGAGATCTTAAAGTGAATCTTAAAAGCGAATAAAAAGCAGATAATCGTCGTTTTTGGTATACATGGCGACGTGTTCGATCCGTCATCTAAAGACTACATGGCTATGGCGGCGGATCGAACTGTCACCATGTATTTACCAAAACAACAACATTCTCATCTTTTCATTTCTTTTTAATTCGCTTTTAGAAGATAAACCGTATATATATATATATATATATATATATATATATATATATATATATATATCTCGTAATTATATAAATATATAAGGGCATAAATATAAATTTATTAATACATAATTTTTGGAACGAGTGAAAGGTAGGGAATTAGGAAATGAGAAGTAGAATAATGTTTTGGGGACAAAAAAATAAATACAAAACTCTTTAAATCCTATTCAGTTTGATTTACCTCTCTTCATTTAGCACATGCTCTCTTTCTACTTGTGAATAAGATCCGTTCGCCTCCTAGCCGTCCACCTACTCAGCTTGTAATTCGAAAACAAAAGTCGTCTATATCAAGTCAGACGTGAGTTGTTTAGTACTCTTTCCGTTCCGTCCGTCCGTCCGTCCGTCCGATAATGTATTCACACTTTCAAATATGAAAAGAAGAAAAAATTATGTAAAAATATCAAAAACATATATAAAAATAGTGTTTCACTTAAATCTATTCATATATGATGAAATATTTACTAATTATAATCTACTCGTCATTTTATATCCAATTTTTATACTTATGTCACAATTGCATATTTGCATTGCTCAAAAAAATAAATACTGACAATTTCTCATCCCCCATATAATCATTTTAGATTATTTTTTTGGTAGACTCAAGTCAAAATAAAAATTACGGTCTTAAAATGCCGTGAAGACAAAGCAAATCTACGGGTAGGGCCGGGAGAAAAGAAGAAGAAGAAAATAGTGAAGTGGGTGGACCAGCAAGGCAAGATGGAAGAGTCCATGCACGCCTTCTGACGAGATGTATCATGTATACTATACTACTACTATTACTACTAGTCTAGGCGTCTAGTGGTCTAGTGGTGTGGTCTACTTACTAAAATTAATTTCCAATTTAGAGGCAGGCCTGACAGCCAGAGAAAAGAGAGAGGAGAAGTTTGTAGTATCTTGTAAGAAAGTGGTGGTTGGTGCCATGGTGTGCAAGCGCAACCCTTGCATGCCCTAGCTTACGTTTGCATGCATGCATCTACAGACTCCCAACTCTTGCCCTACCTTTTACTTCCTATTATGATCGATCAAATGGAAACATAAAATTGAATATTAATTGGTTTTCATAAATTAATTAATTAAAAACCAAGTGTTTCCAACCAAGCACTCCAAAATGTGTCAATATATAGCTAGTGGTGTCTCCAAAAAGGTACTACTATATATATATATATATATATATATATATATATATATATATACTACACTGGTGGTTCCGATTTTAAACCATCGATAAATACAAAAGATAGTACTTCAAAACTTCAATGTAAAAGGGGTGGGGTGGGGTGGGGTGGGGTGGCGTGGGGTGGGGGTGGGCAAACCCTATACATCATCAAGTTGTGCATAATAATAAAGTCCCATCACATTCAGGTAGAATCTTATATAGCAATGTCACGCAAAATTGACAACCCACCTAGCAGGCAGCAGCTAATGGAGTATAACAATATTGGATCCACATCTCAGCTTATGTTGTTGTCTAAATTAGCTTTTAATGCATCCTCTAAACCATATATAAACTTCTCTCTAACACACAAATTTTGTACGTGCTGAGTGTCTTCCTATTTTCAGACTTAAAAATAATGTCTTTACATCCACTATAAATGCTAATAAGTGAATTTTACATATCTTAATTAAAAAATAAATTTTTACTTAATAAAATACCAATATAATTGTTATTACGATTGATTTTCTTTTTAATTTGATTTTTTTTATTTACATAATTCATATTTAAAATTTTCTATTATTATAATCTTTTCATAATTTATTAATTGTTCGGTCGTTCCATAAAAATATTGTATCCACTTGTATTTATTAACTACTCCTATAGGCTATAGTATAAGAGATCTCCTGGAAATAATTATGGGGTCAAAGTAGTTATTAGATTCCAAAGAAATTAATTAAGGTTGTGTAGATTTAGGCCCACCTATAAATAAAACAAATCCAAGATAACAGCATTATGATTGTTTGTGAAGCTAGCTCTTATTCAATGGTCCATGCCAACCTAGCTTAATCAGACACATGCTATATCATACCCATGTCCAGGAGGTCCCCCACTCTGATTACTCTTAGCTTTAACCTAATTTTTTATGACGGGGAGAGGGACTGAAATTTTCTTGAACAGATCTTTTGTTCTTAATTAAGGTTATAAAAAGAATCAAACATTTCGAGCTGGATTCATATTCGATCGATTTGAACTCCCCTCAAAATATAAACGATTCAAATTTGCTCGAGCTCAATTCAAAATCGTGGCCGACTCAGTAACTAAATTAGTTTCGATCAAACCTTATTTTAGATTCGATAAATTTTATGAACTAAATCTGAATAACTCAATACTCGATTCGACTCGATTCATTTACATGTATCTCTATTCTTAGCCTTGTAAAACAGTAACTACTGGCCAAGGTCTGGAAAGATAATTTTATTTATTTTCTTTTTCTTCTTTTTAATTTTTACCCTTTTTTACATCAAATATAAATTTGCATAAACCATATTTAGACTTAATATTTTCATATATATTTTTTAATTTTATAAATTAAAAAAATGAATAACAAATTATGTTTAAATGTCCTATGCAAATTATAATACTCATTTTGTTTCACAAGAAGAGCTCAATTTAGAAAGAAAAAGTATTTCACAAAAATAATTTTTTTTATTGATAATAGTATAAAATAGCATAAAATTTAGGGTTAAGTTCAGATGATCACCTGAGGTTTGAGCGGTTTTCCACTTAACCACCTATAGTCAGTAAAGCTATATTTAAACACCCGACCTTTTGAGTTGAAGTGAAAAAGTGGTTTCCGCCTTAACTCCGTTATTTTATTTGGCTAAAGACTTAATTACCCTCACCATGGTAAACAGGAAATTTGCAAGGAAAAAAGAACAGGCACAAACATCACCATAAAATCCGGCAAGGAGACCAAAACAATTATATAAATAAATTCTAAAAACAATTATATAAATAAATCTTTAAGGGACAAACACAATCAAACCCCAGCCAAGAACACGCACAATCAAACCCCAACCAAGAACAAACACAAACATCACCATAAGCTTACTGGATTCTTTAACATAAAGTTGCACTGCCGAACTTCCATCACCATCAGCATACATCATAAAGAAAAGGTTAAGGATTTAAAAAGAAAAAGAAAATGATAGAGAAATTCAACACGGTTTCACTTCATAAACATTAAGAATGAAAATCTTGAGATCTACCAATTTCTAGACAATGAGAAGCTATCTTGCATCAGTGAAATCTTCAAATAATGCATGAGAAGACGCACATTGTAGCCTCCTCTGGCTAGGGACTTGCCTTCGTGAAAGAATTAATCAATAAAAGAATAGATTGCTCCCAATGCTTCAATTCACAAATCTCTAATAAAATTTCTAATTAAAAATACAATCTCATGTTCATCTACCGCTCCTACAACCTCTGCCACCACCATCGGCGCCAAACCCAAATTTTTTTTTCCAACCAGAATGCCCTAATTACTGAACAAAGGATTAACCTCTAATCAGATATAAAATACAATAAGATAAACAAATCTAAGCCCAAAGAGAAACTTAATTTTAACTACATAAAATAAAGATTAATGAATCTTTTTCGCAACTTTCTTTCCCCTCTGTAAAACTGCTTGAAGAATCTAGTTCATCTTCCATCTTCCGTGGACATTGATGGCAAAGTACAATGTTTTTTATAAGGTAGCTGCCGAGAATAGGAGATCCTATATAAGACAGAAATACAAAAATGACAGTTGCTAGGGAACAACAAATGCGGGAAAAATCTGAAGCTAAAACTGCAGAACTTATTTGATTTGGGGTGAAAATTTTACGATGATGGGTGCTAGAGTCTTCAGATCTAGAGTCTTTAAGATGGGGTGAAAATGGCAGCTGCTAGAGTCTTCAGATCTCGTCTCAGGATTGTGGATATATGGACTAGATTCTGAATCTTTGCTTGAAGCAGCGGCTCTGCACCCAAGTTAATTTCATCGGTTGGAAGAACAAGGGGTATGTAAGACATTTATCAATTTTTTTTTGACATTTACAACCTCTTTTCACGCGTTTTTAGCGTTTGACGTACACGCACAGTTAATTTGGATGGAAAAGGTAACGGTTTCACTTCAACTCAAAAGGTCGGGTGTTTAAATGTAGCTTTACTGACTATAGGTGATTAAGTGGAAAACCGCTCAAACTCCAGATGGTTATCTGAACTTAACCCTAAAATTTATCATCAGAACTTCATTATCTAGTCAACGATACTAATTTAACAAATAACTTATTCTTTATAGGGTAATTATAAAAATACATTCTTAATATATGCAAATTTTATACATAGGATTCTTTGGTAAAATAGAGTGTTAATACTAAAAAATAAACAATAAACAATAAAATAGGGCTCTCCATTACAACGTAAATTAAATGTAATTCTATTTGGTTTTCTTACACCATGAAAATTGATGACACCAGATTCTGATCCCAATTAAGATGGTCCATATAATTGGAACACCGAAAGTAAAAAAATGAAGATGCCATGCCTGATGCCACTGTTATCTGATCAATAAACATTAAACTACTCTATTTTTATTTTATTTTATTTTTTCAGTTGTAAGGATTAATTAATATAATGCAATTGCAGATGCGTATCAATTGGATTGTGGTACATTAATTGATCTTGGTCTAGGGTACACTTTTGGACATATATGTTGTTACATTGCACTGATGCATTCTGAATCATGCATTATATATATAAATTAATATACTAATTAATTACAATATCCATTAACATATACTAATATTATTTCTCTTGGTTATTACTATAATCTGATCACAGATGGCCTTACAAACCAGGTGGATATCAATAGATTAAGGAATTGCGGAAATTAATGTAGATATAAAAAATTCTTTAATTTCTAAATTTATTATTCTCAAATATGCCTACCGACAATCATCACTTGCCTTGTTTCCCCAGCAATTAAATAAAGTATTGCAAGGTTCAATTATTGTCCATTTTCTCCCTCAGTCCCATATTTTAGATGATTTTATTTTTTTTAAATTATTTGCCGTTGTTTATATAATCTAACAAAATTAACCATTATCTTTTCAAAATTAACTCTCGTGAAAAAAAGTTACATATGAAAGAGGGTATGAGATAAATATGGTAGAGGATATTATAGACGATTGATACTATATTTAATGTTATACATTTATTTCTTTAATTTTTATATATACCTTTAAAACGTTATATATTATGAAAATGAGTAAGAACTAGCCATAGAAAAGACCGTGACCCTCAAGATATCAATTATTTCAACAATAGCTAAGCTGAATTTTTTTAATTTCTATTTCCTTTATGAAAACGATCTTTCCAAAAAAAAAAGCTTATAAGCGTCGTAAATCAAATTAACAGTATTTTTTTTTTGTACATTCAAAGGTTAGTTCCTCCATTCCAAAATAATCAAGATATATTTTCTTTTTTAAATTGTTCTTAAATTAGTGATAATATTTGTAATATTAAATAAATGAAATGAAATTCTTAACATGTCATTACTTATATTATATCATCATGTCAACACAAATTAAATTTTTAATAATTAATTGTTAGTAATACATTTAAATAATTAAAAAAGGAAATATATATATTTTCACATGATTTTTTGATATTTCTACATGAAAACCGTCGATGTAGATCCTATAGCAACGGTTTTTATCATCGATATATCTATAGCGACACTTTTTATGTAAAAATATCAAAAAATCATGTAAAAATATTAATTTCCTTAAATAAAAGTATTAACAAGTCATTGTTTAAAGGATATATCCCTTATTTTAGAACATATATAGGGTGTGTATATGTAATATCCTTTTGAACTTCGTTTATAATGACGTGAAAATTTTGAAATTAATTTGGACAGACATAAGTTACTCCATATTGTCATAAGTTTGTGTACGTGGATTGTATTGTGGTTATATATATATATATATATATATATATATATATATATATATATATATATATATAAATGATCAAGTAAGGGATTCTTTTTTTTTAAAATGAGAGATTTTTTTTTCTTGTTTTTTTTCTTGTTTTTTTTAAAACAACTAAAAAAAAGTTTAATATTTTATGGAACCGAAATTTTTCCATAATACAATGTTTTGGACGTGTTTTGAATACCTATACTAAAAAAGGGTGGTACAATGCCTTGCATCGTATATACATGTTTTGTTATATATGCACTCAAATCACATCCAAAACAACAGATTATGAAAAATTTCGATTCCATAAAATATTAAACTTTTTTTTTAGTTGTTTTAAAAAAAAAAAAAAAAAAAAAAGTCCCTTATTTTAAGAAAATAAGGATCCTTTACTGATCCCTGACCTATATATATATATATATATATATATATATATATATATGTATCTATCCACAAAGAATCGGTTGTTGGGGAGCAACTTATTTATTACAAATTACCCACGATCTCGAAGCTTTATAAAAAAAATTATATAAGTTATAAATGGTTGAATCAAAATGAGTTGTTTTTTCTAATAATGGGTTGTTCCGGATGGAATCCAATCTCAGATATATATATATATATATATATATATATATATATATATAATATTGTAAAAATTTGAGAAGTAACATTGGTGGTGGCGTGCCAGCCTGTCTTTAAATTATTTGGTCAGCTAATTGGTGACCGATTTCCACCGAAAGAATACATGCATGCATGTTAGTATTATAAATCATCCTCTAAATAACACTAATTGGCTATGCACGTGTAAGCTACTGAATTTGGTAGTACTACATTTTGTACTCCATAAATCGATGCATTCATGAATACCCTTACAATTAGCATTGTAGCACGTAACAAACAGGTGAGGGGGGGGCTTTAATTGTTAGGATTTCTTATGAATTTAATATTGGATAAATTTAAGAATGTAGATGAGTTAATAAGTATGCTAAAGTCTTAATCTAATAAGTTAGTATTTTAGGTAAAGAGGTGGTCCAACATATTTATTGGGTCTGTCTACACAGGTGTGCGCTGCTAGATAATAAATTAAGAGTCCTTAACACTAATATACAACAATTAAAAAATAATTACAAAAATAAAACACACACAACATAATTACAAAAATAAAACAACCCAATAATAAAATTGCTAACATCACGCACACGTTGGTTACCGACTGCCCTATCTAACACTAACCGCTCCTAAATTCAAGCAACTGAACACAACATGCAACATTCATTCATATGTTTTAGATTATGGTTACTAAATAAATATAAACTGTTCACTAACTGTTTATTTGATTAATTTATAATTTTCAAACAAGTTCTACTGAATTTTTATATTAATGGTTACTCATCATAAACATTGGTTCTTGTCTTTACGAATCTGCTGTTGATTCTCGTCTATTGTTGTTTTGTTATCTTTGATAACATTATATTGTTCAGGTCTTTGTCTTGTTATTTGTCTAATGATATCTTGGTTACTGTATGACAATATGTTGGTTACTGTCTAATGCTGTCTTGGTTACTTTGTAACATTATATTGTCTAATGTTGTCTTGGTTACTGTATGAAGCTATGTTGGTTACTGTCTAATGATGTTTTGGTTACTTTGTAACATTATAATATCTAATGATAAGCTAGTTACTGTCTAATGCTTCCTAGGTTACTATGTAACAATATATTGGTTACTGATTCATGATGATTTGATTCTTCGGGTAACTTTATTGTGGTTAATGCATATTCACGATCCGTTCTTTATTTAAAATTATAATGGTTACTGTATAATATTACTGAACAATACTGAATTGGTTAATGAAAAATGATGAATTAGTTACTGACTAATGTTGACTTTGATATATTGGTTACTAACTAATTCTGATTTATATTATTATATATTTGAGGTTACTTTCGACTACATACATTGATTGATTCATCGCCTAATATTGAGGTGTATCAAGATAAAAAATTATATGTATATATTTACCTATGGTTACTACAAATTTCTATGGTTATATATAGTTACTTGAACAATTAAATGTATATAGTTACCTATATATGAACAATTATATGTATATGTTCTTGTTAATCTTTGAGTTGAGTTCTTGCTTAACATTATTTTGTTTCTTGAATAATACTGATTTGGATACTATGTAAAAATATAATGGATACTCATTAATGCTGAACTGGTTACTGCATTAATCTAATTATACTTATACTTATATTTTTATATTAATGGTTACTTGTTAACTACATTGGTTATATTAATGTTTACTTGTCTAATATGTATTTAGATACTGTAAGGTGTTTATTTGGTTACTGTATAATGTTATTGTAGTTTATAATTGTTTCTTTTATATTGGTGGTTACTTATTGACTACATTAGTTACCTTTATACAACTGTTAATCTAATTATATATATTGGTTACCTTTATACAACTGTTAATGCTGATTTGGTTACTTTGAAAAATTATAGTGCTGACTTGGTTACTAACTAATGCCGATTTGATTCTTGATTAATGCAAACTTAATTACTTTAATGATTAATTGTTCTTTGTAATATTGGTCTTTGAAAGCGTATTAATGTACACTTCTACTTATGTTTTTTATATTAATGGTTACTTGTTAGCTACATTGGTTACATTCTTACAAAAGTTTGCCTTTAGTTGGTAACAAACAAATTATACTAGTTGTTTTTTACTATAAAAATGCAATGCAAAATGTATTTATTTTGTGTATACTAAGTAAATATATGTTGATTACTGTCTAATTTGGATTTGGTTAGTATATAATCTTTGACTTGGTTATGTGTAATATTATCATGGTTCTTGCATTATATTACTTGTGTTTTATAGTGATTATTTTATATTGATGGTTACTTGATTAACTACATTTGGTAGGTACCTTCATACATCTCGTTAGTCTTTAATTTGTAACAAAGTCATTCTTGATTATTTTGGTTGTAAAATGAATATAAAAATATTTTTTATAATCTTGGCTACTAATTACATATATCTTGTTCTTTGTATAATATGTATTTAGATCTTTGTAAGGTGTTTATTTGGTTACTTTCTATACCGTTATTCAGGTTTTATAATTGTTTCTTTTATATTGGTGGTTACTCATTGAATACATTGGTTACCTTCATACAACTGCTAATTTGATTATATATATTGGTTGTTGTATACTATTTAATTGGTTACAGTATAATGTTTATTTGGTTGCAGGGACAATTTGGCAATTTTCTGTCAAGTTTGGAGTGTCGAATTTTGGCGTTTTCAGAGCCTAATTTCATTGAAAACGGGTCAACGATCAAAAGTCACTAGCTTTGCTGGTGAATTGCATGGTTTTTTGGTCGAATTCCATCATTTAGGCCTTCAAATTTGCATGTAAAAATTTGGTTTATTTTCTAGTTACTAATATTATGTAATTTGGTTACTGTCTAATATTGATTTGGTTACTTTATAATGTTTATTCAGTTGTTAGACAATGGAGACTGACAGTAACCAATACAACAAATCTAATTGTTTACATGAATATATAATTGTTTACTGTTAGTAACCATTAACTACATGGTTGGTAACATTTTTGATGGTGTGCAGTAACCAAAATTGATGTTGATTAATATTTTAATTTTTGATTCCATCATGAGTTACCAATATAAAGTAAACATATACATTGAACAATTGGTAATCGCTTCAAATATTTTATGTAAATTTGGTTATCCATCTAAAATAAAATGGTTACCTCTATATTTATATTTAGTTACCAACCGCATGTACCATTTCCAAATAATTTTATAACTATGTAATTTAAAAGTATCCATCACCTAGATAAATGGGAACCTCACATATACATTAAGCACTTGATAACTGCTTCGATATAACTTTTTTAATTATTTGGTTACTAACAAAAACTAAAATGGTTACCCTTATAATAACTAAAATCCTCTCACCGATTGTACAATAATAGTAGTCAAACACAATTAAATAACAAGAAAACAAATATAATAAATAAGTAACCAAATAGTTACATAACAAGAACCATAATATGTTTTAATGGTAACCAAAACATAAAACAACATGTGTATCCAAAGATCCTCAGAATGAATGTGATATTGTTTGTTTAGAAACCCAATTATACTATGACATGTACATTTCACAATTGATATATGTCCCGAAACAAGATTGTAACTCTCTCAGTTACTATCGAAAACAATAGTTGGTTACCTTTATATACATATTTGGTTACCAACTGTACATCTCAAACAATGTATCCAACACAACTTAAAAGATACAATAAATAATAACTAAAATACCTCATTGATTGTACAACAATAGTAGTCAAAAACCATTAAATAATAGTAAAACAAATATAATAAATAAGTAACAAAATAGTTACATAACAGTAACCATAATATGTTTTAATGGTAACTAAAACATAAAACAACCTGTGTATCCAGCATCTTGTAATGAATGTGATATTGTTTGTTTAGGCAACCCAATTATACTAAGACATGTACATTTCACAATTGATATATGTCCTGAAACAAGCTTGTAATTCTCTGGTTACTATCAAAACAATAGTTGGTTACCTTTATATACATATTTGGTTACCAACTGTACATCTCAAACAATGTAGCAAACACAACTTAAAAAAAATAATAAATAATAACTAAAATACCTCATTGATTGTACAATAATAGTAGTCAAAAATAATTAAATAACAGTAAAATAAATATAATAAATAAGTAACCAAATAGTTACATAACAGTAACCACAATATGTTTTAATGGTAACCAAAACATAAAACAACTCACAATATTATCAAAGATCATGTAATGAATGTGATATTGTTTGTTTAGGCAACCCAATTATACTATGACATGTACACTTCACATTTGATATATGTCCTCAAACAAGCTTATGGCGTAGTTCTTACTATAAAAATAATAGTTAAGTTACCTTTATATACATATTTGGTTATTAATCTGTACATCTCAAAACAATGTAGCAAACACAACTTAAAAGAAACAATAAATAATAACTAAAATACCTCATTGATTGTACAATAATAGTAGTCAAAAACCATTAAATAACAAAGAACCATAATGTAACATAATAAAACAAGAACTACATAATTATATGATAAGAACTGCAACAAGTTTTAATGGTAACCAAAAAGAAATATCATGTAATAAAACTCGATTCGAGTAATCCATATATACTAAACAATTATATATTAACGAATAAAAAATAAAAGTAACCAAAATCTCACATCGAGGCACAATAATAAGTAGCCAAACCATAAGATAACAAAGAATCAAAACATAATAAAAAAGTAACCAAATAGTTATATGAAAAGTAACGAACAAGTTTTAATAATGATAACCAAAATGAAACAACTCAGATATCCAACCCGGGTTACATAAACTCCAATAAACATTACAGACTCACAAATCATAACAAATTGTTATGAATATCCAACAAAATCAAAGTACGAAATAGGAAAAATTTAGCTCAACTCCCAAAATTATATTTGTACAAATTCAGATGGGGAAGAGTTGCCCGGATGTCTTTGCCATCTCTTTTCGACAATATGCAAGTTTAAATCGCGATTTGGTATCGAATGAATGTCGCCAGAGAAGTAAAGACTCATAGTATGACAACATCACTTCAACCATGTACATATCGCATGGTAGGTTCCAAAAGGAGGCGGTTCCATCGTCTGAAGAAGTAGATTCAGTCCGTTGACGACGAGTGACTTCAAGAGGAGTGAAAGAAATAGTAAGGGCGGAGAGAAGAAGAAGAAAAAGAAGAATAAGAAGAAGAAGAACAAGATTTTAGAGAGAGAAATACCAGAACAAAGGATATGGGAGTTGGGAGAAAAAGAAGGAAGAAGAAGAAGATTTCACGCGTTTAAAAAAAACCACCAGATTTGCCATATCAGCCCATTAATACTAATCCCTTAAATTAAGGAATCCTAATTGCACTATTATTGTAAATAAATATGGAAAAGTGTAATATTTTTGTAATTATTTTATAGGTGTATGATTTTTATAATTATTTCTAAAAAAGTACTAATATATGTAATTCTTCCATAAATTAATGTGGGATGGATCGTACAATTTCGTTACAAAATGGTATCAAAGCCCATGGTTCGATGGGCCCAAGTACATGGGCCCAAGTAACAACTCCAAGGTGCGAGGGGAGTGCGCGAAGGTACAATTCGCAGGCCTCGTGGGAGTCCAAGTATCAACTCCAAGGTGCGAGGGGAGTCTTGTGAAGGTACAATTCGCAGCCTTGTGGGTGGAGTAAATAGAGTTGAATCGGTGGAGCACTTTTAATGATTTGAGTCGGGTGGGCGGGCTTCTAAGGCTCTAGGGAAGTTGTTGAGACACGTTTGCCCCGGACGTGGTGGAGTAATATTAGAGTCAAGCAAATCTCTTGAAGGACTCAAAGGTGAAGTATTTGAATCAGGTGGAGCAGGGCTCGGATGGCTCTAGGAAAAACTGCTGAGACACACGTTTGATGCTGGCGTGGTAGAGTAGTATTAGAGTCGAGCAAAGAACTCTTGAAGGATTCAAAGAAGGTGTGCTTAATGACGAGAATACTCTAGTTATGATACTTGTAATGGTTATTCAAGTGAAAGGTGGAGATTGTTGGGATATTTCACATGAATCTCACATTTGATAAATTCAAGAGTGTAGATGGGTTAATAAGTATGATAAAGCATCAACCTAATAGGTTAACCTTTTAGGTAAGGAGGTGGTCCAACATGCTTATTGGACCCGTCTACACAGGTATGTGCTGTTAGGTGATGAATTGATGTGGGATGGATCGTATAATTCCGTTACAAAATTTCATGTAAAAATATTCAAATTCACAATTTAAGTCATGTCTAAATATTTGAAAAGAGCTTAAAATATTCAAAGTAACACTCACCACTTTTACCCCTTCTCTTTTTGTAGACTAGGGCTGGGCATTCATGAAAAGAGTGTGCAATTATTATTATTATAGTTGGTTCTGAATTTCATTCGCTGTTTAGTAATTCAGGTTAAAAGCTTTGATTTTTTTTTCCTTCTTTTATTTTTGGAATTAATTGACGTGTGCTGGTTAATTAACTTGAGTGTTCATCACTGGTAATACACTCTGGTTAAAAGCTTTGATGGAGCTAGCTGTTCTTGTATTTTTTGTAAATTGTGCTCTATTATGATGTTGATCAGCTTATTTGATGTTAATTTGTTTTCTATTCATTTGGTTATTAATGTTTGTTCAAGCCAAATGAATATGTGCATTGTTTTTCTGCTGCTTTTCGCATTGTTGTTGCTGCCAAGCAATTCCATGATATGTGCATTGTTCATATTCAAGTTTTACACACACTAGATTTATGTATTTTATCATAATGAGTTGGTGTTTTGTGTATTTTTACAGCAAAAAATTATTAAGTTAAAAAACTGAAGCGTTGTTTGTGAGAAACAATCGTACACAATTTATGGGACAAAATGATATCCTTGCACATGTGCTTGGACTGGATCGACATGGTAGATTTCGACAAGATGGAGTTGGTGTCATGACTACAAACACTTGGGGGACTCGTAACACAAATAAAGTTCTTCAACGTAAGAATCAAGAATTGAAGGATGACTTGAAAATGATGCGGGAAAAAAGAGATGACGCTACAAAGAAAGTAGATGAATTGCAATCGATCATTGGAGAATTGCTCAAGTCTCCAGTTTCGAATGTTCATTCCAACAATCAGGTGTTTCTCTCTCTCTTTTTGTATGTTAAAATTGTTGATCAAAAACTTGATAATTAATTTGTAGGATCGATCGACAGAAGGAGATAACAGTGATATTAATGAATCGAATAATCTTATAGAGGACCTTTAAGATATGCCTCGTGCTGCTGGAAATATGTCTAGTTTTACTAGCTAGCTACTAGTTTTATAAGACTTTGGCGTAAACTAATTTTTGACAGCTCCACCTTGATATCTATGTACAGTTGATAGTAACACTAGTTTGGATAGTAATGTATATGTGGGTGATATATTGTGGGCCCAAGTGCAAAATTAGGGTTCACATGACCTAATTGAATTAAATGCACAATTAGGGTTCCACGACTTCATTAAATGTGCAAATTAGGGTTCGCGATAACCCAATGGAATGAAGATGGAAAAGTCGAAAATAAATGTGCTGGACTGGGATAAGTCTCCACGTGTCCCGAGGCGTAAGACTCGTGGAGGCTCTGCTTTGGGAATTGATTGAGGATTGGATTGGTGGCTGTAGGGACGTGGCAATATGAGCATTATTCTAGGACTAAAGGGTATTTCGAATTTCCACGAAATCATGTACCTTCGCATACGACTACTTTCCGAGAACCCTATAAATACCCCTTCTATTCCATTGGAAAAGGGACACACAAGACTTGGACCCTTTTGGTGACTTAAAGGCTTGGATTTTTCCACCTAAAAGCACTAAAGAGTTGAGACTTCTTTGGACTCAAGACTTGGACTCTTGGAAGATCAAAGAGACCCTTTTGGGTGACTTAAAGGCTTGGAGATTCCACCTAAAAGCACCAAAAGGGTTTAGGACATTCTCTCAACTTGAAGGACTCAAGAAGGCTCTTGGAATCCTCACACCCTAACACGGTTCCGGATTCTAGGAGTTCGCCACGCGTCGTTGGAGTAATCTCCCACCGTCATTCTCCCTCTTCAATCAATCAATCAATTCCGCACTTTTCGTGGATTTCTCTCCTCCTCAGCCAACACGAAACCCTAACCCTAGCAAGGTACGATTTCCTTGCCCACATATATTATACTTTAATTCGTAATTTTAATTTAAATGATAGATTTTCTTTGTTTTGTTCTTTTTAACTGTAAATATTGTATTCAGATTGTCGTCATTGTATGTTTGACTTTAACTATGCTTCTTAATTTGTAAGAGAAATAAAGAAATATTGCAAAATAATAACAACTTTTTTAAAAAAATAATCTAAAAATGCTTTAATGATAGTCAAAAACGTAGCAATAAACACAAAAAGAGAATATTTTATACCTACGGCCATGGCCATGGCCGTAGCAATAGAGACCTATAACTACGGTCATGGCCGACGCAATAGCTTATTGATCAATTATTAGTTAGACCTACAACTACAGTGGTGACCGTAACAATAGAATATTTAAGGACAGTCTGGTCGTAGCTATAGTATTCAGACATTCGCTCCAATTTGCATATAGGGGAGGTTCGGACCATCACTATTAATTGATGTGCATTGACCGTTGTTAAAAAAATTGAAGCACGTTTTTGGTTTGCTCGGTAATTACAGCTGTACAGTCGGTACATATATGGAGTAGGGCTAAGTAATTAACCAAATTGCCTCCAAAATCACACTAAAAATCGTACAAACTGCACCAACAGTTCCGACGTATGTGACGATTTTAGGTGAGTTGAAAAACTGAATTTACGATTTGGGTTTGGTTACTGGCTAATATCGCATCCATAAAACCGAAATCGCACCTTAAGCCAACAAGATAAAGAAGTCAAGTTGTCCAGAGTGATTTATAAATTTTAATGGAAATATGATTGAGCTTACCATCATCATCATTATAATAACCATAATAATTTACAAGAACAAGTCCACCAACAAACTTTATTCACTGTTATCCACCATTATGTTTATATAAATACATACCAGCTCATATACATATATTTTCTATTTTTCTAATATTGTTATCCAAAACTTAAAAGGTTAAACTTATGTATTTTTTATTTTTCTTTATATAAGTAGAGTGCATGTTATATATGATAACAAATTTTATCGATATTATATAAATACGAACAGATACGTGAGATATGATAATAAGCATGATACTCGTTAAATAATTAAATTATTTGTCATTTTATGTTCAACATTAATTAGTCACACCCTACATATATTATATAAAATTTGTCACACTACATTATATAAAATCGAATTTACGGTTTAGGTTTGGTTCTATTTAACTTTTGTTTATACAAAACATTATAAGTAAGGTTGTGTGTGTTATCAAAGTGGTATTTAATATTGTGTAATGTTAAATTGTTAATTTAAATTGCATAAAATTTAGAGTTAAATACAGTGACACCCTCTCTAGATAATCATAATAACACTCACATCCCTTCTAGTTTCTTAAGTAACAGTTAGTACCCCTGCAAGTTTTTAGGGTTGACTAAATAAATAAAGTTACATATTTACCCTTGTATATTTTCAAATTTTAATTACTAAATAATATATATATGTGTGTGTTTAATTATCCATTTTTTAATACAATACATTTTAATTATAGTTTTATTTATAATTAAAACTATATCATTTAAATTGTTGGTAATTTATAAAAAACTAATTTAGTTTAATTAACACATATTTTTGGATAAGTTGATACAAATATTAAAAAAATTAAATTAATTTATTAATGAAGCTATTCTAATTAGAGTGATTGAGTATATTGATAGTTTAGTTTTTGGTGCTTAACAACAAAATATATTATTTGAATTTTTAGTTTCATATTATAATTTTTATATGTTAATTTTTTTGAGTATATATAAAAATTGGGATGTTTATGATTTTGATTACATTTTTTAGTATCTGACAATGACGTTGTTTTTATGCAATGTAAAATAAAAAATATAATTATATTTATTACTACCTCTATCTTGTAAAAAGAAATTCTTTTAATATATTTTTTCTTTTTCTTTTTGAGTAACATTTGTCATTTTTACTTGTAAATAATTATGTTTAAATGTGACTTATGTTTAGTTTAATATATGAGAAAAATAATTAATATAATTTTTAATACTTGTTTTATATGAGTAATAAGATTCGCTTAAATTGTAATAATAAGTTTGTTTACATAAATTTTAATATTTGAAAATAATAATTATTATTTTATTGTGTTAATTTGTAATTTTTATGGGTATTAACATTAAACTTTTTAATTACAATAAAATATATTTGAATATATATCACGTAAATTTTAATATTTGAAAATTTAATTAGTAAAATTTATGACTTTATTTTCCTGATAAAATGAATATTTATTATTTTTGACTTTTATGTTATTTATTGCACAATTTCATAATTTAATTAATTAGTTCAAGTAAAGTAAAATTATGATATACAAATTTATATTTAGTGGAAAAAATAAATATTATAACTTGAAGAGTGTATTAGACATTATATTAAAAATATTTTTAAATATTAGTTGGTCAACCACACTAGGGGTAGTGAATGTTACATATTATAGACTAGAAGGGTACTGACTGTTACTTGAAAAACTAGAAGGGTGGTGAGTGTTATTATGATTATCTACATGGGGTGTAAGTGTATTTTACTCTAAAATTTGTTATTTCAATTGGTTTTGGAACCGAAATCGCACCAAATGAAACTGCACCGCACGGTTCAAAATCGTATCGCACCAATCACAAACGATTTTATGTGCGATTTTGAATTTATCAAACTGCACCTAAACGATTTCGTGTGCGAATTTGGGGTTCAAACCACACTGTTAACGCCTGATTTTGTACGCCTGACGAAATCACCAAAACAAAGAAAGCCAAAATAAATACTAACTATTGTTGATGGAGTAATTGTTGTGAAATCAAACTCACGAAATACACTCACATAAACATAAATAAAGAAATATAAATCATGAACACAAGAATTTACGTGAAACCCAATTGGAAAAAAACCACGGGGAGAGAGTAATCCACTATAATAATTTTGGGAGACAAGATGTGTATATGGAGAGTACAAGTTGTTGTGTTCTATGATCTTCTCCCAAAACCCTAACATTGTAGCCATATATATAGAAGTCACTTCCACCAGTATCCTACTTAGAAAAGGATTCCTTATCCCTCCAAATAAGTGGAATACAATCCTATTTTAATAAGGACTCTCCCACTATCATAATAAATACATATAGGCCATCACTGCATCTGGGACCATTAAATAGATTGGGCTGCACCATGGCTAGACCCAAATAATCACACTCCAACATTGCCCCCCAGTCTCTTATTTATAAAGAACTTATAAATGAGAGAGTATTCAAAAAGTCTTCGTGGGATTTTTATTCTCGGGATTTTTATCCTCGGAATTTTTATCCGCTGGATTTTTATCCTCGGGATTTTTATCCGCTGAATTTTTATCCACTGGATTTTTATCCGCGGGATTTTTATCCGCGGGATTTATATCCTCCGAATTTATATCCTCCAAATTTCCTTCAGTCTGTGGTTGATGATGAAACCGAAGCCACTTTTAAAGCACTTCAATGATATAAAAGCTTAAATTTTTATCTCTGCTTTGGTCGAATTTATTCTTGGTCTTGATCAAAGATCAATTTATCATCACCTGGACCAAAGTGTTAATGTTTAGATTTTACATGCATCATGTGAATACTACCACTACATGCATAATATAAGAGAGAATATGTAAAGTGTATCAATAATCAATTACGACCATGCTTCAATTGTTATTGACATAATACATATATACACACGTACAAGTATATATTTAATTTAATAATAAAGAATCACTTATCTCCTTCGGTGAATCGGTGATTTTAAATCGACACTAGAACAAGTGTCTTGTTTCCCACAGACGGCGCCAATGTTAACGCCTGATTTTGTACGCTTTGATTTAAATCACCAAAGCAATGAAAGCCAAAATAATACCAACTATTGATGGAGTAATTGTTGTGAAATCAAACTCACGAAATACACTCACATAAACATAAATAAAGAAATATAAATCATGAACACAAGAATTTACGTGAAACCCAATTGGAAAAAAAATCACGGGAGAGAGAGTAATCCACTATAATAATTTTGGGAGTACAAGATGTGTATATGGAGAGTCTGAAGTTGTTGTGTTCTATGATCTTCTCCCTCAAACCCTAGCTTGTAGCCATATATATAAGTCACTTCCACCAGATCCTACTTGGAAAAGGATTCCTTATCCCTCCAAATAAGGGAATACAATCCTATTTTAATAAGGACTCTCCCACTATCATAATAAATACATATAGGCCATCACCAGACCCGGACCATTAAATAGATTGAGTTGCACCATGGCTAGACCCAAATAATCACACTCCAACACACACCATGCTTACCCTATTATGAAGGATCGTAACTATATAATTTAACGATGATTTCTAAGGCAAGAGTTGTCGACCGTCGCTACATCTTTTCGCGACGACGGTCTATTGACTTATAACTACAGTTGACGACCCTTGCTATAAACCAAATTTCTAGTAGCAATTTAAACTGTTCAATTCTGCTGCAATGAAGAGCAGCACTGCTATACTAAGTTTGTTCGAAAACATATTTTAATTGCAACCGGAAAATCAAAATTAATTTTTCTACTGCATATTGCCTTGAACCACATATATATTTGAAGAAAAGAAATGACAAGAGACTACAATTAGGTGGAAGAACTTTTACTAACATACTGTATGACAGCCTAATGATTTAATCCCTTCATTTCACGAAAATGAGTCTATTTAATTTATTTTTTTATCAATGTCAATTTATTTAATTTTAATTAATATAATAATCAACACTTTAAATTATTAAATTGCTTAAGAAGTATTACTATTAAAATGAATAGGAGGGCAGCCATTGGATGGTAAGTATGACAGGGTCGGTCCCACCATTTGATATGTTAAACTAACATATAACATGGCGTGTTAATGTGAGAGCCACTAATCTTTTTCATTCTCTACATTCAACCCCAAGGCACTTAAATTTCAATTTCAGTACCGAGTAGTTTGTTTTTGAAACACAAATATTGTATTACTATTACAACTGCAACTTTTCATATCTTTTAACTTAACCTCAGCCTCACCCCCATCAATTTCTTTTTTCTTCTATTCTCAAGATGGACTAGCTTAATTAGTACGTAAGAAGTATAAAAGATTAAATTTATATTCCAATTTTTTTTTTAAGTTTCAAACTTAAAAATACGTTTCTCTTTTATTTATTAATTTTAAATATTTTTATTTTTATACTATAAAATAATATGATATTATTTTAATCACTAAAAATCACGTCACTACTATTATTTTTGCAAATAATATATTAAGAATAAACATTTAAAAATCAAAATTTTCTTGGTAGCTCTACTTTTGGAAGGGATGGAGTAGTAGAAAAAAAGAAAGTACATTTACAGTGAGTATAATGATCGAGTTTTTTCATCACGCAAACCTTAAACTAGGCGTATATTCACTCTCTCTTTCTTTTTATTTTTTCTCACATTCATGTATAATTGTCAAGTTCTTGCTACATCAAAACCATAATAATCACGCCTCTCTCTCACTCTCTCACAAACACACACACACACACACAGACACAGAGTTTTCCACATTAATAAACCACCATATATATACAAACATACCCAATACCCTTCACTCTTATCTTTCTCTCTCTAAAATGTCCATAAATCACCAATTCTCTTCAGACCATCTACAAACACTCTGGTGGATGGACCCAACTCATCCCAAAAAAAATCCACCCTCAATTCATCACAAAGGTCAACACTACCACCACCCATTAGCCACCGTCGCGGCCATGCGTGGCCAAAACGCGCCTTTCAATTTCAACCTAAATCAAAAAGAAGAAGAAGAGGAATCATTACTGACAGATGAGAGAGAAATTCTGCCTAGAGATGAAACAATAATAATACAAAAAGAGGCCATGTTTGAGAAGCCATTGACTCCCAGTGATGTGGGTAAACTCAACCGCCTCGTCATACCTAAACAACACGCCGAGAAATACTTCCCACTCGCTGCTAATTATGGTGCCGGTGACTCGCTCGACAAGGCTTTGTTACTGAGTTTCGAGGACGAGTCGGGCAAGTCCTGGAGGTTTAGATACTCCTATTGGAACAGCAGCCAAAGCTACGTCTTAACAAAAGGGTGGAGCCGTTTTGTTAAGGAGAAGCGGCTAGACGCCGGTGACGTAGTCATGTTTGAGCGGTTCCGGGAGGACGGTGACCGGTTTTTTATTGGGTGGAGGCGGAGGAACGCAGTGGCGCCGGTAGAAGATATCATGGTGCCTCAGGCAGCTGGTGCTGGTTCTGGTGGTGGTGGGTGGACCCGGATGTTGTATAATTCTGGGCATCCATCTTATCCAAATGGGCCTTCTCTTCCATACCAACCTGACTCATGTCTTCATGCAGGTATCAACCAAAAACCCTATCTTCCGCCCTTTTCTATTTTTTTTTATTAATATATAATATACTTTTCCTTCTCATTTTTTTCTATTACAATTTTTTTTGTAAACATCTGTTCCATACCCATAATAAATAAATTGATATATATATATATATATGGAATATAAAAATACGTGCAAAACTCTTTTCCAATTATTTGGACCGAGAGCAGATCCTCTGCTCCCAATTCTCATGTCCCCACTTACATTTTAACACATGTACTTTTATTTAATTTTAAATTTAATTAGTGTTAAGTAAGAGATTAAGCATTAAAATATAAGTAAGAGAACACAAAAGGATAGGAGAATTGGAGACAAAGGATCTGCTCTAGTCATATGTATTGTGAATTATTGTACCACTCAATATATATATATACTAGTATATAGTTAGGTTACGCTTAAACGATAGACTAGTACTTTGCAGCATGCAAATAGTACTCCACAATACATATGAGACACTTGATTTATTAGCGTGTTACTAGTCTTATTTTAAAAACTACAGAAACCTTTTTCTTTCTATATGTAACGTTTCTAAATTGAATATTACAATGTCAAGAATATATTTAAAAGAAAAAAAAATATTATAAATTATTTTTTTGTTAAAAAATGTATATATAATTTTGTAACTGACGAAGTAGTTATATAGGTGCACGTGTTGTTGCTATTACAGGGCGAGGGGTAGGGGGAGCAGGTGTAGAGAATCAAAGGAGGTGGAGTGGGAATTCAAAGACAGTGAGGTTGTTTGGAGTGAACCTGGACTGCCAGTCGTCACAACCAGATCAGAATATTGACGAACCCACACCAGAAGCTTCCACCCACAGTTACTCTAATACAGATGATATACGGCCTCATGTTTCAAACTCCTATTATAATCACATGGTAAGCATCCGGCCACTTCATTCCTGCTTTTATATATATATATATATATATATATATATATATATATATATATATATATATATATATAATTAACTACGTACGTACTAGCTTTTAGATTATATATACATATATATATCATCAAGTGGTAATTATTAAGATATGATTAACATGTCCAATTTTCTACTACTCCCCTCATTTTAATATATTTTAATTTGCAGAATTTTAAAATTCGATCAGAATTAATATAAATTTATTTAACTTAAAATTTTAACTATTGTAAATTAACTAAAATGTATTAGTATTAATTATTATATTTATTATTTTCAAAATTTAAATTAAAATAAATTGATATTAATTTAAAAAATCAAAATTTATATATAACTTTAGAGGATGTGGTATGATTTAGCCGCCTCCTAGTGAGACAAATTCATACACAATTATACATAAGTAACATATATATAGATATAAATATATCTGTGTGTGTACTAAATAGGTCCACGCCATATCTGCCTAACAAAGTGATTAGTTTATATTACAACATGTCACATGCATGCATGTAAATTTCTGGATATATATATAATGATCAGCCTGGTTGAACGACTAAAATATTATTCGGGGAAGCCGTGAAGTGAAAAGTGTTAGGATAGTGGGCCCGGGGTGAATGTATTATTTAAAATTTATATAATATCCACAAAAGGACAAGTGTTTTTGTATGTATGAACATATTATATGTATTTAGCCTTTGAATGATGATGGTGTGCAGATACAGTTAAGCGAAGGGTAAGCGCATGCACTTAGAATATTCAGACGACGAGCCATGCATTTATTTTAGGATGGGAGTGACCGACCTAGCAAATTAGGTATAGCTATTGGTATTGGAAATTATGGGGTTAATGGTCCAGAGTATGTACATGAAACCTTTACAGATCATCGAGCTATCTCTATCACAAGTTACGTACGTTATATATGCATGCATGGTCCCCCATGCATGGTTAATTCTGATGAATATATATATAATTGATGAATAATAGTACGGAGGTAGGTTTAATTATTTGCTACGTACGTTGATGGTTGTTCCAGATTAAAAGATGTAATCAACAATTATATTGACACCCGTGTATATATATATATATATATATATATATATATATATATATGGTTGCAACAGGACATCAGTTTCTCAGGAGATCATGTCAACCAGAGTACGAGGCATTCTCACCAAGGATAAGATCATATCATCAATTAGGATGTCACATCCTAGTTGACTATTTCAGTTCGCCCACTTTATTGGAATGTCAGATTATTATTTTTCTTATTTTTTCATTTAAAAAAAATTCTCGAAGAAAATGGGGAAATCCCGGATTTGCAGGCACTCTCTCAGTAGAGCAGGGGGTGGGGAGGTGAGGGAGAGAAAAGCTTCAGAAGAGGAGGGAGAAATGAATTTGGAGGATGGGGCCCACCAAAGGTAGGGCTGACAAAATAAAGGGCCAAATATGAGAATTTTGGCAAAGGAATTCAACATGTAAATATGTAATGCTGCTTAGTACTTACAGTTGAGATTAGATTCTGCCTGAAGATCTTGCATAGAGACGGAGAGTTGTCATGACCATATTGCTACATAAAAATAAGTAGCAGATGGTGGGTGGGTGGGGGTGACTGATAATAAAAACTTTATGTAATTTATATTCTAAAAATAGAAAACATAACTGGTTAATTCAGATAATAATATCAAACATTTAGCTTTGCCGACACGACAGTGCCAAAGAAAGTCCAAGGTTGTATCGTTCGTTCTCGACTATTCATTCATATGGAGTATTATGATTTCAAACCTGCCAAATATGTGGGTCAAAGTTTCAACGTTCTGTACATAATAGATAACTTCCCTAACCTAACAAATTAGCATACAGAGCAGAGCCTAAATGTACATGCATTAGATAGTTAATAGTTTCCCTAATGATATCTTCACATCTGCTCTACTCATATAAAGCTTGTATCCACACTACTCTCATCGCGTAAAAATATTATAATTAATGTGAAAATTACATGCGAAAACAGTGCTCTCTTTAATAGTATTATGATTCCTTGTCAAAAAGAACTACAAAATGGGATTTCATACAAGAATTGATGGGTTGTTGGGAACCCATTTTTAAATACCCACAAATTGCATCTACTTCTTATGTAAATTTATTTATTTTTTTATAAGCCGCTACAGGCTGGCCAAAAATGAGATGCTCCCAACAACCGGTTGATGTGGATAGAATCCCCTACAAAATAGCCTATAAACTTTGAACTTGTTTTTTTCAAAATGACTTTTTTAAGTGGTGACTTGTGAATAAAAAGTGTTTGAACATCATTTTGACTTATAAGTTATAAATTAAGTTAAGATAAAATTGTTATAAATTAAGTTAAGATAAAATGTGAAGGTGTTTGACTAAAATGACTTATAAGTTAAAATAAGATGTTAAGACTATTAAAATAAGGATTACATTTGATTAAACCTATTTATTTTAAAATGACCTATAAATCATTGTTTGAGAAGCTAAAATTTGTTACTTATCAATAATGACTTATTTCTCAAAACACCCTACAAATGGCACTACTACAAAATAGTAAATAGATAACGCGAAAAAAATATTGTGATTTCAATCAAAAAAACGTCGTAGTTAAGAGTGTCATCTATTTGACACCCTTGTACAACGTTTTTAAAACGTTGTTATAAAACGTTTTTTAAGAAAAAAACGTTGTAAATTTGTTTTCCATAAATTAGTAGATACTTGAAAACATTGTAGAATGTATGATTCCACAACGTTTTCTGAATAATATTGTAGTTTATACAAATATACAACATTTTTAAAATGTTGTAGATAAAAAAAAAAGAAAAAAAAAGTTATGGTTCACCTATATTACCAGTACACCTGCAATCTGCTAATACCATGATATATAGCTAAAAGGTCTAAATTCTCATTTAAATTTAAAGTCAAAATGTATCAACCATTCAGAATATATCCCAATAATACCATTCGCTTACAGTTTCAAATTACTTCATCCACAAAATATATACCAAACTATCCATATATACATCTCAAATTAACTTTTCAATATAAATTACTACTATATTGTATTGTGAATTTGATTACATCCATAAAAAAAATGCAAATAAAAGACCAGATGTGACTACATTCACAGCCTGATTAGGATCACCAAATCTACTCACCAATGAAAACATGGCTCCAGAACCAAAAGCTACCACCATATAAATTCATTATCTTAGATGAGTGCACACGTACATATTCTAGAACATGACATGACTCAATTGAACTTTCAAAAAACTGAAAATAACATAATGCTACAAACTTGATCACTGCACAAAGCCTATGTCAGTACCTGTGAACAGACTACGTCTTGTGGACTTCCTAGAACTGCTCCACCAGTATTTCTTGATATTCACCGATAAAACTTGGCACACAAACACTATGAATTCACTAACTTCCTGTGAAAATTTGCAAATGCTAATTTATAATGGGGTGTCATTAGTCAACATGGTTCAGGTAATGTTATGGGTACCATCAGTGTTGCTGTACATAGCAAGGAGTCCAATCCCAAATAAATATGTGAGGTCTCTGAGACACTAAAAAATTGATTTGGGAAAAGTTGATTCAACATAACCAAATTTTCAAGTCAAAAGCTTGAAAAATCGAGAAAGTACCCACACAAACACGAAAAGGAGGAATAAGAATCACATGTTCTTCTAATTCAACAATTAATTGAAATTTTCAGAGAGGAAACGAAATGAATCCCTTAATAACAAAAAAGTAATGTCTAAAAACTACAACTTCATGATGATCTCAGGAAAGAAGATAGAGCCCATAACGGAGATACAGAATTTGTTTCCTTCCTCCATAATAAAATGCATAAATTTGTTACAAGATGCTTTAAAATCCCGTGGCGTACACAACCAATAGAAGAAGACCTTCTTTGCGAGACAGAGGTAATAAGAAAGAATATCTTACTCATATGACCAAATTAAATGTCAAGAGTTTGCATAGTACAAAAATCCAGAGAAAGCTACATATCTGATATTTTTTAATGGGTGAATAGCAACCAACAAATTTAAGTTCGATAATAATTAGACAAGGAGCTAACTGACATCTCCGCGGAGAAACAGCAATCTTACATTGATATGTAGTTTTCCCCCCCTTGAAGCATCGACTACAAGCTTTGTCTCAGTTACTGTGTGGAGGTATAGGCCTGCAATCAGAGAGATGTAAAAGCAAAACTATGAATAACGAATCAGAAGCATATATGTAGCAGAAAGTACTGTGATTATCATCATAGAAAACAAACTGCTTTACTTGAAATATATACGTTAATATATTATTCGAAGTGATGAAAAACTGCCGGCAACTTCATGTCATGGAAACAGTTGCAGCATCATGGTTGGATTCTGAATTTTTGAAACACATCATGAGGCCACTTGACTGAATGTGATATATATAGCTAGCAATACCCATAAATAGAATTTTAAATTGGGCAGAAATTGGGCAGAAATTATTGATGAAATTGAATGCCTAAATAGAATGTGATATATGTTCATCTCAATTTTACCAATTCTATATTACAATCTCAAGAATTATCAAATTTCTAGCACTATGATCTTATATCAGAGCATCTTTTAACAAAAAACTCTATGATATACACAATCAAATAAATAAGGAGATCTAAATCAGCGGTACCTGGTTTGAAGAAGACAGAGAGACCATACAATACCAACCTTTAATGCTTTCTCCACTCGAGTAGAAAGTCTAATTGATAAACACAGCTGGACCTTGCTAAGATTGGAAATGCCTTGCACCAAAATATAGTGCCTATGTTGCAGGTTCAAAGTTATCTGACTGTGTCGCCATAATCTTGCACACGGGCATGGTCTCATTTTTACTTAGAAGCTTCAAAGATGGATGAACCTGTACGTCACGCATGGACACTCCATCTCCAATATCAAGATTGCTCACATCCACTTCAATTTTCGAAGGAATGTGCTCAGAAGGACAGAGATACTTTAGACTAGTTCTTATCTTATTTATATAACCTCCTGATTTCACACAGAACAACATCAATCAGCCTAGATGAAAATAATAGAAATCTTCTCATCAACAATTAATTAACTAACAATTTTGAGGACCAATGGTCATTTCGGTCTACCTAGAAATGGCATCACAGCTCAGAAGCACTTGTAATAGATTCATCTTAAAAAATCAAAAGAAAAAAACACAACAGATATTAGCATTTACTGCTGTAGCAAGGATTTTGAAGCTCTAAATGTTCTCCAGATGAAGTACTTATGTTGCTGTTACCGTTTGCAACATATGAAATTTCGTTTTGGGCATGCAATTTTGCATCTACAAAATTTGATCTACTAGACAGCTTACCTGCTGCAGTAGCAGCTTCATTCTCTTGCTCCGCCTGTTCATGTTGAAAAGGAAAACCAACAATTATCCAGTCAGTTCCACTATTATCCGGGGATTTTAAATCAACAACTTCCATCTTTCCAGTTGTATCTTTTAAGCATTCACAGCCCCTGGTATTAAGACTATGGTATCCACCATAAAAGACTTGATTTGCTTCACAGGTGAAATTTTTTATCAGTTCAGGTTGTTCCGAAGATGGGTGATCAAGCTCCTTTGTACAGTTTGCCCAATTACTATTAACAGCCAAAGAATTCCGCTCTTCGTATTCTACGAGTATGCCAGGCAGTAACTCAGAAGTGACACCGTCATTTGTAACGGAATAATTCTCTACCTCTTATTCTCCACGTTGGTGCTCAATTGAGCCTTCCTTTCCATGTCTAGCATCAGTTCCACAGATGTTTTCAGCCATACATTGAAAATTTACCAAATCTGTCCTGCTATAATTCTGACTTGTTATATAAGCCGCACTGTGATTGTTATCTTCTCTTAATTTTTCACAAGTTCCACTTACTAAGAGCACTTGAACATTATTCATCTGCAAATTTGCATCCACCTGGTAACCAATTTCCTTCATTCAGTCATTAGATAACAATGCATTCAGTGATCAGTGTTATAACATATTCTGAATAATCTAGTTTCTGTTATAAACTTTAGCAAGATTATGCACTTCCAAGATAACCAATTAGTGTGAATGGGAGAACAAATGGTAACTAGATGCCTATAATTTAGATGCATCAATTGAACCTGAAATGGGCAGACAACAAGTGGACCAAAAAGATCAGCTTGCACATTTGAGGCACCAATTGAACAAATCGCATTCTTAAGCCCACGTGAGTTCAGGTAGTCCTCAGCATCCTTTGGCAGAGAATATCCTTTGAACACAGTAATAGAAGGATCATACATCTAAAAATAAGAGGGAATTAGTAGAATGCAAGTGAAGATATGTAATAATCTGAAGCATTACCATATTAATTTACAGAAATCTTTTCCAAGAATGATTTAAGTAATTTTTTTTCTTACTTTAACCTAATTTTACTTTTTTATTCATCTCCTTGCCACATAAACTTCATTTTCAGCCTTCCAAATTAGTAAGATTAAAAGGAATTGTGGAGTCTAGTTGAGATAATACTACAGCCTTTTATATTACTGCTGTTTGGTCTATATATAGTCAACCCTGAAGTGTGACCATGATCAATTAGGAGCTAACAAAAATCAATTACTTTAGTGCACTAGAAGCCTACTAAGTACAGTTGCAAGAAAATGTACAAATTGAAGATATAAGAAAATGTAAAAAATCATTCCCATGTTTGTACAAGTTGCCAGTCAATTTGGAGATGGTAACGCAAGGAGCAGTTGAATAATGTGCAAAAGAAAGGGATGGATTACCTTTCTGAATAGCCGAATAAAGTTTCAGTTGATTACACGGACCCATCGAGATTAAAACAAGGGAGCACCTGAATGGCCTCCATTGGAGATTAGTGGCTCTGCAACTTGGAGGGATCCTCAGATTCAGGTAATGGACGGTGACCATACAAATCTAAAGAGCGTCAAACAGGGTATGTACTGGGCAGAGGAAACCTTGGACGATCCTATGAGTATTTTCTGGCTCGCCCTTGCATTTTTATATCAGGCTTAAATCTGCCTTGTGACCCATTCAATTCAAGTCAACCTCCATTTCACCTCCTATTGCACCTGAAAAGAGAGAGAAAACGTTACACTCACCAACTAATCAGAGAGACAAAAGGTTAATATCATGACAGCATCCAAATACTGCAACAAACACAAATCACATGGAAGAAAATTTTAGAATCTTTTGAACATAATTCTTTTCAACACCTTAGATGTCGAGCTCTTGGACAAAATTCAAAGAAAAATATTCGTACTAAAGAACCATTAAAACACCTAACCTTGTATGCAGATAGAAGTGGCACAACATTCCAGACATGTTAAGAAAAAAGAACTAAATTCTGATGCTTTCTTTCTAAAAATCCAGATACAATGACAAAGTTGCATATTATCAAACATGGAACAGGAATCTCAGTATAACGTGCTTGATAAAGCAAGACCCCTGTGCTTGAAAGACCAAAATCAAACAGTTGATCTAAAGCCCCGCCAACAACAACCAAATATAGAAGTCCACATATTTGAGTCGAACAACAGAAAGAGTATTTAAACTAGAAAAACAATGGATACAGTTTGACAATATGATATTTTTAATCTGTCATATCACCTTACCTCGAAAGTGCAAGTCAGTAACTTGTCCCTGCAGAACTTTATGAACACCAGTGCCATCTTCTCATCTAGCTGCCGAATAGCTCCTAATATTTCACATAATGCAAGTCATTCTTAAGCATCTCTCAGACCCACATTCGCTCCCCAGCAATTCTCTCCGGCCTAATCTAGACGCACTAAAATTCCCAACTGATTCCAACTCATTCCCACTTCTAGTACAATCTTCTGAATAAATCTCTAGCTATGTGTGTTGCTTTTAATTGACACCAACTCCATCCCCTTTTTCTATCAACCCTACCACTCTCCCAAATATACAATTCCACCACTGTGCCACATCAATCACATCATGACGAGTAGTATAGATGTTAATGAAGTATACCAAATAATTTACAATAGATTAATATCATTTGGCTTACAAATAACAAACTGCAAAATGGACGGATACTGCATTTAAACTCTTAAAAAAATGTCATATTTAAGCTTTACATCTGGTGTCACTCTTTTTGGGTGTCCTCTTTTCGTTGAGATTCAGAATCTTCCTTCTTCTCCATGACTTCTTTGATACCTTCCTGATACCCTTCAATAAAGCTCTTGAGACCATCTCTATAAGCTGAAGCTCTTGTCATGTACACCCGCTGCAAAGCTGGCCTAAGTGTCTCCATTCCACCTCTGGCAGCCACAGCTATAAATTTTATTTGCAGTTGAACAGTGAAAAATATCAGGATACAACAGAAAGTTTCAACCGCATTCTAAACCAAAACAAAGACAATATTTTGCAGAAGAAATTAGAGGGAAGTAATTTTTTTAATAAGACAGCTGTAACAAAAGCATCTAAATCATAATATTAACAGTATTATATTGATTTTCATCCAAAAAACATGTTTTTTTATCATAATCTTAACAGTGCTGAATTTGGTATTCACTTGGACCCCTATAACTAAAGCAGTAACACCCCTCTCGTAGCAGAAAAGTAAAACATTAACCTAGATTACAGGAAGGCAATTCCCACAATTATAACATGGTCTACCTAATTAATCTTTTCTTATCATAGTTGTCACGGCGCCAAGGCGGGACGCGACGGTAGTTGACAGTCATGACGCCAAAGCAATCATAACGTCCTTATGGCGACAAGTCGTTAACAATGTACACTTTATACATTATTTATTTTACTTCAGAAGTATATTGCACAATAAAATTTTATATAAATTAAAACTCAAAAACATAATAATTAACACTATGAAAAAGTCTCCATTCTTTACTGTCATAGCTCAAGCAAAATCATCAACTTTGAAGTCATTTCCAACTTCCTCACGAACATTACTCTCATTCAAAGGAGTAGGGTCATGAGTTGAGTTGCTTGGGTAATTTGAAAAGTCCATGAATTGTGATGAGTTATGATAAAAAATGATTTAATCACTTAATTTGGGTCCGCTACCAATGCGTGAGCCTTGGCGGTTCGGCATCCAAGGCGTTGCCTTGCCCTTCTCCAACGCCTAGTCGTCGCCTAGTGCATCTATGCTCTCCACATCATTGTAAGATGTTTAAATCAAATTTTCAGATCCAGAACTACTCTAGGAAAAAGCAGAACGCGATTCCCACTATTGTGACTACAAGGTCTACCTAATTAATCTTTTCCCATCGGATGTTCTCGGTTTCAGTTTGTAAGACCTTAAATTAAATATCCAGATCCAAAACTACTCTAGAAATTTCAATTACTAAAGTAACTAAACATTTAACAATTTCTGCACATGCTCATAGACTTAGCAGCTCTTTCACAATTCCTATCATATTTTTTGGTTCTTCAACTCTTCCAATGCACAAGCTTTCCAAAGTTGAAGCGAAGATGAGCTGGAATATTAACTTGACATACATTGTTGTGGTCTCTCTCTCTCTAATATCTTAAACTTTTAGATCAGTTGATAACTTAACATGGTATCAAAGCGATAGTGTAAATTGTGCAATATCTTGACTCACGAGTTTAAGCATTCCCACAGCATGTTATCCTTTATATTGATATTGATTATGCATATGCTTTTAATTTGTTTCTCCATGTATGCACGTGAGGGAAGTGTTAGCTTGATATTCAGTTTTGGGCATCTGTCTAATAGTTTAGGCTTTTAAGATGATTTGGTAACTTAACAGGGACATAAGGAAAATAGTAACAAAACATGAACAAGCGTAGATGCTACTGTATACTATCAAACTCTATTGTTTCACATGTCAATTTCCTCAATTCGGAAGAGGTTTCTTACCAAGCATTTTTATACGTCTTGTTTGCAATATAATTCTTAAATATTTGAAACACAAAAAATTAGTCACATTCTCACAGATTCAGAATGGTAAACAAACTAACATAGCTATATCATTTCTATAGCAATAACACTTTACTAAACTTCAATACGGCTGTCAATTTCATCATATGACAATACTTCATAGTTTATACTACTTTTTTGGTGATAAGCTACTTCATATTTTATACTATTGACTAAAGGGCATGCAATAGTATTTCTTACCCAGATCCTCCAAAGTTGAAGGTTCTTTCTGTTTGGTTGCACCACTGGGCTCATCTTCACTCCACTCGTTCTTCTTATAATCATTTGGGCGAAGATCAGGACCAATATCCCTTACCCAGCTTGCAAAATAAAGCCTAGTTGCTTCCTTTAACACCTGAAGGACAATTATAGAAATTGATTTTTATCAGTAAGTGCATGTCATGCTCATCCAGTCCACATGACACAATACTACTGACAAACACTTCCATCAAATTATAAGAGACAATAATCACATCAGAACATCAAATGAATTAGTAGATGAACCATGACACAGGGACCAAAATTCTTGCCAGAAAAGTTGCTTGAATTTGGATGAAGCATTCTCTGAATCAACTCTAAAATAAAAAATGCACAAAAAGAATTAGGGCACTAAATTCAATAGAAGATGTATTAAACTAGACGCTAAAAGACATTTTTCACGTTCAAATTAAATACAAAAAGACAAGTAATATAACAAGGACTAAATATTTAGCAAATACCACATTAATTCAATCTCTTCAACATAATAAATAACCATATCAAACATTAAGAAATGCAATTAAAAAAATGAACACTCACAAGGTACCGCTCTTTCCAAGTTAATTTCCGGCGCTTCTTTATATGAGGTGGGTCAGGCAAAGAGGAAGGGTATACAATTTCTTTCAGATCATATCGGACATAATCGGAAACTTTTCTCAAGACTACCTTCAACTTCATTCTTCTCCTACAAGGAAATATAATGTGAATATAAAAATAAAAGGGTATTTTGAAATTAAAAATATAGGCCTCAAAATTATCTATCTGTAAATCAATGTTAAGATGCAAACTTAGATCTAAATCTAAAACTCATGAAGAACAAAAGAAAAAGAAAGAACGAACGAACAGGGATCGATGATGATGATACAAGGCTGGCGCTGGTGCAAAACGGGTGGTGATTGCAAGGCTGCTGGTGACGGTGTTTGATATGAAGAAGATGAACAATAAGAATTGATCATGTCTATGAAGAAGAAGATAAACAGTAAGAACAAGATCGATGGTGGTAATCAGTTATCCATGGACTTTGGGTTACAATTAGTGTCGTTGTTGCCATTTATGTATGTATTTGGTTGATATATTTTATTATGGCTGGCTACCTAGCTCCATTCGATTTCTAATGAAAACTTTCAGTTTCGTTGTCAGATTCCCTTACTTTATTGGTAAAGATCGTGAAGACGATGCAATTTTCCCCAATTATTTGGTTTTTCATTTTTGAAATTTCCTAATCTTAAAAAAGGTGTCGTCTATATTTTATAGGTTGATATATACATATATTGGAACATCTTCTTATTCTTTCACCGAGGAAAGAAAGCAAAAAAGTTAATACAACTAAATAATCATAATAAGAATAAAAGGAGGTTGACAATTTAACAAGTGAAATTATCAGTATGATGAAATATGTGAGGACTCAGCTTAGATGAATATTGCACACATAAATCAAAAAAAATAAACACAATAAAAAGGCACATTTCATAAAGATTATTTTTTGCAGAAAATTTTGGCAAGAACATCAGGTTACATTCTAAGATCATAATAAAGCTATTTAGGTAAATCAAGTTTCAAGTTCAAAAAATCAAAGTCCTTGAGCAGTGCAGCCCAATGCAAAAAAACTGCAAGTCTATAAACAAACACGAAGATCACAAACAAAATCTAACCCAATGACTGCCATTCTATGGTCAGGTTTCTCTTTTCAAAGATTTTTGAGTTCGTATTAACGAACCTCAAAAACAAGACATTATTAAGTCAAGATGAGATTTTTTAATTTCAAAACAAATATTTTGAATTTCATGATTTTCAAACCCGAGAACAACACTAATATATATACTTCTAACAATTAAACTGTTTTAACTATCAAGCTAATTGCACCAGTAAACAACTTCAAACCATACAAATTTAATATATTGGTTTTTCTTTCGACCCAATTGAAATTGGTACTCTAAACACCCAATTTTGTCATCCACTATATATTATTCACGAAAAAGAAGAAGAAAAAACCATCAGGAATCAGTAAGCAAGGATGAGGAAATTACTCCACCAAATATCCGCAGCAATTCAAAACAAACAAAGATCAATCAATTCAGATCTGAATTTAAAACACAAATTACTCCACCAATAAACATTAAAATAAATAAATTTGATACCTCCGAGATGAACTTGTTCGCGGCAAAAGGCAAAAGGCAAAGGCTGATGAACTTGTTCGCGGCAAAAGGAAGTTGTAGGGAGTTTCGCGCCTATATATATTTTTTTATCGCATTAGGTTTAGTAGATAAAAATAAATGGGGGATTATAAAAATATTATTTATTTTAATTTTTTTTTTGTTTAAATTTGACTAATTTTAGACGAAAAATTTTGGCAGAAAAAGTTTTTCTGTCTATTTTTTTTTTTTTTTATTTATTAAAAAACTCAAAAATATAAGAATTGAAAAGAAAACTTAAATTTTTCGCTCATTTCTTTTCTTTTCTGTCTATTTTAAAATTCAGAAACAAAGTGTTAGAGATGTTTAGGATTACTTATAAATAGTTAAACATGCTTATAATCAATTTTAAAAAAAAAATATTTGATACCTTAATTTTAAAATTATTTATAATTACTTTTTAATATTTTAGTAATTTCATCCACTACTCGTCTCTACTTCTCTCAAAACATACATTTTTTGGTAATTTACATTTAAAATAAAGTGATTTAAGAAAAAAAAAATTATACCAAACACTTTTAACTTTTTACTAGTTCAAGTGTTTCTTATTTACTAAACACAAACTACTTTTTAAAAACTAATTATAATCAAAAACAATAATGAGAATCAATAATCACATTTTTTTTAACAATCTCTATGTGTCTGAGTTTTGAACATAAAATAAAAGAATAAGAAACTTAAATTAGAACATAAAAGAATAGAAAATTTGAAGTTTTCTTTTGTGTTGTTTCTGAGTTTTTAATAGAAAAGAATGTAAAATTTAAAATTGAGGATGTAATTTAAAATTTATTATATTAAAAGTTGAGGATAATATGGAAATTATAAAAATATTAATTATTCAAACTTCTTTTCCGTCCAAATCAGGCCAATTTTGGACGGAAAACTTTGGCAGGAAAAGTAGCCAAGTTTTCTATCCATTTCTTTTCTTTTCCTTTTATTAAAAAACTCAGAAACATAAGAATTAGAAAAAAAACTTAAGTTTTTTCGTCCATTTCTTTTCTTTTATGTCCATTTTAAAACTCAGAAACAAAACGTATTGCATAAAAAGTTTTACAAATAACTCTTTATAAAATAAAAAAAATAGTAAAATATGTCTTATATACATATGAGTTATATATATATACACACACAGTCGTCTATGGCGATAGTTTTTTTTGGGCTATAACAACGATTCACCCGACTGTCGCCATAGATCAGAATAACTATTGCGACGGGTGAACTGTCGATATAGCCCAAAAAAACGTCGTCATACGCAACTATGTACTACACTGTGTATATACATTTTTTCATATATATATAGGAAAATGATCCATATAATACATTAGCTAGAAGGACTATTTCAACTAACGCTCATCCAGCCGTCCAAAATTAGAGTGAATGACTGAGATGAGGGCCCAGCCACGGTACTAGCGGCCAACAATTTTTTTTTGACTTAATTACTGATTATCGTTATACATATTACTTATTAATCAAGAAAATAAAATAATAAAAAATTATAAGGATAATTAGTAATTATCTTTATACTTATCCTTATACTTATTAACAAAATAAGTATGTATAAGAATAATTACTGATTATTTTTAATTATAAATAGAAAATAGTGATTGAGTTTATATATTTGAGTAGGAATATAATATAAATTTAATCACTATTCCATATTTATAATTAAAAATCATAAGAGAGGATAATAAGCATAATCAGTAATTAAGCCAAATTTTTTTTATTGGCCGCTACCGTGTTTTGAGTGGATGACCGTTTGTTGAAACAGTCTCTCTGGCTAACGTATTCTATGAATTTTTTTGAATAAAACCCAAAAATGTTCCTATGGATAAAACTAGGTCGTTTGTATAAAAAATTATTAAATAATCTTAACCAAACTTGACTAGACATATCTTACATTACTTTTGCCATATATACACACGAGTGATTAATATGTGATTTGTTGTAATACTCAATAGCTGAGATTCGTTCAACAAAGAAATGAAAGCCTTTGGTAGATATATATTAGGTTCCCACATCCAAAAAGATTGTAGATGCAGGTGCTTGATTTTAAGTTATTCTGTTTAATCCCTCTATATTGAATTGAAACAATTTTGTGCATATTCATTCAGCTACCATACTTACTACTCCATTCCTCCTGATAAAAGTTTTTATTACTATTTTAGGTAGTCTCATGTAAAATGTCTATTTTTATTTAATAACCAAACTTTTACACATATTTTCCTATTATACCCGTAGCATTAAATATCTCATACTTTTCTTATTCTAATTCTGTCGATCTCCATATTTAATGACATTATTATGGGTAATTTTGTCATTTTATTCATCTTCTTAATATGCGTAAAAAGTCTACCAGAATTTTTATTCTGGGATGGAGGGAGTATTTTTTAATGTAAATACTATCTGGATTTGATATCTACAGACTGGCTACAATTTTGACGATTAATTAGGATTTCAGTTATAATAGTTTTCCTTTCCCACTGGGACTTGACATATATAAAGAATCCAATTGACCTTCATTTTTTCTGTTGAGAAATGAGTATAATATACATATACATACATATATATGTTTACTCCGATCTAAATGACATTTGTAGGAAGATATATATGCATGTGCGCATTTATATATACCACGATTCGTCATATACCAACTCAAAAAAATTTTGGCCCAAATTCAAAACAGGAGTGTTTTAAGGAGAGATAACGTTGACCCCAAAATTAGGAATTAGGGGTTAATACTCCTTAGAACATGCATGAACGTTCGTAAAGAACAAGATCAGCACGCCAAAATTTAACTTGGCCGAATTCAAAGTTGTTTTCTGTTGCATCTAATGTACCGTCTCAAGTGCATATATATAAATTATTTTTCACATAATCTTTATTTAGTTAAAAATAATTATTAAATAAGTATATATATAGTATATATTATGTACGTGACAACAATATAAGAGGGTAATCGATCAGAGGCAGCATAATAATTAATTAATTAGCTAGACTCCGCTAGGCAAGAAAATAAATAGTTTGCTTTCTATTATTAATATCCCTAATCTCTAGCTACCATAAAATTCTCTCTCTCTCTTAATCTTTCTTATGGATCTTCTTCACCATCACCAGCCACATGAAAAACAACATTACTTTGTTTTCTTTCCAATCTTGACAAAGAAACAACTTACCTATCCACTATTCTTTCTCTTTCTCCTCATTACGTCCATTGTTTTCTACAATTTTATAACCTCATTGCACCAACCACATTCTCTTCTTGGCATTGGTTTCTTGTACCGGATCATACGCCAAAACCCCAACTACATATATCATGGCAATAATAATAATAAGTTGAAACCTTGCGAGTATTCAAATGGTAAATGGGTTTGGGATGAAAGTTACCCTCTCCGGTTTTACACGGAGGACTGTCCATTTCTTGATCCTGGTTTCCGTTGCCGTCGCAGTGGTCGACCGGATGTAGACTATCTCAAATGGCGGTGGCAGCCGGAAGGATGTGATATCCCAAGGTATAATATTATTACAAAATACTTATAATATAATATTATTACAAAATATTTATTATACATTTATTTGTGTATTTTATTTATTTGTTTATTGTTGTTATTATTATCATTTATTATTTTAAGTATTACTATTTTACTGAATTATATCGTGCATGAGGCCCTTGATAATTGTTGAGATTGTTGCTGCTGAGATAAGAGTTTATTTCTTATCTGTTGACTTGTTAATCTAATTATCTCTTCTGTTGTACGTATTCAAACTGTTTCGTGATAAATGGCCATTTAACTGGAATAAATACACTCTAACTAGCAGTTATTCTAGTACTGCTACTTCAAATTCTGAAATTATAATTTCTTCAGATTCAATGCATCTGATTTTCTGGAGAGGAGCCGAAACGGACGTATAGTTTTTGCCGGTGACTCCATTGGGAGAAACCAATGGGAGTCTCTGATATGCATGCTAGCCCAAGGAGTTTCAAACACATCTACAATATATGAAGAAAACGGAAGCCCCTTGACAAAACACAAAGGCTATCTCTCAATCCGCTTTCAAGAATACAACTTCACAGTAGAATACTACCGGGAACCTTTCCTAGTAGCTGGTGCCCGACTGCCTAAAAATGCACCAAAGGAAGTCCGAGGCGTCATTAGGGTTGACAAGCTCCACTGGTACAGCTCTAGATGGGTAGGAGCAGATGTTCTTGTCTTCAATACTGGACACTGGTGGAACCAAGACAAAACTGTTAATATGTATGTATGTATGAACATGCTACTTTTAATTTTATGGTATCAGTATAGCTCTTGAAATCAATTTCACTAATAAATGTTTTGATTTTCAGGGGTGTTTATTTTCAGGAAGAGGAGAGTCTGAACATGACAATGGATGTCACAGAAGCATTTCGGAGGTCCCTAGTGACATGGAAGTCATGGGTGATGCAAAACTTAGATCCCCTAAGGACTCATATCTTCTTTCGAAGCTACTCATCCGTGCATTACAGGTTAGAAAGGAAACAAAACTATAATGTCCTTTGAGTGCCGCAAAAATAAACAATTTAATTACTCATTGAGAAACTTCAAAGGTTAACAAAACATGTGATACACCTAAACTGAATAGGTACTTTATTTATACAAAGCATATACATACACAGAAAAAATGTCTGTAGTATCTTTATCTCAATACACAATATACAAATCTATCACAAAGAATAAGATGACAATAATCAATGAGTCACACTAAAAGATGATTGATTTTTTTTTTTTCCATTTACAATTCCTCACTGCTTGCCAATCATCAACTGCGGTAATGACTTGCAACTATGTAATAGCCCACACAGAATATGGATGGCTATTTGCCTTCACAGTGAAACAGAAATGTGTTGCAGCCCGTTCCACTGAATTTGAAAACCTCTGTACAATTACAAGGACTGCCTGTTTGGTACAGGAAATATATTTAGTCTGTTATGTGTCACATGCTCAAACAAGATGCATAATTAAGAGTCTTCTAATGATCGGGTCCATCTGTAATATTGCATGTTATTTTTGGCCTCAATGCAGGGACGGAACATGGAAAGATGGTGGTCATTGTGATACTAATACGTCACCAGAAACTAACTACACAAAACTGGAACCTGAGCCATGGAACAATCTGTTTATTTCTGAAGTAGTCAAACAGATAGAAAGTGCAAAGAGAAAGGCATACTTCTTAAACATCACATATTTGACAGACTTTAGAAAAGACGGACACCCTTCGATCCATCGTGAGCCAGGAACTCCAGTAGATGCGCCACAAGACTGCAGCCATTGGTGCTTACCTGGAGTGCCAGACACTTGGAATGAACTTCTCTATGCTCATCTTTTGTCAAAGGGCTTCTTCAGAACCACACTAAATTGAATGGAGGTTATCTTTTAAGAAAGAACTTTGGTTTTATGAGCAGTATAAGAACTATTCATTTGCATTCTTCAGTGGGGTTCACTTCAGTGGTTTCCATTTCCTTCACCTTCTCGAGCTGCCTCAGGAGATCTAACCTTTCTGGTCCATATGTGGACGGAATCTGGCAAAAGAGAGAATTTGTATGAGCATGTGATTGTGCTCCATTTAATTCAAGAATTTAGACAAGCACAGCATCAGAAAATACTCACCAGTGCTGGCACATATCGTTGAATTGCGGCCAACATTGCTGCATGCCCCACTGCAGTAACCTACAGGATACATTATATGGCTCAGTTGCAATGTATATTTACGGTACATCAGTTGATCCCCAAGAGAAACACCGCATACAGGGAAAATTTTATTTCCCTTGTAAATCTCTTCTTTAAGATCAATGAAAATAGGTATAAATGAAAGAATGAAATATTAATGAGCTTCTATCCTCTAAAAAAGGGGGATGATGTTTTAACATAATATACATAGCTAAAAATAGATCATGTTTCATTTAGTTGGACAATGCTTTCATAATGTACATCACTATGGAAAAATTAAACATGATGCAAGTAATTTACTTTTGCAATTGATACATAGTTGGTCTTTAATATACACAATGGTTTTAGTTCCTTTTCAGTAAGCCATCGATGATAAACTAATAATGTGAAAGAAAACAGAAACAAAAAAGTAGCACACAAACTCAAAAAGGACAAGAGTATGAGATTATTAGAACTTACTGGAAGGAGCATCAGAAAACCAATTGGAACTACTGATGCTAGGTCAGTCAAAGTTCTTCTAAGTGCTTGCTTTTCTTTCTCTGTCAATTCATCTCCTATGAGGACCCTTCTAAGTAACTCAGAAGCCGCAGCAACATCAATAGCTAGAAGCTGAGTCCCTTGCAATACATCCTGCTTATTCATAACATTTTGCAAGATTATAAATTGACATGCTGGTAAACTAAAGAAAGAAATAAGAATTTAAATTTAAGAGCAATTTTAAACAGAAGAACACCATCAAGTTGAAGACAATACAAGTTTGGCTTCTGCAAGTTACTTTAATAAATTCGTTCCAACTTACACAAAACTTATGCATTCAAATAGGGAATAAATGCAGAGAAGGAGGCCCTCACAACAGAAATTGGAACAATTTCAATTTCAAAATGCTATTGAAAAAGATTTTACACACTCCAAACAAGTCTCTAAGATAATACACATCCTAAGAAACAGAATGCCATTGATTATTTTGTGAGGGCCATGGCTCCATTTATGGATGATACCATAGACCTTTGAGTCTTTTGTCATATGAGCATAAAAAAGACGGTTAAATTTTGTACCAAACCAAGAACTTGACAAAAAGAAGTTTTCAAAACATTTGAATTCATAAAAGGAGAACCCCAGTTCATGAAGGTGTATTAACGGCCGTGCACTGCAAACGCCGAAAAGGTGGAGCAAGGGAGTACCTATGAACGAAAGGAAGCATAAAGCTGATGGAACCTCCTGAACAACTTTTATAAATGCCCTTTATAGAACAGAATAGGCAAGTATATAATGTATGTAGAAGTCTGTGTGAAATGCAAAAGGTCAAAAGTTGCAGGTCAGAACTAATCAGGTGGTGAAGTTACCACCTGATGTGTTCCACACATCCACTCACTACTACATCTCAGTTGAAATGCGGAATGTATCTGAAGGTTTGTCTAAGCTCATTAATCTGATTACTAAGTACACACCAAGCCTGTCTAGACTCGTGAAATAATATCCTATAGGACCACAAATTAATATTGCCTAATGAATAGCTGAGTGCTATAGGTATATTATGTTCATACATACCGTACTCGTTTCTTTAAGCTTATCGAGTGATTTTTCAATAATATTTTCTTTCCTAGCCCTGATCAATCCAGCACCTTCAGCTTCCTTAGCATAACTGGCACTGTCATCTGTCATCTTATTATCCTCCTGTAAAACAAATGCATGGAATCACTCTAACTCATAGTGTAGCTAAGTAACAGCCTCAAAGATAAGCATGTCGGTAATTCCACAAATATGCCATACACATGTATATTGAGTTATGTAAGTTTATCCAAGTAATGCCAAGGCACCAAGTATATTTGGAGGCTGATTAACTATACTCCTAGATAGGTTCATCTTCCCATCGGCCATCCATCGATATCTAGACCACTTAAAGTGATGATTAACAATCATCTAAGACAAGAAAAAAGATGAGCACCTGGAACTAAGCTCAAACATGTTTTTTTTCAAGGGAAAAACTATCTTACAATCGATTTATAAATAAAAATAATAATGTTCTTGAACTTGGGTCTGAAGTTACCAATAAATTACCTGCTAGAGAGAATTGTGAGTTAAGGATTCAGCAGTCGTAAATCATTCTACCGACTATTCGACATAGACGGATGGGCAAATGATGTCTGTTTGGGGGATACAGAGAAAAGCATTGCATATTCACTTCACAAAAAGCTGTTCAAGGACTTGGAAAATCTACTATTTGCAGATTTTTTCACTCCAGTTTGCATTTCCTCTTCTACTAATAAAATCTTCTTTTTTTTACCTTTTTTTTAATTATTTTCAAGTGGCTGTCCTCAAGCCTAGTGAATACTGAATATGAGGACCTTGATTTCAGTGGATAAATTAGAAAATTATATTTACGCATTTTTTCTTTTACTATAACTTCTATAAGCAGGATTGCTTCAGAACCAAATTTAAAAAGAAAATAGGAAAAAAGGAGGGGGGGGGGGGGGGCAAAACGGGGATATGTTAATACTCCTGCTGAGAAGGCTAAGAGGCACCTCTTCATTTTCAGAACGGTCAGAACTTTTTTGAACTCGTCTTTCAAGTTCTATAAGCTCATTCCTTAGAAGTTCAAAACGTTGAATTTCATTTGAATTTGAGTCTGCCACACCCATATTGACAGTTTCCAGTTCAGAAAGTTCATCCTCCTGCATACAAAAAAACTTCATAACTGTTTACTCACGATGAGCATAATACCTTTTAACACCACATATTCAGACGCACATGCTGAGTAAATCTAGAAATAAAAAAGGGTAGAAATAACAAGAAAGACGCCTTTAAAAAAGATGAACATACTATATGTTGTCAAAAAAAAGAGGACAGGGATATGGAATCCTTGTTGTTATTACAAGTAAATTATTGTAATCTCATGAAAACAATTTCTTGCAAAACGACTTGGAGCAAATGTTAATAGAACCACTGTTGCAGTTCAAGGTCAGGATAAGAACGTGTGTATAATATCAAACGGTTCAAGCATTGACTTACTTATCTCAAAGTCATTGTACAATTGAGAAAAGCTACATCATTTGCATTCCTTGCTATCTTAATCGAATAAGGAAAGGCAATTCTAACATAAAACGTTTCCATGCTACGCAAAAAATTCAAGTACTCATGACTTTTAATGTATCAGCACTCCATTAGAGAGCAGATGAAGAAGAGAGACTAAAGCAATCCATAAGATTCAATAGAGATAATATTTGAAGCACAAATTGATGGTCAAATGATTTGACAATAATCGACATAAATGCTGGATCCCTTGGATCTTACACAATATGTTTTACACCAGGCTGACTCGTTTTTAAGTTTTCTTTATTCTTTTTGTCATTAAAGGTTTTCTTAATATTAATATATGTGACTAGTTTAAGCTTTAGTAGTTTTTACAAGTCAGGTAGTAGTTGAAGTGAAGGCACAAAGAAAACGAAGGTTTAAGGAATAAATTATAAAATCTTGCATATAATGATTGCATTTATGCTTGATACAGTGTAATGTGTGTTAGACATTAAGATAAATAAATAGTTTGTAGGCATACTTCTTAATCTGTAGAATTTAAAAATATTTAAACGAAATAGTTACATTTAAAAGAAAGTATATATTTTGTGCTAGTGTGTTTCTACAATATGCAGTACAGTGAGGGACATCGGATGTCAACCAGGTTGATCTAATTTCAGATGACCTGGCATTACCTATGCTAAGAATCAAAGGTTCAAACAATGTACAAAAAATCCTTATCGGCAATGTCTGATTTTGAAAATTACTACTGGAATTGAATCTTTTATGTATCTAAAGGAGATCAGAACTCAATGTGCCAAACATTTAAATTCAAGATAAATGATGAGCTAGGGTCATCGTAAGGCATACACTTCCATCGGCAATATATGGACCAGGGTCAGACTTCCTGCTTGGACGGCGTAGAAGAAAGCTCCATAATGTACCGGGATTACCAGCAACTCTGGAGAAAAACACAACATACATATAATTAAACCAAATGCAGAAAATAGCAGGTTTGACATCTAAGTACATGATCCCAAAATTATCTAATTACGTCAAATACCTGCTGCTCCTGTCCATATTTACGCTATTACTCTTACTGCCCTTGCCTCTAGAATACTTCCGCTGCTTGCTAATAGAAGACGACGAAGGATTATCCTCATCTACCTAGCATCTCATACAAAAGCACTAATCAGATAAAGGTCAAGTTGAGAATCAGATCCTTGAAGAAAGCTTGTTCTATAAGCTAGTGCAAAACTGTAGACCTAGGGACTCATTACGACAACAGAAAATTCTGGTATCCATTATCTCTACCATAAGTAAAAAAACCACGTAAGGGAGCAGTATATGCATACTTGTCAAAAAGCAAGCATCCTAATTCCTACGTAATGCAAAGCCTAGGAAATTAAGATTTTTCAGTTCCTCGATATGAATACATCACCACATATTCTTTAAAGTTTAATCTAAAACTTTTTTAACAGCATTATGAGTAAAACAATATTTCATAACCCCAAAACATGAGAAAATTACCTGCAAATGGAAGATCGATGAATGCAAAGTGAAGAAAAATGACTCTGCTTTAACAATTACAACCACGGCCAAGAAAGATGTTTGTAACTTTGTTTAGGTCATCAAAGAAGTAAGACTTCTTAAAGCATATAACTGTGCTAAAAGCCAATCCTAAACCAAGACCTCAATTGCACGTTTAGGTCAGAAGATTTTGACCAGGACCTCAATTGAGATCTAGTCCAGCATATAGATAGCTGCTATGAGTGGTGTGATCTAACAGTTATTGCAAGCCATTTAAGAACTTCACTAATATGAGAGTCATAAGCTCAGTGACCGCAAACCTTCAGCTATCAGACAGACCAAAAAGTAGACTTGCTGCGAAAAAGAAGAACAAGTCAAAAGGAGGGCATCAAATTTCAGGACACAGATTGAGTGACTACCTATCTGCTGCTGGTGGACCCCTGGCCAGTTGGCCAGGTTTGCTACTCAAACACACAAGGACTCATTCACATCTCTTCACTTGTAAAACTTTCCATAAACTGGAGAAAAGGTATTAAACAAGCCAAACTTGTTAAACTATGGGTTCAATCAATTGCCTAACTACTTGGCAAATAAATCTGCTACTTGAACCATGGTCTTGGCATAACATCTTGTGATTAGCTTTTATTATATCTTCTCACAAACAAAAGTGATATCAACCTCAATGTCTTAAATAAACTCATGAAAAACTGGGTGGATGCAATTGCATAGTGGCTTGACTGACATCTCACAATTGTGTGGGTATTGAGTCATCACATCAAGCTCACACATGAATTGTATAGAGTATTACTATAGAAAAGGTAAACGGTACAGTACAGGAAGACCAATTGATAAATGGGACGGACCTCACAACTAAGATATAAAAATTATATACCAAATATGGTGTTTTTGGTTAGGGATTTAAGGAGATAAGTGGGTTCATCCATCAACAGGGAAGATGCTTCTTATTGGGTTCCGAGGTATAAGGGTAAAGATGCATAGGTCCTACAGCATTATGATTGCATTGATATTCTTTGAAGTCGATGGATAGGCCCATCGATGCGTTGGGTGTCCTGACCAGCCCTATAAACAAAGGTCTTGGGTTAAAGGATTAGGCACTAGGGCAGTGCAGGGTTTAATTTTCTAAGGTCCAGTTAAATTTTACAAGCCTTCTCAGGCTCTACTTGTAGCCTAACCAGAAATATAGAGAGAAACAGAGAATTAGAGAGAAAGTAGAGAGAATTTGGGAGGAAGGAGTAGAAAATCGGTGATTCTTCACTGAGTTCGAGAGAGAGAGAGAAAAAATAAAGAGGAGATAGAAAAAAGCTAAAGATTCTCAGTTACAACTATTTATAGAAAGATATTGCTGAAAAGTAAAGCTTTTAGCATTACTACCTTTCATTACTGAATTCATAAAGCTTGTAGAATAATTCTCAGTTATTTGCATCAGTAGCCATAAAGGAGTATAAGTATATCTAAGATCACATATACGCCCATGAATCACTTATGAAAAATGATCAGGTAGTTCAACTTTTACAATTGATGGAAATTGTTAGACAAAACCTAAAAAGTCCAGGAATGAAAATCAGGAAATTACATAATCAAACCTACTTAACTTGCCCATTCTTTTTCATTAATACTGTTTCTAGTATGAAATGGTACGATAAATCATTTTGGCGAAAGTTTGTTATTCAGCCAGTTAAATGTCTCAATACAACAGATTACGTGATTCAACAACAGAAGCTGCGCTTTGTAAGTGCCAATTTATGATAATATATCAAACAGAAACACTTTTCATGTAAACCCTCTAGAGTCTTATGTAATCCTAAAACAGTTATCAATGAAAGCTCCCTTTTGTTTTCTTTGCAATTTGTCAGCTCTAGAATGTTTCATTAGTAACTATTAGCACTTCCCACTAAAATATTTGCACTTTCTTCAACTCAAGAATAATGAAATAATAGAACAATCCGCAGGTCAAAGATTTCCACAATTAACTGAATAGAACCCAATTTTGTGAATTTTTACCAATTGATGATTTAAATAAATTCATTAAACTCAAAATCCAGCATAGATACAAATTTTGATTTAACAAAGTATTTCTTGATATTCCATTCCATGAGTAATGCCTGGCACTAGGATTAATGATATATACGTTTTGATAATCTAATGTGTTTGTAATAACAAAAAAAAGGAAATAAGAAACTTGGCATGTCAACAAGTCGGTTCTTGCAACAAAACCATATTAGATATTAACCAGTACTTGTACAACTTCTGAAGAACGTAACTCTATATATATTGCAAAATCAAATGGATTTATAATGTGAAGAGGAAATGAAAGAATTATGGAATTCACAGAGTAAAATTGTTTGTGGGTTAGTGTGATTAATTAATCTAGAAACATACCTGCTGAAGAGAAGCTGCCTTTGCTCTGAAAGAAACCTCAAGAAACTCAGCCTCCTTTTTAAGTTTCCTAATCCTCTCTAGATCAGAACAAGCAGCTTTTAAATGCTCCTTCCCAGAACTGCTGCTTGAAACATGAAGCTCCTGGAGTAATTCTTCCAACCTTATCATAGCTTCTTCAACATTCTCTAGTGCCTGAAAGTAAATGTGAGTGGTACTTCACCATCAGAACAAAAAGTTTGAAGAAGAAGAATATAGCATACAGAGTGCTTCAACTATGAACTGTAAAATTAGTCACACTAGAAGCAACAGTTTTTCTTTGATAAAATTGGTGAAAAGAAGAAAAATCAAAGGATACAAAACAACTAGCATAATTTTATAGCTTTGTACAATCTTAAAAAACATCAAGATGTATACTCGATCGGTATGTGAACCACTCAACTAAGAAGCTGAATGATTCTATCATAGTCATTACATTCGTATGGGTACGGTTAAGATAGAATTTTTTTTGTAGTGAGCGAGACCAATGAAGTGATGCAGATGCAAATTTATATAGAATCATATTACATACAGTGTATGAATACAATTCACCAGTTTCTATTTCAGCTTTATCGATCTAGAAAATAATACGGTGTCAATAGTGAGTTTCACAAGAGCCTACAAATACTGTGATCAGAAATAATAGTTCAGACCACACAACCAAGTAAAATTATATTCTTGTATACAGAAATGCCATTACCTAGTATTAATACAATCCAAAACTGCCACGTACATAGTTAAACTTGGCCATTTGTTAGCAAAATGTGGCTACCTATTAAAGTTCTATAATTTCAAGAATGATTGCAGCAAGAAATGGTCCTTCAATCTGCCATATGAACAACGAGGGGAACGGTTTGATACAAAACAAGGAAGTTCAAAAATAATGAAAAGAAGTGGACAATTTAGAATGTGTCCAATCATCACTAATGAATAACTGTCTCAAATCATCCTTGTGCTTGTACAAGCTTTGAAGGTTCAAAAAAGATGTAGTAAATCGGATGACTCCCGATATCACAAGGTCCCTTCCATTTGTTTTGCTCCTCATCGCATCAAGAAGCCGATCATGTCTATAAATGAATGTTGATATTTTTCTTGCCCTCCCGATTGTAGACTTAAACTATTTCAAATTGTCTATGTCTAGCATAAGGTCTAGGCAATGGGTTGCACATGGTTTCCAGAATAAAGTAAGTCTCTTCTCGATTAAAATCTGACCAACTGCCTTATAATTGGAAGCATTGTACGTCACTACTTGCACAACATATTTGGACCCAATCTCTTTGATCTTCCCATCAAGCAACTCAGTCAACAGATCCCATGAAATAAGTCCCTGCATGAGTATTAGCAAAAAAAATTATTAAGTGTCGGTCTCTTCTGTCTGTCCATCCGTCTGACATAAGAGTGCAACCGTATTGCTTTCAAGAAGTTTTGTGCTTCTCCTTCAATTCCTCCCTAAAAGAGGAACTCTCAACTCGTGATACGAAGGAAGCTTCAAACCCGACCTATATTGCCCGATAGCCTCTATCATCATCTCAAAACTTCTTGAATTTGCTGCATTAAAAGGGATGTCATTCTCATAAAACCAGTTAGCAATGTACATGTGAACTTTGTCTTTCTCTTCCGGTGACCTAAGACGATTTTCCAATGTTGTTTGACTAAGACCTTTGCGATGCCTTTCGTCTACAACTTCTTCAGGAGATTTCCTAAGATGAGTTTCAATTGTCTTTGGTTGTGACTGTGGCTTAGGGAATTGAAATACACTTTTCATCCTTTTAGATGCAGTCCCATAATTTGGAACAGCTGCAGATGAAGCATTGGAAGGAATATTAGATGACTGAATTTCTTCTACTTCGTCACTATCATCAAATTGAATTGGCTTATTCCTTTTGTTACTCATTATAGTTTGATGCATCTCGTTTACAGTTTCTGTTGTAGTTCGAGGACACTTAGACACATCACCATACCCACCGGTATGTTGTTTTGAATCTTTTGATTTCTCCATGAACCTTTTTCCCCACAGAGTATGCATTGAACGAGATTTTTATCGTTCAATTCTGGCCAAAATGCATATTTCTATCCCGGATCCTTAGACTTGGCCTTTCTTTTAGGATTCTTACTTGAATCATAACTCTCAGCTCCAGAACTTTCCGCCATTTAACTATCTACAAAATACAATTACACAAACAAACAAAACATTGTAATTGTAAATTGTAATAATAAAACAAGTAAACATAGATGGCTCCTGCAATTTTTATTTACTTACTACTTATTACATTATTATAATTTATACACTAAATAAGTTGTCAAGTATATACTATTATAATGTATACATATGTAGTTTAGGCCAGGAAATGCTTTAAAAGAAAATATCCATCATATTTAAGAACTAAGATACTGCAGCAATAAACAATAAACAGAGCTAAAGCAGTCGGAGGCTCAAAGCATATAAACAATAAATAGGCAGCCACACACAAGCAATAAACAACAGAGTAAATCCAAAGCATAGCCAGAGCAGAGCCTCCAATAAATACTCACTTTCCATTGGAAATGATTTATTGAACCACAAGTTTACAACTTTTCATCCCACCTCTTTTTAAACAACGTAATACTCCTATTTCTTATGATTAACATTGTGTTATGACCAATTGAAGGAAAATAAAAATAAAAATACATATCACAAAGCACAACACATACATATTTATTTTACTCAATGCATATCACAAAGCATAGCACATACCATGCTATAAACTCACCCCTTTTCGTAAAATTCACTCTCAAAACATAAAATATCCAATTTATAATACATAATTATACCCCTTCCTTTTTGGGTTTTCAACAATTCAGAGTAGAGTAGAAGAACCGAAGAAGATTAGAAGAAGAGAAGAACCAAAAAAGAAGAATAGAAGAAGACGTGAAAAAGAGAAAACAACAAAAACAGAGAAGAAGAGAAGCATACATGTAAGTCGCCGGAGTTCCGAAGTGAGTCGCCAGAGAAGAAGATCGATTGGGTCTGCTCTTGCCTCTTTTCGTTACTCCCTCTCTGATGTTCCGAAGTTGTGAGGGATCGATTAGGTTAAGTCGAACTTAAGGCTTCTTCTTTTTTACCCAGTTCAGCTTCGGGTTGGACCAAACCCGTTACGGCAAGTCGACTGCTTATCAATATAGCCGTCCAAGTCGTTCGCCAGTCATCTAAGTCATCCAAGTCGGCTGCTAAGCACTCGACTATCTGCTCTCCCACCAAGTCGCCCTTATGTCTTGGAATTTTTTACCGACTTAACGCTAGTCAACGACTTGACAAGTTTGCGCTCAATAATCAGCTAACACTTGATCCAGTTTCCCTTTTTAAGTTTATCGAATTTCAGTGTTCTAAAAAGCGGCCTAGGCACTAGGGCCCCCTGGCGTCTCACCTAGGCCAAAAAATCCCTTCAAGAAATTAGGCAGGGCCTAAGCGACCTAGGAGGGCAAGTAGGCCTAAATCGTTTAGGTGGCAAGGTTTTTTTTTAATAACTAACCAAACCAGATTTTGATATATTTATTTTTCTAATGATTTACCATATTCATAATGTAGGTTGTAGCATATCAAATCACAACAAGAAGTGAACAAGCTCAAGTCGAAATGGATAATTTTATTATAGTTGTAATTTCTTGAACTTGTACCAACTTCAAATTATATAAATGATGATACATTTGTAATATTTAACTTTACTCAATATAATTCTTAAATTTATGTTTAGTTTCTTAAGTTTTAATATTGAATTGAATTCTTGAAATTTTAAATTTTATTATTTAATAGCATAGTTTTCTGCGCCACCGAAGTCATGGCGAAATGCAAGCTGCTGGACGCTAAGCAACAATAAGGCGCATCGCTTACGTCCGTGTAAAGCCGACAAGTCGTTTACAATGTGCAATTTATATATTATTTATTTTACTTAACAAGTATATTGACAATAAAATTTTATATACATTAAAACTCAAAACATAACACTATGGAATAACATTAAAGGCATAATTATCATAATACTTATCAATAACAATCCAAAAACAACACACTTGATATTAAAAATTAGTAAAAGAAAGAAGAATTCAACAAACACCACATAGAAAATAAAGTTGCAACCAACCATCACAAATATGTAGTCTAATAACTAATAAAACACCACCATAGCAAGCCAAAATAATGTTTGACTCTACACACTAGTCTAGAAACATCATTCAATCAAAATCATCATAAAAAGGTCATCTCCATCTCTTCCATTTAGAACTACTCTCATTCAAAGGCGTGGGTGGTGGTCTTTCTCCAAAATCATCCTCCACATCTTCATCATCATTTGAATTCTCTCTCTTCATCAACTTCATTATCGGAGTCTGAATCCATCAACCTTGATTCCCTTGAAGTTGAACCACCACCACGCCGAGAGTATGTCATTAGATTATTACTAGTATTAGCACGAGCACTCCTTGAAAGATTGCGACCCTCAAGCGTGTTGGATGCACCGGTTGCTCGATCCACATCATTCCATGTAAGATCCCCCCAGGATGAACAACATCGGCATCATTATCGATCCATTCATTACCCCATTCAAAGTCATCAATGACTAATGGATCAAAATTATTGTCAAGTTCACGCCTCTTTTGGAACCTTGAGTCGATCTTTCGATTGTATTGGACATACACCAAGTCACTCAATCGTTTGTGTTCTAATCTATTCCTCTTCTTCGTATGAATCTAAAATAAATAGAACAAAAAATAATAATATTAATGATAAAATTTTAATAATAGTGAATGATTTATTACTTTTGAAATTTGAACTAACAATAGAAAGTACTTACAAACTCAAATGTACTCCAATTGCGCTCGCAGCCGGAAGAACAACAGAGGCCTAGAATTCTTTTTGCAAACGGAGATAGCTCAATAGCCCGCACTCCAAAAGCATTCCACCAATCAACTAGAAAACATTTAAAAGAAATATAAATATTTTTAAAGGGAGGAAAGGAAGAATGTATATAAATTATAATCATAATTTAGCTTTTATATATTTATATATATTTGAATATCGTCGACGAGGATTCTTTATTTTCCGTTGCCTAATCACCATTTCTCTTCCAAAAGTATCTCAAGAAGCATCATGGTTATCATTAGATTGCTTATTTTGTCTAGCAAATCTAACTTTCGGGCACCATGTTTGCAAGAACGTCATTGAAGTCATCTCGTAAAGCATTAGCAAACAACCGAATGCGTTCTCTTTGATATCAAAGTACTTGCGGATTGAGAACAACGCGACCCGTATAATTTTTTGCTCCATTTGATTTTCCATCGCCATTGAACAATTTTAATTACCTTCTTATAGTCTTTGTTTGTTATCAAATGCATCTTTGATTTTTTCTTCGCGCATTCCATCGCAGTGAATAACTTCCGCATAGCGGGCTTCTCATCACTATCGACAATCCTCAAGACTATAAAGAAGTGGGCATGGCGCTTTAATGCAATCCTCAACAAGATGCCAAAATGTTGTTGAAATAACGATCACATACTTTCTTCCCCGCTTGATGGCAAAACTTTGATTTTGACCAATCCTCGATGAACAAATGCCTCGATGCATCTTTATTCTTGTACAAACTCTGCAAGGTGAGGAAAGTCAGAGCAAATCTAGTAACTGCGGGTCTCACAAGATCCCTCTCATTCGTTTTCTCCTCATCGCACTAAGAAAACGACCGTGTCTATAAATGAATGTTGTAATTCTCCTTGCATTTGTGATTGTGAAATTTGAAATTGCTTCAACTTGCTTATGTCCTCTAACATACAAAGGTCAAGGCGCGCCGAGCGCACAAGGTGTCCAAAACAGTGTAGGTCTCCTCTCCATTAGTCTAAGAAATTAACCGATAAGCCTTATCTTGACAGACCAAAGACACGACATCTAAAACGGGTATGAAGCACCGCACATGAATCTCCTCTCTTCATTATCAAAGCACCAAAGACATGATATATCTCTTCATTATCAAAGCACCATACACGACATCTCAACGAGTAGTACCGAGCCATGACCTTATCCAACAACAGTAGCGATCTCTTGGCCAAACCATAGACGGATCTCGAACTCCCTTTTTCGATCCGAGGCCGGATCTCGAACTCCCCTTTTATCTGGGTTAATCCCCTTTCGATCTGTTTGGTTGTGGTGAAGATATTGAAATAAAAAGAAATTGAAGGAAGATCCTGAGGAATTAAATAGCGATTTCTTCTCCTCTCTTCATTATCAAAGCACATATTTTTACCAAGCTAGCGAATTGTGTATGGATTAGTTATGATTTCAAAGATATATATCTTGTGGATTTTGAGCTTATGACTAGTGAATTGCGAGAGATTTGTAAATCTAGTAAATTGATTTATTAACCGAATAATTAATTCGGTTATTCGGTTATCATGTATTTTCTTTAGTTAGTTGTTCGGATATTCAAAAGCAATTGCAATTTCGGTTTTCGGTTATAACCAAAATGTTTATCCGGTTCGGTTATTAACCGAATGCTCACCTACCTCAAACAACTTTCAATTTGTTTGGCTCGAAGCGCTTGTTATGTCTCTCTCTCTGACTTCTTGAGTCTTCCTTAGAAGTGCTTCAACCGTCTTAATTTTGGAATTGAAATACAACATTCTTCCTTTTAGAAGCCATTCTAGAACTTGGGATAGTGTTAGAAGAAGTATTGGAAGCCATGGTTGGATGAAGCGGATGATTGTTCTTCTTGCACTTCTACTACATCATCATCATCATCATCATCATCTAGCTCAGCTCGAGTGGCTTGTTCCTCTTTCTACTATTCAAAGCTGCTTGCATCTCCCCATAAATTTCATTTGTTGTTTTTTGGACACTTTGCTACATCTCCATAATTTTCTATTAGATGTTGTTTGAGCCTTTTGATGCCCGAATGACATTTCTTCCCACAAAGTATACATTGCGACGACATCCTTATTACTTAAATCCGCCTGATATCCATATTTCCAACCCGATCGTTCGATTTAGCTTTTCTTTTAGGGTCCTTCGTTATATCATAATTATCATTTAGAACTTCCGCAAACCATTTTCTTGCCTACACAAAAAAAATATAAGACAAACATATATAATATAATATTTATATAAATTCACAATCTCATAATGCACCCACAAGGCCACAAATATCTCACGCCTTTAATTATTTTTTATTATAGATTGTTAATAACTAACGCTTCCATTAACTTATTATTTTGATTTATTTTCCATGGATAAATGTAAGATAAATATAAAAAAACCCAGTTATAATAATTATATATTATATAATTATATATATATATATAATTATATATATATATAAATGTACTAAAATAAATAATCATGCCTAGACCTAAAAAATAAAGGCGCCAAGTACAAAAGGGGAAAGGGAAGAGGGAGAAGAGGGAAGAGGGAAGAGGAAAGCGAGCAGAGGGCACTCGGCCGTACACTGCCCTAACTTCTTAGCTTACCCCTCTAAAGCTTTGAACGCCTCTACAGGTCTCGCCTCTGTCGTCAGTCGCTTAGCCTCTCTCTCGAGCTCCCGATTGGATCGTCGATCGAACTTTTCTTTAAGGTTAGCTTCGCGCGGCTTTTTTTTTAACATTTCGATTTTTTTGTCCGAACCCAAGTGACAAATTCTTAAATACTTTCAATATTGCATCAACCTCTTAAAACTTATGGTCTTAAATAGAATAGCTAGGTCCATTCCCACTGCCAATACTAATGATCAGTAATTGCTAGTTGACTGAAAACTCCTTTCCACACCATTTTCGGATAAAATATTAAAATTGGCTTAAATCAACAGACTACATTTATCCCTTAACTTGCTTATTCTCATTGCAACATATCTTTTTTTATGGTCTTAAGTTGGCTGGTAAAAATCAGACAACAAAGTCAAACATTGGATGCCCAATGCTTCATTCTCCACTCATATAAAAGAAAAAAAAATCAGAGAAAGGAAAAGTAAATGCAACTTAAATAATTCATAAAAGCCAAAAACTCAAAAAGAACACATATTTCAAAAAGAATTTACGTAAACAGATAGACTACCTTATCAAAAGAATTTAGCTCTTTTCTGGGTCCAGTCCTCATAGCAGATTTCTCAGCAGTGTTTTCAATCATTTGATTCCTGCACCAAAATTAATTGTCCAAGTAAATTAATGTTCAACTGAATCATTCATCCAATTAAATTTGAAGTTATGATTTGCTGTAGTTCACTTGTATTAAGAACGCCTTTGCAATATAAATGCATAAATTTTGGAGATTCCAATTGGATCCAAATGATATATATTAGGCTCGTGTTTGTGTCACTTCAGTACTCGTGCATGATTCCAACTGGATCCAAATGATATACACACACACACACACCTTGTTTGTGTCATTTCATTACTTGGTGGCAATTAAATAACCGAGTTCAAATAAATTTAAAGAACTTTTTAAACAAATATAGATTCAAAATAAATAGGAAAAAAACGTAAATACTGATCAAAACAATGCAAATTAAAATCATGCAAGGCAGGTGAAAGGTTGAAAAGAATAGCCAGCATGAACTTTATATAGGTGTAATTTATGTAGATTAATACACCTTTGTATTCTCATATAACCATATAATTTACTTGTTTTGTTATTAAAACTGATATTATAGACACGGGATTCTCATTCTCCTCTTGAACTTTGTAAAGGAGTCTGTCCTTGAACTAAACCACGGTAGTCTAATGCATATGCAGTTAACCAATTATCAATGCCATTAATTCAAATGGATGAGGTACAATATGATTAACACCAAATAAATTGGCCATGATGGTAACAGGATCATATTAAGAAGGAAATGCTATAGCAAGTCAGATAGTTTCAGTTTGAGCAAGTACAGATGACCAACCAGCAAACGAGTTCTAATAATCATATAAAACGCAATCCCGTTACTATCTGTTTACGGTAAGATTTTGTTAACTGTAGTTGACAGGGAATGATATAATGCATGAAAACATAGTTTTAGGGGCCCAGCCATCCTTGCCAAAACAAATTACTGGCACTCCAGGAATCATATTTACTCAAGAGAGTTATGGCTTTTTCTCAACTTAAGAAAAGAAGAGAGAGAGAGAGAAGAGAAAAATTACTGTATACATATCGATCATATTCCTATAGGAACCCCATTTCATATCAAGTTTTTACAGTTAGTCAGGATCATATTAAGAAGGAAATGCTATAGCAAGTCGGATAGTTTCAGTTTGAGCAAGTACAGATGACCAACCAGCAAACGAGTTCTAACATTCATATAAAACGTGAGCCCGTTACTCTCTGTTTACAGTAAGATTTTGCTAACTGTAGTTCACAGGGAATGATATAATGCATGAAAACATAGTTTTAGGGGCCCAGCCATCCTTGTCAAAAACAAATTACTGGCACTCCAGGAAAAATATTTACTCAAGAGAGTTGTGGCTTTTTCTCAACTTAAGAAAAGAAGAGACAGAAAGAGTGAAGAGAAAAATACTGTTGATACATATTGATCATATTCCTATAGGAGCCCCATTATTTCATATCAAGTTTTTACAGTTCGTCATTTCTTACTCTTCTATGGCAAATAAAATGAAAAGTAAAAGCATCAAATTATAGAGTTAATGAAAATTCATATTAAAAGTCTTCAAAAGTTGGTTGAAATATCATATATTACTGTGGCTTGTGCAAGGAAGATAATAGCATATCCTCCAATACCTTGTGGAATTGAAGCTCAGAAACAATGTTAAGTTACAAACTGTTCCAAAATTTCAGAAAGATCTTTTTATCATACCAAATGCTATTCCACTATTTAGTTTTCAAACTGGTATATAACACTAAGCAATTCTCCACCATCATCATTTAGTTTATACAGATATGGTAAATCAGATAATACTAAGCTTTTCAGATACAGACATGTATAGATGTTAGCCAGCCAGCCTTCAACATGAGATTTCCAGAGTCACCACAAGTAAAGTTTTAGACAATCATACATCTGTAATTAAAGTGATATATGTTTTTGCATTGCGGGGATTATAACTTTCTTGACCTTGAAAAATTACTCTCAAATGTATTCTAGTAGACCTCAAAAACATAAATGGTAGATCATTGACGAATTACTAATTTGAAAGTCAACAACACTAAAAGTATCATTAACAGATCTGATCTTTAGTTAGACAGCAAGACTAACATTATCAGCCACATCAAGTGCAATATGTTATGCTCAACTATTTTATTCATAGAGCAGAAAATAGAAAAGTCGGGTCGTGTGTGCATATTTGAGAGACAGACAGACGCAGACAGAGAAGCAGATAATGGACCATGCATCTCTTCTACTCACTTTTGTATCCCCAGTTCTTCCATACTGCCCCGCAACTTTTCGTGCCTGAAACAATGAACATGCAATCAAATGGTTGGATTACATATTTCATACACAGCATTGTTCAAAGATCGATGAATTATTAGTTTAAATACCCTCTAGAAAGAAATCTTGCTGCCTTAACATTAGAAGGGCTCTCCAGCCAGGTACTGTATTTAATAAAGCTCTGAATCCAGTGAGAACAAACATCTAATACAAGGGGAATGGCGTCAGCATTTGGAGGACCTACTCGTTTACTTATGCGGCCATGGGACCTTTTGGAGGTACCAGTGTTACCCGGATAAAATGGAAGCCAGTCTAGCTCTTCACAGACAACCTATGATATGAAAATTTTCAGATTATAATGCCATAAAACTTGCACCATAGATGATATATGCTATGTATATATATGTATGCTAACCTCCACATACAGTTGATAAGAACTTATTGAGGAAAGCTGAGGATAATATAACACACTGCCACCTATAAGGTGCCTGATTTAAAGAGACAAAAAATAAATGAGTACAAGATAATGAAGACTAAAAAAAGATAGTAATAGTAAATAAAGTAAGAAAACTAATCAAGGGAGAAAGATTGTAGATTAAAAGTTATACCTTATGAATCCTTCAATAGGTTCATCTACAACCTCAAAGCCACTTGCATAGAGGAAAGACTGTGTGCTTCTTCCCAAGGCAATAAAGAACCCAAATATAGCCAAATCCCTATCCAACACCTACAGTATACCATCAAGGATTTTCAAAAACAGTTAAACATAATCTAAAAATAAGAGTATCAATCAAAAGAAGAGGTTTAGTAATATGCATGCGCAGCAATCATAACTTTTTTTTTAATAATATAGCAACCTTATGAACACAGTCCTGGCTGGATTCCATTTTCCAGAACTTTCATCATTAGAATGAACAGAATCATATTTATTCATATTTCCATTGCCTTCTCACTAGTGCCATCTTAGCAGACAAACTTCAACTTTAAGATATTCACGCAACCAATTCCCTTAACCAACCAAAACGCAATGAGAGACATTGATGAAGGATGCATAAGCAAGATTTAAAAACTTGGGATTATTATTTAGATCATATTTTGAGTGTCCAAATAGTCTTAGAAATAAACCACGTCTCTTTGTTATAATATTTCTATATTGGGATGTAGAGCAGATATTTTAGCTAGTTAACTATTTAATTTAAAATTGTTTGGGTTACTGTGATAATTTCCTAACTATGATTACTTGTCGTTGTTGACAACTAAGGTTTCTCGAGTCCTATATAATTATCACCACCCAATCTTGTGAAAATGAAAAAAAATAAGAAAATCTTGGACTAGTGGAGTACTTGAAAGGGTGATTTAAACCTTCTTTTCTATTTTTTAGCTCAGCAATTTGTCCTACATCAACATATACCCATGGCACTTTTATGATAGGGAGCTACAATCTTAAGTTAGGGAATGCCACCACACCAGCCCTTTTCTGTCATCAAGACCATTCAGAAATAGGGACCAATCATAAGAGGTTCTACTGGGAAAATTTTGATAGAGATTCTATGCAGTGATCTTGTCAAGGAAGTTATAATCCTAAATTCCTGCATATGTTGCAGCCCTTTTTGCACCAAGATTTGATAGAAAAACAGCAAGGGAACAGGAAGATCAACCAACCAACCATGACCCTTTTTAAAAAGATCCTTTTCCACTGCCGGATCTTTCATTTTTATATATTTTCTTTCTGAATAGAGAAAGAAATATTATTAGAAGTACAAAGATTGCAAGCATAACGGGTAAGTTGGACATTATTCGTTTAATTAGAACCAACCTACCATCTTCCAAAGAGTATCTTCTTCCACTTCGCAAGCTTTTAACCATTTGATGTATGGGCCCATATAGGTTGAACTGAGCACCCAGCTGCAGACCAAGTTAAGAAGTCAAAAAGGCACCAACCTCAAAACCCATCAGCAACGCCAAAGGTGCTAGATTATCAACGAGCCCAAGCAGGAACAAAGCATTCTTCCACACATTAATCCTCCACCCCAACACCACCTTGAAACAAATCAGTACACACCTCTATATCCTGAGCTGCTGGAGGAGATGACAAACTGACACTGAGGCTCCTCCCAACGTGCCTACTGAAAACTACGGATGAAAGAGGACTTCACTACCTTCCTCAATAAGCTACTCAGGGCACCCTCTTTTCCTAAAAACCTCTCGAACTCTCAAAGAAACCGGATGGGATCCATTAATCATCCCTAAAAATCTTGAAATTTCTAGTACGTCAATGTCACTCACCTCTACCCAAACCCCATCCTCTCCCACAAATATAGCAGGACATCCAACACTCATGGTCATAAGCCTTCTCAATGTCTATTTTACGCATTCCCCCTTGGCACATCAGACCGAACCCTATCTTCCATGCACTCATTTGCTACCAAAAGGCATCATGAATTTTAAACACATTAACCTCCGCTCAATCCCCTCCAACCCAATAGGAATGAAAATAACCAATTCTAAAAGTTTAATATGACTCCTATAATCAAGAGGAACCAATGGCAGCGGTCAAGCGCTGCACCTCCCGGAAAGAAGCAATCCTCCTCGCACAACCATCTCCAAGAAATCGTTGATGCTGTGAAAGTTTAAAAACAAGGGGGGCAGTGTTAAACTAAAACCAGACCAACCCAAACCCTCGAAAATGTCAGCCCCCGACCACTGAGATGAGAAAGAGGTGATAAGGCGCTTCTGCAACTACAACAGCAAGAGCAGCAACCATAAAAAAATAGCCGAGCTCTGACGCGCTAGTGAGGAGCCATGTATAGCCAAATGAGACGGCATGTGGGGAGCATTTTATTAAATCTCCTCACTGGACAATGTAAATACTGAGTAACTTCGTAATGTACAGCTACAATATCATTCACTGCATTTCAGCTAGTCTAACAAATAATTCATAATGTTATGTAGTAACTGCTCATAGTCATTTGGCCTTTATTATTTCATGTAGACATAACCTCAGACATATATCCACTAAAGCAAGCATGGAGCTGACCCCATCAACATTTTATCCAGCTGGTAAAACCTAGATTCCCAAATGATTTTAATTAAGACCTTGTTCACAACCTCAAACTTTGACTTCTGTAAAAAGACCACATCAGAAGAGGCCTTTAAAGAAATCTCTTTTTTACCACTTCATTCCTCCTATGACCAATCTCTTCAACTCCCTCAACTCTCTTTCTGTTTGCTAGAACTTACGGTTGGACATATCTCCACCTTCACCTCCTCCCTTAGGGAATTCACAAGGTAAAAACCCAACAACCTCCACTAGAAATCATGAAGATCGCAGTGGTCCACCCTCTCTCCTAGTGGCTTAAGGAAAAGAGTTTCTTTTTATGACCACTCTCAACAAACAACTCAGCAATTGATATGAATATGGAAGCTAAACAAATAAGCATGAGACAAGCTATTGTCTATTTATTTGTATTCTCGCTACCACGCAAATTTGGGACCTTCCCTAGGCAAGGATTGAGTTGCATGAGACTGTCTTCCATAGTATAAATCACAAAAATAGTTGTTTACCATTTTATTAATAATAATATGAATTAAAGTACGACATCAATGTATATTTCATGCTGCATTTGGATTTTGGAACAAGGTTATACTTCAAAAATATAGTTTCACTTTAAGTACTTACTTATATATACAACTAGACATAAATTGAAATTTATCAGATAAGGGTAGAAATACCAAAACAAAATAGTAAATCTGACCATCTTTGCCAGAGAATTCAATGAGGATTTTAAGGCTGAACGACTCTCATGTTAGAAGTAAAACCCCTCCCAATTAATAAGCAAAAGGAGGCACACTTACCTTTATAATTAAGTAAAATCAGTCTATAATCATTCAAAAAACATTGCTAATGAAGTTGATTAAGTACCCTTGCAACCTACCATGAACACTCCAAACAGGGCTTGAACCAGAAATCGTAGATTCATGATAAGTTCAAACAATAACTCCCCAGTCACAGGCAACCTCTTCAAAGTAAAACGCCTATACCCTTTTTACTGATTTAAACAACACAAAAAGCTTCAATACTAACCTCAATACTTTCACATGTTGTAAGTCTTGACCATATTCTCTCCCTATCGATAGCTCGCTGAAGCTGCTTCTGTGCAAGACTCACCCAAAATGCAACCTCTTCAGTTTTCCCATCATTTTTCACTCTACATGCCGCAGCTCGAGGACCAAAATGGACCAAAAATTCTCTCCGTAAACCAGTATCCTTTATAGAATGATAGGCTTGATGTATAGGAATGAATTCAACCAGCATGTCCATCAATCTACCAGTTACATCAGGAACAATGGAAAAGAACTGTGCACAAGAAACTTTTGCTGGCCCAAGTTTTGTGATTGCCGCAATGCAACTTAGTGCAAGCATGAGGAGAGATTTATCACTTGCATTCCCTGAATCCAAGGAGGTTCCTTTGCTCCACCTGGAATGGGGAAAAATTACATCACTTACTAGTTGTCTGTTAGGATGATTATAATTCATGGATATTACTTACACTGCAGTAGCAGCAGTATATCTTTGGTCTTTTTCAAAATAATTCACAAAACTGGTCACCGCTGCTGGAACTTGCTCAGACCAAAACCACTCATAAGCTTCAGGTTGCTTGGCTAACAATTTCTCTCTGATTTCGCTCTCCAATGGAGCAGATTGACGTAATAAACTGCATTAATGCAATAGTTTGAACTTAGAACATACAAACAGAGTATAACTTTTGAACATTAAAAATTAGGGGAAACCAATAACTACTAGATTCTTAGGAATGTCTTAAGTTTTAGTGAGTGGGAGAAATCATCATTCCAATTTTCAATAATTTTATCTTTATCCGTAGGAGTTGCTGTTTATTATTATCGCCGACATCTGAAGAGCATAATAATCTGAAATTCCTTCAATTATTCACTCATCAATCATTCATCTTAAATTTTTGAATTACAAATATATCCAATGTGACATAAACAGTTTCTGTATGCCAAACTTTTCCACCACAGTGTGGAAGGGTAACAGCTATCTGAGAAACTTTCTTTACTCACTTGAGAAGTAAGGCCCATTGTATAAAAAGTCAAAGACAATCAATTCTTCAAGAGTCAAAAGACAATCAATTCTTCATCAAAGCAGAAATAAGATTAATAATGGCTGTCTAAATGAGAAGAAGTTGCCTTATCTGCAACATTAATTTGACGATAACAGACTTATTTTTTGTATTTAATTGAATATCTAGTAAAAAGATAGCAAGAAAACAACTGCGAATTGGAGAAGGCACCTTTGTCTGTAACTACAGAGAGCAAGTTACTAGATAAAATTAGTGTTGTCAAGATTACTACCAAACAATCTTACATGAGGGTTTCACATGCCATAAGGCAAACATGTAAAGAACACAATATGAAACTTTAATTTTATAATGGTGAAATAATCCCAACACTAGCTCTCACTTCCATATCCAATTCCATCTTCCAGCATTACACTAGCTCATGTGTCTTCATAGTGCATTTAATAAAATATTTGGCAAATAATAATAGATCAAAGTACCAAACATGCGTTGATGTCAACATCATGAATAGTAATAGTAATACTAACAAAACAGACAAACACCTAGTACAAGAAGTCAGTTCTAGGCTGGTTGATTGCCTGGCTTCTTAAGTTTATTTACAAAGAGAGCATATGCATTCATCTGTAGATGGAAAAAAATGCTAGAACAATTTTTTCTTTTTCTATTTTAGAAATAAAAATAAGTACTAGACCATAGACCAGAAAGTCTAAGAGAAGAAAGTGACAAGGGTTGTATGAAAACTTAAATGACTTTTTATCTAATATATGTATAAACCAGATGACATAACAGGATTCTTGGAAAGCACTCGCATGAAATAATTCCTGTATCTTAAACAAAGAGTACTACGTCTTTTGTTGGCTTTCTATTCAAATATTAAGGTTTGCAAAGGATAAACAGATATATAAAGTTTTTTCAGTGATATTTTTTCAACATTAAAATTTTAATACTCACATTTATCATTAGAAGAAAATTATTAAAAATAATTATGCGTTGAAGTGTGTCTAATCACCTATGCATAGAATATCCGAGGAAGGAAAAAAATACAGAAGTAGAGGGAGTATATTTTATCAAAATATGATGACACAGAAGTCCTTAGTCCCCCCCAAAAAAAAGCTCGATAAACTTTTATCTTTAAAACAAACTCAACAAACCACTTTTTTAAATAAGTCACTTTTTTTAAATAAAAAAAACGAGCTCAATAAACCACAAACTTATACAAGTCGAAATATTATCTATAACCCGGTGTTACCTCTCATGTGTTACTACTCTCCGTGTGTCCATATAGATGTTATAAGCACTGAAATATCTATTATTCAGCACGAAAAACATAATTCCAAGCTAAAGGCAGAGCCAATATTTCACAAGAATTGCAGAGAGATTATATTTGTTATATTACTTTTTCCATTATTTGGCATCAAACATTCAGTTATAAATTACAGAGAATCTATATTCAAATTACAGGAAAAAGCTTTATATTCAAATCCCGTTAAACGTTAAACATTGTATTAGAAGTAACTACACTAAACATGGATCTTATTTCAAAAAGACTGCAATGTATTACCATTCATAGACTCCAATCATACAAGAAAAATTCATGTTACTCTAGCTACGTAAAACTGGAAATTGATGTAAATCAAATGATTCTAAAGTCATCAAAATCAGATATCATACCTCCTCTGGACAAAAACATTGATATCTCTATCTCTTCCATCTCCTCGGGACGAAATTTCACATCCTGCTTGTAGTAAGGAATACACAGATGCCTGAAGAATTCTATGGTTAGACAACTTTGACAACAATAGACAAAGCAAAATGTGATCATTTTGCTTGTTGTGTTATTCATGTTTGTCACGTGGTAGAACAATAGTATCCATGTTTCTCCAAAAGTAAAATCACTATTGAAAACTCATAAACGCAAAAATGGGCTTCTTCATTATTAATTTATTATTATTCTTATATTCATTAAAGGAATTTTTTTTTAGTTTTACGTTAGAGGATGGGGAAATGGTAGTGATTAGATAGGAATATCCAAATATAAACACATTTGTTGGCCCAATACAGGTAGCACAAGAAACAAGATTTAAGGATATTGTAGGACTATCAACCAATCAAACATTAATGCTGATGTCGCAAAGAGACTTAGGAGACCATAATAAAACAAATTGATAAATTAAAAAATTCATACTGTTAAAAACTTAAAACCTATCTGGCATATGCAGAATGTGGCTCACCGAAAACTAAATGATGACAATGTCTTGGAAATACATTGTATGTGTCTCATTTTTAACAACAATAAGGAGTCACATATAAGCTTTGACAGTGTGTAAAAAATAACTGAAAATGCATGGTCAGTGATGAACCTGATAAGATAGTGCCTTAATCCACGAATTTTTATCTACACCAAGCCAGGCAGTTGAAAACCAAGATATTTTTGATAGCGAGATCCTTTCTTCGATTGCCAATTCAAATAATCTTGCCGCGTCATGCAATGTTTGGACAAGTCCAGTGTTATAATCTTCACTTTGCAATGATTGATCGAACTTGACTTTCATTTCCTCAACGTCACTACCACTACTAGGTTGGGGACTCCCATTGACGGTTATACCATCATCAGCAGAAACAAAGGGCAACAAATGTTCCATCCTTGTTGATTTACTAAATGTTAAACAGTGTTTCTTAAATTCCACCAATTTGCAACTAAGACTGAGATTATCATTATATAATAAAGAAAGCTTTACGTGGCATCTCTTCCTTGAATAACCACGTATGAATAGTATGTGATCCAAGCCAACAACCCTTTTGTTGAAAAAACGGGTTCTAGTTGGTTTTCGTGAAAACCATGGATTTGAAGAACTGCATATACGAAGTAATGGAATGACTTAATGAGCCATAAGTGCAAATTCAAATGCTTGATTGAATTAGGAAAATATTGAGATTGCAGGAGATCCCAATAGCAGTTGTCAACAAAAATTAGTTTGCTAGTTATGATGTTGAAACTTATCACCAATCAGCCCAAAAACACAGAAGAACTGGTCTAAATTAATTAAGAGATTCTACATGTATTTGTTCATTCCTATAATCAGTCAAGATTCTCAGCTGACATTAAGTTAGATTTAGATTTTTCTCCATACACGTACTTCTAAATTCTAGGAGCAAATTTGTAGTGCAATTTAAAAAGCCACAGGAATACCAAGGTTTGGTTCAAATTTGTGAGAACATATTTTACTGATGCCAATGATTCATTTTGACTGGTGGTTGATGAAAAGATTTTGTAATTTTCCATAAATAAAACAATTGTGAGCAAGGGAATTGGAGCCCAAAGGGGAAGTCACAAGATACAATCTAGTCATCTAATTGGCCTGCAACATAATAAATTCCCATTTAATATGTAATCCTAAACAAATTCCCATTCACTTGTATTTTACTCTTGTAGATCATGAAATCACTCTCCTATGTGTCCTAGATACAGGAACACAGAGTATGCATGCGATGCGGCACAAAAGCAGGACACTGAAACCTACAAACTATCGAAAAAGCATAACAACATATTCCTATAGCATAACAGAAATATATGATGGCAATTTAACAACAATTGTTAGCCCCAAAAATAAAAATAAAATCTTGAGGAATATTAGTCAAGAATTGAGATAACCTGGAAGAAACGAAGCTCTGATGATGTAATTTGACTGACATTGATGAGAGAGAAAATTAGTGAACAAAATATTGAGATGGCATGCGAGGGGAATTGAAGGTGAATTTTGTAGAAATCAATTTTGGGGAGAAGTTGTGTTGTGGGAAAAAGGATAGGGTAGGGGGTTGGCGTGGAGGGTTTATCCGTCGACGTGGTGAGACGACTAATCACATACCGTTTGCGTTTGCGTATTAGCATTGTGACTTGTGAGTTAGTTCAGACTTCAGAGTTTTTGTGATGCTGCGGGTGTATATCAGTAACGGATTGATCCCTTGGCTGCTTATAATATGTTAAAATTATGTAAAAATATTAAATTTTTTATTATAATATTATATACTATATGAAATATAAATTAATGAATAAATATATACAGACAGAAAAATTAAACAAGTTAAGAACAAAATTGATTTTATTCTAGCTTCCGTCTGATTGATAGACAATTAGTTTTGATGTGAGAAAGAAAATTGTCTTATTTTTAATGGAACTTAGAAATTACATTTGATTGTAAGTTTTGGCTGGGAAAAAATCGAAATTAATTAAGATAGATATTATTTTTCAAGATTTTGTAAGTTTTTTCTTATAATAAAGATTTAAAACTCATAAGCACAGTGAGAGTACTACTTAAAAATTGTGAATTAAAAAAATAAAATAAAACGTTTGAATTCTAAAAACTCCAAATCCCAAAGCTAAACATGAACTTATAAAAGGAAAAAAGGCAAATAATATGGCAGGCCGTGGGGTCAAGTAGGCCGTTGGAATTTGGGAACCCAGATCAAAATGATGATCTAAAAAGTTTCATGCCATTGTAAAGAGCCATGTTCCTATTACTACAATTTATACATTAAAATTGGTTATAGTATATAAATACTTATATAAGAGACTACGTACTACCTCCTTTCAAAAATATATTAGTATTACTTTTAATTTTATATTTTTATTAAGTTGTTATAATATGTTGGAACAGTGGAGCTTTTATGAATGATATTAGTAATTTATGGTAGTGTGATAAGAATAATCATGACTTTTGTGTTCGGAGTGAAGAAATCACAATGAAATGGTCTACGGTTCTAATTCTATAATGCTCATTACTCTATTACCTCTGCGTGGGCCATTGGGACACCCAACTCTAACAAAATGAGTTGTGAGTTATTAGATTTCTTTTTTGCTATATTACCAACTTCACAACAAAATTCTTACAAAAAAATCTTCATAGAGGATCCGGATCCCAAATCCAAATAACCTCTGACCCGACCCTAACAATTTTGTGACTTATTCTAAAGTTTCAACATTACATACATTAATATAGGTCTAAATATAAATTAATACCCTAAAATTTTATCTTTTTTTATTTTGAGGATTATCGTCACAGTTTTTCAGTTAAAGAATTAAATTTTTAAATTTTTTTCACTTTAGGGATTGTCTTCTCAATTTTTTTAATTAGGGGATTAAACTTTTAATTTTTTCTTATTACGCCTAATTGATAGTGTCACGTCGTAAAAATCATATTAAAAAATACTTATGTGTAATATTGAGTCTCATTTTAACATGTATTCAATTAATTTTTTGTATAAAAAGGGTAAATATAAGACTACTAATAATTTTTTAAAGTAAATTTTAAAATAATCTAATTTATTTAACTTTTAAAAACAAAAAAAAACCGTTAATATGACTGTCTAAATAATTTATAATCGTATTTCAATAAAGCTGATTGTAATCTATTGAATTTGTTGAGTATATATATTTTACATATTATTGGTAAATATAAAATAAAAAATATAACATAATTATCCCTGATTTAATACTAATCAACGGTTATTAATTAAGTGTGTCATGAAGTTTGTTACAAAACTAATATCATATTGACGTGACAAATGAAATTAAAACGAAACAAATAATTATGAATACCACTAAAATATATATTATTGGGCATTTGATTATTATTAATAGGAAATGGTCACGTTGTATCATCTTGATTATTAATAATTATTATTGTGAGTGTTTAGCATGAATTCAAAACTATTAGGTATATTTTTTATAATGTTGATTTTTTACTAATATATCATCGTACTAATTTTATTTCAATAATTCGCCTATATGAGTATTGAAAAATATAATTATTAACAATCATCAAAATATTATCAAACTAATTAATTAAGTTGTCTAAATAAAAAATTCAAAATGACTTGTGTAGTAATCTCGTACCCACCTATTTTTTTGTTATTTGATTATCGAGAATCTTTACACTTCACAATATATCTAATATCGGGAGTGTAAAATTACTAATATAACAAACACAATCTATAAATATGATTAGCCACATTACCAAATATTTAAGACGATCAACCACTTTAGATGACCTCTAACAAATGTCCCCTGAATTTGTTTTGATAGTTATGTAAGTTGTGCAAATTATCAAAAACCTTGCGAACAACCATGTCAAAACTAGATAGGAAAAAAGAAAAAGAAAAACAAATTTTTGATCAACAAACAACTGAACAAAACTCTTTTCAGAGTATATATTGTAGGAGTAAAAATAGACACATGTCGAACGCATCACCACGAGGTTTTGTAAAGTAAGAATAACTTAATTACAATTTTTGTAAACAATTTATGGTTTTATGTTACTAGAATTGTTGTAATTAGAATCATTTTTTAGTCCGGTGTTGCTAAAAATTGTAAATAATTTTATAACAATAACATTGAACTAATAATAATAATTTTTTATTTTTCACAAAGCTATTAATTACAGTTCAGAGTTTATACTGACCAATGGGCCGTTTGTTTAGATCGATTGGTTTGAATGGGTCGACCATTCTCGAATTTATTTGAAATTGAATAATTTAATATATTTTTTGAGCTGAATTAATTCATGATCTCTCCTTCTAAATTACATTTACAAACTTAATATAAATTTAACATGTATTACAATCAGCTTTATTGAAATACGATTATAAATTATTTAAACAGTCATATCTATGCTTCGTAAATATGTGAAAGACCCGAACCACATTATTGCATTAGAACCGCATTTAGATAATTGAAGATTTAACCTACGAGGAGATACCTGTTGAGATTTTGGATAGGAAAGAGCATGTCTTACGCACGAAGGTTATACCACAAGTTAAGGTTTTGTGGAAAAACCATGCAATTGAGGAAATGACATGGGAGTTGGAATAAGAGATGAAAGCGAGGTACCCTCACCTTTTCGATATACCAGGTACGTACGTCAATTTTGAGGACGAAATTTCATAAGGAGGGGAGGTTGTAAGACCCCAACTTATTATAAATAAAATTGAATTTTCCTTTATTCGATATTCTAAATTAATAAGGGTTAATTTGATATAATTCTTTGGTTATGGGTGAAATGTGCAAAGTTTACAAAATAAGCAAGTGGTTATAAAATATTCATTATTGTTTCTGGAATATTCATTTGGTCGTGGAATATTCTTTTGTTTTAAATCTCCGTCTTTATGCGGCCAATGCCATTGATCATTAGTGGGCCCCATAACTGAAAAACTTGGATGAAGGAAAACGACAAAAGATTGAGTTTTATAAATAACGACGTAAATTGTTACCGCTTAACAATCATTGGGTTACACCGGTGGTTAAAATACTGATACTGGCGCTGGTAGTTCTTGTGAAGAAAGACACCATTACCAGTACGCATATTATTGAATTATTGATCCTTACGTAAGAAGGCACTACTCAATAATTGTTACAGTAGTTACTGTTCAATATTATATTTTATTGATTCAATAATTGCTGCGTTGATATTTTGTATTGCTGTTGTTTCAATAATTGTCATTACACAGTATTTTCCATTATCAAATCAATAATTCATATTATTTGAATAATATTATCAGATAACATTATTGGCAATGTCTAGAAAGTTCTGTCTAAGGAGAGGTTTGGTCACCTAATTGCGCGCCAGTAAGGAGAAATCCTTATTGGAAAGCCCCCTCTTTCCTGGGAACGGCCTGGTTGTCAGTACTGTGATTCTGTAATATTATTTTTAAATAATTAATTATTGATTATTATGATAAAAAAAAATATTTATTTTATGTGGATATAGATGGAGAAAATTTTTAATGTGACAATTGTTGAAAATTAATATTTTATCTTTTTCTGATAAAATAATTCATTTAAATATATTATTTTAATAATATATTAACGGTGATATTTTATAATGAATGTGGGATATATGAGTATATGAGGAGGTAGAATATTTTTGTGGCATTAAATATTTAACACATGTTTTGTGTGTCGGTGGACACAATTCTTGACCGAAAATTTATTATAGACTATAAAATCGCCCGTTTATGGATTTTGGTCAATTTCTGTTTGGAATTTGGAAAAATTTTCTTCTGTAAAGTTGTAGAGAATGGAATTTCCCATGGAAAATCGCGAATTTTGAATTTTTCTGATAACCGAGCTATTTTCTACGAATTGTTGAAGTTTCGGAAAATAAAATAATTTTTATTAAATTAATGGGTGGGACCCACTTTTGGTAGGTGTTGAACACATGGGCTGCTATTTTCTTCTAATTTGGCTGGCTTGGTTGGTGGAGGCATGCGTAGGAAATTTGAAAATTAATAATATTATTTTATTATTTTAGTCTCCTTTAAGCGTTCTAACATTTTCCTATAAATAGAGGCTAAGTTAGAATTGAAAATCACACCGTAAACAAAGTTTTCTCTTTCTCTCTCTAAATTATCGAAATGTATTCTTGTGAGTATACTTTGAGTGTTGCTATACTATCTGGTTTCGGGTTTACTATACCAAAATTCAAATCGATCGAAATACGGTTATTTTGAGGTAAGGGTATTACTTTTTTCTTAAATGATATTTTTCTTCAATATCATTATGTCAAGTATTGGTGAATTTTTTATCAAATTTGGAACTTGTTGTGTTTGGGTTCTTATTCACGTATACGACATTTATTCACGATATCTGACACTTATTCACGAATATCACTAAGACTATTCACCAAAAATAAAAATTTTCTTTTTGTCCAAAATATCTATTTTGGATACTAGCTTCTGATTGTATCCATGTTTTGATCATTCTTGAATTTTACACCAATATGATTATTTTTTTAAGTATTTTTTGGACACGGGTAAAACAAAAGTACTTTAATCCTTAATCCTTAATCCTTGTCATTTTGTTTCAATCCTGATTCGCTTTTTTAAAAATGTTTTTCATCATCCTCGATCCCAAATGGTGATATAAATGAATATCTTTGGCACGTAGTGAAAAGATGAACGATTAATCGATGAATATCTTTGGCACCAGTCAGGTGAAAGATGAGCAAAAGGTTGAGATGAACACGACCAATCGGTGATATAAAATGAATATCTTTGGCCAGAAGTGCAAAGATGATTAAAGATGTATATTGATTGTTATTACAGGATAAACTATTGATGATGGACTTTTAAACCTTGTAAGACAAGTAGAATTCTTTCTCTACGTGACTCTTCTAATGGATTGTTGTTTCCATTGCATTTGTTGATCTAAAACTTGTTGTCTATTGTATTCTATTAGATTTTTTCCCCGTGAAGACTAACGATAATTTGTTGTATATTATCTTAGTCATAATATTCTTTATCGGGCTAGTTGAGCTCACCCTTTTCCTTTTTTTTCCATTTTTCTTCTCGGAGGTGGTAGAATATACGAGATCGGTAGGGGTATGGAGTGATGGTTCTAGGAAGATGTTTTAAATTGGCCCTCACTATTTACGTAAAATAGTGTATGAATAATTAATGAGGACTTATTTGGGTGTGTATATTATGTCAGAAGATAATATTTGTATTCAAACTCACAATTGTATTGTCGATTTCTACACGACATCATCAGTATTTTCAAAGTTGTAGTTTGCTTTCTATACCATGTATTTTGGCGACTTTCGTAATGGGTGTTGTATACCTATTTTGGGGGCCACAGATTAGTATCGAGCTTAGGATATGATCTCTGGCGGAGATCGGGAATAATCTTAGGAAGGGAGAGACGAGTAAATCCTTCGCTAAGTGTGTCTACCTAAGCTTATTTGTTGGTCGGTCATAATATAGATATTATGTGATATGTTAATTTGTTTAATTAACCCTTGTTTTATGGCGATGTTTAAGAATGGTCACGCGAGAACGTTAACAATGGAGTTTATGAGGCCGTGGAGACGCCTTATACTCACCAACGCGAGGAGAGCGTCAACAGTGGGCAATGTTCCTCCCGTGAATAACGCCATGTTCGAGCAAATGATGAACGACGGATGTTTAGAAGCTTTTTGCGCTTCATGCAAAATCGATTTAGGAGACTCGTGTACAAAATCTGGGAGAAATGATAAGAACGCAAGGTTTGTCACTACCGAACAATTCAAAGAGTTGGGACCACCAGATTTCCATGGAAAGCCGGATCCGATCAAGGCGTAAACGTGGGTCAAGCAAATTACCAAGATATTCGATGTCATGGGGTGCACGGAAGAATGAAGGTTCCATTCGCCACCTTTATGTTTCGTGGGTGAAAGCGAGACATCTTGGTGGGAATCATGAAGCGTCACCAGATGCATGCTTAATATGTCTTGGGAAAGATTTCAGAATCGTTCAATGACAAGTACTTTCCGAGAAAGTATTCGCTATATGAAGGAGGTAGAGTTTATTAGACTCGAATGTAACAACATGATTTGTCTCGATCTGAGGCAAGGTTCGCAGAATTATCCGTGTTCGCACTCATTTGGTGGAGAATGAGGAACGAATGACGCGTATGTTTCGAGAGGTCTAAAACCGGAGATTCGTCAATACCTTATCTCTCATAAATTTTCTCTCAGATTCGAGATGTTGTCAATGGGCTCGCTTATTAGAAATGAGATAGTGAGTATATACTCAACCGAGGGACCACAATCGTGGTAGTCATCGAACGATGATAACCAAATGAGGAGGAAAATTATACGGACAAAGCGGTAACCACTCGTGTGGTAATCGTGAACATGATAATAGGAGAGGTGACTCAAGTGGAAATTTCGAAAGAAAGATTCAACAATGACGGGGAAGATATCAACTACAAAGACCAAAGACCAACAACAAATGCTGGGGAGGAGAGCGGCCGCCGCTTAGATGTTACAAATGCGGGAAGGAGGGACATATCACCAAAAACTGTCCCACAACAATCCAAGGTATGTTACAACTATGGAAAGGAAGGCCACATCGCCGAGATTGTACTTCATCGCGAAACCAAGTTCGGCGAGAGTGGTGATTCCAAGGGTTCGGTCCGGATAAGTCGAAATCAATCGGTTCTGGAAGAAGCGTTTGTCGTGACTCGGACAAAACGTGAGAACCCAAACGAGGTGATCACGGTAAGCTAATCTTGAATTCTTGCGAAGTTTATACCTTACTAGAATCTGGGTTCTACCCATTCTTTTATCTCTCCCGCCAGGCTCAACGCTTAAACTTGACTCGGGAGAAATTAGATTTTGATTTATCTGTTGAAACTCCGTTGGGTGAAACCTTCGTTACATCTACAATTTATAAATCTTGCATGATCCAAGTTAGCACTATCACATTACCTCGTTGATCTTATCTCTTTAAAGATACTTGTTTTGATGTGATTTTAGGAATTGATTGGTTAACCACTCATCATGCCAAAATTGATTATTTTCGTAAGGTTGTTAGTTTTCATATTCCTAACTAACTCATACATACTTAATTCAAACCACTAAACCACTAAAATCGATCATCATCATATCAAGCCACAAAGCTATTCGCTTATTGAAAAACGGATGTCAAGCTTTCTTAGCCCATGTTATAGATTTGAATAAAGACAAATCGATTTGAATAATATTTACGTGGTTGAGAATTCCTCGATGTATTTCACGAAGAGCTTCCTGCCTACCCCGTAACGTGATGTTGAATTCTTTATTGACCTTGAACCGCATAAAGCCCATTTCTAAAACCCCATATCGAATGGCTCCTATTGAACTTCGTGGAGTTAAAAGTCCAACTACAGGAGTTATTAGACATCGGTTTCATTCGTCCTAAAGACGCCTCCTTGGGGTGCCCTGTTTTATTCGTAAAGAAGAAAGACGGAGTATGCGACTTTGTAGATTACTATCGAGAATTGAACCATGTCACCATCAAGAATAGGTATCCGCTACCTCGCATTGATGACCCGCTCGACCAGATTCTGAGGAGCGCAATCTTTTCAAAGATCGATCTTCATTCTGGATATCATCACCAAGATTAAAACCGAGGATATTCCAAAGACGGCATTCGTGGACTCGTCACGGCATTATGAATTCTTGGTCATGTCTTTTTGGATTAACTAATGCTCCCTGCCGCTTTCATGGATATGATGAACCGTGTATTTAAGGAATATTTGGATCGGGCCTCGTTGTTGTCTTTATTGATGACATCCTCATCTATTCCAAAAGCCGTGAAGATCATGAAGCACCATTTGTTCGGTACTACAAAGACTTCGTGAACACAAGCTTTATGCCAAGTCAAGAAATCACGAGTTCGGCTTGAGGAAGTGGCATTCCTTGGGCACGTGGTATCAAAACAAGGAGTATCTGTTGACCCGACGAAGATCAAGCAATACAAAGTTGGAGCAACTGAAGTCGGTGGATCAAGACGCAGCTTTCCGGGCTTAATTGGTTATTATCGGAGATTTGTGGAAGGATTTTCTCGAATCGCTATCTCCGCTTAACTCACCGACTCGGAAGGATGCAAAATTTTATGGAGCGAGGAATGCGAGAAGAGCTTCCAAGAGCTCAAGAGGAGACTCATTTCGGCTTTGTTTCGGCAATACCATCCGGTTCGGATGGATTTGTTATCTGGCGATGCTTCCAGCAGGGGTTAGGATGTGTTCTCATGCAACATGGGAAAGTCATAGCCTTTATGCCTCACGACAACTCAAAGAATATGAGAGAATTATCCTACTCATGATCCGGAGTTAGCGGCGATCGTGTTGCATTGAAGATATGGAGACACTACTTGACGGGGAGAAAGTAGAGATTTATACTGGGATCATAAAAAGCCTCAAATATTTCTTCACCCAAAAGAACTCAACATGCGCGCAGAACGACGTTGGTGGAGAGTCATGTTAAAATTACGATCACACTATTCAATATCATCCCGGAAAAGAACGTAGTAGGCGGCGCGATTAACAAGAAGATCATCATATAAATCTGAGTGCGATATTGTCAACGAAAGGCCCATTTTGTATGACTTGCAAAGGATGGAGGTAGAATTAAAGACTCCGGGACCCACGTATTGATGGCGAATATACAAATAGAACCGACTTTAATCGATAAAGTTAAAGATTCTCGAGCTACGGACCAATGATGCGTATGAAGAAGAAAGTGCAAGAAGGAGCTATTCCTAAGCAAGAATTGATGAGGAAGGAATACTTGAGTCAATTCTAGACTTTGCGTTCTAACGATTCGACTGAAGCATAAAATCATGATGGAGGCACACAACACCCGCTTGCATATCCATCTCGGAGTACCAAAATGTATCATGATATTCGACATACATTTTGGTGGAACAATATGAAGAGAGAGATCATGGAGTTTATCTCAAGGTGTTTAACTCATCAACGTGTAAAGCGCGGAAAGATCAAGTGCCAAAAGGTCCATTCAACCACTTGAGATTCCTGGAATGGAAATGGGAACACATTACTATGGATTTTGTTACGGTGTCTTCCCAAAGTTTCTCAAGGCGTAGATGCACTTTGGGTTATTGTTGATAGATTAACCAAGTCTCGCCCATTTCTTACCGATCGTGAGACTTATCCCTCGAACGTCTTTCTCGTATATGCGTGAATGAAATTATGCGATCGCATGGCACGCCAAGATCCATAGTTTTGGATCGTGACCCGAGATTCACTTCAAGATTTTGGGTTAGCTGCGAAAAGCTATGGGCGCGGATTTATTGATTGATTCAAAGATACCATCCTCAAACGGACGGACAATCGAGAGGACTATTCAAACCTCAAGATCTATTAAGACTACTGGTCCTAGATTTCAAAGGAAGTTGGGATAAGTACTACCACCGGTGGAATTCTCCTACAACAACAGTTATCAAACAAGTATAGGCATGGCCCCATTTGAGGCGTTGTATGGGCCGAAAATGTCGCTCTCCGAAGATCTTTGGGACGAGGTGGGAGAAACAACATTGTTGGGACCGGGACATTAAGACGCATTTACTACGTAAAAGATCCAAATGATTCGACAACGTATTCAAACTTCACAAGATCGACAAAAAGACTTATCTTTGATCTTCATGTAGAAAGGACGTGTAGTTTAATATTGAGATCATGTATTGTTACGTATTACCCATGGAAAGGAGTTACAAGATTTGGGAAAAGAGGAAAGCTCAATCCAAGGTTTGTTGGTCCATTTGAGATTCTCGACCGAATAGGAACGCAGCTTTATCTGCGTTACTCTCAAGTATGTCTCGTGTTCACAATGTATTCCACATATCTATGCTTCGTAAATATGTGAAAGACCAACCACATTATTGCATTAGAACCGCATTTGAGATAAATTGAAGGTTTAACCTACGAGGAGATACTGCTGAGATTTTGGATAGGAAGAAAGCATGTCTTACGTGACGAAGGTTATACCACAAGTTAAGGTTTTTGGAGAAACCATGCGATTGAGGAAATTACATGAGAGTTGGAATCGAGATGAAAGCGAGGTACCTCACCTTTTCGATATACCAGTATCGTCACGTCAATTTCGAGGACGAAATTTCATAAGGAGGGAGGTTGTAAGACCCCAACTTATTATAAATAAAATTGAATTTTCCTTTATTCATTATTCTAAATTAATAAGGGTTAATTTGATATAATTCTTTGGTTATGGGTGAAATGTGCAAAGTTTACAAAATAAGCAAGTGGTTATAAAATATTCATTATCGTTTGGGGAATATTCGTTTGGTCGTGGAATATTCTTTTTGTTTTAAATCTCCGTCTGCGGCAGTAGCCTTGATCATTAATGGGGCCCCATAACGGAAAACTAGTTGGATGAAGGAAAACGACAAAGATTGAGTTTTATAAATAACGACGTAAATTGTTACCGCTAACATCATTGTTGGGTTACTCGGTGGTTAAAATCTGATGAATCTGGCGTGGTTAGTTGCGAAAAAAGACACCGTGTATTACATATATTATTGAATTATTGATCCTTACGTGAAAGCCTACACTACTCAATAATTGTTACGATGAATTCTTTGCTCAATATTATATTTTATTGATTCAATAATTCTTTGCGTTGATATTTTGTATTGCGATTTATTTCAATAATTGTCATTACACAAGTATTTTCCATTATCAAATCAATAATTCATATTATTTGAATAATATTATCGAGATAACATTATTGGCAATGTCCGGAAAGTTACATCTAAGGAGAGGTTTGGTCACCTAATTGCGCACCAATGAAGGAGAAATCCTTATTGAAAGCCCTCTCTCCTGAGGCGGCACCGGTTGTCGATCTTGTGATTCCAGTATTATTTTTAAAATAATTAATTATTGATTATTATGATAAAGAAAATATTTATTTTATGTGGATATAGATGGAGAAAAATTTTAATGTGACAATTGTTGAAAATTAATATTTTATCTTTTTCGATAAAATAATTCATTTAAATATATTATTTTAATAATATATTAATTGGGTGATATTTTATAATGAATGTGGGATATATGAGTATATGAGAGGTAGAATATTTTTTTGTGGCATTAAATGTTTAACACATGTTTTGTGTGTCGGTGGACCAATTCTTATTAGAAAATTTATTATAGTTATAAAATCGTCTGCTTTATGAATTTTGGTCAATTTCTGTTTGGAATTTGGAAAAATTTTCTTCTCAGTAAAGTTGTAGAGAATGGAATTTCCCATAGAAATTGCTGCGTTTTGAATTTTTTTCGATCGATAACCGAGCTATTTTCACTGAAATTGTTGAAGTTTCGGAAAATAAAATAATTTTATTAAATTAATGGGTGGGACCCACTTTTGGTAGGTGTTGAACACACGGGAACTGCTATTTTCTTCTAATTTGGTATTGGTTTGGTTGGTGGAGGCATCGTAGGAAATTTGAAAATTAATAATATTATTTTATTATTTTAGTCTCGCTTTGGCGTTAAACATTTTCCTAAAAATAGAGGACTAAGTTAGAATTGAAAATCACACCGAAAATAAAGTTTTCTCTCTTCTCTCTCTAATTATCGAGCGTATTCTTGTGAGTATACTTTGAGTGTTGCTATATCACGGTCTTGGTTTCACAAGACTATATCTGAAATTCAATCGTAAGATACGGTTATTTTGAGGTAAGAGGGTATTACTTTCTTCTTAAATGATATTTTTCTTCAATATCATTATCTTGTCAAGTATTGGTGAATTTTTTATCAAATTTGGAACTTGTTGTGTAGGAGTTACTTATTCACGATATCAAGACTATTCACGATATCGACACTATTCACGAATACTGTGACTATTCACCAAAAAATAAAAAATTTCTTTTTGTCCAAAATATCTATTCGGATACTAGCTTTGATTGTATTCATATTTTGATCATTCTTGAATTTTACACCAATATGATTATTTTCAAGTATTTTTGGACATGGGTAAAACAAAAGTCACGAATCCTTAATCCTTAATCCTTGTCATTTTGTTTCATTGGATTCGCTTTTTTTAAAAAAATTCATCATCCTTAGTCCTAAATGGTGATATAAATGAATATCTTTGGCACAGTAGTGCAAGATGAATGATTAATCGATGAATATCTTTGGCACGTAGTAGTGCAAGATGAACATGTGTTGAGATGAAGCATGACCATTTGTGATCTGAATGAATATCTTTGGCACATGGTGCAAAAGATGATTAAAGATGTATATTGATTGTTATTACGGGGATAAACTATTGATGATGGACTTTTAAACCTTAGAAGACAGTAGAATTCTTTCTCTACGTGACTCTTCTAATGGATTCTTTTTTTATTTGCGTTTTGTTGATCTAAAACTTGTTGTCATTGTATTCTATTAGATTTTTCCCCTGTTGAAGACTAACGATAATTTGTTGTATATTATCTTAGTCATAATATTCTTTTATGGGCTAGTTGAGTTAGGCTCACCTTTTTCCTTTTTGTTCCATTTTTCTTCTCGAGAGGTGAGAACATAAAGAGGATCGAGTCGGGGTATGGAGTGATGGTTCTAGGAAGATGTTTTAGGCATCCTCACTATTTCGTAAAATAGTGTATGAATAATTAATGAGGACTTATTTGGGTGTGTATATTATACAGAAGACAATATTTGTATTCAAACTCACGGTTGTATTGTAAGTATTCTACACGACATCCAGTATTGTCAAAGTTGTAGTTTGCTTTCTATACCATGTATTTTTTGGCGACTCGAATAAATGGGTGTTGTATACTTATTTTGGGGGCGTCACAATTGTCTTCTCAATTTTTTTAATTAGAAGATTAAACTTTTAATTTTTTCTTATTACGTCTAATTGATAGTGTCACGTCAGAAAATCATGGCTAAAAAATACTTATGTGTAATATTGAGTCTCATTTTAACATGTATTCAATTAATTTTTTGTATAAAAAAGGGTAAATATAAGACTACTAATAATTTTTTAAAGTAAATTTAATGACGGATTTATCTTTTTTTTGGTATAAAATATTAATTATATTGATTATTGATGATTATGAAATAGCCTTAATTTTTTATATCAAAAAAGTAAATTTGTCATTATATTGATTATTGATGATTATGAATTAACAAGATTTTAAATATGTCAACTTTACTATAAATAAGAACACATCAATTAAAGAAGTAAAAGTGAAGAAGCACTCTAATGAAGGCCTTATTGATGATTTTATAAAGTTTTTTAAGAACACTACGTACATAATTTGTACTAATAGAGTTTAAATTTAATATACGATTCACATTATTAATAATAATAATATGTCATAATTATAATACCGCTCGCTCTTGTGTACTCATATAAGTAATATATAAATTTTAATTATTTATAGTGAATTTAAATTTAATACACATCTGTTCTGAACAAGTACTTATTTAATAGAGTTTGACGGAACCAGATCTGTTCTGAAATTGACATTTTCATATTCAATGTCAATATCACATGCAAATTATAGCCTCGATCTGGGTGAATCTCCTTCCCCAGACAAATGGAAGCATTTTTTTTTATAGTTTGTTTTTATTTACTTAAAAATATTTAACAGATCCTAAATCTGAATTAATTCATAAAATTATTTGAATACCTACATCGATATGTGAATCTTATCATTTTAAACAATAGTAATAAAAAATATAAAGGGTTAATTGATTTTTTGATTACTGTACTAAGAGACTAACGGTTGACAAAAAAGTGACAAAAGTGCTGAGTGGGTCAACTTGTAAAAATAAAATAAAATAAAATATTCACCTAAAACAAAAGAAAAAAAAAATAAAGTCAGACTAATTATTTTAATACTCCATAATATTATAAGAAGATAATTAAAGTTTTAAGAAAAAAAAATTTAAATAACAAAAGCAATTAAAAATTAAAGTTTATCTTCCGTCCGTTAAAAACGAACGTCGGGCTTATCGAAAAAATAGTGTTCTACACCTTATATATATCAACATTTTCTCTCACCATGGACGAAGTCGGAATTACAGCTTTTCGTCGAAAATCTAGTTTAGAAAATATATTCCTTTTATACCTCTGTATATTCGCTGGAAAAAGAAAAAAACGGAGAAAAAAAGAGCAGCAAATTGATGATTGCAACTAATCTACTTGTTTGATCACTTCAAAATGAGAGTGAAATACTTTATATTAAACTGATTTTTGTAGTAGTCGGTAGATCTGAGGGGGTTTATTGGACCAATTTTATCTTCTATTTTATAGTTTAGTTTGGTGTTTAGAAGGTTCCAAATTAAATATGATTTTGAAAATTTTATGAATTTAAATTAGCTATGTTGTACTTTCTCTTAATACATGTAATATTTTGTAATATGTTATAATAAAATCACTAACTTGTAATAATTTTGGTACTTCGATAACGAGAATGTAACAAAAAAAAGTTTCACTAACTAAAATGAAAATTGACCCCCAGTACAATAACTAAAATACCAATTAACCCGATCCATATCATCTGCCACATTAACACTGTCAACCGTTAGTCTACTCAACAATTTTCGTCACTTTTTTGAACAAAATCATAAGTAATGACCATTTTGTAAGTTTTTTCGAGTATAGTAATGCATTTATAATAAAAAAAAATCGGTAACCACAATGAAATTCGACCCCTAGTACAGTGACCAAAAAGTCAATTAATCCAAAATAAAAATAATATGGACAGCGATAAAAAAAAAGAGTGATACTAGGGTTCTCGAAAATTCGGTCCAAAAAAGTATCTCAAATAATGTGTCGGTATAATATTGATTGGGTAGATCTTATGTGGTTGACTATATTCTAAATTATCATTAAAATATTTAATATTATTTCATTTAATACCAAAATTTTAAGACTCCTAATATTACTTTTAAAAAAATGAACATGACTCAAAACTGTGTATTAATTTTTTATAAAGGAATAATAAAGGGAATGGGGTATAGAGGAAGACATTTCCACATTTCTTGATTATGACTCAAATCTGTGTATTAATTTTTTATAAACGAATAATAGAGGGTATAGGGTATAGAGGTAGACATTTCCATACTTTTTGATTTGTATAAATCTCACTCACAGTAGTCCAGGCTAAATTGGATCATTTCATGTTGATGGTAGGGAGTCCAAGAATAAAAATTCAATTTCTTCAACATCCTTACATGTTGAGATGAGTATCTTAGCCTTTTATTAAAATCCTCCCGACTCGAGTTGGTTAACCAAAAGAAAACACAATAAAAAGAATCTATAATAAATACTAGCGTATATCATATCCAAATCAATCACTATATAAGTCTTATTTAAAAATTTTAACAGTCCAAATCAATCACCATACAATTTATCAAAATATAGCATAACTAATTAGGAAATACACTTCCTTCCTTCCCCCATAGATCCATATTTTAGTTCCATGTTACTAAATTACTACAGTCACAAACTAGAGCTTAAAACATTTGGAATAAAGTAGGCCTGTATTTCCGACCTAATTTGTTATATACGGTTCGGGTTTTAAGTTTACCCCTCTTTAGCGACGGATCCAACGACGGTTCGATCATACAACCATCGCTCATACTTTTAGCGATGATATATGTTGTCCGTCGCTAAAAGTATAAACGACGATTGTATATAGAATAATCGTCGGGTCCTTCATTAAAGAGGTGAACTTCGGGTGAGTTGGATAAGAGGTGAAATTTAAAATCCAGACTCTTGTTATATATATATATATATATATATATATATATATATATATATATATTAGACTTGGCAAATGGGCCGGGTCAAAACGGCTCGAGTTTTGACGAGCCAAAAAATGTAAGCCCAAAGTTAGAGTTTTGGTAGTGTATTTACCTTGAGCTTTATACCTATTTTTTGGGCTTAGCCCAAGCAGGTACGAGCCTTGACAGTCGGTATAAAAGCCCTTGATTTTTGTGAACTTAAAAAATGCGGTCCAAAGCCCGGGTTTTGACGGACGGGCCGGCCCGCGGACTTTGGGCCCGTTTGCCAGGTCTAATATATATATATATATATATATGAGGTCTCCTTCTCCAGCGAATCAAAAGGGAACCGATTATAGCGATAGTTTTTTCCGTCGATATAGCATACAAAGTCGACGTCATAGCTATGACGATGGTTTGAACCGTCGTTATAACTAAAAAAATTATCGCTATAGTGTTTCACTGTTTAAAATTTACTAGAGAAGATAATCGTATTTATATATATTTGCGAATTTTGATTTAAAATTTAAATGCATATCTATCAATTGAGATGAGCCTCATTTATACAATAAATTCACAAATTTTCTTTTACTCATTTAAAAGTGTCATCATTTTAAACATTAAATATATATTTTTAATTTTAAAACAGAAATAATAGTTAATCAAGTTAAGATGCACGTCGGTCTCTCACCCATATCAACTTCGCTGTCAACATTTATACATACGAATATATAGTTATATTAATTGTTAATTCGTGCAAAACACCAATCATAAACCGTTTCAAATGAAATGACCAATCAAAATTCTAATTAACCGGCTGCTTGCCTCTACTTTGATAATGACGTGTTCAAGCCCAAATTGAGGCATGATGAAATTTAATTTAATTCAGAAAAATTTGGTTAAACTAATTGGGAATATTTACTTTTTCCCTCTCCTTTTTAAACCTCGACGGGTAATTGTGAAGTGAATTCATTTTCATTTTTAAACAAACAATTTTCTTTGAGTAATTTATTTATAATACTAACTATATATGACATTAATTTAAATTAAATAATTTCACACTAATTATATATCAAAATATCAACCCACCATATATATATATAAAATGTGACCTTAGGCTGAGTTTGGGAGTTTGAAAGGATGGGATGAGAAGGAAAAATATAAGAGGAGAAAGGAGCGGAAGGGATATTTGTGAGTTTTAGAAAGGGAGGAAATACATGAGATTTTTATTTTATTTTCGTGAGTTTAGGAGGGAAAAATAATTTTATTTTTAAACTACACTATTACTATATTACTATTATATATAAATATAATAAATATATGATTTAACAATATTTAACTATTGAATTATAGCTATCAATTTTACCTTCAAATTCTTCCATTCCTCCTTAAAAAACTCACAACACTTTCCAATCCCCTCAAATAAAAACTTACAAACACAAAGTTAGTGTTAAAATTCGTTGGCACCAATTAAAGTATTTGATGAATTGAAGGTAGGTTACAAATAATTCACTGCCGACCCCTCCTTGTAACCAAACTCTTATCTTGAATAACAACTCTCTCTCTCTCTCACCGGCCACCACATCATCAATCTGTCACGTTTCAGCTACAAGATGGATGGATGGATCGGTTACACTGCATAATTGAATTTTTACATGGATGGAGACAAGAATTAAATCATGCGGAAATTAAGACTACTTCTGATGGCATGACTACATCACTACTTATCTTTTTTTAGTTGTATCATCAAATAATTTTAGGGATTCTATTTCCACCACCAGGTCATGAGCGCCTTTTCTTTGTCCTTTTTTTAAAAGAAAATGTCTGCATGACCTCTCTCAAGCTGGCCCATTTTTTTGAAGAGATAAAATTGACGTTTATATTTATATGGACAATGGTCACACGTGTATAATCGGATTATTGCGACGAATTTTTTGAGATATGACGACGGGCGAATTGTTGTCATAGTCCATAATAACTTTGACGACGGATGAAACCGTCGTTATAAGCCAAAAAATCATCATCATAGTCGAATGTGTAGTACACAGATGTATACATACATTTTTTTCTACTTATATATAAATAACTATATATTTTGAATATTACAATTACGAAATTTGAACTAGAAATATGTCTTCTAGAAGTATTTATTAAACAAATCAAAATCAAACAGAATATAATTCCAACTGATCTACACATGTACGTAGACAAGGGTGATGTGCCGGTGTAATCTATTCCGCCTTATGTTACATTTTAAAATCAAGCATGGATGTAGACAAAAGGTTAGCGTTAAAATGATACTACATTACTACTCTATAATATTTGAACATTGACTACGTACTAGTTCCAGTTCCAATTAATGTTCATTTTACTACGTACTAATCACCCCCACGAAAAGTAATTTTCCCACTCCTTGGCTTAGACCATCTCCACGTCCGCATTATATATATATATATATATATATATATATATATATATATATATATATATATATATTTTCCCGTTCAACTGTATGAGTATTCTCAGATTAATTTACATGAGATTAATTTTCTTAAAAGCCCATCAATCACATTAATTTCAACAAATTTTCTCTTGAAAACTAACCTCAAAGTTTAAATCCAAAAAATCAAGACAACAAACTCGTTAACCACTTGGCCACACGAGGGTTCACCCTCACCTCACCTCACCTCGTCAGTCGCCTCTCCCTCTCTATATAAACTTTCCATTACAAATCTCTACATCAAATTTTCTCTCATCCCACACAACTATCTATACAAATTAAAGCCTAAAAGAAAAAACCCATCAAATGTCGTTCTGCTCAAACGAATCAAATCCACTACCACCTACAACAACCACGGAAGAAGGCGGCGCCACCGCAATCTCCTCCGTCCACCCGGACATATTAGAGGCTCACATCCTCACCCGCCTCGATGGGCCCACCCTCGCCTCCGCCAGCTGCGCTTCCTCCACCCTATACTCTCTCTCCTCCCAACACCACCTCTGGTCAAATATATGCCACTCCACGTGGCCCTCCACCGCCTCTTCTCCCTGCCTCCGCCACCTCATCTCCACCTTCCCAAACGGCGGTCCCCGCTCCTTCTTTTCTCTCTCCTTTCCCCTCCCCACCTCCACCTCACCATCGTCAACCCCCAAGTACCGACCACCAACCTCAGAATTAATCTCAGCCGTCGATATACACTATCAAGACGAACTCATCTTCAGCAAAGTCCATGACACCGAGACCGTCACCGGTTGGTTCCGGTGCTCGCCCTTCAGAATCGACCTGCTAGACCCCAAAGACGTGGTCCCCACCAAAATCCCTCACCCGGAAGGGGACGACACGTGTACGTCTATCCTAAACGACATGACTCTAAGCTGGATCCTGATAGACCCAATCGGACGGCAGGCGATGAATCTTTCGTCACTCAAGCCTGTATCGGTGCAGCGCCATTGGTTGAGCGGCGAAGTGCAGGTGCGGTTCGCTACGGTTCTGCCCGGTGACCAAAAGGGGGAGTTGGTGCAGTGCGAGATGGTGGTCACGTGCGGGGGTCGGAGGAGGAGAAATGCAGGTGAGAGAGGTGAGCTTGGAGATGGAGGACATGGATGGGATGCATTTGAATGGGAAGGACAGTTTGGTAATTCTGGAGAGGGCGTTCGGGGGCAAAAGGGGAAAGGGGATGAAAAGGGAGGAAGAAGGGAGGAGAAGGCACAGAGAGTATGCGGAGAGGAAGAGAGAGAGAAGAGAGAGAAAGATGAGGACAGAAGGGGCATTAGATATTTTGTCCGTGGTCTTTGGGGTAACCGCCTTTGCCGCATTTTGGTTCTTTGTTTTATGCAGATGAATGAATACAATACAACAGTTACTAGCAAACCACAATATTATAGTAGTAGTACTCGGTCACTTCCATAATATATTTTGGAATTGAATATAAATATTAAAAAAATAATTATATAACATTAAATATAATATCAATTATTTATATTATACTTGTATTGAAAAAAGAGAGTGTTATTTATTGAACAAAAAATAATGAGAGAACCAAAGTTATACTACCTTCGTTCTCAAAAGATTGTCGTTTAAAATTTTTTCACATGAATCAAGAAAATCATTTAATATATCATTTAACAATTAAAATTTCATCACTACTGTAACGCCCCCAAAATAGGTCCATTCCATCCAACCCATTTTGAGTCGCCAAATACATGGTACAGAAAATAACTACAACTTTATTACAACAATTGTCTTTAAAAATACAACAACATATATATTTGTGAGTTTGAATCTAAATATATATCAATCTGTGACTCATGTCCCAATCGTGACAAGAAATTTAATGACACCTTACATAAATGTATAATGAAAAATTGTTTTAAAAATTAGAATCTTTGGGAAGTCTTTCAAGAAACCTTCGTATACATGGGAGGCCACGCTTACAGGTTATGATAGATATCATATACCACGAATTATCCTCCTGGTTGACCCAATAGACCTCAAAAGAAAATGAGAAAATTACTATCATTTTCTTCCCAATGGTGAGTTTTCTCTTGACGTATCATTATCTCCACTCGCCTCTAATTGGGTATTATACTCCAAACAAACACCAAGATTATATAGATAGTCTTTGGTAGATATACTCAAAGAAGTGGATGAAAGCACAATCTCGTCTTTTATGATGACTCGAGGTTGTATGTCATTAAACATCTTGTATAATAGTGACAAAACACCCTTCCAAGTTAAATTCACCTCACCTCAACATCTATGAGATTCACCATTCTATTCCCTTGTTATTCCCCGCCGACCCAAATTTACACTTTTATTACACGAAAAAATTGTGAAGCGAAAGGGGGAAAGACAACTAACTCGATAAAGAATATCATGACTAAAGATAATTAAATTATCAATAGCCTTTCATCAATAATAAATCGTAGATTTAGAACATATAGTAGATGATAAAACTTTTCAACCATAGTTGCAATGAACGAGCACTCCATTAGAAGAGTCAAATAGACCATAAAATCTATTATCTTCTACGTTAAAAGTCCACCAACAATGTTTTATCCTGTAACATCAATCAATAATTCATCATCACAATCACACGTATAACTCATAATCGTGATTGTTGTTCTAAATTCCTTTTCTCATTCGAACGAAGATAATTTTCATCACTTGTCTTTACCTCGAAATATTAAAGATCATGGTTATACCAAATCACATTCTCGCTCATAATCATACTTAATAAATTCATCTTCTTTGCACTACGGCCAAAGATATTCATCAACAATTCATCTTTGCACTACACTGGCCAAAGATATTCATCAACAGCCATCTTTGCACTACGTGCCAAAGATATTCTTCAACAGCTCATATTTGCACTACTGGTAGAATATATTCATCAATGTTCATATTTCACTACTTGTGCCAAATATATTAATATCTCAAATAAATACATAATTATTTGAATTTATATAAACCATAATTATAACCATATATGTTGATCAATTCACCTTTGCACTTAAGCTAAAAAGATATTCAATTATAAATTGATGATTGGTCATGATCGATCGCATCACCAACAATTCAACTTTGCCTTCATCAAGCAAAGAGAACCTATAGTCACGATCATACCAATAATCTATCCATCTTTACACTCAAGTCAAAGAGAAATATCATCATTAGGATTATAAGAATGTTAAATATGATAATAAAAAATAATATAATCAACATATAGATTTAATCTTAAGAGTAAAATTCATAAATCAATGATCTCATAACACTTTAATCAAAATATTATAAATCACTTAATAATCTCATAATCTAATATTATTAATACTACCACAATATTTTAATCATTTCTTAAACTTATAAATAATTTATTTTAATTGTTTACTCTTTACTAATAAATGCATTTAATCATCTTAAAATGCCAACCTCATAAGATCTCATCACCAATAGCCAAAACCCTCATCAAAAATCTGCATATATCTCATATATAATTCTCAAGCCATAAAATCACATTTTTCCAATTTTCTTAATTCACATAACATATTTAATTCATTTACTCATAACTAGAACATTTTCATGAAAAATAACAAATTAGTTCCAAAAATATTTCTTTTCTGGAATTTAGCAGAATATAGTCCTATATTGAACATATATTTTTCTCAGAATTTTTAAAAGTCATTTACTATTTTTCACATGGCTAAAACCACCGAATATTTAAATATTTATCATAAATTGTACTTTTATCCAAAAATTCTGAAATTTACACGATATACTAATATTATATAGATGTACTCCCAATAAAAATTTCATCAGTTTTGAAATTAACCACAAGGAGTTATAAGGGTTTTATTTTAAAATAGTCTTTCCTCATAAAATTCATAACTCTTAATCTATAAATCCAAAAATTGCTATTTTTGGACACAATCAACAAAACTCATCAAATTATCATTTTAAATTTTTTCAGAATTTTTGAAGGTAAATTTTGAAATAATAACCCTTAAAATCCCTTATTATCCCTTACCTCAAAAGAGCAGTACTTTTGACTGGAATAACGTTGAACGAACTTGCACCGTATAGCAATACTCAAAGTATACTCAAAATACTCACAAGAATACGCTCGATAATATAGAGAGAGAAAACTTCAGTTTCTGGTGTGATTTTCAATTCTAACCTAAGCACCCTATTTATAGGAAATTGCTTAGAATACCAAAGCAGAAAATTTATTAAAATATTAATATATATATATATATAATCTTCACGCACACCTAGCATCAACCAATTTCAGCAACTAAGCATGTGTTAAATATGCCCACACATTAAAAAAATGTTTTTCTCAATTAATTAATTTAAAACTCCAAAAAAATAATAATTAATTAATTCAGAACTTCAATAATTCACAATAAATAGCCCTTTTGTCAGAAAATTCGAATCTCGCGAGTTTTTATAGGAAATTCAATTCTCTACAACTTTACAGAAGAAAAGTTTTCCAAATTCCAAACAGAAATTGACCAAAATTCACAAACGGACGATTTTATAGTCTATAATCAAATTTCAGTCAAGAAATGGGGTCCACCGACATATAAAATATGCTTTAAATATTTTTGGTAACAAAATACTCCTCCACATATACTCATATATCCCACATTCATCGTAAAAATATCATCATTAATATATTATTAAAAGAATATATTTAATTGAATTATTTTATCAGAAAAAGATAAAATATTAATTTTCAACAATTATCACATTAAAAATTTTCTCCATCTATATCCTCATAAAATCAATATTTCCCTCATCATATAAATTAATAATTAATTATTCACAAATAATATTACGTAAACACATTATTGATAACCGGCGCCTTCACAGGAAAGAGGGGTTTTCCAATAAGAATTTCTCCTTCTTGGCATATGATTAGGTGACCAAACCTCTCCTTAGATGTAAACTTTCTAGACATTGCCAATAATATTATCTAATAATATTATTCGGATAATATGAATTATTAGCCGATAATGGAAGATCTTTGTATAGTGGACAATTATTGAAATAAAATAAAATATCAACGCAAAGAATTATTGAATCAATAAAATCTTGAGCAATAATTATCAGTAACAATTATTGAGTAGTGCCTTCTTCACGTAAGAATCAATAATTCAAAAATATCATAATAATCTGGTAAGTGCTATCGCAAGAACAACGCCAGACATTTTTACTTTTTACCCAATCGGGTATTCCAACAAGTTGTAATTAAAGAACTACTACTGCTGTTATTTATAAAAATTTTAATTTGTCTTTTTCTTTATCCGATGCTTATTACATTTATGGGGCCCTGAAATGGTCATACCGTCGTGCGAATATTCCCAATGAAAAAGAATATTCCACGACCAAACGAATATTCCCCGACAATGATGAATATTTTATAACCACTTCATGTATTTTTGAAAAAATTTCATATATCACCCTTAATTTTAACTTTCTATCAATTTAACCATTTCTTTGAATTGTAATTATAAGAAAAATTGAATACTTTTATTTCATAAAATTCGGGGTCTTACAACTACCCTTTTATGGGAAGTTAAACTATTAATACAAGGGAGATAATTTCTTGGGATAATAAAAGAATGTAGGAGTGATATAGTAGAGTAAATAATTTATTTTTCTATAAAGTTGTAAACGACAAATAAATTGAAACAAATTTTTCTTCTAAAACGACAATCTTTTAGGAACGGGGGGAGTATTTAACACTCAGGGTAATATTGGAAACTAAGCAGTTAATGCTTACTTCTAATTTTCAAACGACTTATATTAAGGAACAAAAACACTCTTTTAAAACGACTTATATTAAGGAACAGAATGAATAATAGATTAGTAGTACTCCCATTTCAACGTCCAAATTTGATGTCCTCTATTTTTAGTTTTGATTTTTGATGTTTCCTCCCCTAATAAGTAAAGATGTAAATGAGTCGAACTGAAACGAACAGAGAGCTACTCGAATTCAAATTGTATTTAAAAAATTCTACTCAGATTCAACTTGACTCGAATATTTATTACTCGAATTCGATCCGACTTGGATCGAATTATATTCAAACTACTCACGAACTTCAAATTCAAACTCGAATGCGAGTCTCTTTATAATAACTAGTTTTATAATAAATATAATTATAAATTGAATTTGTTATTTTACTTAGAAATAAGAAAATATATTTACTATTACGCTTTATAAATATAAAATCACAATTAAAATTAAAAACAAAACAAACTAATAATAATAATGAATTATCCTAATTTAATTAAATTTGTATATATTATAAGAGAATGTATCGAACATCTAATCGAGTATGTATCGAATCATAAACAAGAATTCGAGTAGTTTGAATTTTAAACGAGTCGAGAATAACGTTACAGATTTTACTCATATTTTTATTCGAATGATTTTTAATGTTTAAATTTGTATCATATTATTAACAAATTCGAGTCTCATTCGTATTGAGACTAAATCGAACCCGAACTATTTAAGTCGTTTACAAGTTTTACTAATAAGGAGTAATGGTGTAATTCAGTAAGCGGTTCCCAAAACATACACCGATTTCACCCAAATCAGGGTCACTTAAATGTCATGATTACACATTACAATTATAACACACTTCCTCTTGTCATAAAACTTAAATTTCCTATATATCCGCGACTAATTTACTAATTTACTCACAAACTAGTGTAGTAGGGAATGTGAAAGAGGTTTGTTAGAAAACAAGTGAGTAATTTGAATTATATATGAGTTGGGGAGAGAATAGTAATAATAATAATTAAAATCGAATCGAGTGATGGAAAATATTACCTTTAGACCAAGGTCTGTGTACCCACTGACACACACATACATACATATATATATACTTAGTTGTGTAGATAGAAAAATAATGAATGATTTTTTATGATTATTTGTTAAGTGTAGCTAGTAATGGACTTTAGAGAATTACTACTAGTAATCAATACCACGAGTGAGTGGCACTACAGAATTTTACACACAAAAAACGTGTAGATCTAGATATTATAATTAGCTTTGGTAGGTAGCTAATATTGCACAAAATCCAAAAGCTAGTAGCTTAGTATTGCACTAACGCTGATCTGATAGTTTCACTATTTTATTTTTTTTAATTGTGGTGGACAATTATTAATTAATTGTGTAATGCATGCATTATTTTTTGCTAAAAATGTCAGCTTAAAAATAAATAAATAAATAAATAAAAAAAACTACTATGCCTTTGGTTGACCCAATTTATAAGTATTAACCATGAGGTTGAGGGTGTGTGTCAAATTTACTCCTGTTCCCTTGGCATGGCATTGGTTGAAACATATCTTGTTAGTACTATTAATTGGGTTGGTCCTGGCGTTTGGTTTTCCCAATTCAGACTTCTGCCAGACAATCTCTCTTTTTCCAAAAACTATTCTTTTCCCAAATGTTAGGAAGAAATGGGGTTGAGGTACTCCATTATTATTAGGGAAGGGAAGGGATGGGTTTGAGGTAGTATTACTACTAGGGATGGGGTTGAGGTATTACTAGTATTTTGCTGCTCACCAAATGTCAGGCTGTGAGCCCCTCCTCGTCCAATAATTTGCTCCCCATCCCCATCTCTTCTGGCACACGTGTTACACGTTTGTGATTTTACTTGAGCTATACCAAAAACTCGGGACCAAAAATATACACTAGACTACATTATTACACACAGACTAAAATAATAATAATAAAAAAATATAATATAAACTACCAGTGTTTGACTTGGAGTTTGTTTTATTTTTTGCAACTTATAAATTTGGAGAATGAATGCAGTTAAAATTCAATAGCAGCCAAATCATCCTCTAAATTTAAGACAGAGCTATCTATGATCCTAACCCAGGATAGTAGAGACCGACGGTGGTGATGCAATATGGAGATAGCTAGCAGATGTGAGAGATCAATCAGTATTGAGTCAGTCTATTGGCACAAAACAAATCACATAAGAATCATTTTATGATTTACCACTCACCAGAGTTCGTATAGCAGTTTGGATAAATATTTTACAGATTGTTAGCACCACCTACATAACAACACAACATCTTAAACATGGATCGACTGCTGTGCATATATTACAAGAACACAACTTCGTTTGAGGTTTTTTTGGCCAGTTCATATTTGTGTTCAACATAAAACAACAAATGAACCATTTACTCTTTATTTCAAAACTCCATCTGGATTTTGCAACGGTGGTTTAGCCGAGACAATATTCAAATCAACCCTTGCTTGCCCATGCCATGAGAAGAGGTGTTTCTATCATCATATGCATCTGGAATCTTAAAGTTAGACCAACTGACAAACCATTGGCCACAATCTCACGTTCAAGGATCCAATTCTTCTTTACTGGAATTGAACATGTATTGTGGCAGTAATCACTGGTCTCCTGCTGGTTCAGGGGGTCCTCTGGCTATTGGCATCCCACCATCAAAACCAGTTCTGGGTTTAGCACGGTCCACAAAAATAACACGTCCATTCAGTGGCTGCAAGTAACTCTGTGTCATTGCAAAGTTTAATGAAAATAATCAAAATCAGAGTTGAAGCAGAAAGCCATAACCTTTCCATTCATTTCTGTTATGGCTTTTTCAGCTTCATCTTCAGATGCAAAGGTAACAAATCCAAAGCCTTTTGATCTGTCCGAGACTCTATCCATCACAATGTGAGCTGGTACAGCGAAAAATGCCGAGCTAAATAACTCAATTATAGAAGATAATTAAGTGTTTTAAATCTTAGACCGAGGTACCTTCAATTACTTGGCCGTATTGAGAAAATGCCTCTGATAATCCATTCTCCGTGGTGTAAAATGATAGTCCTGCAAGAACCATCAGAAAGACAGGCAATCCTAATATAAGGTATAAAGCCATCACAAAAGGAATTGCAGGAAAACTTGTTTGCTAAAATATATATTAGAGTAAGTAATTATTGTCCATGTTATTGCAAAATGTTAACAGTTTTTTCATATACATCCAAGGTATATACAAGTTGGAATGACGGACAATTTAAGATAAATAAATAATAGTGTTCTTAATATTGTGCATGGATTCAATATAGTTTTAAATGTACACTCAACTCAACAAAAGATTAACAGAGTAGTTAAGCTATTCACACAGTCCCTGTCCTTCTTCTACTTCGATAAACCTTTAATAAAACAAATTTCATACTTAAAACTTACTAAGAAAATTATTTTGGTAGCACAAATGGTACCCTAGTTCTGCCAGAACCACTCACTTCACCCAAAAGCACTCGATAAAAGTTAAGAAAGTACTAGCATTCCTCATTAAGCAAATCACAGTGTGCAAGTACAAACAATTTCCAACAATTTGAATAATAAAACACAGAAATATAGATCATATCGCCAATGCTTAAAGTCCCTCTCAGTTTCTTTGCTGAATACAACACAGGACCAGTATCAAGGTTCATCAGAAAGCCTAAACAAAACAAAACATTTTTATTTTTTTGCACGAAAAAAAAAGTGTAGCAAGGATAACAGAGCTTGGTTTGATGCCACTGAGCACAGGTTAACATCTAGAGAAAGAAACCGCTAAAAAGTTAAGAATTTTGGATATTGCCTAGTATTGATAGCTGTTTATAAAAAATACAGAAACAAGAAAGTAGGGGATACTTCATTAGCAAGTAAAGGCCACCCTGCAATGTTAAAAATAATTGGACAGTTTTTTTAAAAGGAAGCCATTAACTATTTTTTCTCAAAACAAGATGGGGTCATTATTCGGTAAAGTTCCTAAAGGATGCAGCTTCTGGAGACAGGTCGTGGTCAGCAATTACGGTGTGGATCGGATGGTTGGATTACATTAGAGCATAGTTGTTAAAGCACAAGGCCCCTTAACAAGGCACACCCTAAGCGCAAATGACCCCTGGAGACTAGGCACGAGGCGAACTATAAATGAAATCCAGAAATAACCACAATTAAATGACATTTAACAAATCCTTTGACACTTTTAAGTATCAAAACTGAAAAGCAACAATTTCTTTTACCTTTATGACTACATCAACTATTAACATGTATAAAATATTTAAAAGAAACTCATCAATTAAACGCATAAAAACTAAAAACCTAAGTCATGAAAGTACTGTACAGGAGAGTCGATGATGGTAGACAAAGTAACTTGTAGCACACAACTGGGTTGTTTGATTTTCTAACTTCTTTTTGTGCTTATGGTGACAGGAGATGAATTAAGGAATTAATTTTGGAAGGATAAGTGTACTTGAGAGTTACTGCATTGTGAGAGGCTTTCCTAGCCAACTATGCTGGTGACTGATGCCGGATGCCAAAGTCACGGATTAGGTCTGGGAGGTAGTTGGGAGACATTCTTTACACCATGGAGGTAGCTGGTAGACATTCTTAACACCGTGCTTTTTTTTTAGGAGTTAGAGGAAGCAGAAAACTTGATGATGGTGTTATTAAGATTGATTCTCCTAGTGGTGCAGTGGAATCGCTACAATAAAGGGAGCTTCCGAGCATTGCAGTGGCTGATTTTCTGCCAAGCCCTTCTATTCAATCATTCAGGACAGTGGATGTGGGATTTTACGTGGAACAGTATATGGCGGGTGAGATACCGTGAAAGTGTTCTGAAGTTGGATAGCGGCTTTAGGAGCAATCTTGATGCAAGACAACTTAATAAAGAGGGGGAAAAGCATTGAGAATTGGAGTTGTATGCATGAGAAGGACAGTGGACCATTTATTATGAAATTGTGAGGTGGTTTGTTATATTTGGTGTCAGTGGTTTCATTATTGGGGTGAGTTGCACGATGTCAGTTTCGGAGTTTGATTAGCTGGAATCTGGGGGTGTAGAGTGGTGCATGTGTCTTGGGCAGGATCAGAGAAATTAGTAATAACTATGATAAATCTACAACAAACATCTTGGACCTCTAATAAATAGTAATATATGGTGGTTGATGAGCGAAAAACTACGATGAAAACTGATTTTTGGGTAAAGCTATTTGACACTGGTTTAAATATATTGGAAGCAATTTGATTATCTATAGTTCTTTAGGTGCACATGAAATACTCTCCGAGTCTCAGCCAAATCACACATGTCATGAGAAGTGGTAGGAGTTGTAAAAGGGGGACAGTTGACACCCTTGACTGTCAATATTTTTACGAGAATTGGACACTCTTACTTACTTTTTATGTCTGGTAAAAAAGGGATCAATCGGTAATGCTTTTTAAGACTTGACCACCTTAATCTTGAAGATAAATATATTGATACCAGGCTTTTGCCAAACCCACCCACCCACCCACCAAATTCTTGCCGAACAAAACGCTTTAAGAACTTTTAATCCCCTTGTTAATCCTGACTCTGCCCCTGAGCAAGGTTGATGCTATTGGTACTCAAAACAGCTTCACTCATACCATCTTTCAATAGATTGAGTCTTTGTAAGTGATTACACACACAATACTCAAAATTATTAGAATTTTTATGTAGTAAAATTACAGATGATAAACTGAATGTTTGGCACCACTTTTTCTTTTTAATCATTTTTGAAATTTGTTTAATCCACTAATCATTTATATGACGAATTAACAACCAATAACCGCACAAATGTAATACGTTTCTACCCATACAAGTACATTTCACTTGAACTTTTGCAATGAAACTCTAATTGAAAAAGCGCATATACTGGAAATATCCTCTAATTTTGGCCCACCAAAACCCTTCATTCCAACTTCCAAATTCAATCAAAAGAAAGTATATACTGTAGCAAGAACACTCAGTTTCATATATAATATTTCTTAAGATCAAAAGAGAAGTATGAAACGGAAATATAAGTAAATAACAATTCCCATAATATAACTTGTGAGAGACAGATATATATGGGGTGTAAGGGTGTACCTCCGACAAATAGCTTGGAAGCAATGCCTCTGCGAAATAGAAGAAGGGTCGAAGGAGAAGATTGAAGGGTAGAGGGTGAAGACAGGAAGTTAGGGTTTGGTTGAGAAACACTCAGCTGCCTTGTTGTTTTCTTTGAACATACTCTTCTAATAAACGCCGCCATCATCAAAGAGGAGAGAGAAAGACGAAAAAAAGCTGCCTTCTATTCTATTCTACTTTGCTAGTACTTCTTGACTAGGCATCAGTTAGCCCCAACACGAAAAAGTACTCCTCCGTCAAAAGAGTTAATTGCAGTTTCCATCCTACAAGTTCATCTATTTTGAACATTACATCCTATACTTTAAAACGTGGCATTTACATGGTACAATTTTACCAAACGGTCCAGCCCAAAAAATTCAGCAAACGGTCCAGCCCAAAATAGTTTCTATCCTACTAGTTCATCTATTTTGAACATTGCATCCTACTTTAAAACGTCTCATTTACATGGTACAATTTTACCAAACGGTCCAGCCCAAAAAATTCAGCAAACGGTCCAACCCAAAATTCATAGTTAAAAGTGATGAGGTTAATATTTAAAAAGAACATTTACATATTATAGTACATTTATAAAAGTAATTACAAAAATCATACAGTTATAAAATAATTATAAAAATATGACAATTTACCATATATATTTACAATACTAATTATATTGGGAATCCTTAATTTAAGGAGTTAATATTATTTGGCTGACATGGCAAATTAGTTTCCATCTTTCTTCAGTCTCTCTATTCTCCATTAATATTTCTCTTTCTTACTCCTTACTACTTCTCTCTCCTTACTACTTCTCTCTCATCTCGAATCCACTAAATCAGTAAATCTTCCTTGCATGTGCATGCTTGCTTGTAACACCAGCCTCTCTCTCGTCAGTCAATCGTCTTCTTCTTCTTCATCTAATGGTATTTCTTCATCTAATATTTCTTCATCTACCGATATTTCTTCTTCTTTTTTGTATTGGTATTTCTTCTTTTCTTCATCTTCATCATTAATTAATTAGTCTTCTTTTTTACTATTAATTAGTATTTATATTTTTATTTTATTTTTATTTTTTTTCTTTTTGTCTTGATATTTCTACTAATATTTTATTTTTTTTCTCTTGATTAGTCTTATTTTTTGGTATGTAAATTAATTAGTTAATTATTTTTTAATTTACTTTTATTTGCACTTTGTTGATTCATGGTTGTTCATTTTAGTGAAAAGAAGGTTTTGGATCGGAAAGCATACATGTTGTTCTATTATCATATAATTTTTAAAGGTGTGTTAATTTAAAATTTTTTAGTGTTACTATCATATAACCTGCTTAGTTACTTACGCATTATGTTTTTGAATTCTTTATTAATTTGTGATTCGGATATCATTTTTTATTACTTTGATTTGGTATTTTGGTTACTTTTTTATGTTGTTATGGTTACCATGTATTTGCTTAGTATACATGGTTGACTAAACCGATTTTGGTGTACATGTTGTTTATGTATTGGTTACCATTAATATATGTTTTGATTCTTAACATATAACCTGCTTTGGTTTTTTCATTAGTATATTTTTTTATTCTTTGTTACCTTATGATTTGGATACCATTCTTTTTCTCTCAATTGGGAATTTTGTTACTTTTATATGTTGGTTTGGTTACAATGTATTTGCTTAGTATATATTGATTGACTAAACTGGGTTTGGTTTACATGTTGTTTATGTGTTGGTTACCATTAAAATATGGTTTGGTTACTAGCATATAACTGTTTGGTTACTTCTTTAGTATATTTTTTGGTATACATATTTTGTTTACTACATAAAATGGTTTGTACTACATGTTGTTTATATTTTGGTTATCATTAGATTATATAATATAACTTTTTGGTTACTGTTTTATTATGGTATGGTTAATGTTATATTATGATATGATAACTATTATTGTACAGTCAATTTGGGACGTTGGTTATTTGTTATAGTCTGTTTTGACTACTGTGTAATTGTTATATTATGTTTTGATTAGTATGCTTTTATTTGTTAATCACTATGTAAATATTTATGATATAGATATTGTTTATTTTTGGTTACTGAATTAGTATATTTTTTGTTACTGTTAGCTTATGATTTGGATACCATTCTTTTTCCCTCAATTGGGATTTTGGTTACTTTTATATGTTATTTTGGTTACAATGTATTTGCTTAGTAAACATTGATTGACTAAACTGAGTTTGGACTATATGTTGTTTAGTATACTAGACTAATTTATGGGGGCTTGATGTAATGCTTACGTTGTAGCTACGCTAGCAATAAAAAAAATAGATACTATCATATAACTATTTGGTTATACGCATTATGTTTTGATTCTTTATTAGCTTGAGATTCGGATACCATATTTGTTACCTTGATTTGGTATTTTGGTTACTTTTTTATGTTGTTATGGTTACCATTTATTTGCTTAGTATATATGGTTGATTAAACCGATTTTTGGTGTACATGTTGTTTATGTATTGGTTACCATTAAAACATGTTTTGTTACTATCATATAAATATTTGGTTACTTATTTAGTATGTTTTTGTTCTTTGTTAGTTTCGATTTGGATTCCATTTTGTTTCCTTGAGTTGGGATTTTGCTTCTTGTTTTTGTTGTTCTCGGTTCTGATATATTTGCTTAATATATGGGTTGACTAAACTTTGTTTGGTTTATATGTTGTTTATGTATTGGTTACCATTAATATATGTTTTGGTTACTAACATATAACTGTTTGGTTACTTCATTAGTATATTTTTTTGTTATTGTTAGCTTATGATTTAGATACCATTCTTTTTCCTTCAATTGAGATTTTGGTTACTTTTATATGTTGTTTTGGTTACAATGTATTTGTTTGGTAAACTATTTATGATATAAATATTGTTTATATCTGTTACTAATGACCGTAAATCGATTTTGTTTATTTGCGCTTATGGAATCTTTACTATATGGGAATCTGATAGAAAATTCATTGGAAAAGTTATATATTGGTGTGACATGAAGTCCCTACATTATTACCAAGAAATTGAACCCAAGATAGTTTGAAGAAGTTTAAGGCATCATTAGTTTGCGGATGTATTATTTTTGTAAATAATAAACCCAAGTCATAATAAACCATGTATTTGCTTAGTATACATTGATGTATTATTTTGTAAATTCCTTCAAATATATTCTACAAGGTTTATGCTATTCTATTTCTACTTCCATTTCCACAAACACATCTTACATGTTCTGAGTTACTTTCATATAACTATTTGGTTACTTCTTTATTATGTTTTGGTTACTGTTACCTTATGGTTTGGCTACTATTATTGTGTCCTCAATGTGGGATTTCGGATACTTTTATTTTTTTTTTTCGGTTAATATGTAATTGTTTAGTATACATGGATTACCTAAACTGGATTTCATTACATGATGTTTCTGTTTTGGTTACCATTAAAACCTGTTATGGTTACTATCATATAATTATATGGTTACTGTTTTATTATGTTACATTATGGTTATAGTATACATGGATTGCTTAAACTGAGTTTCATTACATGATGTTTCAGTTTTGGCTACCATTAAAATATGTTACAGTTCTTATCATATAATTATATAGTTCTTGTTTTATTATGTTACATTATGGTTTCTTGTTATTAGTAACTTGAGATAGTTACTAAAGCTTGTATCGGGACAAACATTAATTGTTAAATGTACATGTGTGAGTGTCTCTATTTATCTACAAGCTTGTTAGTAACCAGAATAATTATCATAGATAGTTACTAGCTTTTGTTAAGTAACGAGATAATTATAAGCTTGTATCAAGACTGTTATAAAGCTTGTATATGTTTACTTTATATTGATAACTCATGATGGAATCAAAAATAAAAATATTAATCAACATCAATTTTGGTTACTGCACACCATCAAAAATGTTACCAACCATGTAGTTAATGGTTACTAACAGTAAACAATTATATATTCCTGTAAACAATTAGATTTGTTGTATTGGTTACTGTCAGTCTCCATTGTCTAACAACTGAATAAACATTATAAAGTAACCAAATCAATATTAGACAGTAACCAAATTACATAATATTAGTAACTAGAAATAAACCAAATTTTTACATGCAAATTTGAAGGCCTAAATGATGGAATTCGACCAAAAAACCATGCAATTCACCAAAGAAAGCTAGTGACTTTTGATCGTTGACGTTTTTCAATGAAATTAGGCTCAAAAAGCGCCAAAATTCGACACTCCAAACTTGATGTAAAATTGCCAAATTGTCACCGCAACCAAATAAACATTATCATCAAACCAATTAAATAGTATACAACAACTAATATTTAACAAATTGTATAGAAGGTAACCAATGTAGTCAATAAGTAACTACCAATATAAAATAAACAATTATAAAACTCAATAACATTATAGAGTAACCAAATAAACACCTTTCAAGATTCTAAATACATATTATACAAAGAACGAAGATATATATAATTAGTAGCGAAGATTATAAAAAATATTTTTACATTCATTTTACAACCAAAATAATCAATAATGACTTTGTTACAAATTAAAGACTAACAGTGTATAAAGGTAACCAATGTAGTTAATCAAGAACCATCAATATAAAAAAATCGAGATAAAATACAAAATATTATGTAGTAAACCATGGTAATATTACACAATAAACAAGTCGATATTATAAACTAACCAAATCCAGTTAGACGATAGAACTAACATATATTTACTTAGTATCCATAACATAAAACATATTTGTGACATTTTACAAAAAAAACAAATAATATAAAAATATCAATATGTACTTAAAGGTGTATTGGTTACTATTAGTCCAAACATCAAATTTGGTGTATTGGTTACTATTAGTCCAAACATCAAATTTGGTGTATTGGTTACTATTAGTCCATGTAACCAATACAATGTAATCAATAAGTAACATCTAATATAAATGAAACAATTACAAAAGAATATAACATTATAATTTTACACAATAACTGTGTCAAGACTATCGAAAGTAACCATTATAATTTTACATAATGTAACGAAGATTGTTAGACAATAGCCAATATAATGTAAAAGCAATTATCCGTGTCAATTAGTCAAGAACCATTATAATTTTACACAAAGAATCAACTCAAAGAATATTCAAGAACCATATAATGTTACACAATGGCAAATCAACATTAATCAGTAACCAAAAACAACCAGTAAAAATAGGGTTTTTCTTGTATTTTACAATAAAAAACAACCAGTATAATTTATTTGTTACCAACTAAAGCGGACTTTTTGTAAGAATGTAACAAATTTGGCTAACAAGTAACCATTAATATAAAAATATAAATAGAAGTGTACATTAATATGCTTCAAAGAACCAATAATATCTGATAACCAATTAATCAACTGCGGTAATTAAGTTTGCATTATTCAAGAACCAAGTCGGCATTTAGTCACTAAATAATATTTTTACACAAAGAACCAAGTCAACATTATAATAATTTTATACAAAGAACCAATTCGAATTAATCAATAACCATTATAGTGTTACACAAGAAACAAGTCGAAGATTTGTCAAGAACAATATAATATTACATAAAGTAACCAAATCAAAGATTAGTCAATAACCAAGTCAAAGATTAATTAGTAATATTATAAAGAACCAAAATAGCATTAATCAAGAATCTAAGACATCATTAGGCGGTATAATGTTACACAGTAACCAATACAAAATAATCAGTAACCAAACCAACATTAGACAGTAACCAATTTATATAACCTTAGTAACCATAATATAAAACATGTTTTCAAATACATTTTGCAAGCACAACATTCAGTATTCAAACTTTGTGACAATTTAAGTTCGAAAAACTTAAGAAAGATAATCAATTTAGTAATTCGTAGTAACTATAAGTATCTATATGTTTATAAGTTTTAAACTTACATACCACAGTATTTGAATCGAAGCTGATGTTGATTTTGTATTCAACAATCACTGCAACAATGTTTTTGGTTACTGATCTTGAAGGCGACGTTGATTTTGTATGCTATTTTCGATCCAACAGATTCATCGCGACAACAGTTTTCTTCTTAGAGATGCAAGATTACTGCAGTGGTGTGTCGCGACGAAAAGCTTCGTCTTCTCCGATCTCAGTGGTGTGTCGCGCAGTGGTGAAGATTTGGATTTCTTCAGTATTAAAGTTGCATGTTTTGTTTAGTCGCTTGATTTTAGGAGTGGTTAGTTGCATATAGGAGAGTCCGTAACTGACGTATACGTGATTTTAGCAACTTTATATTGTGTTGTTTTATTTTTGTAATTATGTTGTGCGTGTTTATTTTTGTAATTACTTTGTAAATGTTGTATATTAGTGTAAAGGACCCTATTTAAAAATGACGAATTTTGCACTTTTAATACCACTTTTTAGGTCAAAAGGTGTTATGTGCCGATTCGTTAAAAATACGAAATACAAAGGGTCACATTTTAAAATATAAAATGCAATGTAAAATTTGAATAATTTGAAAGATGCAAAGTGTATTTAACTCTGTCAAACAAAAAGAATCTCATTTAAGAAATATATTAAGTTACAAATTTATATGATTTTAAAATTATTATAAATATATTTAATTTTAATTAATATTGCATAGTAAAATAAAAGTATTAAGTACAAAATTATTATTTCAAAAATTAAAATAAATTCATATTAAAATTAAAATTTTAATATTTGACAAATTAATTATGATTAAAGTCGAATAAAACTTTTATAGTATTTGTTAAGAACGGCTCAATGATTTTCTTACTTATCCACAAGATCATCGCAAATGTTCAATTTAAATACACATACTCCCCAATATTTATTCGCAATTTTATGTGATACTGATAGACTTAATGTAGTGTTTATACTCAACATTAACACTTATTGTACGATCTACGATGTGGTGTTAAAAATTATTGACCCCAACTGCAAGTACACGAAGAACAGATCCTCTGTCCCCATTTTTCATGTCTCCTTGTGTCCCTCCACTAAAATTTTAACATATAATCTCTTAACTTAACACCAATTAATTCTAAAATTAAATAAAAGACTATGTGTCAAATTTTAAGTGGAAGACATGGAAAATAAGGACAAAAGATCTACTCTCGTTGACAAAATAGCCAACTTAAAACTGAAATACAAACTCCACCTTCCTAATTCTGTTTCATTCCATTTAGAACTTGTCAAAATACAGCGCAGAGCAGTCTCTTTATTCTCTTCTCTGGGGTGTCTGGGGAGGGGAAATTTTGACTCGTCTATCAAGCAACGTCTTGTTTTTTATGTAACTGAAGACTAGGAAGTAATCACACAGAAGAGTTTAGCCAAAAGCAACCAAATTCATTTCTACTATATGTACCTTACTGACACTTGTTTAGCCACAAACAGTTTTATCACAATAATTAAATCAAAACCTAATGTTGCTGGAGTTGAAAAATCCTATTCCCTATTGCATTGCCAGAGATATCAAACTGAGTATGTGATTGTGATCCATCCAAGGAAGGAAGAAAATTGCACAACTTCTTGTCAAATGGCTGAATAGACGATCTATATACAAAATGACCTTACAAGCATTTTGTACTCAACATCTACAAACAAAGGATCCCACTTGTTCTTGAAATAGTCATGACCGATGCCCTTTTAGCAATGCTTGGTAGAACATGTCAATGAATTGATTATCCTTTGAAAAAGTAAACCACAAGAAAGAAAGAAGTTAGTTGTAACTCCAATAAAAAGTGTTTAATATTTGTATTAGCCTAAAAGTAGTAGTTCAAGTATGATTTTCATGAGATACCACAAGAAGGAGAAGTGGAATAAGATAGGCTTGCTGTAGTTTCTCTCACGTGGTTTTTTGTTTTGATGTGTTGTTTGGTTTATAGCCGTGCAGATTGAGGATGTCCTAAAAGATTATAGGAGTACATTTTTTTGGACCATTCTCTAGAAACTAGAAAAGGATTCAGCTTTTGAACAACTGGGTGAAGAGCTAAAACTGCTAGAAACATGCAACATGATTTCTACGCAATTGACACTTGATGTAACCATAATGACAAGAAGATGAGCCTAACTTGTACAGGTTGAGTAGATTAAAAGGCAGGGCAATTATGTATAACATTAAAACATTAACAAGTTAATTTTATAAACAGGGCATATGAACTTTTCGGTTATGTGTAAACATACTCTGATACAAAGAGGATAGGGAGTGGAGGCAGACATACCTGAACAAGCATTAGAAGTGCATCACGTACTTGATCTCTGCTTAATGGTCCATAATGAGAGGGACTAGAACTAGGAGTCAGAGATATTGGTGGTGTGGGTGGTGGAAAAGGTTGAAGCATTGGAGTGCCATGGGAGCGTTGTAGATTCAGGGGAGGCTGAAGCGCAGCAGTTGGCATAGATGAAGAGATAAGAGGTTTCAGCAGTGCTGACGAGGAAGAAGGGGGTGTAAAGAAAGAAGAGGGTTTGAGAAGATTGGTAACACGATTGTTGTTGTTAATTGGGTCAGGAGCATCAGTTAGTGGCATTGGAGAAGTAGATGAAGCTGGAAAAGGAAGGGGAGGAATTTGCAGGGTTGGTGCAGGAGAATGGACAACATTAGGAACACGAGAAGATAAAGGAACGGTACCATGCTGTCCAGAATTAACAACATTTGAAGCGTTATGCCCAATATTCATAGTTGTCTGCAGAGACGTAGTTTTAGAAGAAAGAATGCGTTAGAATGTGCTTAAAGCATGCAAAATGTTCGCAAAAAAAGAACAAATGAACATTCAAAAGAGATGCAATTGGAGTATAATTTGAAATACCAAACAGTACTTGAATTGAATTACACAAAATAGACCTTAAAGGGAGCTTGTACAGGCCTACTTGACAGTTAGGCATTAACATACTGCACGGGAATTTATTTTTTATCTCTAACTTCAACTTTGAAACTTGAACTGAGTGAAAATATTTCAACTGAAAAGTGCTTGAAAAGCATGATATCGGTTGATGCCGAAATGCAACCCGAATAACAAAATTAGGAATTATTCATGTAAAGATAATTTTCAGAGAAATTTCGATAACTCGACGTAATGTAGCGGTTTTGGACCAAATGAAAGAAAAATCACGGCGTAAAAAACTAAAGGGGAGAAACGACACAAAAAAAATCGAATATGCTGAAAGCGAGACGATAAAAGAGAACAAACCCTTCTCTATAAATTATATTTAAAATTGGTACTTATGTAGTACTTTGTTAAGTATACCTTTAAAAAGTGAAAAAAATATTGTACTTCAAATATACTTAGTTAAGTTAAATTGTACTTAAAATGTACCTATATAGCACCTACTTAAGTATTACTTAAAAAAATATTAAAAATGTACTTAATATATAATTAGTTAAGCTAAAATGTACTTAAATTTTAATTAAATTGTACCTATATATTACCTAGTCAAGTACAACTTAAAATAAATTACACTTAAAATATACTTAGTTGTTAAATTGTAGTTGAATTATATAGAAAATGTATGCTCTACAGAATACGTATGCTCAACCATTTGAGATAAGACAACTTCCGAATCAACTTTATTAAACATATCTGCGAGATGTTTGTTTTATCAATTAGATGATGTTATGTGCACCAAATAATATTTTTTGTGAACTTATTTGATCATCTTCATGTTATTATTTTAAAAAATCATAATTTTTTTACTTTTTTTTGAAGCTCCTACCTAGCTAATAGTGTGTATCGTCCGCAATCGATACCAAGTCAAAAGATGACCTTCCGCAATGCGACTTTGAACCATGCATCAAATTGCCATAAAAGTAACAAGTGAATATGGGATCAATGTTAAAGTAGAATACGTACACTGAAGAAGTTCACAAAGGAAGAATCATCAGGTACATCCGTTGAAGTAGATGTAGTAAATGATGGTTCCAGCGGTCCTTCAATCACCGCAGAGGTTGGTACTGCTTCCAGTTCCTCAAACTCACTAACAAGTAAGATAAAGTCCAAAAAATGAAGAAAAAATAGAAACTAGAACAAGATATAATATGCTCAACACAGGAACAAACTAAGGAGCAACCACCAGCAATTCAAGGGCACACCAAATTCAATACACACAGCCAAATGGTTGGAGATATAGATCATGCTAACAAGTGCAGTTTAGTGTTTACAGCCTTAGCCGCAGTAAAGCCCCCACCCCACCCCACCCCAACCCAACCCAACCCAACCCAAAAACTCTTTTCTCCGGTGTGAAGCCAAAGCAATCCTATCCTAGAAACTGACCTAGTCTTCTGACAGCAAACCAAAGAACATTATTTGATATATATATCATTAATCTAGTAAACATATCATTGTTGTTCCAGAGTCTAACACTGAGAATGAACCAACTACCATGCCAGTGAATTTATAAATCACTAATGTCCACTCAACCAATTAAAATTCATACTTATCGCAACCAAAACTCACCAAAATCTCAATTGTAGGCTGAACTATTGCAATTTTCTTAGGCCAATTTAAGACTGCCCCTTTATGTTCAACCATTTTTGCAATGTCCTCCATTAAATTGGGGAAAATTAGTTCACATGACAAAAAAAGAGAGACCCAATTTAAGGGTGTTTTCTTACGCATAATAAAGGCACATGCTTCCCTTCAATTAGAGGAGTAAATTAGGTTGTGCTTGCGAAAAATAATACTCCCTCCGTCCCATAATAAACGTCATAGTTTGACTTTCATGGTCAATTTGATCATTTTTAAAATTAATAAATCATTTTAAAAAAATAAAGATACACGCCTAGTGATAATGATCATAATAAACTACGAAGAATGTACTACTAATATCAATGTCAAGTTTCGTAATTTAAAAATTCATATAAATATTTTTAATTATTTATTTTAAAAATGATCAATTTGACCACTAAAGTCAAACTATGACGTTTATTATGGGACAGAGGGAGTAGTGTTAATTGGATCATATTTTTGACAAGTTGACTAATTTCCCTCAGTTTAACATAATTGGTAAAACTGGAGAGATGATGGAGGACATTGTAAAAATTGGAACATCATGGAGTACATTGCAAATGTGGTGCACATTTTTGCAGATTACCCTTTTTCTTATTTACTTTCATTTGACAACTTCTGAAATTTGAGTCTTCAGCAACATCCAAATTTCTAGCTTCATGTTATTTTTAATTTAATTTCATATTTTTGGATGTGTTTCAATACTAACATTCACTTCTTAATTCATCAAACAACAAAGATTGAGAAAAATTTAAATCACGTCACTTAAAGCCTTTCTATTGAATAATCTTGGGAACTCCCATTTGCATGATAATAGAGAACTTGCTTAAAACTTCTTTACAAGATCTCAACACTTTTCCCTTTGGTAAGTTAAAGAAATCACACAAATATTTCAGCAACAAAAAAGTGCACAGAATCACCAATTTGTTGATGGCAGCTTAATCCACCTAGAGATTTTTTTTAGTAATTCAAGCATAGATGCCTCCTCAAGACCATATAGAGAAAGCCAAAATTTTCCATTTGTGAGACATCAGTCACTCACCTTCACTGACCGCTAAGAAAAACACCAGACCCAAAAAGATTAACAAGATATATCTCAAAACTGAGCTTCAACAGCAGCTAGAGAAATTTCACAATTTGCTTAATTGGAGGAAAAAGAATAAAGCAAGTCAAATTATTACTTCATATAAAAACTTAGGGAGAGGGAGGGAGGGAGGGAGGGAGGGAGGGAGGGAGGGGGGGGGGGGTTTAAATTTTGATTTTTCAAATAAATGTATTTTCACATTCATCTCCAGTATCACATAATATTTATCGAGTACAAATATTAATTGTGGAACTACTGAAACTTGGCCCAAGCAAGTTCAAAATTTATCACATGAAACCCCTGATTCTAAGTGAGAGTTAAATAAATAAATTTTTTATTAAAAACTTCCATTTTTCTTATAGGTTTGCAAACTGTGAATCTTACAAGTAGAAACTTCATCACAAATTTGAATACCGTCTAGACCATGAAGACATGAATTATGACCTTAATTTTCTTCTTTCCTTGCATATACTGAAACATTGGGAGACCCTTCTAAGAAAACCACCCAAAATAAATATCTGATTTCTTTATTTTAGTTGACCAAGATGTTCTATGGCCAATACGTTAAACAAGAAAGAAATGACAATACGTTCCAAGTTTAAGCCAAAAAGAAAATGGCACAGTATTACATAAATATTAACAAAACAACCATTACCTTTTGTTTGATGATACTTTAAGCTTAGGGGGAACCTTTGCATATGCATTGAGTATCCTGCACGCGGGAAAACACAAATAGAATAATAAAAGTTATCACCATATGTGGAGATCAGTATGCATTTCCTTCCATATGTACACAAAGAAGCACCCATAAAAAAGATCTTCAAATATTATTTTTTTCAGCATACCAATAAAAGAGGGAAAAGGTATGCAAAAAAAAAAGCATTGTATTTTGGGCTGAACTGAAGAACTCAATGACTGATTATCAACTACTTCAAGCATTTTATTAACCAGAAAATGTTGAAAAATGCAATTCTACAGATATAAATAGGAAACAACTTTAAAATTTTCTTCCTATTTTTTGTCACTTTCAATATAAGCATCTGCAAGAATAACACTCACTCCTCGTTTCTCTTGGCCCTTAATTACTCTATGAACCCAATTTGTTTATCCTACTAGTCTAAACAGTGTTACATAAGACAATTACAGTTTTTATCCTAGATAGATATGTCCACCAAGTACCACATTAATGAAACTCTTATTTTATAGTCCCTCTATCCTAGAAAAAGAGTCCTATTTGTTGACTTGTTTGTTCAAATATTAAGTTTTACATAGGCTACACATCAACATAATTATTTTCTCTTATAAAATTAAGCCTTTAAAGTTAAATATTATGAAGCTATCATCAACAAAAATTACACCTAGCTATATCTTATGCACATCTTAATATTTGTGAAAAAGAAAAAAAAATAGGACTCCTTTTCTAAACGGAGAGGAGTTTTATAGTGGCTAATTTGTTTCTTTTTCAGACTCTTCAGGTAATATGGTTTAGATGTTTATGACCAGTACTTGTACACGTGTCATGCACATGAGCTGAACCCCCAACAAACTCTTTGAAACAAGCATTACTTATTAAAAGAATATGTATAATAAATGTTCATATATATATATATGTGTGTGTATAAATTATATGCACATGGTGCATACAGTAAATTCTCTAAAGTAGGAATTAAAGGAGTACCTAGTGAAGAGATTTGCAACATCCTCACATTCACGTGAATTATAGAACCAGATACCATTGACTTCTTGGGATGCATTGCGATACAACAGATATGGAACTTGAAGCTCAAACTCAAAATCTCCAAGGAGATTTTCCACAAGATTTTCTGTTGACAATGAGAAAGATGTCAAGACCTGAAATAGAAATATAAACGTGTGTTGATGTATGCATTCCTAAGCGGAATCATATATTCACAGACACATATAGAGTATAGTTGTCAAATTGTGAAATGTATTGTGTATTGAAAATCCCTGAATCGTAAATCATGTATCATTCATAGATCGTGTATATAATGAAAGAAATGCATAAAGAATTATTACATATGTAAACATATAAAGACCTTATTTTATTGAACAATAAAACATATTAGCGAAGTTTAATGTAGTCTAAGTAGTAAAAAATCCTAGAAACAAACTTGGAATGTTTAAATTATGGTTTGAAGACTCAAAATTAAGGACCTTCATTGTAATATTCCGAATCCTTATAAGACTTGTAATGTAACCTTAAATGATGTTTTTGTGATTGAAATTATGTATTATGTGATTGGATGTATATGATTTCATTATAAGTATAAGTATAAGTATAAGTATAAGTATAAATATAATTTATTTGTTTTTAAAACTTAACTAGAAATCACTATTCATAAAAACGCTAAATCACTTTTCATAAATTCAACTTTGGGAAAGTCAACTTTTTTTACTAACCGGATTAGTTAGGAAGCCTAAGACTAACTAGAAAGTAAACTAAGTTGGATTAACCAAACTAGGTAAAATTTGGTTAGTGTGTAGAGAAAGTAGGAATATTTTGGCCATTATGAAAGTAGTAATACTTACAAACTTGTAAGTATTGTTACTTACTTTGAAGAGTTGGTCATCAATTTGGCTTTTGCTTGCTTTAATGTGTTATCAAGCCAAGGATGGTGAGATGTGACTTATTAATTTGCTTGTGGTGTTGGCTTGTTTTAAAAGGTGAGATGTGGCCTCATTTCTTGCTTGTGGTGTTGGCCACTTTGGTTGGTTGGTTGGTTGTGATTAGATGACCCTTATGCCCTAGGTCTTGTTTGCCTATAAAAAGAAGCCTTATGCTATGTTATTTTCATTCACCAATTCACAAGAATTATAAGAGAGAACTATAGTAAGATCAATTGCTACTTGAAGGAAGGAGTTTAAAGTCTTGCATAATCAAGTTATAGTAAAGCTTGCAACTTCAAGAGGTTGATCGAAAGGCGCAAAAATTAGCGTAAACTATAAAAGCGGAATCAAGCAAGTTTTTCGAACTATGTGCAAGTTTCTAACTGTTTTTATGTGCAACGATGTGCTATAAAAATGTTTTGAATTTCAGTTGTTGTGTGAAGTTAGTTGTGATATGTGAATTACTTGTATAACTTGAGGATTGTGAACTCTACAATGTTCTAAAAAATGCTTGGCGGGAGGCCCGGGCCTAGGGAAAATTTTTATTTTAACCTAATTTTAATATTTTATCTTACATTTATTCAAACAAAACAATAATATAAAGCAAAACAATTTATAATAAAGATAATAAAGGTCTTTGTTCAAAGTTCAAACACATTTACATTTATATTGCTAATGTCAAATTTCAAACACAAACATGCAATTGTTCAAAGTTCAAACACAAACATGCAATTGTTCAAAGTTCAAACACAAACATGCAATTGTTCAAAGTTCAAACATATTTTTAACGTATTAGTTTCATTCATAAACAAGATTGCTATTAAATAATAAAATTTAAAATTTCAAGAATTTAATTCAATATTAAAACTTAAGAAACTAAACATAAATTTAAAAATAATATTGAATTAAACTAAATATTACAAATGTATCATCATTTATATAATTTGAAGTCGATTCAAGTTCAAAAAATTACAACAATAAAATTATCCATTTTGACTAGATATTGTTCACTTCTTGTTGTGATTTGATATGCTACAACCTGTATTATGAATATGATAAATCATTAGAAAAATAAATATATCAAGATCTGATTTGGGTAGTTATTAAAATTAAAAAAAAAACTCTCCGCCTAAACCCTGCCTAATTTTACTGGAGGGATTTTTTTGCCATTGCCAGGCTAGGTGAGGAGACGCCAGGCCTAAGCGCTAGGCGGGGCCACCAAGGGGGCTAAAAGCGGACCTAATTTTTAAGAACAATTGGAACTCTATAACTTGAGGATTGTAAACTCTATAATTTAAGGATTGTGAAATCTATAATTTGGACAGTGTGAACCCCATCACTTAAAGTAGTGTGAACTTTATTATCTGTATAAACTTGAGAAGTATGAAATGTGTTATCATTTGTTATCATGTGTTAAACTTGTTTAACATTTGTGCTCATTCTTGCGAATACAATCTTATGCAGTAAAAAGAAAGTGAAAGAAGAATAGTTAATTCTCTTATTATTGTTGTTTTTTTTCATGTAATAGAATAATAACTTTGGAGATAATATTAAAAGAGTTGAGAATTATTATAAGAATGTATTGTTTGTGTACTCTACACTTCAGCCGGTAGATGTAGGAGTCATCTAACTATGCTAGATTAACATTATTGACAAAAAATTCTGTCAAGAAAAGGTATTAGGTTATCTAATTGCGCGCCAATAAGGAAAAATTCTTATCGGAAAGCCTCCTCTTTCCTGGGAACTGACTGGTTGCTAATATTGAAAGTATATGATAGATAAATGGTGAAGAAGTTGAGAAGAAGGGTTTAGTGTTGGATTGAAGTTATGGAATACTCAAGAGAAAGTAGGGTTGGAGGAGTTGCATATTTAATGCATTAGAATAAGTTGTAATTTTTATGACTTTGAGATGTAACCGAAAATTGTAAAGTTTATAATTCTGGAATAAAAAGTATGATTTTAAGTTATTAATTAAATGAATTTTTACCCAGTATAATATTAGTTAATATTAAGGAAAGATGTTGCGATCCAGGAATGGAGGAAAAGAAATGATGTAATGTCTGTAATAGACTAGTTAAATCAATAAAATTATTGGTAGATTTAATAAATGAAGTTATATCGCCAGCACCAGATCAGGGAGACAGATTTTTGGGGTGACATTCATAATGGTAAATATTATGCAAGAAATCTTTAGAAAGGAACATGAGAAAAAAAACAAACCTTATGGTATAAAACAAGGTGAAATTAAGCCCAAAATGAAAATTTTAGTCTAGATGTCAACTTCAAGACAATATATTTATGTCTTCATGTGAAATAGACTAATTTTTTTTAAAAGAAATAGTGATGAGCAAGTCTTTAAAAGAAAATAAGAAACACAAAAAAGCATTTAAAGGCTTACTTTACAGAATGAGTGAACACTAATGTGTTTTTAAAACTCTTATCTTAGTCTGTCACTAACATAGAAATGTATCGCTACCACATCGTAATTTGTAGCATAAGATATGGTTTGATATGCATCATTCAAACACTCTAGTGACTGGGTCTAATTGCTCTTGTATTATATCGAATCGCAAGTACTGTGTATCGTGAGATATACTTCTATTAAGAAGTATGACTGATGCAAGACACATTTAGGATGAAGAATGAATGAAAAATAAATTAGAATTTGAACTCAACGTTTAAACCACTAGTATCTCTCAAGTGTATAACTCCACGTATCAACACTAAGATGGATAAAATACCTCTACGGTAGAATACTATAGTCTCTAAAAGACTTGTGGGGATACTATTTAAAGAGACTTACAACCCTAATATTACTTGGGGAATAATAAAAGTACTAAACGACTAAAATACTCTTATTAATAATTCATAATAACTAATTAATGTCCTAAATCCCCACTAATAAAGAAAATACATAAATCACATCAACTACTTTTATATTAAACATAATAAAAACTCCAAATAAAAAATATAAAAAACCTCTTCTTTATTTTCGACTTGGAGTCCCTATCAATGACATAAACTACTTCCTCTGACGAATATTTTGTGGATGTTATTTTTTTTTTAACTAAAGGAAGGAGCTCCTGCCTATATAATATAAAGCCTTGAACATTGGACTCCACTTCAATCTTTGCTTTCTAAAACAAGAGTAAAGTGGTCATGTTAGTCATTTAGAAATGTAGCAGAATGTACTTCACAATATTGTTTTGACATGATATATTGATGAATGGGGAATATACCCATGAATTGGATACATTTTAGGCTTAAATTGTTGTTCTCACGTCTTTTAGATGAGTTTTTACTATGTTTCGTGTTTATTTTGCATATTGAAGCGGAGTAGGGACAAATTTGGGATTTTAGCATACGAGTGGCAAAACCGTAATTTCTTTGAACTACAGCGCCGGGGCGCTGAAGCTTGACCAGCGTTGACCAAGGCGCGTGTTTGGGGCAGAAGTTGACTAGGGATTGGACAATTGTGAGGAGTATAAAAGGAGCAATTAGCTGAATTTAAAGAGGGGGATTGAGAGCTGGAGACTAAGCAGGAGATTGTGGAGAAGAATTCAATTGAAGATTGAAGCTTGGGAGATTTTCTTTTAGAGTTTCTTCTTCTTATTATTTTTAATTGAGTAATTCTTCAAAAAAGATAATTTTCATGAGATTGTTGGTTTTATTATTTGTTATGAACTAATTCTTTTATTAAGACTATAAATTGAACCTTTTATGTCTATGAATTAATTATTTAATTTAGTCCAATTATTTATGCCAAGGTGAATTGTTTATTATGTCTTGTGCGTATTGATTAATTATTTGGCCAGTAATTACCGTGTTACTCTAGGAGGATTCAGAAGATGAAATTTAGGGTTAGAACTGGACATGATAACATGTATGCTTAATTATTTGCATGAGATGAATAATTAGGGTCGTGAATTGAATAAGAATATTTGTTCACTGCATTTAACACATTGGGAATTGGAACTTAATGGGTTTGATTTAATTATTTTGCATAGGAATATCGCAGGATTAATTGAATTGAATAAAAGTTAACTGATCACTTGGGAAAGAGCTTTTAACAACTAGAATTCCGGTTAACAATTCAGGTGACGTAATAATTGGGTTAATTGGATAATTGGTTTATAGTTCATAATTGGGGATATTGTAGTCTTAACCTTTATTTATCTGAATTCATTCATTTAGTCTTTACCTTTATTTAATTGAATTAATTTTAAGAGTAATTTAGTTTTAATTGATTAATTTAGTTTCTTAATTAGAAAAAACCATATTTTGCAGTTGTTTAAATAAAATTGAATTGATATAGTACTAGTCGTTGTAGTATAGCGGTAAGTTTTTTGCGCCGCTGCCAAGGAATTCTTTATTAATATTAATTCCATATTAGTTATAATCAATTCGATCTTAATTTAAACGTTATTTATTTATTTTCTTCTTCTTGTGATTGCAGGAGTTCTTTGAAAGTGTATGCACATTAGATCAAGAGCTAAAAAGGAACTTTTTCCTTATACAGATGATATCGAAAGGAAGTTTCGAAAATTACGATTGACTAGTGAGGTTATACCATTGGAAGAAGATCTGGCGGCACAATAAATACCAGTAGACGAAGAACAAAAATCACTTAGGGATTATGTCATGCCGACAGTCACAGATATATAATCAGGTATTTGGAGACCGGCAATTAATGCAAACAGTTTCGAGATCAAACCGGGAACGATACAGATGCTACAAAATGCAGTTCAGTTTGGGGGTAGTTCGACAGATGATCCGAACGAACACATCTTGAGTTTCTTGGAAATTTGCGACACTTTCAAATTCAACAATGTTTCGGAAGATGCTATACTCTGATTGAGGTTGTTTCACACGTTAAAAATGACAAAGCTCGGAGTTGGTTACACTCACTGCCAGCCGGTTCAATCACCACTTGGGATGACTTAGCTCAAAAATTCCTAGTTAAGTTTTTCTCACCAGCAAAGTCAGCAAAACTACGGAACGATATTCACACTTTTGCACAGTTTGACTCCGAAACATTATATGAGGTATGGGAAAGATTTAAGGATATGCTTCTCAAATGTCCACATCACGGAATTCCACAGTGGATGTAGGTTGGGATATTTTGTGATGATTTGCACGCATCCACAAGAGCCAGTATTGATGCAGCAGCAGGAGGAGCAATCATGGCTAAGAATTTTGATGAGGCTTATCAACTGTTAGAGACGATGGCCAATAATAATAGCAGTGGCCAATGACTAGATCTAATCCTCCGAAAACACCGAGAAAGTTTGAATTGGATGCAGTAACAGCGTTGACAACACAGGTTTTCGCGTTAACCAAGAATATTGAAACATGGGGTCCACCATCAGCACCGCAAGTAGCAATGGTTTGTGTGTTGTGTGTTGGGGGTCATGCTACAGATCAATGTGCCATCAATGCCGAATCAGCTCAGTACGTGGGAAGCTATAATCGATCAGTCCAACCTTATCCGACTCAAAATGCATATAACCCGAGCTGGAGGAATCATCCGGGATTCTCATGGAGTAATAATCAAGGTCAAGCACCTAGACCACAAAACCCTCCCGGATTTCAAAATCAGACTCAGCAACAACCAGAGAGGAAAACAAGTCTGGAAGACGCTTTGAAAAAATTTATTGTAGCTACAGATAAAAGGATAAGTGAGCAAGACAAGTTATTGAGTCGAGTGGATATAAATGTGAAAAGTCAAGCTGTTTCGATCAAGAATCTGAAAAGTAAGATGGGACAAATTGCACATGCGTTGAATAGCCGTCCACAAGGAACACTCCTCAGTGATACAGAGATAAATCTGGGTAGAGATGAGCATTGCATGGTTGTGACTTTACGTAGTGGAAAGGAATTGCAAGAGACAATCAAGGATAAGCCTCCCATACCATTTCCGTAGAGGTTTCAAAAATCCAAGTTAGATAAGCAGTTCTCAAGATTTTTGGATATTTTCAAAAAACTGCATATCAACATACCGTTTGCAGAAGCATTAGAACAAATGCCGAGTTTCGCCAAGTTCATGAAAGAGGTTTTGTCGAATAAGAGAAAATTGGGTGATTTTGAAACAGTGGCGCTAACCGAAAGTGCAGCGCAATTATCCAGAATAAGTTACCTCCGAAGTTAAAAGATCCGAGTAGTTTTACTATTCCATGTGAAATTGGTAATCAATTTTTGAGAAGAGCGTTGTGTGATTTGGGGGCCAGTATAAATTTGATGCCACTATCCGTCTACAGTCAGTTTGGACTTAAGGCACCAAAACCGACAAATATCAGTTTGCTGTTGGCGGACCGGTCAGTTACATATCCACGAGGTATTGTTGAAGACGTTTTAGTAAAGGTGGATAAATTCATCTTCCCGACGGATTTCGTTATCTTGGATTGTGAAGCAGATAAGGAAATTCCCATCATTCTTGGGCGACCATTTTTAGCAACAGGGAGAATGTTGATCGACGTACAAAAAGGTGAATTGACGATGCGAATTGAAGACCAAGAGGTCACCTTTAATGTATTTAAGTCGATGAGATTTCCGAAAGAGAAGGTGAATGTCTGCGGGTAGATGTTATGGATGAATTGATTAATCACAAGTTCAGCGGAAATTATTCAGAAGATCCACTAGAATCTGTTTTGTTCGGGATGGACGATTACAATATCGCGGACGAAATTGAGCATGTCAAATGGCTAGATGCATTACCAGCAACCAGAAAAGTTAAACAATCATTCGACACTCTTGATCGGCCTGAAATGGAAGAGAAAAAGTTCAAACCATCGATAGAAGAGCCACCGGTGTTGGAATTAAAACCTCTACCATCTCATCTGCAGTATGCTTATTTGGGAAAAGATGCTACCCTACCAGTTATTGTTTCGATAAATTTGACCGACACGCAAAAAGAGAAACTGTTAAGGGTGTTACGAGAGTTCAAAACAGCAATCGGATGGACTATAGCGGATATTCGAGGAATTAGTCCGTCATTTTGTATGCATAAGATCTTATTGGAAGAGGGAGCAAAACCAACCATTGAGCAGCAAAGAAGGTTGAACCCCATTATGAAGGATGTGGTGAAAAAAGAGATTATAAAGTGGTTGGATGCCGACATTATTTATCCAATCTTGGACAGTTAATGGGTAAGTCCTGTACAGTGCATACCAAAGAAAGGGGGAATGACTGTAGTGAAAAACGAATCTAATGAACTCATCCCCACTAGAACAGTTACAGGCTGGAGAGTATGTATGGATTACCGCAAACTGAATAAAGTCACACGCAAGGATCACTTTCCCTTGTCGTTCATTGATCAAATGTTGGATAGGTTGGCGGGACAATAGTTTTACTGTCTATTGGATGGATATTCCGGATATAACCAGATTTCCAGAGCGCCGGAAGATCAAGAAAAAACCACGTTCACCTGCCCTTACGGTACGTTTGCATTCCGGTGTATGTCTTTTGGCTTATGCAATGCTCTGACAACTTTTCAACGGTGCATGATGGCCATCTTCTCAGATATGGTGGAACAAAACTTGGAAGTGTTTATGGATGATTTCTTCGTGTTTGGTGACAGTTTCGACTTATGCTTGAAGAATCTGATTTTAGTGTTGAAGCGCTGTGTGGAGACAAACCTAGTTCTTAACTGGGAAAAATGTCACTTCATGGTGCAAGAGGGGATAATTTTAGGGCATAAGGTTTCCGCATCAGGGCTAGAGGTTGATAAAGCCAAAATTGAGACGATTGAGAAACTGCCTACTCCAACATCTGTGAAGGGAGTACGGAACTTCTTGAAACATGCGGGTTTCTATAGACGCTTTATTAAAGATTTTTCTAAAATATCGAAACCCTTGTGTTCCCTCTTGGAAAAAGATGTGTCGTTTAAGATGGATCAGTTGTGCATCGAGGCTTTCGAAATATTGAAGAAGAAATTGGTTTCAGCACCAATAATAGTAGCTCCCGACTGGTCTTTACCGTTTGAATTGATGTGCGACGCCAGTGACTACGCAGTTGGAGCAGTATTGGGACAACGTCGCGATAAAATTTTTCACACTATTTACTAATCTAGTAAGACGTTGACGGATGCTCAATTGAATTATACGATCACGGAAAAAGAATTACTTGCAGTTGTGTTTGCATTCAACAAGTTTTTGGCGCCGCTGGCGGGCGCGGCTTGGCATCCTTCTTCTCAATCAAATACTTAATGGTTGAATGATCAGTGTAGACGATTACCTTGGTCCCGATGAGATATGCTCTAAACTTCTGCAAGTAACAACGACAGTGCCATGGTATGCTGATTTTGTGAATTATCTGGAGTTGATCTCAGCTACTTTCCTACTGCTCCTATTCTGCCTGTGTTTCCCCCTTCTGATCAAGAGATGAGCGAGGATGATGATGATGATGCACCCGAGGAATAAGCTCGTCAGGGAAGTCCTCTATTTTATATTGTTATATTTGTCGCATGAGGACATGGCTATTTCTAAGTTTGGGGGTAGTTTAGTTTCTATTTGCATTCGTCGGTTTTATGTTTATAGTAGTTTTTGGATATTATGTTTTCTTCAAGTGTTGCATCTAGGATTTCATATAGTTCCAGTTGTCTAATGGTTTAAGTATATTTGGGGCCAATGATGAAACTGAAATTACATAAAACAAGTCTAGTAAGGATTGTTAAGCCTGTGATGTACTTTTTTGACATGAAGTAAATCTTTATCTGTTTGAAACTGATATTATCATGATAGCACATGTTAAGAAACGACCATGTTGGCTGAGTAAGTTTAAATGGATAGATAATAGATTTCTAAATGATGAATACTAGTTGAATGAAAGAATAACAAGAATAGGCAGTGATGGCTAAAGTTAGACATGAATTTAAGTTTTGGGAGAAATATTTGGAGTATATAAGCTTGAAAAAAAAAACCTTGGCTAGTTTTTTTTTGAGGCCTTTCTTACTGAAAGCAAGTAAGCCTTTAGAGGGTGTCTCTACACCTAGCCCTAAGGTCTTATATGGTGCAGGAGTCGTTGGTTCGAAAGCTCGCCAAGGGTAGCAAGATCATTAGCCTTTAATGGAATGAGACATTGCACAGTCATGAAAAATTAAAAAAAAATTAATTAAACGAAAAAAAGTGCAAAAAGCCCCCGTTAAAATATATATATATATATATATATATATATAAATTAATAATAATAATACTAAAGCATAAGTATTCCATTTTAACCCTTGGACTTTGGTAATTGTTTGATTTTAGCCGAATATATTTTATTTGAGGAGTTCTCGAGTTTACACTGTATGATGCCTTCTAAGAATTCTATTATGTTTCGTATTTTGCTTTTCATCAGTTAGCATGGTTGTTGAGCACACACACACGCTATCAGTAATAACAGGTTTAGATTTGAGGATTGATGGGATAATATTGATCGATCTTGATATAATATACTAGCATGTGAGTGTGCTTTTTCTGAGGCCTACGGTGTTTTGTAGACATGTAGATAGTTAGTTGTGCATTTGCATGGTATATTCAGTTTTTCTTGTTGCATTGTGTTTTGTTGCTTGAAGACAAGCAACGAGTTAAGTTTCGGGGTATTTGATGAATTGGTAATATACCCATGAATTGGATACATTTTAGGCTTATATTGTTGTTGTTCTCACGTCTTTTAGATGAGTTTTTACAGTGTTTCGTGTTTATTTTGCAGATTGAAGCGGAGTAGGGACAAATTTGGGATTTTAGCATACGAGTGGCAAAACCGTAATTTCTTTGAACTACAAATGTAAGCGCTACTTCTCTCATAATAATCTCAGTCTTCGGTTCGAAGCTTGATTCGGCGTTGACTAAGGAGCATGTTTGGGGCAGAACTTGACTAGGGATTGGACTATTGTTTTAAGGAGTATAAAAGGAGCAATTAGCTGAATTTAAAGAGGGTGGTTGAGAGCTGGAGACTAAGCAGGAGATTGTGGAGAAGAATTCAATTGAAGATTGAAGCTTGAGAGATTTTCTTTTAGATTTTCTTCTTCTCCTTATTTTTAATTGTGTAATTCTTCAAAAAAGATGATTTTCATGAGATTGTTGGTTTTATTATTTGTTATGAACTAATTCTTTTATTAAGATTACAAATTGAACCTTTTATGTCTATGAATTAATTATTTAATTTAGTCCAATTATTTATGCCAAGGTGAATTGTTTATCATGTCTTGTGCGTATTGATTAATTATTTGACCAGTAATTACCGTGTAGAAGGATTCGGAATATGATATTTAGGGTTAGAACTGGATATGATAACATGTATGCTTAATTAGTTGCATGAGATGAATAATTAGGGTCGTGAATTGAATAGGAATATCTGTTCACTGCATGTAACACATTGAGAATTGAAACTTAATGAGTTTGATTTAATTATTTTGCATAGGAATATCGCAGGATTAATTGAATTGAATAAAAGTTAACTGATCACTTGGAAAAGAGCTTTTAACAACTAGAATTCCGGTTAACAATTCAGGTGGTGTAATAATTGAGTTAATTGAATAATTGGTTTATAGTTTATAATTGGGGATATTGTAGTCTTAACCTTTATTTATCTGAATTCATTCATTTAGTCTTTACCTTTATTTAATTGAATTAATTTTAAGAGTAATTTAGTTTTAATTGATTAATTTAGTTTCTTAATTAGGAAAAACCATATTTTGCAGTTGTTTAAATAAAATTGAATTGGCATAGTACTAGTACTTGGAGTTTATTAATTGGAATTCTCCGTGGGTTCGACACTTAATTTTACCATTTTATTACTTGTTGACCGTGTACACTTCCATGTATTTATTGATTGTGAAATCGACCAACATATATAAAACATTCTTCTTTTTTATTACTATCTAGAAAAGTTCTACCTTTAACTATCCTTGCATTCAATTATAAGGAGCATATGTAATACACAGTAAGCAGCAATTATCCCTCGTATCTACCAGACGAGACAACAACACACATAATTCTTCTTTCCAGACATTATGAACAACTAGAACAGACAGTACTCACTAAGAAACTATTCTTATTCCAAGAAAGAGTCATAATCAATGAGCAAGAAAAATTGACCTGTATTTCGCCGATTCATAACAATGAACTGGAATCGTGGTTGAGTGTTCCTAAAATGAGCCAAAAACAATAGTCAGTAAGCCAATCTCCATAAAATAATAAGTAAAGTACAGTGACAGCCTCTCATTGCCAAAAGAAAATCAGCCAACGATATTTAATGAAAACCAAAGGAATATAAAGGGTTAACAAAGTTTGATCTTTAAAACTACAATTATTTCCACAACATACAGTTCTATTTCCTTGCAATTGTTACAACAAAATACATTGCTTTCTATTTGAACTTCAGACTTCTAACATTTAAGGCCTTGAAAATCTGGAATTACTTTAATAGTTTAATAAAGCAATATATAACAACTACCTCTTGACGACAAAGAGAGACCCTTCAACATCCTTGCGACTCTGAAAAAAATAAATTAAAATCATGAGAAATCTAAACAATCAAATTAAAATTACAAGAACCTTTCAGGTGATAGCCTATAAAAAAACATACTTATATGTCATTTTGGCTCTACAGAAAAGTAATATGCCAGTGTGCATGGCCGCATATATATGAGGTTCCTTAGCCAAGCTTTGGCTAAGGCCTCTCACATTTCATTCAGAAAAGTTTCGTCCTTTTGCCATTTTCGTTAGTGATATTTTTATTGTTTCGCCATTTCATAAGTGAACAGAACACAGCCCTTAATGGAAAGCCTCAGCCTTTAATTAAAGTTCAGCTAAACATGTCTTAGATTCCCTTTCTCCACACACACATGCACACATACACACACACAAATATACATATATACTCTTAGTTCTCATTTGTGAAAGTATTTCAAACATTTTCTTCTGAATGAGACAGATTGAAGATGAGCATGACTCAATTGGTTGACGTTAATGTAACATTCTTACCACTCTCTTAAATTCGTAATAGAACTGCTGGGAAATCCTCACTTTTGTCTTCACACTTATATATATATATATCCAAATTGACTGCAGTTAGTTTCAGGAAGATACCATTAAAGATATATGTGCACCAACCTCTACTAAATTTGTAATAGAGATGCTAAGAATGCTCACTTTTTGCTTCACACTGGTTTTATATATCTGAATTGGCAGCAGTTAGTTTCAGAGAGATATCATTAAGGATATACGTCCTCTGTACTTGTTACTTCTCCATATTAGATCAGACTATATTAGATCAAAAGTAATTTAAACAACTACTGAATCCATATTAGATAAGACTATATATCATTTAAATATTAACACATACATAAGAACATGGTCTCAATTCATGTGTATTTAGTTCTTCTCCTGCATTGAAAAATAATCAAACTGAGGGAGGATTGAAGAGAGAAAAATAGGAGGAAAAAGGAACGAAGTCATACCCATTGATTAAGGTCGATGTTGAAACCGTAGAAGGTGACGTGAGCGGCAGTAATCAAGATCTCTTCAACGAAAGGATCGATTCTTTGGAGCACTGTCAGATTTAGGAGTTTGGTGCTCTGTTGGTCCAGATTTGGCATCAGCTTTCCGCCCTGATTAGACATTTTTGTGGTTCGATTAGATTCTCTTCGAGTCGAGATCCTAATAAAACCCTAACTGGATTGTTGCGATCTAATTGTATAATTATCGTATTGTTTGTTGCCAGAAAGAAAGAGTTGAAAGTACTCAACTTCAGTTGATAAATACGTATGTATGTATATATAATTATGAAGATGTAAGAGGAATATCGAGAGAGAAATGCTTGTTATGCACACGCAGAGATACGTGTTAGATAGAGGAGAAGTGGCTAAGCACCGACTAATAGTTCTGACTAAGGAACCAAATTAGAATCCAAATAGCAACAAAAATAGTATAAATCGCACAAACAATTTCGGCGATTTAAGTTGGGTTGGAAAATTAAATTTATCATTTTGATTATTAATCAAAATTACACGTATAAAATTAAAATCGTATATGTAATGTATGATGTTGATATTTCTAAATGTATAAATGTATGACCGTAATGAAATCAAATATGTTAAAAATTATTGATCGCACAATTAAAAGTTTCAAATCATTATTTATTTTATTAGGGTGGAAATAAATTCTATTGAAAGCTTAGACCTTATTGGAAAAATGACATTCAAGTCAGTACTAGTTGGATTGTATGAGAGGTCTGCAAGTAGTGGATGACCATAAAGTTAGTTTAAAAAATAATTACACCAAGTCTGCACCAAAAAATAACCAGTTCAAGATATAAATATTTTTAAAATATGGTCACAAAATTAGAGCAGTGATACTAATTGTATAAAAATTTATTGTTTAAATTGGTTTTGGAACTGAAACTGCAACAAATAAAATCGCACCACACCAATCATAAGCAATTTCATGTGCGGTTTTGAATTTATCAAATTGCACCTAAATAGTTTCGGATGTGATTTGGACTTCAAATCGCACCATACTCATAATTTTATCAATTTTTTTATGCTTGTTCCTGAAGTATAAAACGTTCCGTCTGTTCCTGGATAGCTTCAATCTCGATTCATTTCAATATGAACAAAAATTCAACCGACTCGATTGACTAGAATATAACAAGTACGGGGGAGGATGTGGTGGTAACCCCCACAGCTTCGTCTAGAGCCGGGCTTCCAGCCGTGCATGAAGACTATTGAATCCTTTGAGTCCTTACTTGATCTAAATGGAATTGCTAATAAAAGTTCTGAAACATTCTGTAATGGAGATTGGAGACTGATGTCAATATCGTTACTTGTTTTGCTAATAAAGCAATATATTTTTATATACTCCTATATATATTCTGGACATAACATCTTATACTTTTAAAAACTAAAATTATACTGTTTTATCCTCATTTTGTTTGTCCATTGTATTTTCCATCCTAATTTTAATATGTTAACAAATTATAGATTAAAGGATAGCTTAATGGTATAATTTGTTTTTATCATCATGTTTGATCTCATATTTTATTTATTTTTATTTGGTCACAGTTTCGGATCAGTGCATAATTTTGCTATATAATAATTTTTTTAGATAGTTAATACCATTATAAGTATTGATTTTTTTTTAATTTTCATTTTTCTTATGGACGTGACTTCATGAACAAATACATATATCCGAAATCATTTTATCAATTTGTTCAAATAAAGAGAAGGAAGAAATAGTCTTTGGTTAATTTTATTATCATAAACGCATAGTATTTTGTATGTTTGTGTCATTGAATTTGTCTAGTACTTCTTTGTAGTTCAAAATCTAGCTAGTACTTTTCAATTTCAAAAAAACTCCTTCCTTAAACAATGTAATACAATTTTACACTTGTTTCATTTTTTCTTTTGTCCCAAAATGTTCCTCACACAAAATAAGCACCACTGCACTAGCTGTAGGAACACCAACAAATACAAATACCGAAAAAACTAGAAAGGAAATAAATCAGGGCGCTACATCTTGTTAGCTGTGTGTCTTTGTCAAAGAGCGAAACCAGACAACACAATCATGAAGATAAAGATGGCTGCAGCAATGAAGGATGCCACCACAGCTCCACTAACCTTCTGGCAGAAATCAGTGAACTGCTGACAGATTGCCAGCCAATTCGCGCTCGAGTTTCCGTTATGAGCCAAATATACTACTGCTGCGGCTGCTGCGGATGCTGAAGTAGTCAGAGTAACCATCACCTGCATTAACCAAATTCATAAACTCTGTATAATTCAAGATCGATGTGAATTTTGGTTAGTTTGTGATAGTTAAACTTGTTTGTACTAAAAGCAAATAAAACTATATGTCTAATTCTGAAACAGCAGGTGATCTTACCGTGTCAAGAATGATTAGGAGGAGCCTTGGTCCTGCTGCATGTGGGCGGGCAATACAGACAATAGAAACGGGTACGGAGAGAACCAAGTAGCAACTAACTATTGCATTCGCAATCACGAAAAACCTGCAATAGTAGTAGATTTTCAATGAATATATGCACACAAACACGCACAATATCTTTCATTTTGTTTGTAAATTCTGTATAGATATTTTGTCTGGGTGAATATTTATATATATATAGACTTACGTAAAAGCAGGTAGGTCATCGTAACTGGCTTGAAATTGAAAGAACTGAGTGAAAAAGGGAAGAGTTTGATCTGTTGTTCCCATGGTGATTGTTGCAGTTAAAGCAGCTATAAGAGCAGCTAGCCTCAGAACCAAATCAAATATTGCAACCCCTCTCTTATATCCTCCTACCTTACCTTGCTCCACATTTGTAGGGGCTGCGACGAATGGAGCTGCCAAAAGGGGGGCTTTCCCTTTCCTTTCTTTGCTTGTTAATTCAATGTCGACTGTCGTAGCATCACCTTTCTCCATTTTATGCAGGGTGTTAAAAAGAAAAGAGATATAGAGCTTGTGGTTTTCCTTCTTGGTTCTGAGAGGCTGAAAGCTTGTGATTTAGAATGGCTGCATGGTTGAACCTTAAATACAGCAGCAGGAAATAGTTAGTCAAGGACTTGGGGATTTCCCACTTTATAAAATTGTAAAAGTGCGGTGTATTTTATTAACTTAATGGAGCAAGAAGAGTTGTTAACTTTTTTCATTATGATTGATATTTAATCAACCCTCAAACGCAAGCCAGAGGACTGTAATGGGGGCGGATAAACACATTTGGTTGGCTAATTAAACTTGAATTAACAAATAAACCAAAATATGACGGTTAGATATTTTAGCCACAAGACTTCACAAACTTTGATATATATATATATATATATATATATATATATATATATATATATATATATATATATAAATACATAACACTTCACTTTTTGAGATCAAGTCTTTCATTTGCTCTGTCTAAAAACTTATTTTATACAAGTCAACCAAATTCCTTTGTTTCCATAATCCACTAACTTGAGGAGAACAAATTCCTCTTCAAACGAATGAATCATTTTTTCTCCTTCTTTCAATGTAAATAACTCAAAATTTTTTTGTTTTTAAACTAAAAATAATCTATTCTCCATTTCTCCTCGGTCTGTCATTATTTGATAACCAACCAGAACCAACTCTGTTGTCAGGCCAAGGGTATGCCATTTTCATTTTCATTTCATCCTATTGCTGGGTAAAATTAAAATCTTCCATTGCCATGGCTGGAAGCTCTAATAAGCTTATCCAATAGAAGTAATCAAATCTTCCAAGATAAATACTTCATTTTTTTTTTCCATGTTCAATTGTTTTATATAAAAACACAGCCACCCAATCGTGAAGGGGAAAATACAGCAAATTTAAATTTAACAAAAAAAACTAGAGGGATCCGGCAAGCAGTTTGATATTCCTTTACTTTGCTTCACATGTAAAGCAATCCACCTTATGTCCTATAGCCTTCAAATGTTCCAAAATCAAAACAACAATTACAACATGTGCTTAAACCAAAAAGTTCAGGGAAATTTCTAGTGTAAATCAAGAAATCAATGAACAACTAACAACTCTTAGCAAAACTCCATACAAGCGTCAGACAATTGAAGGAAACAATTCCAAGAGAAAAGCAACAACTTCATGCACTATTTACAGCTCCAATCTCCATCTGCGCCTGGCAAGTGCTTCGATCACTTTGCCCGCAGCTTCTGCTGTGTCATTTAGTGGAGCATAGCTCCAAGTTTCAGATATCTGGGCAATCACAACAAATTATCAGATATGTAAATGTTGTTTTATCATGATACTATCCCAACTAGTATATGTATTTGTTTATGCTGAAAATTATTATCACATCAAATGAAAGTAGACAGTAAATGTGCTACCAAATTTCAAGAGGCATCTCATTGGTGTCTGATGTCAAGCCTCTGAAGATAAAGAAGAGCTTTTGGGAATGAGTAACTCTGCAAACAGAGGATCAAGTGTTTGATGTTCATTTTATTAATTTTTGGTTCTTGTGTTCAAGCTCTGAAACTTGGTCGCCTTTTGGTATGAACACTTGGCTTTTCTCTTGAAAATCAATTTGTGCAAACCTTATTTGTCAGAGGATGCATCACGTATTAATTAGATGAAGACATCAGAACTCAAAGAAATGCATAACTACATTAAAAAAGGAAAAACAATACGAGGACTTCCTAACTACAGTTTTTTAATCTCAAACTTGGAGACGCGCGAGTAAAATAAGGGAGGGGCACTAAACCAGGAGTGGCTTCTTCAAGGAAAATGAAAGAAATAAACGTGCACTCAAGCAGGATTCAGGAAGTAGGGCGGGGATTGATGAAGAAAATCATAATGTCATGAGTTTTTAGCCGCCCATCTGACCAACGATAAAGCAAGCAAGAAAAGAATTAGAGTGTGCCTGGATGAGGTATTCTTAATGTACTGCAATTATAACTCCCTTCAATTCAGAACCTCTTGTTATGAAATCCCATCGCTTCAAAATTTTCTTGTTTGGCAAAACATTCTAAATTATCAACGCAATTGAAAACAAGGGATAAGATAATGCATCAGCCACCCTCTATACCCTGTCTTTCATTTTATTCCATAATAACTTCTTCGATCAAGCTTTTCTTTCTATACCTTTCCGAATCATTTCCACGTCCTATAATTATAAGATGCAACCTCTTCTTTGCACCTTTCCAAGGTTTCATATAGCTATATATGTATATATAGAAACAATCGATTTCATCAGAATCATCGCTACTGCTTATTGAACTTTAGATTTAAAGGCCCCAACAAAGATTAAACTCTTAACTCAATAAGAATATATACATGTGTGTGTAAAGAGAGAGAGGAACAGGAAGACCTATATTATTTGATATAAGCCTGCAAATAACACTACTGTATTTGATATAAGCCTGCAAATAACACTACTGTAGTAGGTGGACAAATGAAAGAGACAAAGCGGTCAAAATATATTTTGAAAGATTTTTCCTTTTCTTTGGGTCTACTCCTTTTTGTTCTGAAAGTGCATTTCAAGACGAGAATTTATGAAGAAGCCTCTCTCACCTAGTTACTTTGAGCATGGATTTTGGGGCTCAAAATCCCCTTCTTGAGCACCTCCTAGAATTTTGGATATACTTTTCTACTTTCATCCAAACAAAGACTTCCTCACAAAATATTGATATTTACTTCCCCAAAATGCAACCTCTAACCTATCCAAACACACTCTTAAAGGAACTCCTTCCTGCCCATACAAAACATCAAGAGTAAGCATCTGTCAACTCGCAGTGACAGGAAACTAAAGATACAGGATTAACAGCAAGAGTTTAAAGCAACATTCACCAACACCAACTAAGCAATAGTAGCATGGTATTACTTATAACTCGCAACAATGATGCACTTGATAACTCACACTTTCTTTGCCAGTGAATGGTCGAATCATGCCTCGTTCACACAGGGATTTCTGGAAGTCAGCAAACTTCCATGTACATCGCTCCACTCCAATTACGTAAACAGGCTTCCTGCAGAATATATATATAATTTAGTTGACAAAGGGAAAAAGAAAATATAGGGGTTCATATTAACAAGTAAGACGTTGACAAACATCAAGACATATCTAACATACCCAGTGCTGCATGCCTCACTCAACATACTAACTGAATCAGCAGTGATGACAAACGCATCAGCCCAAGCTAGATGCCCCATGTGCGGATTTGGATCTAAACAGTATTATATAAATGTATATATCTAAAGTCATATATTTTTCCAGCGTGCAAAATGTAAAATGAGCACTTCTTAAATTATAATCAAATGGGTACCTTTACCATCCCAAATTTGAACCTTAGGATGATTACTGAACGCTCTCAGTAAAATCGCAGATACCTGTTAAAAACAACTTTCTTTAATAATCGTCGTTCAAGATGATATTTCAAAATTGCCTTAACATGTGTACCTTCTGCGGAGTTCTTCTAGAGAAAGATATTCTGACGCTTCCACAACTTGGAAGAACGTTTCGCAGTGAGGTTGTCAACTGCTTTGCAAGGTCTGCACCATACTGACAATGACCTACAAAAACACAGAAAATCTTGAAGCTAACAGGGTAAAAGAGCAGCAAAAAAGAAAAACCCCAAGGGGTAGGAGAAATGGCAGAAGCCTTAAGGAATAATCTCCAGCTCGCTGGTTCCAAGCCCTGAACTTGGGCCCAAAATTACCTATCAAACATAAATTAAAAAAAAAGAAAAGAGCACCATAAAAGAACAATAGCTGGATTCTTTTCAATCTGTTTCAAACAAAAAATCACTCTTGCTGGTAATGTCATATCTGAAACAAAAATGCGATAAGTATTTTAAAGAAACCAGTTCTAGTACCAGTGTTATATTATATACTATTAAAATGTGCAACAGGCAAGCAAGTTAACTTTGGTAAAAGAGAAGCAGAAATGCATAAGGCTAAAAAAGATATTTGAAAGCACAAATTTTACTTGTAGGCCCTCCAATGTTAACCACAAGCAAGGGTTTTTCCAGTGGTGCCAACTCATCATTCCAAGCAGAAGCTGCACTTCGCAGAGCAATCGAATCAGCCTGATGAAGAGCTCCCACAGTGAGGACCTGGAATTTAAAGTTTCAAATAAGTGGGCTTTCGAAAGTTTCACAGCAAAACTTTTGGAGTAGGCCCTTTCAGGGGAAAAGAAGGGGAAAATGCATAAGAAACTCACGACGTGCTCGCCAGGAGGCTCCCGTGGAGTTATCCACCTATGTAGAAACCAAGGAACATGTTCCCGTGCTTGAGGAGTCAATGGATAGTAATCATGTCGTGGAGTAATAACCAGATCAAACCTATTAAGATTTGATCGGGGATGTTGTATCTGAAAACATAATGTGAAAGACGTAACCAAATTAGGGTAAAAAATAAACTGTGGCTAAATACCAACCATTAGCTAAATGGAAAACGAAAAATAAAATATATAATTGACCAGACACTACCAAAATGAAAGATTAACAAAACTGAAGTTTATATATTTACAAATATACACACACACATAAGTGAGAATCGTCAATCATGTAATAATTACTTTACTATCAGTTCTAAATTAATAAGTAACATGAGAAAAGTTATTTATAATGAATGTACATTTCATAGGTGATATTTTAGTTGATAAAAGTATAAAGTACACATAAAATGAAAAACAAAACACTTCTCCTCAAACCTGAACAACAAAAACATGTTCTGGAGCTAACCGTTTAATGGAACTTGCAACAGGAATAGTATCCCGCCCAGATGCAACCACCAATAATGGCCCATTCCTAAAAAAGTAAAAGTAAAGAGTTAAAACTGAAAAGATTAAGAGACACCATAATTATATAAATCAGGTATATAGAACAAATAAGCTGTCATCCTGAATTATGCAACTTAAGAAGCTCTATGGTGAAAATGGCTAGAAAGCACAATGATGCAAATTTAAATTACATAAACAATTAACTAAATTTATAAGGACAAAAAGGCATGGATTGAATAAAATACCAAATGAAACATATCATATCATATATCTACCACATAACAAATCATTGCAGAAAAGAACTAAAAGTGCCATAGCTTGGAAAAAGAAAAAAAGGAGACACATGAAAGGGGGGGGGGGGGGGGGGGGGGAGGGGAGGGTTTGTGGCTGTTGAATATATTCTTACTCTTGTCATCTTATATTTATCAACTGTTTTTAATGATTTGCTACTTGCTGTCAAGGTGACATTACCTTAGTTACAAAAAAGTTTATATTGCCTTTAAAGTATTGACTAAAATCTCAAACATACATATATGATTGACTAAAATCTCAAACATACATATATGTCTAGATATATATGTCTGTATATATATTATATATATATATTTAATTTTTGATAAAGTATGCAACATTCACATTCAAAAAAAAAAAATGAAACTCCAATATGTGAAGTAAAGCATACTTCTCACATGCTTCATGAGCTACCATTGCAATCTGCTTTGCATCACCTTCTAGAACAAGGGATGGGCCTGCAGTACAACCATTCAAAGTAGGATGTGACATTAGTTTCCTCACAGAGTTTTGAATCACTATTTATCAGGAAAATAATTTTCCAAGCATAAGGATAAAACTACCACTAAAGTGGGACATGTTATTCTACAGTTTAATTTGCATAGGCAATTACATATTTAGGACTGAAATGCTGGAATCACCTAATATTTCAGCTGAGGGAGGAATCAACCTTTTCCCTCTGAAAGTAAGCTGAAATAGAGAATGTCCATAGATTTGCCTAAGAAAATGGTCAATTTTTTTATGGAGAGGAACAGAGAGCCAACGAAGCCGTTCATTAAATCCTCCTCTAGGCCTAGTAACACGCTGCATAAGCAACAAAGAAAAAGAACAAACAGAAAGCTAATATTAAATGTCAAAAAAAAATGGAAATGGTAACTGCAAATTTGAAAATGGAAAATTCCAAAATTCAAGCACTGAAGAAAGAAGAAACAATATAATTTCTTACAACTTTAGGGGGGAAAATCATCAGAAAATGTTACAACAGGAACTTTTTTTGAAAATTAAAGAAAATGTAACCTCGAGGGTATTGTCAAGTTTTAGAAACAAGTAGATTCAAGAATTTGGAGAGATATGTAACAACCACTTTCTTCTTGCATTAAAGAATTATTGTTATGATAAAATATTGGTACTATTTTGGAATTTGGGTCTCGAGAAAGCTTTTCAAGAATAAAATCCAACACCTCTAGTATACATAAAGATGTACACATCCTATCAAGCAAATTTTCATTTTAATAATCTCAGTTTGTTAGTTCAAATCGTCATTCTGTTGGTGGCTGAATTCTAGTTCAAGGGGAGCTTCATCTCTATAATCCAGATAAACTGTAGGAGTAATTCTTGGCTATCAGGCATCTACTTCGAAGTTCAAATGAAGTTATACAAGAACTCTATAAAGGTGTATAATTGAATTATTTGTGTGAAATGGATCCATAAGGACACTGTCGTGTTTTCCACTTTTCTTAGTGTTATTGATAACACCATTAAGGCATTATAAACATTCATTAGATGTGATAAATGAACTATATACAGTAAATATATGGGTATCACTAATATCACTTGAACAGTTCATGTTCATACACATTACAAGCTTAAACTAAACAAATGCCCGTCCAAATTATTATTTTTCCAAAACATACAAGTCCAAAATATATCATACACAACAAAAGACAAATTAAACGTAATACAAAATACTAATAATCAACAGGAAGACAAAATATAAATAGCCGTGAAAACATGGGTAAAATCAAGTTAATGTTATAACTATTTTATAAAATTCAGCTTTCTTGGAAATTAAACAGCAGCATATAGTACCAAAAAATAAGATGATGAAAGAAAACTAACATAAAAGGATTGTCTATGCGAGAGCCCCAAAGCTCGAACCAAACCAATGCACTGATTTTCTGCACCCGCAACACCGTTCCCGATTATAGCCACTCGCCTGATTGGTCGCATTACAGTTACAGATGAAAGAGTTACTCTCCGGTGAATCCAACAGCCGCCCGCCGAAGTTGCAGCTTCACTCCACCCAGCAAATACCAATTCTAAACAGCCAAATAGGGCATCTGGGTTCCGCTCGTGGGTTATGAGATGCGGACTGCACGCAATCCAACTCGGGTTTTGTTCGGGTTGTGTATTTTGGAGAGGAGAGGAGAGTAGAGGAGAAAGAATGAAGCTTGTCGTTTTCTCCATAGTAACTTAATTTTACAAATTAATAGCAGCAAGTTAAATATAAACATGGATAATTTATCCTCATCAATAATTTATCTTCATATATAAATATTTGATCCCAAATTTATTTTAGACTCGAGATTTGATCCGTGTTATTTCATATATATATATATATATATATATACGGAAGGGATCTGGTCCGGGATCCCGTAATTTAGCCAAAAAACGAACTTCTTCTTTCAGCCGTCAGATACATCCAACGGCCCAGGAAAGGAAAATGTGGGAAAAAAAAAATACGCGGATCCTAGTTTCGAGTCAAAAAAGAAGCAGTCTCCAAATTTTCCCAAATACCGTTTCTCTTTCAAATCGCGTCAGACGAAAGAAGATCAGAGGAGCAATTGGTTCAGCAATCGCAAATCAGCTGGTATACATCTCACCGGACGAAAGCGTGTTCGTCGTCAAACCAAGAACAATCGCGATTTAGGAGCTCCTAAGGTATTTTCTAATTTTCTGTTTGAACCAAATGAATGAAATCTAGGGGATTTTTTACTTCGTGAGTTTGTCTTTGTTGTGAAAAGCTGGCTATGAATTTGGGATATAGGAAATTCGAATTCGTGTTTTTCCTGTATTCTTACTGTTTTTGGTTGATTGAGCTTGTAATATTTTAACTTCTGAAGCATTTTTAATCAGTATTTTGGAATCTCAAGGCAATATATATATATATATATATATATATATATATATATATATATATATATATATACTTCAAGCTCATAGTAGTATTCTGTGAATTTTGATTTGTCCTTTTTCTGTGTTATGTCCTAATTTTTCTGAACTGAGTTTGCTTGTGAGAACTGAACCAAACTTCCCTATAATTTTCATATGCAATTTGTAGGTTGGCTAGATTACGTGCACTTTTTTGACTAACACACTCATTGCATTTTCAATTATATACAAACTTCACAGTCCTTCACAGTGATTCTATATTCTAACGATGATTGTAAGTCTTTGTTTGATTGTTTGTAAATTTTATTAAAATTTCTTGGTTTGTTTTGTCTGAAGTCTGTTTTGTTGTTCAGTACTTGTATCATATTAGTGAAGATGGTAGTTCACTTTAATACATTTACTATCAGCTGATCAAGTGTACTTGATCTGATAATAATATTGATCTGCCAGTTTTTCTAATGTCTTATTAACATGTACTTGCTTTTATGTGGTTTCAGGATAGTTTCTTTGCTAGCTTTGCTCTTGGTTGGGTTATCACAAATGGTGCTGGCCTTGCCTCCTACTCCCATTGACACTGTCCGTAGAAGAATGATGATGACATCTGGTGAAGCTGTCAAGTCCAAGAGTTCTGCAAAGAATTGTTGTTATTTTTTGATATATTGCAGTTTAAAGGATTATGATTGGAGAATAGGAGATTATGATTATGCACGATATTTTCTGATATATTTTTGTTATGGTAGCATAGATTATGATTGGAGAATTGTTGTTATAAAGAATTGTTGTCTTGCACGCTAGTTTAATTGCAGTTTAATCCATTATTACTTTTATTTACAATCTACTGCATTTGGCATAATTCTTACTGGAGTAACTCAAGAGGTTCATAGCTAAGTGTGCAAGGCACTTATAAGTACGTGGATGCTCTTAAGATGCTGTTGATACTTATTTACAAAAAAGGGGCATACTGTTATTGCTAAGAAATAATTCTGTCAATAGAGATGCCAAAATGGGAAAAAACATGTAATTAGAATTTGGGAGATGGAGCAGTTAGGATTTGTGAAGTCCCTCATGTAAATGTAATGAATTCATGACAATGAATAAAGCTCTGTTGTGCTATGTTTTGTTATTTGACCTTTTTAAACTTGGTTTATTGTGCTCTGTTTTTTCATCTTTGTTTGGACCCAGCTCTGTTTTTGGAATTTTACTTGGGTAACTGTTGAAATCAATTTGGAAATTCTGCTTGAACTTGTGCAACATGAATTTGGAAATAAATGTGGAATTAATTTTACTTGGATAATGTTATGTTGAAATCAATTTGGAAATGCTCTATTTGTAAACTACACCTCTGGCCAAAAAAAAAATTGCTCAACCACACCATATCATACCAACAATATCACATTAGAACAATTAAAAACCTATTAAAACCATTAAAACCATTCACCAATTATATCATACTATAATTAGAGATTAATCTGAGTCTCAAAAGCATCCACCATTTGCCTAAACTACATATTCATCTACTTGACAAAAGACACCATAAACTGAACCACATTGACATGCAGAAGACATTCACAAATGCCATTCAGCATGGTGACATAACTCATAAGACAACATCAAAAGACCCTAAAGTTGGGTGAATTACAAACATCCACTAAAATAAGTTATAACATATAAAAGGTATAATATTCATTCAGCCATTCAGTTATCTTTCTCTTTGTGCTTCTCCTGCTTTTTCTTCTCCTTATGTATTCCAGTTGTAACATCTACATTGGTATTCTTAGCAACTTTCATTGCTTTTCTTAAGTTGGTACGAGTAACAAACTTCTTCCCACCATTCACATTCAATGGAGTACCTTTGAATGAGGTTGTGGTATGAGGAGCTCCAGTTGCCAGCCACCCTCTTGGATTTGGTGAAGATGTATGCAATTTTTTTGGGACTCTGATTTTGACACCATGCACATTTCTTGTAATATTGAAGTTACTATGCACCTACAACATCATAACACTTAAATCAATAAAGGACCACAACAACTGATACATAAATGATGTGAAAAATAAAGGTCTTACTTATGTAGTTCTCATTGTCCTTGGTGGTATAAATGGCCCAACTGGTGTAGCTCCACCCTAACATTAAGTAAACAACCACATCATCAATGTCCCAATTGTTAAGAAATTTTCCAAACATAAATACATAAACTAATGATATTCATGGGAACATACTTATCAAGTAGCCAATAACATCTTCGAACAAAAGTTGGGTTATCTTGGCCATGTGCATAGTATACATGAATCATTTCTTCATTGTCGATCTATAAACAAAAAAAACAAATGATTATTTTGACAATTTATGTAAACAAACTCCAGTTCTGCCAATACATTTTCCAAATGAAAATCTAAAATAACACCATTAAGCATTCAAATAAGAATATTGACTTGATAACTCTAGATGGTATTCAAATGCTAAAAAATCAATAGCTACCAAAATACTGAAACCTAGCGTTTATCAAAATCTATTCTCTTGAACAGGACAAAAAATTCATGCGTCCATGCCCCCTTCCCCCAATACAAAGAAACTCAAGGTTGTACAAAATGTCCAGATCAACACTGGATGCATTTAAGGACTCAATTGCATTTGTAAAAGACTCTTGACCACTCCAACAGACCTACTTTGTAGTTCCATATAATTGTCATATATCCCAAAAAAACATGGTTGCAACCCCCCAAACACCACACACACACAAAAAAGGCTTTTTCTATATATTCTTATTATTAATACTTCAAAACACAAAAATATACCACCCACTTTACTGTTCACAGTCTACAAAATTTACTGTCAATCCCTAGATTTCATTCATTTGGTTCAAACAAAAAATTAGAAAATACCTTGTTTGACTCCTAAATCGCGGTTGTTCTTGGTTTGACAGAGACCACGAAATTCAGAGTACCTTAGATTACCTTGGGAGACTTAATCTTCTTAATCGATTTGGAAATGTTTCATGGGATGGGAAATACACAAGTAGCCTTCCGACCATCAATAAACGGTTTGCTGCTCCACTAGGTGAACTTGTAGTCGGAAGCTCTGGTCTTGCCTATTCTTCAGCCGGTATCCTTAAGATTGCTGTCACAATTGCTACCGGAGCTTATACCAGATTTGCGATTGCTGAACCAATTGCTCCTCTGATCTTCTTTCGTCCGACACGATTTGAAAGAGAAACGGGATTTGGGAAAATTTGGAGACTGCTTCTTTTTTGACCCGAAACTAGGATCCGCGTATTTTTTTTGCCCACATTTTCCTTTCCTGGGCCGTTGGATGTATCTGACGGCTGAAAGAAAGACGTTCGTTTTTTGGCTAAATTACGGGATCCCGAACCAAATCCCTTCCGTGTATATATATATATATATATATATTCTATTAACACTTGCGTTTTTTGAAACTAAGACTCTCGCAATGGTGGGTTATTACGATGGGGTCAAATCCCACAGAATTATCAAGCTTTTATTTCGCTCTTTATATAAATTATATGGATTCAGTTCTTATAAAGTTGATTTCATATTAAGTTAGTCAATTGATCAATATAATATTAACACGTAGAGAGATTATATTTTGATCTGCGTGTCGACACTGTATTAATTAATTGAACAAAATTAATTTTATGTTAACTATTCCAAAAAAAAACTCAAAGTTTGACCTAGCTCAATTCCTTAACCATCCACGTGTGCGCATCCCTATTTCTCAACGAAGTTACTAAACTCATAACAACAATTACTAATATACACCATGAGTATTCTCATAATAGCCAATGTGAGACTTTAATAAAATTATAACCAACATTTACTATTACTGATTTATATGTGACTTTTTGAGTAGGATTTTATAGTGCAAGGTGGGGACCCAACTGGCACCGGAAGGGGCGGGCAATCTATATATAACAATGGGTATGGGTATGTTGTTGTTTTCATCTTTGTACAATGGTTTTGTTTCTGTCCAAGTCACATGTTAACATTGTGTTCTATGTTCACGCTAATGCTGAAATATTCATCAAGTTGCCAAAATATTTAGATTAAAATTGGTTTTAGTGTAATTGGTTATCCTGCCAATCTCTTGCTGTTGGTTAACTAATTTTGGAACCAGAGGGGTAGAGAACCTATTGACTTTTTCCAGAAACAAGAAATTATTTGTCTAGGGTTGTGTTTCCTTTAGACAGTTATACTAGTGACAGATTCAAAACTAGTATATCTAGTTCCCTGTTTTCCCCCATACCTGGGGCTTGTTTGGTTATAACGGCAGCTGTAGTTGGTGCAACAGTAATTGTGTCAAGTGACCAATTTATCTAAAAGTTTAAGCTATTAGAAATATACACTAACAATGTACATCATTTTAATATTCCTCCTCAAATGTAATTTTATCACATTTAACCAACTTATCTAAAAACTTAAGTTATTAGAAAGATGCACCGACAATTTATATGATACTAATACAAGTTGACACGTGTACATGATTGACTATAGAATCCTACACAAGACAAGCCCAAATAAGAATGGCACTATGGCCTTTGAAGAGCTAGAAAACCATAAGAAGTAGACCGTAAATGGGGTAAAATGGAGGACAAGAAGAGTGTTTAGGTAGGGTCAAAGAAAGACCCGCTTTGATACCACGTTAGATTTATAGAATGGTCTCAAGTCTAGTATATAAAAACATCAAACTCTTTAACTCAAGATCAATTGGTAATGAGAAGAGAGTTGGACCGAGTACCGTTTTTTTAAGGCATTCATTATGGGGTAAGATATACAGTATATTTTAACAAGCTGCTTATTGCAATACAGTTGAAAGTGTGCATATTTAGGCATGGTTTCTAACTTTTCTGCTAACTACAATATATTGTTTGTTTATGCACATATGTCATACGCATGGTTTACTTTTCTGCTAACTACAATATATTGTTTGTTTTGCACATGTCATGTATGGAATTTTCCCAATGTACCTAATGAGAAAGTAAAGCACTCCTATTAATCTTATGTGCATAAAAGGTGCAATATTTCAAACATATGGTTTCTCTTTAGTGAATTGTTATTCTAATTACACTGTTAGTTATTTGTGCCACCTCTATAACTACCCAAGACATTTGACTTAATAGTTACTCTCCTCGTTTTATTTAAATTGTTTAATTCAGTGGAAAATTCGGGATCAGATACACCCAAAGTTAAAGCATATATGCAGGAGCTGGTATCATATCCATGGCAAATGCTGGTACAAATACAAATGAAAGCCAATTCTTCATTACCTTGGCCCCAGCACAATCTCTGGACGGTAATTATATGATCTTCTCGATCAGTTACCATTATCTGGACGGTAATTAATAATAATCTCTGGACTGCTCCATCTGCACTTGATGTATCAACATGAGAAGTGTTTCCGAGGAAATGCTGTCATCCCCATATATAATGGCAGTAAAAGTATTATCTCTAACCACATATATATCTTTGGCCGTTCGTATGTATCTACTCTTCATATTGATACTGCAACTTACAGGATTATAGTGAAATGATTTTGGGTTGACATCGATCTTACTATCTTAGATTAATCCAAATTAAGACGAGTTCTAATTTGGAATTGCCCTTTTCCCCTTGTGTCAGTAGAAGTTTTAGTTCAGAAGATAATAGTTTGGGTATTGCATTTCAAAAGTTATTGAAGCCTACGCAAAATATATTTGAGCTTTTCTAGTTAATTAATTGTTCGGTCGGTCGGTCGGTCTAGTAGAGCATATTATAGTAGAAAAAAGATGAGTAATCAGCGTTGTGTTGCTTATTCCTGTGTATAATTAATTAAGAACTTCAAAAAAGCTTTTAATATATCTATTTATTTTAAGTCAAAATGCTAGAAACAGAGCTGATAATTTGCAGAATTTATATTATTATCTATCATTTGCTTTCATTCCATGCATGCTTAAATCTGCGATGTGAGAACGGATACTCTAGTTCTGACATTGAGTTTCACCTGTAACTGATCGATACTCCCTTGGTTTATGTTTGTTTGTTTGTTATTTCTTGTCCGGGGGGAAACACGCAATATTTTGATTTGATCCAGAGTCCAGACCCATCCATATATGTGAAGATTCTTCGGGCAATAGTCAAAGTTCACTTTGATATTGCAAATGATTTAGAGCTGCGGAAATGGTGATATGATACGCCTGTTGAGGTTCTGATATTTTCTGCGATGCTAGCTCTTAAAGAATGTGGGACTATGTTAGATTCCACTAGTCATTATATAAACCATTTAAAAAGCATATATCATTTGTTATAAAATTCTTTATAATTAAACTTGCACAAGTTCACATTAATTTAAATAGCACTAGCCCATTTATTCAATATTAATTTTTAAGTATTATTGTCTTGTTTATTCTAATATTAAATTTTAAGTAATACTCCATTAAAACGGAGTATATATAGATCGATGTAAAAGTTAAAATGAGCTTAGTTTATAGATTAATTAAAACTGTTTATTTACATAAATAGGCCATCAACATAAATTATCATTTGACATAAAGATGATGCATGTCTATAAATGAATAGCTGCTACAATTATTGATCCATCAAAGCAAATTTAGCAAGAGAGACTTGGGTCAACACAAGTGCATTTAAATATTCCTAAAGCAGGACCGATATACATACATACAACATCCCCTCCCTTGTTTTTTTTTTTAATTTTTTATTTTTTGCTAAATTGTATGCATGAAAATAAGGATTGTGATTATATATATATATATATATATATATATATATATATATATATTATAATTTACATATTTTTAGTCTATACAAGTTCTGCAAACTGCATATCAATGCGACTAATGACTTGTGCTTGAGATTTTAGAAATAACATTTATTTATTTACCTTTTCATTGTCTTTCCTTCAAAATTGTTATATATTATCAATGAGTTACGTCGAGTCTATACAGTCTAAATGCATTTAATAAGTCAATTTTTTTATTCTAATTAAAGATTGATATAGTACTAATATTATACTCCCTCCGTTCTTAAAAGATTGTCGTTTTAGAAGAAAAAAATTGTTCCAAAATGTTTGTCGTTTATAACTTTCGAGGAGAATAAATTATTTACTTTTCTATATTACTCCTACCTTCTCTCATTGTCCCAAGAAATTATCTTCCTTGTATTAATAGTTTTCAACTCCCCATAAAGGGGTAGTGATGAAATTTCAAATAAATTTTACTTGGTAAATGATACTCTCTCCATCCCAAAATAATAGACGTTTAAGGATTGTTTGCAACAATTAAGAAATATTTAATATGACTCTTTTGCCCTTATTAAACATGACTCCCCACTTGGAAACCCACAAAAACAAACGATCGATTAACCTTATCAAACCCCTTATGTTTGATTTCTCTCATCAATCTCAAAACCTCCAAAACCCCTGTCTCTCTCTCTCTATATATATATATATAATCAGATCATTGAAAAGTTACCGAAGAAGCTACCGTCCATCGTCGTTCCTGGAGCGAAAACCTCCAGTACTACACCAGATCCGGCTATTTAGCCGGCGCCGTTACCGGCGGCCTTAAAGATGTTTGTTGCTTGACAAGTTTGTTGTTTCACAACTCAGCCATGAAGATGTTTTGCAGTGCTATTTCAACTCTAATGCCCCAAGTTAATGACCCTTTTTTGTACAAATTTTTTGTGCTATAGAGATCTGACCTAGATCTGACCGATCTTTTTCATCTCTTATCGGCCGGTCAATCTTCTTCATCTCTTTTTGGCCGGATCTGACCGAGGTCTGACCATTAATGGCCAAAAATAATTCCGGCCAATCTTCATTAATTCTGCGAAGCTAACAAACACGATATGGGAAGGAAGCCACGGGAAGGAAAACACAGTGTTGGGTGTCATTATTTTTCACAGAGAAAACACGGGAAGGAATCCATTAATGGTGAAACACGGTAATTGTCACAGAGAAAATAGTCATTAATGGTGGTGGGGAAGGAAGGGTAGAAAAGGAAAAAAAATGGCAAAATATTCTTGTTTGGGAAAAAAAATATACTCTAAAACGTCTATTATTTTGGGACGGAGGGAGTATTTTCTTTTAAACGACAATCTTTTAGGAACGGAGGGAGTACTTGATTTACATGTTGAGCTTCTTGAGAATTACGTCTTGATTGGTTTACTTGTTTTACTTGGAATAAAGCAAAAGATTCATGTTTTTTCTCCTCAGAAATATTTTAAATATTTTTTCTTCTCAGAAATATTTTTTCTACAAAATAAAGCAGCTCTTCAACATGAGTTTCAAATTCAAGAATTTCATTTATCATTTTTAAACAAATACATGTTGACATATCAAAGAATGTTTTGAAATCCAGTTTTTCTGCATATATATATATGAAAGAATCACGCGCGATGTGTTTATAAAAAAAATAAGATAAGAAATCTTGATGAGACCCAATAATTAGCATATCACATAAACTACGAATTAATTTCAAAAGTTAGTTAATTATAAATACTACTCTAGTACTACATTTTTTCCTTCTGGCAAAAGATTACTGATCATACTTTTTTTAATTGTTGACTTTTCTCCAAATATTAATATTTACACACAACACATTACGACACAATGTGTTCTTAATTAAAACAAATCATGCATGTCTAAGTGCGTACCATGTAAATGATTATGCTTGGCTCAACTAAACATGGAGTCCCAGTCCCAGTCCAACATCAGTAGATCATCACTATCCAAATGATTAGAAGGATCGGTATTATTATTATTATTATTATTATTATTATTATTAGAATGGTCTCCTGAGGATGAGCTATGATCATGATCATCTGCTGGTGATGAGCTTCTCATCATCATCATGTTTTGATTTTGATGATAATTAGCAGATACAGAGGTTATTCCGGCCTCAACTGCTCCTCCTTGCGCTATCGTCAGTATCCCGGAGGGTCTTCTATCAAATGATCGCAAACATTTTGTTCTTTTGTACACTCGGCACAAACTGAGTTCTTGCCTCAACTGCATATATTAATTTTATAATTAAATATATATATTACAAATTAATAGAATGAGTTAAGAAATTAATTAGGATATATTAATTATGTATATATATAGTCTCATATATATATTCATCACCTGTAGAGTTGAACTAGTAGTTGAGGAGGAGGAGGAATTAGGAGGTTGATGATGATCATTAGTGGTGGCTGCAGCTTTGTACTCGTTCATCTTCCATTCGGTCTTGGTTCCGTTTGGAGCTCTACCTTTGTAGAAAACCATGGTTCTCTTCATACCTATCACTCGGTTATCATGAGAAGAGTAAACAAAACCGGGAGATCCAGTTGCTTTCCAATGTCCTGATGATGTCAGACGGTTTGGTCTTCCTCCTCGCGCTTCTTTATCTTGTCTTGGGATAAAGAAAAACCATTGCTCAGGATCTCCCCGGCAAAACTCTCCAGCATATCCTGTACGTACGTGCGAAATTAATTCATAATCATGCACTTAAATTGTAAAATAAGTACAAATTAAAGGCTAAAAATGAGTTAACAGAAATTATGATGGCATGGCGATCGAGTTTATAGGTAAAGATGGCTAATTAATTAATTTATACATTAATTTCTTATAACATACATACATACAATTATAAACATATATATGTAAGCAAATTAGGAATAACGTACTTGGACGGTCCCATGGACTGAAGTCATAAATGTGGAGGACGGGTATAACCCTATCCAGGTCTTGCCTACTTCCGTCAAGCAGCTTATTTTGCAGATAGAAAGAAACTAACTCTTCCTCAGTTGGATAAAACCTAAAACCTGGTGCCGGATAAACCATTACGTACAATCACCCAATTGCTCTTACAACGTACGTGGATCCATATATTGTGCAGTACTCAGGTTCGGACCCGGGTCTTACAACAACTCGATCTCTCTCTTTCTCTCTCTATATATATGTATATATTTCTCACTATGGAGACTTTGTGCATATATAATTTGATTTGGGATAATATTATTTCACCTAGTAGACGTACGTGTTATATGTCTATATATATATGTGGGTAAGGAATAATATTTTAGGTAGCTAGTCCTGATGATCCAGTTATAGGCACGAAGAGAGGAAAAGAGGAGAGAGACGAGTGAAATGAGTAAAAAGAAAAGAAAATAGAAAGGTACGTCTCCTATTATGTAAAGGCAGGTGATATTGCCTGGAAACTTCCACCCGACTATGAGCAAGAAGTTCTTCGTCCACCCCCATTTAATTCATACCGCAAAACACCACTGTAAAATTAGTCAAGCTATTTGGTAACTTATAAAAAAATTAATTTAATTTAATTAGCACGTATTTTTATATAAATAATATAAATATTAAAAATTTTAAGTTAAATTATTAATGGAGTTGTTCGAATTAAAGTGATTAAGTATGTTGATAGTTTAGTTTTTGATGTTTAACGACAAAAATTATTATTTGAATTCTTAGTTTCAAATTATGATTTTTATATGTTAAATTTTTTTGAGTATATATATGTCAAAATTTGGGATGTTTATGATTTTGATTACATTTTTTAGTATACAGTAGTTGGTGTTTTTTGTGCAATGTTAAATAAAAGAAAATATAAAAATATTTATTACTACCTCTATCTTGTGTAAAAAGATTTTTCTTTTAATATATATTTTTTCTGAGTAGCAACATTTGTTATTTTTACTGTAAATAATTATGCCAAAGTGTGACTTATGTTTAGTTTAATATTTGAGAAAAATAATTAATATAATTTTTAATATTTTTTATATGAATAATAAGATTTAATTGTTACGTAATAATAAGTTTGTTTTACGTAAATTTTGATATTTGAGAAAATAATTATAATTTTTTCATTAATTTATACTTTTATGGGTATTAAAATGTTACCTTTTAATTACAAAAAAAAATATTTGAATGTATATTACCTAAATTTTAATCTATAAGAAATTTAATTAGCAAAAAGTGTATGACTTTATTTTTCAAATAAAATTAGTATTTATTATTTTTTGACATTTATGTTATTTATTGCACAAGTTCACAATTTAATTAATTTGATCAAGTTAGGTAAAAATTATAATATACAAATATATATTTAGTAGATATATTAAACATTATAACTTGAATGGTATATTAGACATTATATTAAAAGTACTTTTGAATATTAGTTGGTCAATCACATTAGGGGTAATGAATATTTTATTTTGTAGACTAAAAAAGTACCGGCTATTATTTAAAAAACTAAAAGAATGATTAATTTTATTATGATTATTTACAGAGAATGTCACACTGTATTTTTTTCTAAATATAAATAGGTGCACACGGTTACAATCTAACATATTTAAACTAGAAAAACGCTCAGAAAACAAAAAGTGGGTCATAATACTTACAATTTTGAGTACAATGTTACTTAATTTCATTTCATTGACATCTCATCTTAATCAACATCTATATAATAAAAGTTTAATCAAGATCTATATGAGCACTTGTTTTTTGTATAAACTCGCTTTTTTAACACTTAAATTTTATCTTTAAATATAAATAGAAGCAGTACTTAATATATTCCTAAACTCAAAAACCTTTATCAGTTTTTAATGTATCTCCAATATTATTTCATTCATTCTACACAAGTAGTGTGTCAGAATACTAGTGATATATAAAACCAAAATTTGTTTTTGATTAACTTCTAATAAAATTTGATCGCATCTATAAAAACAATATATTCTTTTAATTAAATTCCTCAGGCGTGGTATAACAAATAATTTTCAAATGGTAAGCACGTAGTAGTATATATATATATATATATATATATATATATATATATATATATATATATATATATATATATATATATATATATATATATATATATATATATTACTCCCAGGTCAACACAAGTCTATATTAGCAATGTGAAACCAAATAAAATTCATTGGTTAATTAATTTTTTTAAATTTTAAACTCACCATCCTTCAATTCTCAAACCCACATTTTCCTATTATGAATTGAATGAGGACTCTTGTAAATTTTCCTCGCAAATTCAATTAATTCAGTAGGTCGATTAATAAATTGACTATGTATTTTTTATAAAAAAAAATTGAATTAATGAAGTTAGTTTTATATATCAAGTCAAAGATGAGGAGTCATAGAATGTAAAGAGTATACTGGATTGATATTTCTATCAGAATAGATTAAATTCAAACACTTCTTGTATTCAGCAATTTGTTAAGTCTTCCTTAAGATTAGGATATTTTCCTTGTATCTAGATGTAAAGTAGTTTTACCTTATCCTATATGTACAACTCTCTTGTTTAATGAAAAAGGGTGAGCTTCATGTTCGTATTCTTATCGGCACATGGTATCGTGAGCGAGACAATACTCTCTTCCATTAATTTTCTTTTCTCCTCCATTTGTTTATTCTGTTTTCATCCAACCTCATCATGACCACCCAAACCAACCCTTCAGCTATTGAAGCTCCCCTCATCACAATAAATATCTCCGCTCAAGCACCTCTTAAACTCACATCAACAAACTACATCTCCTGGAAACTTCAATTTGAAACTCTATTCATTGGATATGATCTCATTGGGTATATCAACGGATCTACACCATGTCCTCCAGACACCATCACCGCCAACAACATCACAGTAGACAATCCGTCTCATAAATTCGGATTCGCCAGATCGCCATTTACTCAATGCCTTGATTGGCTCTCTCTCCCCTACCATCATTCCATTTATTGCTCGATAAAAAGCTGCTAAGAAGCTCGACCATACTTGCAAACACGTATGCCAAACCCTCTCGAGGTAGATAAAGCAATGTCAAAACCAACTCAAAAACCCAACCAAATGCACTCTTACCATCATCGAATACCTACACTCTTTGAAAGCTCAGTCTTTGATGAACTTGCCATACTAGGTGCCCTCTCGATCCTCAAGATCTCACGAGACAAAATCTTTGGATGGCTTTGGAGACGATTACAAAGAACTTGTGCATGCGTACCCAAGCTCAGGACACATCCATTTGCTTTGATGACCTCCATGAAAAGCTTCTCCTTCGAGGCCTCCACACCAAAGATCCAACAGCGGTTTAGCAACACATTTGCCCATTACAATCGATCCCACACAAAAGACCAATCACATATAATATCCACCTAAAATCAACAACAATCAAGGCGTCCCCCCATTCCTTCTCACTTGGTTACTCAAATCAAGGCCTTCACCGACCTAACCGGTCGTCCTCCTCTACTATCGACACACGCCCCAATATCGCAACAACCGCCTCCATCCCGCCCCTATCAAGGTTTTTTTACCAAATGTATAGCGTTCAAGGACACACAACCAAGAGATGTCCCTCCTTCCGGTGATACCAATTCACCTCTACAATTGCGCATACTTACATCATCCAACAATCCCACAACCCTCGGCGTCCTGAGTCCACTTTCAGCCCAACACCACGACCCACCAACCCGACATGGTTACTGACGAAGGCGCGTCTCATCACGCACAAATGATTTAAACAATCTGGCTCTTCATTCGCCTTACACGTGATCGATGATGTTATGATTGGAGATGGTACAGTCTCTCCATCACACACACATTCTGCTCTACACATCTTTCTTCTCCCAACTCAACTTTTAAATTGTCCGATGTACTCATGTACCATCTATGAAAAAAAATCGATTTCCATTTCTCGGCCAGCATCACTAATAATGTATCTGTTGAATTCTTACCCTTTCATTTTTTGTAAAGGATCTTCGCTTGGGAAATTCTATTTCGTGGCGCATTTAAGGATGGAGTGTATGAATGGCCGGTTACCACACATGTGCCTTCCCCGATTCTAGCATTCTCTACTACGAAAAGAACATCCACCAACCGGCATCATCGTTAGACATCCAAATTTTCTCCTATTTTACAAAGATGTTCTATCTAGATACCACTTAGAATCATCTTCATCCTTGACAAAAGATTTCTCTTGTAATGCTTGCCTATGTAATAAAAGCCATAAATTACCATTTTCTGTTTCATCTCTTGTGTCTACACATCCTCTTCAAATTGTTTTTTCTGATGTATGGACTTCTCCTGTTATGTCTTTTAATGGCTTCAAATATTATGTCATCTTTGTCGATCACTTTACCAAATACATCTGATTTTATCCTCTCCAACAAAAATCTGATGTTCACGAAGTATTTCTGAGATATAAAATCATTGTTGAAAATTATTTTCACCACAAAATCATCACTCTCTACTCCGACAATGGGGGAGAATATCTGGGCCCCAAAGAGTTCATTTCTAAAGCTGGTATCAATCATCTAACCACGCCACCTCATACACCTGAACACAATGGCTACTCTGAACGCAGACATCGTCATATTGTCGAAAATAGACTCACCCTACTCTCTCATGCCTCCCTTCCATTAACCTTTTGGTCTCATGCATTCACTACTGCTATTTATCTAATTAATAGAATGCCCACCCCAAAACTCAACCTCGCGAGTCCCTTTGAATTAATTTTCAAAACCACACCAAATTATTCTAAACTCAAAATTTTCGGGTGCTTATGTTATCCATGGCTTCGTCCTTATTCATCCCACAAACTAGAACCCAAATCTAAACCATGTGTCTTTCAAGGTTACTCATTATCTCAGAGTGCCTATCTCTATTTTGAACCATCAACTTCTAAAACCTATGTCTCTCGCCATGTTCAGTTTGTAGAATCCGTCTTTCCTTACACCGCTCTCCGAAATGAGCTATCTCGTCCAAACTCCACTACCGCTTCAACATGGCTTCCATTGGTTCTTACAGTTTCCATACCTCTTCAAGAACAACCGCCTTCTCACACTTCCGAAGTACAAGTTCCTGACTTACCCCCTGCTGCAGATCCCTCAACAACAACACCATCCACATCCTCTCAAGTAGACTCTCCCCCACATCACTCCCCTGCCTCACCCTCCAACACTACACGACCCCCTCGCCATTCAATGACTACCCGATCCAAATACCATATCACCAAACCAACTCAAAAACTAAACCTTCACACTCACTTAGCCCCTTCACCTAGCACAAAACCATCATCCATTACCCAGGCTTTAAAAGACCCAAATTGGCGAAAAGCAATGTTAGAAGAGTATGATGCTCTTGTTCATAATGGCACATGGGAACTTGTTTCACCCTCTAGTATCACCAATCTTGTGGGTTGTAAGTGGATCTTTCGTATCAAAAGGAATTCTGATGGTTCTATTGACAGGTTTAAAGCTCGTCTTGTGGCCAAAGGCTTTCATCAACGTTCGGGTGTGGATTATCTTGAAACATTTAGTCCAAAGAATCAAGCTTAACCATCGTCCGATTGGTGCTTAGTCTTCTTTGCCAAGAATGGTTGGTCCTTCGCCAATTAGATGTCAACAATGCCTTCCTTCAAGGTCATTTATCGAAATCGTATATGGCTCAAACCTCCGGCTTCATTGACTCGATAATCCCACTCATGTATGTAAACTTCACAAAGCCATTTACTGCCTCAAACAAGCTCCTCGGCGTGGTATCATGAGTCATGCGTCAATTCCTTGTTGATTCCGGATTTAAAACTCTCATTCGACACTTCATTGTTTGTTCTCAATATTGACACCAACTTGATCTACCTCTTGGTCTATGTTGATGATATTATACTAACTGAAACAACAATGACTTGGTATCTCAATTTGTTGCTTGTTTAGCTCGTCAGTTTTCTCTCAAGGATTTGGGTACTCTCTCCTATTTCTTTGGTGTTGAAGTTGTTCCTCATCAGCATGGTTTCCTCCTTTCCCAACGGAGATATATACAGGATCTACTTACTCATACACATATGCAAGAGGCTAACCCAGTACTTACTCCTTTACTAACCAAATTTCGTCCTCCCTCAAGTTATCATCTGGATCACTCTCTCTGGATCCCACCGAATATAGAAACAATCGTGGGAAGCCTTCAATACTTGTCTCTCACTCGTCCCGAAATTTCTTTTCTTTGTTAACAAGATGTCTCAATTTATGCATCAACCAATGAGATGAACATTGGACTCTTGTTAAAAAAGAATTTTATGCTTATTTGGTGGTACCTTAAATGATGCGGCCTTCTTCTTCACCGTAATTCACCGCTATCTCTTCATGCTTTCTCCTAATCCTTCATGCTTTTTCCGATCTTGACCAAGCGGGTAACAAAGATGACTACTCTTCAACTGGTGGTTACCTTATTTACCTTGGCCGCAATCTCATTTCCTGGAGCTCTAAGTAGAAAAACTGCTCGTTCGCTCTTCATCGAGGTGAATATCGCTTTCGATTCTTTGCTTCTGCAAATTTGAACTATGTTGGATTCGCTCCTTGATATCCGAACTTTGCATCAATATGATCAACCCACCATTGTCTCTTTGATAATGTAGGTGCCACACGCTTAAGTTCAAATCCGATCTTTCATTCTCGAATGAAGCATGTGGCGATTGATTATCACTTTATTCGTGATCAAGTTCAATCTAGTGATCTTCACGTAGCTTTCATGTTTCCTCCATGACCAACTTTGCGATATTCTCACCAAACCTCTACCTCGCTCCCAATTTCGAAATTACGAGACAAGATTGGCCTCTCTACACGTGGCCTTATCTTGAGGGGGCATATCGAGAATAGATTAAGTCGATTTATTATCCTCTATATTTTGAATTCAAACATTTTTTGTATTCAAAGAATTTGTTAAGTCTTCCTTAAGACTAGGATATTTTCCTTGTATCTAGATGTAAAGTAGTTTTACCTTACCCTATATGTACAGCTCTCTTGTTTAATGAAAAAGGGCGAACTTCATGTTCTGTGTTACTGTCAACAATTTCTACGTAAAAATATTAAAGTGTTGTGAAAATATCAATTTTTATTAATTAATGGCAATATAAATCTTTGTTTCGAATCTTGATTGTTCAATACAAATTATACATGCATGTTACCATACAACATTACTTAATTTCACAAGCTTTTAGTTGTTGTTTTTTTTGGTCTGTTAATTTCTAAAGTACTATTTCTTATTGAATTGCAATACAGAGTTTTATTTATAAATAATGTCAATGACCTAATAATAACATATATATATATATATATATAATAAAATATAATTAATTTTAAATTTACCATTTCACCTAATAAATTATTTAGATAATTAAAATTTAGAATAAATTTTCTTTATATATAATAATATGTAGGAGCATAAAAAACTCTACAGTATATATATATATGAGACAAACTAAAGACTTTCACGGCGGGCAGAGATTTAGATCAGATCGGAAACTTAATATAATTTTCTTAGTAACAACATACATCCTTGTCACTAAAGTTTATATTTCAAGTGTCCATTCATGTGATCAGATCAGCCTAAAATATTCACCTTCGTCTTAACTTAGGCCTTATTTCATTATGAGCATTGACCAGTTAGCCCACTCCAATAATTGAAGCCATTATATATATATTTTTAATTTATATTATAATTATTTTAAGTCTCTGATTAAGTCAAATTTTTTTATGTTGGTCATTTATTATTGCCGTAGCGTAGCTCAAAACGCATTGTGTTTTTTGTTGGCCGCCAGAGGAATAACGATGACATAAAAAAGAATTTGACTTAATCAGGAACTTAAAATAGTTATAATTTAAATTTAAAAAATATAGTTAATTAATACTTCACTTCCTAATTAGTTGACAAATATAAAGAATTATAATAGTAGAATAATATAAGGAATAATACTTAATTAGATAATTTGAAAGTAGTAGTTGAATACGTATTTATTTGAGTAGAATATAATAAAAACTCAATCACTATTTCATATTTATAATTAAAAATTATAAGGTCATAATCAGTAATTATCCTTATACACACTTATTTTATTAATTAGTATTACTGATTATCACCTTATATTTTTTAATCAAAAATAAAAAATAGTAATTAAATTTATATTATACTCCCGGATCGTAAAATATTTCCAACGTAGCGCGTATGAACTGAACGCGCCTTTTGACTTCTGTCTGACCGCATTGAACACTATACATATATCGTCTCACCTTTTCATACGATTCTAAATAATTTGAAAGTTCTAATATATACAGTACTCCTTCCGTTCGTTGCCATGACTAAAACGTATACTTTTTTTTATTTATAAAAAAATAAAATATATAAAATGAATGATAAATAATGGGATTTATTAAAATAATGAGTACTTTTATTTTTTATATTAATGAACCTCACTGTACTTTATTTTGTTTTTTTATGAACAAAAAAAATTATAACTCTAATCAAGGATGGATCTATATATATATGTGGCAGCATATGCTGTTGTCCCTGTTGAATTTTTTTTATAAGTATAAGGGTATAGGGCAGATACATAAATTAATAAATTCAAGGGGATGAATTAAACTTGGAGGAGACAAAAAATTTCACAAACTAATTCTAAATACGAAGTACAAAAATTTTCTTCTAATCATATGTTTGAAGTCTATTGCATGTATTTTTCGGGGGGAAGATAATCGGGTTCAGAATTTGGAAACTTGCACATGGAATCTGAAATTATAGGAACAGAAGGAAGGAGAAGAGAAATTACAAGAGACTTTCTGATAATAAGATATGTCTTCTAGACACTCCTGATATTACTTATTTTACGGTTAAATCAAATTATCTGACTTTGACTTATATTGTTTGGTTACTTTTGTTCTCATATGCCTCTCAATTTTAATTATACATTATGTACGTTAAACAATTAAGATTAGAAAACTATATATGATTAATTACAATATTAACTTTTCATTACAAAAGCGATGAAGTATCTTATTTATTCATTACATTATCAAGGAGAGATAAAAAAAAATAAATTGTGGCATACACATAATAGCAATGGATAGTCTAATTACGACATTACCCCTCATATATGTTAAATAAAATAATCACATCCACTATTAATACTAGCTAGCGGATGGACATAAGAAGGATTTAGACGTATGGTTTAAGGTTTAGTATTTGGGGTTTACTAATATCTAAAGTTTAGGATTTAGTAGGGTCTAAGGTGTATTTACTATTTTTTATTTTATTCAATATACAAGAGAGGCATCTTGGTAATTATTTACTCCTTCCTGCTAGAATAACTATGCAATATGCACGTGGCTAAAAGGTCAATATAAAAATAAATAAATAAAAAGAAGAAGAGTATACTTATTTAACAGGAACCACATATAGAGTTTAAGGATCACACCTATTTGAATTGATCAGACGCTAATTTTTGAGCTTCTATCATCTTTTACAAGTGAATCTAGCGAGATTCAAGATCCTGGGAAGCAACATCACTAATAATCAATCAGGTAATAGACGCCCAAAACAATTAGATCAGAGAAGAATCCACATTTTACAATAAATATGGAACCTAAAAACCGCTGCACAATCTATCCATCAGTCAAGTTTTTTTCATTAAAAAAAATCATTTTTCCTTAGCTTCAAACAAATTAACAAATTTGAACAAATATTCTTCCAATTTAACTATATGCCTTCCAAATGCTTCAGAGGTTGCAAGGCCAATTTTGGCTTTTGTGGAGCCATTAGCAGGTAGAAATATAAGAAATCAAGTTTAAAATGCATGAAAAAGATCATCTGGAATATCAAATTCAGATTCCTTTCTAAAATTTGCTGCTCAACTAGACCCACACATATATTTTGTAATTTGTTCATCCAAAATACATGGTGCCAAGAAGGGCTTACAAACCCTTCCCCAGTATAAACATTTTGTATCAAACTCTAAAACCAACACCAATTAGTTGACCGTGACTACTTATTTCCTTTCTTGAGGTGTGTGTGAAGATGTGGGTTTCCTAACCGCTTAACATTAATCTTACAAGTACACCCCCCAAACCACCCTCACCCAAAAAAAACACTAGCTTCGCAGTTCCAAGCATAAGCTTATTTGGACAGCCCTTGGAATTAGCAAGATTTGATCATGTTACCTCCCCTTATCATTATATGCTGGAGCACATGCCATTGAAGTTTTGAATCAATGGATAGATGACCACCTCTTATAGTTTGCCATACACATTCAAACTCAAATTTGACGACAGTGATGATAAATGGAGTAACCAGAATTATAGATTTCCTCTCCAAGAAACATATGGACAAAATGCACTGGGAACAATGCTTTTTTACCGGGCAAAACAAGCTTAAAGTTAAAAGCTAATGAAATAGAGAAGGGCAAAGGAAAGAATTGAGGGAGAAACATAAAACAAACAGACATACCCAACTTCTTATATTTTGCGGTAATGATAGATTCATGTTCAAGTTCTTAAGATTTGTCTATAATAACAAATGAAAGGTAATTAGCATGAGGGGGAAAAGGTATGAGATACTGAAAGGAGCACCTGCCAACTGATAGCAGTTTCTGTGATCAGTTGTAACAACAAATTGCTAACACTCATAACAGTAACCCTTGTTCCCAGTATTAAAATTAATTAGAGCTCTGAGCAATCTATGAATAAAAGTAACCATTCGGCAGGAAATTATTAATGATTACTATATATACCTAATATCAATATCCATAATCCAATCATTCACACTTGTAAGTGTATGCAGTAGTGTAGTATGTTTCATTGAACCAGAATAAATTTTGGGCATAAATGATAGCTGCATACATAAACTATTACAAATCAGATTCCTTTCTTTTTTCTTTGTTACTAATAAAACTCAAGGACCAAAGGTTAAGAATTACTTGTGAAATACTTCCAACTATCAACTAGCAATTTTTAGCAAGCAAAATGAAATATAAACTACTCTGATACTGACTAGATTAACATGTTCTGTGGTAGGTTAGACCAAAACTATGGCCAAAGAAATACATACTTAGTTAAATATCATTGACACCAAAGGATAAATGGAGATTGAGTGCATTACAATGGAAGTTTACTAGACAATAAACTAAAATTTTGATGTATTTAATCCCAAAAGTTTCAAGGCAAAGATCAATCCTCTGATCTACATAATCAAACAGAAAATGAAACAACAAACAGTACAGTAAGGTTATCTTAACACAAACAACACCAGATTCAATTAGAAAGTACAAATTATATATAGTTGATTAAATTAAGGTACTAAACTCACTTCTTTCAAAGTCAACAATAAAGCAGTCTCTAATTTAAGTAAGCATCATCTCTATTGCTTTTCCCCGTACCGAATTCATTTCAAATTTTCACACAAATACATCTATTTAGGGATCATAAGTAAGATTTAAGATAGTTCATAAGATTCTACATTAATTACAACATTAAAGTTGAAACCACACCATTAGCATATTATACTTCTATTCAAGACTGTTAAGCTCACAAAAACTTACTTCTCAGTCCCAGGGAAAAAAAGGGGCGAATTATGTTCTCAATCAAGAAAACCTGTTTTGCGCCACACAGCATTGCGAACGAGACGAAGATCTCTCCCTTTCAGAGTTCTTCCGACGCCTTCGAGCACGGAAAACGTGGTAGTGGGTGCATTCCCGGATCCTCTAGCAACGATCTCGTGCGGTGGCAACATCTCTTCGTCCTCATCATTATCGAGGTCCACGTCAGTCAGTTCGCTGGTTTTCACCTTCCTCGGCATCATCGGAACGTTCATCGGAGCCGATTGCTGGAATTTTCTCGCCGGCATGGACTGGGAGTAATCTCTTTCCTGCGGAGGTTTTGGTATCGCTGGTATTATCCTTGAAGATGATGCAATTGAAGGTTTTCGATACAAAACTGGACGGTTAGGCTTCCGGTGGTCTTCTGATAATGCGGCAAGGATGCCAGACCTCTCCGGCAGCCGGAAAGAGTTGCGGTTATGGTTTAGGTTTCCGGCCGTCGGAGAACTTGAGGTCGATCGCTGGTTTGGTTCGGCGAAATCGCCGGTCCAGAAGACATCGTCTTCATTGAGCTCATCGCCGGCACCGGTGATGATGTCAGATGACGTCGGTGGAGAGAAAACGTTAAAGAATCGGTCGGAGGAGGGTGTGCGACGGTGGCTACGGAGGTTAACGATGCTGTTTGGCTCCATGGAGTTATAACTTATAGGGCTACAGAAACACCTCGACTCGTTACGTTCTGGAAAATGCAAGACTTCTAGTCGCATTTGTATACATATAGATAGATACAAATGACAAAATTGTCTCCCAAACAATCAATACATCTATCTATTTAAAAACAACAATTATGCTTTTTGTCATTCTAACCAAATATTTTGCCCAAAAAAAAGGTACTTATCAAAAAATTAACTAAATTATACGAATTAAATACGGATGTTTACGTATTTTGTATTTCATACAGTGTGGTTTTCTATGTATATAAATTTTATAATTGTTTTCTTTGTGTTTGTGAGTTTAAAATTTATAGGAAAAAAAATAAGGAATAGATTATAAAAAATATTTGTGAGTTTTTTTATAAGAAAAAAAAAAAGAGATGGAGAAAAGCTTCAAAAAAAAATTCTTCTAAATTTATATTGAGATTTGTTATTTATAGATTTTAAGAAAACATTAATGACTTAAATTTACATATTATCCCTACGTTAAATACTAACGTATTTCTCTTTTATCTTTTTTAAATAAATTTACAAAGATGTCGTTTTAGAAAAATATTTGTGTCTCTTAATATTTGTCGTTTAGAAAATTCAATTAAGCATTAATTGCTTAATTTTTAATAGTATCCCAAGTATTAAGTATAATTTTAATTTTTTAATCTATTTTTTATCCAATAAATAATACTCTAATTCTAATGTAAGGACAATATTAACATTTAAAATTATTTTTAACTAAAAAATATAGTATTAGTTGTTTTCTTAATATATATATATATATATAAATAATAAAGGACGAAAAAATATTAGTAAGATATTAAAAATACAAATAATAAAGGACGGAAAAATATTAAGATTTTATATAATTATTTTAGTCAAGTAGATAAAATATTAATTATATTTTTAGATTTGATAGACTAGAAGGTGAAGAGAAAATTTAAGATTAATGGAATATTTAGTTGCTTATCAATGTCAGCGTGTTAAACAATGTGGTGACTCAAATGGTGTGGCGAGTGGTAGTCGTTGTGTAGTTTGGTGGAGTATTATAATATGAGAAAAAGAGTACTCTGTTTCAAGCCAAGAGAAGATAGAGAGAGAACCCGGGGTAGTACATTGAAAGTCTAAACTGAACCCCACAAGTCATGCTCGATTGTAACGTGCTGACGTCTTTCTTTTTCTCTATCTTTCTTTCGGAAGTGGTTAGAATGAAATTTATTTTTGGGTAAATTATTTAATTAGCCAATAAAATATTATTGATACGCAAACGAGGCTATGTGTGTATCAATATTTTACTGACCAATTATCTAATTTATCAAAAAAATAAATTTCATACTAACCGGATCCCTTTCTTTCTTTGTGTGGGTCCCGCCACATTCAATACAGACCTTATCTAAGAAAATTGGAGTTAATAAGTACTACTAATATATAGAAAATTGATATTTTCATACGTTAAAATAATATTTTCATACTAGCAGTATCCCGTGCCTTCGGCACTGTATGTTGTATGGACGGTGAGATTTATCCTTGGACGGTCCAGATGATTTATTGAGTGAGCGGGAAATTCAAAATTATTTATATTTTATTAGATAGATTAATCTCTCTCACACGGAGTGAGATTCACTCACTATTTATGTAAAAAGGATCGTGTGAAAATATTAATTTATTTATGTGTAAATATTAATTTATTTATGTGTAAATATCAATTTCCTATTTAATACTCGTTTTTTTTTCATTATTTATGACGTTAAAGATATAATCACACGTATTAAGAAGTCTCATTAATACTAATGTTATGTAATTAATGTTGATTTGAAATTTTATTACTACTCATTCACTAATTAATTACTACCTCCGTTCCTAAAAGATTGTCGCTTAAGGTTTTGGCACATGGATTAAGAAAGTACTCCCTCTGTCCCAAATTATATGCTGTTTTAGTAAAAAAAAATAAATATCCCACAATATCTGTTTTTTCAAGATTTCAATGCATTTTTTCCCTTTATTTTTTAAGTTTGCCCTTTACCCTAATTGTTGATAGTCATTACTCTCATCCTCTCTCCACACATATATATACTTTTCATACTTTTTCTCTCTCTGCATCTATTTGTCTATTTAATGCCTTTACTTCATACTTTCTCTATCTTCCTCTCTCACATATATATATATCTCATCACTTTCTCTCTCTATGAGTTTTTGTATATTTAATGCACTCATATTTTCTCTCTCTTCCTGTGAGACCCCAGATTTTATGAATAAAGATTTTATTTTCTCAAAATATTTTTTTGAATATTATGGTGTGAATTTGATATAATGTTATAGTTGTGGGTAGTATTTATAAATTTTACAAAGTACGCAAGTTGTTATATAATATTCGATTGGTCGGGAAATATTCTTTGTGTCGGGAAATATCCGTGCATGATGACTGTACAATTATTAGTGGACCCATGCACGGAATTATTGTCGGATTGAGAAAACGACAAAAATACTTTATGAAAATAACGACGTAAGTTTTATCGTTAACTCGTTGAAACACCCGTGTTAAAAGAAATGCGATGTCTGGCGTGGTTGCGTAGTAGCGCACGGTATTGATTATTGATCTTTACGTGAGAAGTCACCGGTTATACTCAATTATTGCTACAGATGAATTGATACATCATATCTTTCATATTATTGATTCAATTATTGTTACGATATCATCTCGCATAATATGATATATTATTAAATCAATGATTGAGACTTTGAAGTTATTCATATTATTATTTGCAATATTGACAATGTCTAGAAGTTCTGTCAAGGAGAGGTTTGGTCACCTAATTGCGCGCTAATAAAAAAAATCCGTATCGAAAAACCTCCTCTTTCATGGGAACGACCTGGTTGTTAAATATTGTGAGTTATAATATTAATGATGAATGTTATTAAAATTGAAGTTGTGTTCGGAGTTAAATTTGGAGACGCGGACGTGATATTTGAGTCCGAAACGATGAAATTAGTAAAAATAGTCTATAAACACAAAATTTCCCGGAATTAACTATTTGGTCAAAAAAGTCAACAGTTGACTTTTTTGGGAAAAGTCAAACTTCGAAATTTTAAAATTTATATTGTTGATAAAAATAGTTTCATTATGTTAGAATTGTTTGTGTTAGTGAAAATCGACATCTATTCCGATTATAATTGATGTCTGGGGGTTATATTGATAAATCGAGTAATTTATCGGATAAGTAAACAATTAATTGCTACTAATTCACATGCTTATATAACTATTTGTTCACATGTGTGTACTATTAAATCACATTCTTGTACTATTAAGGGAGTTGATGCAAAATTGATAATACTTGCATGACTAAGTTAAAAATGGAGGTATAGATGGAGGTGCTATACTGTAATTATTTTTATCACATGATTAGAACTATTGAGTCACATGATCTACTATTGATTCACATTATTTACTATTAGGGGAGTTGGTGCAAGTTTGATAATACTTGCAGGACTAAATTAAAAATGAAGAAAAAGAGGAAGGTATTATACTGTAATATTTTGAGCCCCAAAACGTGCAATTATCAAAACTATAGTTTCCTATAAATAGAAGCTCATTCTTCCTTCATTTCTCACCAATTCACAAAAACTTTAGAGCAATTATTATAGAGAGAAATTATAGAGAGAAAGAATAAGAGAAGTCTGCTACCTCACTATTCTAGTATCCAGTTTTTTTTTAAGGTAGGTAATATTATTTGTTGTACTCGTAAGGGGTACTCTTTCTTTCTTATTTATGAAGAGAACTTCTGTTATTCCATTCTTTATTATTCTGTTTGAATAACCTGTATACGTGGGTTACCCTATACTTGGTGAAATTCTTCCATTATTCCATTCTTTATTATTATGTTGGAATCACTTTACATACATGCAAAGTCTCGCATACATGGTGAAATTCTTCTAATATTCCATTCTTTATTATTCGTTGGAATATCCTGTCGTCATGCATGCGCTTTTACGTCGGACTGGTTCCGTTATTTATTATTCTCATTGAATATCCTCACAGACGCTTTTACGCCTGTGGGACTGGTTCCGTTATTTATTATTCTTGGAATATCCGTCTTGGTGCGTTTTACACGGGACCGGTTCCATTCTTTATTATTATGTTGGAATATCTCAGATTTTACGGACTGGTTCCGTTATTTATTATTCTGTTGGAATAACTTTTGTCTTGATCTATCGCATGCGACGGTGATTTCTTTTGTTATTCCATTCTTTATTATACTCGATTGGTTAAAACTTTGACTTATACTCCATGAAATTAGTAGAATATCCTTGATATTTGCGCTTCATCCAATGTCTCTTTCATAGAAATATTCTTCCGAGCATTCTTTGAATTTTACTCTCTACAAAGCGAAATCATGTTGACAATTTGGACGTTATCGCCTCTTAGATAAATTAATTCTTGAACTTGTTTTATTGAATTCTTATATCATTATCATCATCCTCATGTTTATATTATGTTGAAAGTCATATATGTGGCACTGTAGTGCATAGATGGACTTGGTATGATTATGACCGTGGATTATTCTTGTATAATCATAACCGTAATGTTACAAATGATGTGAAAAAAAGTCCTCATTGGCCCGTGAGTGCATTGATGAACATTTTTTGGTATGATTATGGCTATGGATTCACTTTGGCCGTAGTCTGCAAAGATGAATTATTTTATGGCATGATCGGGACCATTTGATGAAAACATGATTATCTTAAGCCGTAGTGCATGGATAATTCGTGATCGTGATACTTAAAATATCTTTGGTAAATAGTGCGGGGGGTGATTCGATGATTTGGATTATTTATTAAAATTTGAGTCCAAATGATAAATGTGATGAAAACCTTTTAAATCATAGAAGATAGTAGATTTTATTCCCTACTTGACTCTTCTAATGGATTGCTTATTTCGCTGCAGTTAAACTTGATGATTGTTATATTTTATCAGTTTAACACTATTGAAGGCTAACAATAAATTATTACGCATTATCTTAGTCATAATATTTCTTCTCGGGCTAGTTGAGCTCACCCTTTCTTTCACTTTGTTCTCTTCTTGTGAAATGAGAACGTAAATTTGGACTAGTCGAGTGAATAGAGTGATGGTCTAGATGGTGCATTAAGTAGTCCTCACTATTCGTGAAATAGTGTGATAATAATTGTAATGAGGACTCCTTTTGAGTTTGTATACTCTCTAGTAGACAATATTTGTATTCAAACTCACGATTTATGTTTTGTCGTATTGTACTACCGCGACGTTGTATTATTAAGTTGTATTTGAATTACGTACCATGTATATGGCGACTCAAGATGGGTGATGTATTCTCTGTTTTTGGGGTCGCTGGTTGGTATCAAAGCTTAGGGATATAATCCCTGGCTGAGATGTGAGACAAGAATTAGGAGGGGAGAGATGGGAAATTCCTTCGCTAGTATGACCTACCTAAGTTTAATTGGTATTTAATTGGTCGGTCAGAATATAGGGATAATATATGATATGTTAATTTGTTTAATTAACCCTTGTTTTGTGACAATATTTGAGAATAACATCTAAAAAATTTTGAGATGTGCAATGGAGCAAAACAATATGAACGTGTCGCATTACGAGGCTAAGTTTGCGGAGTTATCCCGGTTTGCATCCCATTTAGTCGATAATGAGGAGAGAATGACGCGAATGTTTCTGCGAGGTTTGAAACCCGAAATACGTCAATACCTCATTTCTCGTAAACTTTGTTTATATTCGGATATTGTGAATAGGGCTCGATTATTGGAGCGCGATAATGAAGTTAAGCTCAACCAAAAGGTAACGACCAACAACACGATAATAATCATAATGGCATAAATGTAGCGGCCGCTAACAATGATAACCATCGTGGGAGAAATTATCATGCCAAGAATGGTAACCACTTCGGTGGTAATTATGGCCAAGATAATAGAAATGGAAATTTCAAGAAGAGAAGGTCATTTAGCTCGATTTTGTCGTATAGTGAAGTCAAGTCCAGCTAGGACGGTGGCACCAAAGGCGGATACGGACAAAACAAATTCGGTAGTTTAAGGGAGAGCATTTTTCGTGACGAGGAATCAAACGAAGTTATCACGGGTTAGTTAATCATAAGCTCTTGCGAAGTCTATACCTTATTCGATACTGGTTCTACTTATTCTTTTATCTCTCTTGTTTGCGTTCAACGTTTAAATTTAACTCCAGAGAAGTTAGACTTTGACTTATTGGTTGAAACTCCGTTAGTAGAAACCTTCATTACCTCCACTGTTTATAAATCTTGTTTGATTCAAATCGACACCTTCACGTTACCTGTCGATCTTATCTCTTTGAAAATAATTCCCTTTGATGTGATTTTAGAAATCGATTGGTTAACTACTCATCATGCTTTTCGTAAGGTTGTTAGCTTTCATATTCCTAACCAACCTGTTATGCGAATTCGTGCAAAGATGACTTGTTGATGAATATCTTTGGCCCGTAGTGCAAAGATAAATTTATTAGTATGATTATAAACATGAACTGTGGTTTGGTATAACCATGATCTTTGATGTTTCAGGTGATGAAAATTATCTTTGTCCTGGATGAGAAAAGGAATTTAGAACTACAATTACGATTATAAGTTATACATGTGATTGTGGACAGGAATTATTGATTGATGTTACAGGGATAAAACATTGTTGGTGGACTTTTAACATGGAGATGGTCTATTTGACTCTTTTAATGGATTGTTCGTTCCGCTGCAACTATGGTTAAAAAGTTTTATTATCTACCATATGTTCTAAATCTCTGATTTATTACTGATGAAGGCTATTGATAATTTAATTATCTTTAGTCATGATATTCTTTACTGAGCTAGTTGTGCTCACCCTTTTGCTTCACAATTCCTTTCGTGTAATAAAAGTGTAAATTGGGGTTGAGCCCAGGGGATAACAGGGGAATAGAATCGGTGGTCTATAGTCATTGAGGTTCTCCTAAATAGTATGAAAATAATTTTATTGAGACTTTAGATAAGTTGTGTCGATTATATACGTCATTTGATATTTAATTTTGGTGAACCGAATAAGGTTAGGTGAACTCAACTTTAGAAGGGTGTTTTGCCACTATCATACAAGATGTCTAATGACATACAACCTCGTGTTATCGTAAAATAAGGTTTGTGCGCATCCACTTGCTTAGTATATTTACTGAGCACTACCTATATAATCTTGGTGTTTGTTTGAAAGTATAATTCACGATTGTAGGCAGTGGAGATAATGATATATCAAGAAAGACTCACCATTAGAAAGAATATGATAGTAATCTTCTCGCCTTTCTTTGGGGTCTATTAGGTCAACCAAGGATAATTACGTGGCCATATGATATCTATCATAACCTGCATTTAACCTCCTCCTATGTACGAAGGTTTCCTTAAGCACTTTCCAAAGATTCTAATTTCTAAAACAGTTTTTGACTGTACCTTATGTAATGTATCAATGTGAGGTGATGTCCATAGTTGGGACATGAGTCACACTTGGTATATATTTGTATCCAAACTCACATCATATGTGTTGTTGTATTTTGCACGACAATTGTTGTAATAAAATTGTAGTTGTTTTTTGTACCATGTATTTGGCGACTCAGAATATGTTGGATGGAATGGACCTATTTTGGGGGCGTCACATTTGGTATCAGAGCTTAGGGATATGGTCTCTGGCGGAGATCGGGGAATAGAACTAGGAGGGGAGAGATGAGTAAATCCTTTCTTTAAGGTGTCCTACCTAAGCTTATTTGTTGGTCGATCACAATATCGGGATATTATGTGATATGTTAATTTGTTCAATTAACCTTTGTTTTGAAGTCGTATTCTAGAATGATATCCAAATACGGAGAGATGAAAGAATGGAGAAATCATGATGACAGGGAAGATGGAATCAAATGAAAGCAAGGTATTCTCAACTCTTTGAAATACTGTAGTCGTAAATTTCTTGCATGAAATTTCATAAGGAGGGAGATTGTAAGACCCCAAATTTTATGAAATAAAAGTATTCAATTTTTCTTATAATTACTATTCAGAAATGGTTAAATTGATAACAAGTTAAAGTTAAGGGTAATATATGAAATTTTTCAAAATACGTGAGTGGTTATAAAATATTCATTTATCTAAATATTCGTTTGGTCGTGGAATATTCTTCTGCGTTGGGGAATATTCATAATACGGCCAACCAGCCTATATTGTGGGTCCCATAATGTAATAACAGTAGGATGAAAAAAATGACAAATTTGAGTTTTTATAAATAATGGTGTAGTTATTACAGCTAATTAACCGTTGAATACTTCGATGGTTAAAATACAAGATGTCTGCCAGAATAAGACAAGCGTGCTTACGATATCAAGATAAGATTTTTTCAATTATTGATTCTTACGTGAGAAGCCTACTACTCAATAATTATTACGATAAATTACCGCTCAATATTTTATTTTATTGAATCCATAATTGTTGCGTTGATATTTTATATTATTGTTGTTTCAATAATTATCACTGCACAATATCTCCATTATCAGATCAATAATTCATATTATTTGAATAATATTATTAGATAACATTATTGGCAATGTCTAGAAAGTTCTGTCAAGGAGAGGTTTGGTCACCTAATTGTGAACCAGTAAGGAGAAATCCTTATCAAAAAAGCCCCCTCTTTCTTGGGAATGGCCTGGTTGTCATAATTGTGATTCTGTAATATTATTTGTGAATAATTAATTATTGATTTATATGATAAGGAAATATTTATTTGATGTGGATATAAATGATGGATTTATTTATGTGGTTATTAATGAAGGAAATAATGTTGAGGTATTTTATCAGTATTTTATCGGATTGTAGGTATTAAAAGATCAAATCAGTGTTCTTACAGCTTTATTGTGTGAATTATAATTTTTAATCTGACCGTTAGATCGTTGTAATTTTTGGATAGGTTATACATATATAAGTTGAGTATATGTCCAAAAATTTTGAACCGTTAAAAATGAGCATATAATTTGTTATGAATTTTAAGAGGTGACTAATTCAGAAATTAGGTTATAAATGATTTTGGTGGAAAATTCTAGAATTGGTGGGCCCCACTTTTGGTTGGTGAGAAATGTGCTCAATTGAATTTTCAAATGTGGTGGGTGGAATAATAGCGGAGTAAAGTCATCGATGAGCGAAGTCAAGTCCGCTTTTGGCGTCTTAACATTTTCCTATAAATAGAGGCTAAGTTAGAATTGAAAATCACACCGAAATTCATAAGTTTTCTCCTTTTCTCTTTAGATTATCGAGTGTATTTTGTGAGTATTTAGATACTTGGTGAGTTCTTTATTCATCGGTCTGCAAGTTTCCTTCAAATAATATATCCGATATCTAGTCAAAAGTCTTCTTTCTTTTGAGGTAAGGGATAGTAAGGGATAGTAAGGGATCTTATATTCTTCATAATGATGTTATTCTTTCAATATCATTATCTTGACATATTGGTATGGATCTTATTGTGAAATTTCTACCTTTTGAGTCGGGTTTCTTATTCATGTATATCTGGAACTATTCATGTATATGGCAATTATTTACGATATGATATTATTTACGTATCACGATCTTATGTACGAATCACGAGTACTATCATAAGTTCTTATTCACGAGTTACTTATTCATGAGTTCTTATTCATGGGTTACTATTCACGATTTACTATTCACGAGTTACTTATTCATGGGTTACTTATTCACGAGTTCTTGTTAAGCAAAATTGGTTTCTTTTTCTTTCCAAATTATAGTTGATTTATGAATATTACTCTTGAGATTAAATCTAAATGTTTTGATTATAATTTGATTTTACTATTATATATAACATTTTATAACCTTGGTGATGAAATTTCTCTTTGACTTGAGTGTAAAGATGGGTAGATTATTGGTATGATCGTGACTATGGGTTCTCTTTGGCCAGTAGTGCAAAGTTGAATTGTGACTGGTATGATCATGACCATTGAATTTATAATTGAATATTTTTAGCTTAAGTGCAAAGGTGAATTTATCAACATGGTTATAATTATGGTTTATATAAATTCTGAAATGATTATATATTTCTTTGAGATATTAAATATCTTTGGCCTGTAGTGCAAAGATGAATTGTTGATGAATATCTTTGGCCCGTAGTGCAAAGATGAACTGTTGTTGAATATCTTTGGCCTGTAGTGCAAAGATGAACTGTTGATGAATATCTTTGGCCTGTGGTGCAAAGCTGACTTGTTGAATTTATTAGTATGATTATGAACATGAACTGTGATTTGGTATAACCATGATCTTTAATGTTTCAGGTGATGAAAATTATCTTTGTCCTGGATGAGAAAAGGAATTTAGAACTACAATTACGATTATGAGTTATACATGCGATTGTGGACAGGAATTATTGATTGATGTTACAGGGATAAAACATTGTTGGTGGACTTTTAACATGGAGAAGATAATAGATTTTATGGTCTATTTGACTCTTCTAATGGATTGTTTCGTTCTACCGCAACTATGGTTGAAAAGTTTTATCATCTACCATATGTTCTAAATCTACGATTTATTACTTGATGAAGGCTATTGATAATTTAATTATCTTTAGTCATGATATTCTTTCTTGAAGCTAGTTGTCTTCACCCTTTTGCTTCACAATTCCTTTCGTGTAATAAAAGTGTAAATTTGGGTCGGCCGAGGGATAACGAGGGAATAGAGCGGTGGTCTATATAATGTTGAGGTTCTCCCTAAATAGTATGAAAATAATTTTATTGAGACTTTAGATAAGTGTGTCGTATTATATACGTCATTTGATATTTAATTTTGGTGAACCGAATAAGGTTAGGTGAACTCAACTTTAGAAGGGTGTTTTGCCACTATCATACAAGATGTCTAATGACATACAACCTCGTGTTATCGTAAAATAGGGTTGTGCGCATCCACTTGCTTAGTATATTTACGAGCACTACCTATATAATCTTGGTGTTTGTTTGAAGTATAATTCACGATTAGAGACAGTGGAGATAATGATATATCAAGAGAAGACTCACCATTAGAAAGAATATGATAGTAATCTTCTCGTCTTTCTTTGGGGTCTATTGGGTCAACCAAGGATAATTCTGTGGCCATATGATATCTATCATAACCTAGACGCATGACCTCCTATGTACGAAGGTTTCCTTGAGCACTTTCCAAAGATTCTAATTTCTAAAACAGTTTTTGACTGTACCTTATGTAATGTATCAATGTGAGGTGATGTCCATAGTTGGGACATGAGTCACAGTTGGTATATATTTGTATCCAAACTCACATCATATGTGTTGTTGTATTTTGCACGACAATTATTGTAATAAAATTGTAGTTGTTTTCTGTACCATGTATTTGGCGACTCAGAATAGGTTGGATGAAATGGACCTATTTTGTGGGTGTCACATTTGGTCTCTGACGGAGATCGGGGAATAGAACTAGGAGGGGAGAGATTAGTAAATCCTTCGCTAGTGTGTCCTACCTAAGCTTATTTGTTGGTTAGTCATAATATCGGGATATTATGTGATATGTTAATTTGTTCAATTAACCTTTGTTTTTGAAAATTTATTCGTAATGATATCCTAAATACGGGAGATGAGCAATGGAGAAATCATGATGATTGGGGAAGATGGAATCAAATGAAAGCAAGGTATTCTCAACTCTTTGAAATACTGTGCACGTAAATTTCGGGACGAAATTTCATAAGAAGGGGAGATTGTAAGACCCCGAATTTTATGAAATAAATGTATTCAATTTTTCTTATAATTTTTCTTCTGATTTCTTGATCAGAGGTTGTCCTTTTTCATCGATGCTCTCACTAAGCACTTGTCCGAATATTACCCTTCAGATTGAACTGCCACCGAATGCTTGGTCCTTGGTTATTCGAACTCTACGATTCTCGATGCACGTCTTGAGGACTGATCGTAGTGTCTTGTTGAGTGTTGTTTCGTTGACTGGTAGAGTTAACACTACGATCCTGAAAAGTGTTGCTTGGATCTTCAATGTAGAACACCTCTTCCTGGTATTATCGCAAGTGCTTGATACTTCGCTTTGCTTCGACTATTCTCGACATCTTGATGGCCTAATTCCTTGCTCTCCGTCCCTTACGAATATCAAGGCACTTAAGATTTGTGGCGCGTCCAAACTTGCTTTCTCCTTGTGATCTCCGTTCACTTATAATCAATGAACCGACCTTCATCTTTAATCACTTTAACCTTGCTTCTTCGTGAGGTCGACCAAATATCTCTTGGTTCACCTTCCATCAGTTCCTTCTTTGTTTAGCAAACACTACGATCTTGGTTGCCTCCAAGATCGTTGTCTTCTGTTCACTTGATAGCTACTGCATTAGCTGACTTTCCTTAGTCAGCTTTTGAAGTCTTCTTTGGATCTCCTTATGCAAGACTTCATTACGAATGGCCTTACAACTTAATCTTGATGCTGATTGTGTTGGTGCTTAGATCTTCTGTTAGCCTGCATGCCATTCGTTGAGTGCTCTTTGTTTCTCGGATATAGCTTGCGACTTGAAGCTTGAACCAGAGGCTTCGTTCCTTTGGATATTCTAGGAGTGCTCATTTGTTGAGAACCGTATCTGCTCTACGATTCATCCTTGGCATTGCGAGCACTTCTTCTTAGATCGTAGTTACAGCATCTCTACGATTCTACGATTAGACTTGCCAGTGCAAACACTACTATCCCAAGATCGATCTTGACACTACAATTTCTCGCCAGGTCTTGTTGTCTTTATCGATCTTGCTTGACTTCGATCTCTGCGTATAATCAATAGACTCTCGAACTCGTGAGTGTGATCTACGATCCTTGACTAGGCTTTGGCATCGATGAACTCTCACGACTCTAAGTGTAGTCTACGTTTCTGTCTTGGCTTTTGCATGACCACCGGCCATTTCGTAGCAGTCATGTCTCTCACGATTCGAACATGACTTCTCGGACACTACAATCCCGAGGAAGCTTCTACTCGATACACTACGATCCTTCTTCGTTTCCCTGGCGCTTCTTTAACTCCGAGATCTACTATCTTGCATACTCTTATTCTCGCCTTGATAGCTCTCGAGTTAACCTCGACTCACCCGCAGCGACTTCACGACTTACAGTGCGGTGCTCTCGACGATCGGACTAACCTATCTATTACATCATAAGATCAACCTAACAAGCTTGATCTTTCTATATTTATAGTCCTTGTACATCATTTCTTTTTAAGGACTTTACAAAGCTATTTTGCTTATGTAGGATCAACATAACATGTTTGATCAATTCATTCTAAGCCCTTGTACATATATTTCTATTATCTAACAAAGGACTTTACAACTTTTCTTAATGCAAGCATACTTGCATATTCATTCATATATATCATAATCAAATCATATATTAAATAGGAATATCATTCACATGTTTATTCCTGACACCCTTATTTAAAGTTTTCTCCTATTTAAAGCTTTCTTCCCTTCCCAATAATTTTTATTCAATTTAATGCTATAATCCAAGTAGTAATTGGTTGAATAAGAAGTAATTGGATGAATTGAATAAGAAATATTGGGAAGAGAATAATTGGTTGAGACAATTAATAAGGGTAATATAGTATTTTTGCTAGGTATTAATTACATTCCTTAATCTGTGTGCATTAACCTTAAACGACAATCTTTTAAGAACAGAGAGAGTACTTCCTTTGTTTCTAAAAGATTGTCGTTTAAGGTTAATACACACAAATTAAGGAATATAATTAATACATAGCGAAAATACTATACTACCCTTATTAATTGTCTCAACCAATTATTTCATTTCCAATGTTTCTTATTCAATTCAACCAATTACTTATTATTTAACCAAATACTACTTGGATTATAACATTAAATTGAATAAGAATCATTGGGAAGAGAAAAAAGTTTTAAATAATGGTAAAGTATTAAAAAATAGCTAATGTGTATTGATAAACTCAAAACAACAATCTTTTTGGAACAAAAATTACATCCTAAAATGATAATCTTTTAGGAACGGAGAGAGTAATATGTTATTTTTCTTTTAAACTTAAGCTATTAATGTGACGCCCCCAAAATAGGTATACATCACCCATTCTGAGTTGTCAATACATGGTATGTAAACAATTACAACTTTATTATTACAACAAGAAATCGTGAGTTTGAATACAAATATTATCTTCTGACAATATCTATACTCAAATAAATTCTCATCACATTTATTGATATATTATTTTACAAAATGGTGAGGACTACTAAACAACTCTCTCTGAACCTTCATTCCATACCCCAGGCTTACATCGCTATATTCTCGCCTCCTGAGAAGAAAAATGGAATAAAAAGGAAAAAGGTGAGCTCAACTAGCCCAGTAAAGAATATTATGACTAAGATAATATACAACAAATTATCGTTAGTCTTCAACAGGGAAAAATCTGAGAGAGTACATTAAACAACAAGTTTTAGATCAATATTTGCAGCGGAAAATATTAATTCATAGAAAAGTTACGTAGAGGGTGAAATCTACTAATATCTATGAATTTAACAGTCCATCATCATTACTTTATCCCTGTAACATCAATCAATATTCATCTTGAATCAAATATTCATCTTTGCACCATATGCCAAAGATATTCATCAGTTGATCATGTTCATCTAAACACATGTTCATCTTTGCACTACGAGCCAAAGATATTCATCAGAAATCATTCATCTTTGCACTACAGGCCAAAGATATTCAATAATATCATCATTTAAGACTGAGGAAGATGAAAAATATTTTTAAAGAAACGAATCCAGTGAAACAAAATGACAAGGATTAAGGATTAAGGATTCGTACTTTGTTTTATCCATGTCCAAAAATACCTCAAAAATAATCATAGTGGTGTAAAATTCAAGAATGATCAAAACATGGATAAAATCAAAGCTAGTATCCACAATAGATATTTTAGACGAAAAGGGAAAATTTTCATTTTTCGATGAATAATGTCGTATTCGTGAATAGTATCGTATATGTGAATAATTAGGTCGATATCGTGAATAAAGAATCTCGACACCAAAAGTTCCAAATTGATAAAAACTTCAGATCAATATTTTAGCATAATGATATTGAAGAAATAATATCATTACGAAAAAAAAATATCCCTTACCTCGAAAGACAGTACTTCTAGTTGAAACACCGGATATAAGCTATGACTTGAACTTGCAGCATCAGATATAGCAATAAAGACTTCAAAGTATACTCAAAATACTCACAAGAATACGCCGGTAATATAGAGAGAAAACTTCAGCTTTAGTGTGATTTTCAATTCTAACCTAAGCACCTATTTATAGGAAAATGCTTAGAACACACCAAAGTAGAAATTTAATAAAATATAAATATATATATCAAAATTCCTACGCCTACTCTTGAAATCGATTTCAATTTCAATAAGCACATGCCACCTTCTAGAAAAAGTAAGAAAAACGTTTTTCTAATTTAAAATAATTTAAACTTCCAAAAATCAATTATTTGAGCTTCGGAACTTCAATAATTCATAATAAATAGCCCTTTTGTTGGTCACCACAATATCTAATATTATGTGATATGTTAATTTGTTCAATTAACCTTTATTTTGAAGTCGTATTCGTAATGATATCCTCAAATACGGTGGAGATGAAAGAATGGAGAAATCATGATGACAGGAAGATGGAATCTGAAATGAAAGCAAGGTATTCTCAACTCTTTGAAATACTGTGCACGTAAATTTCGGGGACGAAATTTCATAAGGAGGGAGATTGTAAGACCGAAATTTTATGAAATAAATGTATTCAATTTTTCTTATAATTTTCTTCTCGATTTCTTGATCGAGGTTGTCCTTTTCATCGATGCTCTCACTTTAAGCACTTGTCCTAATATTACCCTTCAGATTGAACCGCTGCCAATGCTTCATCTTGACTTATTCGAACTCTACGATTCTCGATGCACGTCTTGAGGACTCGATCGTAGTGTCTTGTTGAGTGTTGCTTCGTTGGTAGTAGAGTTAACACTACGATCCCGAAAAGTGTTGCTTGGATCTTCAATGTAGAACACCTCTTCCTGGTATTGTGCAAAGGCTTCAATACTTCGCTTTGCTTTCACTATTCTCGACATCGATGGCTAATTCCTTGCTTCTGGTCCCTTCAATATCAAGGCACTTAAGATTTGTGGCGCGTCCGACTTTGCTTTCTCCTTGTGATCTCCCGTTCACTTATCATCAATGAACCGACCTCGTATTTTAATCACTTTAACCTTGCTCTTGAGAGGTCGACCAAATCTCTGGTTCACCTTCCATCGGTTCCTTCTTTGTTTAGCGAACACTACGATCTTGGTTGCCTCCAAGATCGTTGTCTTCGCTCACTTGATAAATTCTTGCATTAGCTGACTTTCCTTAGTCAGCTTTTGAAGTCTTCTTTGGATCTCCTTATGCAAGACTTCATTACGAATGGCCTTACAACTTAATCTTGATGCTGATTGTGTTGGTGCTTAGATCTTCTGTTAGCCTGCATGCCATTCGTTGAGTGCTCTTTGGTTTCCTTGGATATAGCTTGCAGCTTGAAGCTTGAACCAGAGGCTTCGTTCCTTTGGATATTCTAGGAGTGCTCATTTGTTGAGAACCGTATATGCTCTACGATTCATCCTTGGCATTGCGAGCACTTCTTCTTAGATCGTAGTTCTGTACTCTACGATTCAGCTTCGGCTTGTGCAAACACTACTATCCCAAGATCAGATCTTGACACTATAATTTCTGCCTTGTGCTTGTTGTCTTTATCTGATCTTGCTTGACTACGATCTCTGCATGTAATCAATAGACTCTACGAACTCAGAGTGTGATCTACGATCCTTGACTAGGCTTTGGCATCGATGAGACTTCTCGACTTTGAGTGTAGTCTACGTTCTGTCTTGGCTTCGGCGGATGACCCATTTCGGCTCGTAGCAGTGCATCTCTACGATTCCGAACATGACTTTCTCAAAGACACTACGATCCCGAGGAAGCTCTACTCGATACACTACGATCCTTCTTCGCTTCTCCCGCGGTTCTGAACTCGAGATCTAATATCTTGCATACTCTCTATTCCGCCTTGATAGCTCTCGAGTTAACCTCGACTCACCGGCAGACTACGACTTACAGTGCGGTGCTTTCGACGATCGACTAGCTTTATCTATTACATCATAAGATCAACCTAACAAGCTTGATCTTTCTATATTTATAGTCCTTGTACATCATTTCTTTTTAAGGACTTTACAAAGTTGTTTTGCTTATGTAGGATTAACATAACATGTTTGATCAGTTCATTCTAAGTCCTTGTACATATATTTCTATTATCTAACAAAGGACTTTACAACTTTTCTTAATGCAAGCATACTTGCATATTCATTCATATATATCATAATCAAATCATATATTAAATAGGAATATCATTCACATGTTTATTCCTGACACCCTTATTTAAAGCTTTCTTCCCTTCCCAATAATTTTTATTCAATTTAATGCTATAATCCAAGTAGTAATTGGTTGAATAAGAAGTAATTGGATGAATTGAATAAGAAATATTGGGAAGAGAATAATTGGTTGAGACAATTAATAAGGGTAATATAGTATTTTTGCTAGGTATTAATTACATTCATTAATCTGTGTGCATTAACCTTAAACGACAATCTTTTAAGAACAGAGGGAGTACTTCCTTTGTTTCTAAAAGATTGTCGTTTAAGGTTAATACACACAAATTAAGGAATATAATTAATACATAGCGAAAATACTATACTACCCTTATTGATTGTCTCAACCAATTATTTCATTTCCAATGTTTCTTATTCAATTCAACCAATTACTTATTATTTAACCAAATACTACTTGGATTATAACATTAAATTGAATAAGAATCATTGGGAAGAGAAAAAAGTTTTAAATAATGGTAAAGTATTAAAAAATAGCTAATGTGTATTGATAAACTCAAAACAACAATCTTTTTGGAACAAAAATTACATCCTAAAATGATAATCTTTTAGGAACGGAGAGAGTAATATGTTATTTTTCTTTTAAACTTAAGCTATTAATGTGACGCCCCCAAAATAGGTATACATCACCCATTCTGAGTTGTCAATACATGGTACAGAAACAACTACAACTTTATTATTACAACAGTAAAACTGTGAGTTTGAATACAAATATTATCTTCTAGACAATATCTATACTCAAATAAATTCTCATCACATTTATTGATACATTATTTTACAAAAATGGTGAGGACTACTAAACAACTCTCTCTAGAACCTTCATTCCATACCCCAGAGCTAAATCTCGCTATATTCTCGCTCCAGGAAGAAAAATGGAATAAAAAGGAAAAGGGTGAGCTCAACTAGCCCAAGAAGAATATTATGACTAAGATAATATACAACAAATTATCGTTAGTCTTCAACAGGGAAAAATCACGAGAGAGTACATTAAACAACAAGTTTTAGATCAATATTTGCAATGAAAAATATTAATTCATAGAAAAGTTACGTAGAGGTGAAATCTACTAATATCTATGAATTTAACAGTCCATCATCATTACTTTATCCCTGTAACATCAATCAATATTCATCTTGAATCAAATATTCATCTTTGCACCATATGCCAAAGATATTCATCAGTTGATCATGTTCATCTAAACACTTGTTCATCTTTGCACTACGAGCCAAAGATATTCATCAGAAATCATTCATCTTTGCACTACAGGCCAAAGATATTCAATAATATCATCATTTAAGACTGAGGATGATGAAAAATATTTTTAAAGAAACGAATCCAGTGAAACAAAATGACAAGGATTAAGGGTTAAGGATTCGTGACTTTGTTTTATCCATGTCCAAAATACCTCAAAAATAATCATAGTGGTGTAAAATTCAAGAATGATCAAAACATGGATAAAATCAAAGCTAGTATCCACAATAGATATTTTAGACGAAAAGGAAAATTTTCATTTTTCGATGAATAATGTCGATTCGTGAATAAGATCGTGATATGTGAATAAAGTGTCGTATACGTGAATAAGAACTCAGACACCAAAAGTTCCAAATTGATAAAAACTTCAGATCAATATTTTAGCATAATGATATTGAAGAAATAATATCATTACTGAAAAAAAAATATCCTTTACCTCGAAAGACAAGATTTCTAGTTGAAACACCTTGATATAAGTTTATGACTTGAACTTGCAATCAGATAAAGAACAAAGACTCAAAGTATACTCAAAATACTCACAAGAATACGCTCGATAATATAGAGAGAAAAACTTCATTTACGGTGTGATTTTCAATTAACCCAAGAACTATTTATAGGAAAATGCTTAGAACACACCAAAGTAAAAATTTAATAAAATATAAATATATATATCAAAATTCCTCGCCACTCTTGAAATCGATTTCACCAATAAGCACATGCCACCTTCTAGAAAAAAGTAAGAAAAACGTTTTTTAATTTAAAATAATTTAAACTTCCAAAATCAATTATTTTGAGCTTCTAACTTCAATAATTCATAATAAATAGCCCTTTAATCGTAAAATTGAAACTCGCAAATTTTTATAGGAAATTCAATTCTCTACAACTTTACGGAAGAAAGTTTTTCCAAATTCCAAATGTAAATCGATCAAAATCCATAAACTACCGATTTTACAAAGTTATAATCAAATTTCAACAAGAAATGGGGTTCGACACATAAAACATGCTTTAAATATTTTTGGTAACAAAAATACTCCTCCTCCACATATACTCATATATCCCACATTCATCGTAAAAATATCATCATTATTATATTATTAAAATATAATAATATATTTAAATGAATTATTTTATTAGAAAAGATAAAATTTCAATTTTCCACAATTGTCACATTAAAAATTTTCTCCATCTATATCCACATAAAATTAATATTTTTCTCATCATATGAATCAATAATTAATTATTCATAAATAATATTACGAAATCACAATATCGACAACCTGCATAGCCTTCTAGGAAGTGGGGGCTTTTCAATAAGAATTTTCCTTACTTCTTGGCCGCATGATTAGGTGACCAAACCTCTCCTTATATGTAACTTTCTAGACATTGCCAATAATGTTATCTAATAATATTATTCGATAATATGAATTATTGCTTCGATAATGAAAATACTTTGTGTAATGACAATTATTAAAATAACAACAATATAAAATATCAACGCAAAGAATTATTAAATCAATAAAATATTTGAATAAAGAATTACCGTAACCATTATTGAGTAGTGCCTTTTCACGTAAGAATCAATAATTGAGTACAATACCGTAATCTTCTTGTGTTTTAACCACCGAGTATTTTAACAAAGATTAATTGAACAACTACACCGTTATTTTTAAACAACTTATATTTGTCGTTTTTTTCATCCAATCGCTTTCCGTTATGGGGCCCACAAAAGACTGCGCCGTCGTACGAATATTCCCCGACAGCAAGAATATTCCACGACCAAACGAATATTCCCCGACAACAATGAATATTTTATAACCACTTGCTTATTTTGAAATATTTGCGTATTTTACCCATATTATCCACATTAATCAAATCAACCTTTACTATTTCAAAATAATAAATAGAAAAAATTAAATTTCATTAATAATAAGTTGGGGTCTTACAATTAATTGTTATTCTTAACAAGTGTGCATGCTCTTGTAGTGACATATAATATGAAATGGATGGAGTATTTGTTAGGAGTGTTTGTTTTGGTACTTATCTTGCATTTGGATTACAACAATTAATGAGATAATGAAATAATTCATTTTAATACGATTACAAAAAGTTTGGTTGATCTATTAGAATCAAATAAATCATTCATATTTATGACAAATTAATAATTTTCATTTATTATGACTATTGTAGAATAACTCATTATAGTTCACTCATTACTTTGTTTGTTCTTTTTTTATTTACTTATATCTTAATTTTATCTTATGGTAGAAGTAAAACAAACTTACTTTGAACCAAGTGCGGATTTAGAAATTTTTTTTAGTATGGACAGTTTTTAATTAATTTTTTGTTAAAGTTAAATAAAAAAACCTTGAACTAATTATAATATTAAGTAATCATAATAATATTTATAAATTATAATAAATATTCATAATCCAAATTAAAAATGGAATTTCAAATAAAAAATATTTAGATATAATTTAGAAACTTATTTCGGTTATTTGTCCTAATTCAATTTGAATTATTTTCCAAATGCTCAAAACCTCAAATCAAATTTGCTTTTTATATGCAAACAAAATAATGAATTAATTTCAAAGCATAAACTAATTTTTCGTATATTTTTTTATAAATTTTAAATAAGTTTTACTTGAAATAATAGAAACAAATCATCCAAAATTTATACTCAAAACACAAAAATTATACCGGGTCTATTAGTTAAATGTAGAGAAATAAAGTAATTATAACAACTAAAAATGAGAAGCTACTAAAGATTCATAGTCATTTCCATTTCTTATTTCCCATTATAAAATAAGGTAAAATCATTTTAAACTATCACAATAAAAGACATAAACTACTCAACCGAAATGATCACATTTTTAATTGAAGATCAAACAATTCAAAAACAAAAAATCAATTAGACCAAACAAACAGTAATCATAGTAAACCAAATCAATAAAAAAAAATCAAATTTGAATCAAACAATCCTTCAAAGTTCACACGCTTATGAGCATTCAAAATCAAAAACTATAAAAAAAATACTTATAAGGTTTCACCAACATTTAAAATTAAGATGATTTTTGTACTTGTATTTAGAATTGGTTTATGAATTTTTTTTGCATCCTCTAAATGTAACTATTTCATTAATATGCCCACTTAAAGTTATTAATTTACATATTTGTCCTGCCTCTATACCCTTGTAAAAAAAATTCAAGAGGACTCTACTTTTTTATGTTGCCTATAAGTAGATCCGCTACTACTTGAATCGAAATGCTGGTGGTGCATGCCAAATCCGGAGAAGTAGACACTACTATATATTAGGTCTGCAAACCAACCGAACTGGTTCGGTTCGAGTTTGATGTCTTGTCAAGTTGAGAAGTTTGAGTTCGGTTCGAGATCGATTTGAATGGTTCAATTTCTAATATGGGTTCGAATGATTCAATTTCTTACATATGAAATTTATTAACCGACTTGAAAGTTGAAAATATTATCAGTTGACGTGATTTGTCAAAATATTCACGAATTTGGTCACGCTCGCGAACGAGCATGTGTTCGTGAACTGTTTGCGAACTCGATTATGTTCGCGAACAACTAACGATCGAATTTGCACATGAGTGTTGGTTCAATTATATTACTCGAACATGTTCGAGTTCGACTAACAATGTTCGAGTTCAACAAATTCAAAACGATCCGATTCGTTTCCAAACCTACACACCATCAAATTAAACACTAATGAAAAACATGACATTAATAGACGAAAAATTAACCTTATCATGTTGTTGAAAAACATGCTCCTATACATTAAGACCAAGGGAGCATTTACTCTCGCAATCTGTTTGACTTCCAATGTTGACATAAGTATTCCACACATGACCTATATAATTAACTTAACACCCTAAAATTAATTCTCTTTTTTCCTCTTTCTTTTCTTTTCGGTCAAGAATTGTAGTATTCATCTTAGATGTAGGGGAGGGTTTTTATTTTAAAAATATCCTTCCCTATATCATTCTTGTTTTGATATAATAAATTATTTTTCTTTTTTTTTTAATGAATTTTTTTTTTGCAACTTATTTTCTCCATGTGATTAGTGATTTTTTTTCAATTTTGTGAGGAAATTTCATTATAATCTCTTGAGAGATTTTACTTTATTCTATTATCACACTAAATAATGGTTCAGATAGATATGTGTATTCTATTGTTATTTTGAAATATGACTATATTTTAGGAGTTTAGTTAATATATAGCGTTGTTGTTACGGTTAACCCTTTAATTTTTTTTAACTTGTTTTTTGTAATCCTTGACCTTGTATAATAAATCACAATTTTAATTAATATATTTAAGTCTTTTGGACTATTGTTCAAAAAACACGAACTATGTTTGGTTTTGTTTCACCTTTCATAATTCAAATTAACATGAGTAATATTCAAATTTGTATCAATTAAATACTATTAAAATTTAAAAATATTCTTATCTCTAAGAGGAATAGAAAAAAAAGATCTTTCTATTTCCTATTTTAATTAGTATAAATACTCTACAAATGTGAATAATTACTACATGTTATCCATCAATAATTACTACATGTGTTTTTTAATAGTTTTGTTTAGTTTATATATCATAATAAATTTGTATGGGAAAATTTTATTGCTACAATTGTATTAAAATATTAAGATGTCGAAAAAACCTCTTAACATATCACTTAATTTAATTATATTAATATTAGTTGTGAACTTTATTATTAAATTAATACCCTAACTAATTTAATTCATTAAAACTTGAAATTTTATCAAATTACATGATTAATTGTATTAATAATACTGTGAATTTGAAACATAATCCTTAACTAATTGTCATAATTAAATTAAAACTTATTAAAACTTGAGTTTCATAATTATATTCAGATTAGAATTTCATGCAAAAATTTTCAATATAAACACTAATATAGAATTCCATTATAAACTTAAATAAAACTAAAATAATTATTTTCTCATAATTATAACTAAATAAATCTACAATAATTCATTCAAATAATTAGCTTAATAATTAATTGAAATTACCTGCAATAATTCAATCATTAGTTATTTGAATAAATATTTAACTATTTAATAATTGTAACAATGTTCTCAAAATCACAATTTTTAAAATTTTAATATAATAAATTATTATTTACATTCATGCTTGATGCTTCCCTCGGTGTTGGTGACTTGTTTCAAAGAAAATAAGAAATAAGTCATCATAGACGCATAACTTTGAATAATTATAATTTTGAGCAATTATTTGGTTAAATTTAATCGGTAATTTCGATACATTGTTAATACGTCAAGATTTTCACTTTTTTTACGTAGGTGAAGATGAGAAACACTACATAAGAGCTAAAGGTGATTATGAATAAAAGGGTGCTTTTGTCCTAAACTGGGGAAGAGAAACAAAAAGTTACACTAAAACCTCCGCTGTAAAGTAGTTGATAAATATTGCGATTTTATCAATAGACTTTTTATTGTGAGTTATAACACTTATCTCCTCTTTAATTTCTTAAGTAACAGTTAATACCCCTGCAAGTTTTTAGGGTTGACTAAATAGATAAAGTTACATATTTACCCTTGTATTTTATCAAATTTTAATTACTAAATAATATATATATATATATATATATATATGTGTGTGTGTGTGTGTGTGTTTTAATTATCCTTTTTTAATACAATACATTTTAATTATAGTTTTATTTGTAATTAAAATTATCTCATTTAAATTGTTGGTAACTTATAAAAAACCAATTTAGTTTAATTAACACATATTTTAGATAAGTGATACAAATATTAAAAAATTTAAATTAAATTATTAATAAAACTATTCTAATTAGAGTGATTGAGTATATTGATAGTTTAGTTTACGGTGCTTAACAACAAAAAATATTATTTGAATTTTTAGTTTCATATTATAATTTTTATATGTTAAATTTTATTGAGCATATATAAAAAATTGGAATGTTTATGATTTTGATTACATTTTTTTTAGTATACTGATTGACGTTGTTTTTATGCAATGTTAAATAAAATATATAATTATATTTATGACTACCTTTATCTTGTAATTTTTTTTATTTTAATATATTTTTCTTTTTTTCAAAGAATAACATTTGTCATTTTCTTTGTAAATAATTATGTTTAAGTGTGACTTATGTTTAGTTTAATATATGAGAAAAACAATTAATATAATTTTTCATACTTTTTTTATATGAGTAACAAGATTCGCCTAAATTGTAATAATAAGTTTGTTTTACGTAAATTTTAATATTTGAAAAAAATTATTATTATTTTATTGTGTTAATTTGTAATTTTTATGGGTATTAACATTATACTTTTTAATTGCCAAAAATATATTTGAATATATATCACGTAAATTTTAATATTTGAGAAATTTAATTAGTAAAAATTGTATGACTTTATTTTTCTGATAAAATGAATATTTATTATTTTTTGACTTTTATGTTATTTATTGCACAATTTTATAATTTAATTAATTAGATCAAGTAAAGTAAAAATTATGATATACAAATTTATATTTAGTTGAGAAATTAAACATTATAACTTGAAGGGTGTATTAGACATTATATTAAAAATATTTTTAAATATTAGTTGGTCAACCACACTAGGGGTAGTGAATGTTACATATTGTAGATTAGAGGGGTACTGACTGTTACTTGAAAAACTAGAAGGGTGGTGAGTGTTATTATAATTATCTACAAGGAGTGTTAGTGTATTTTACACAATAAATTAATTTTATAAACATATTCAATCACATATATTGTAACCCTAATTCGATAAAAATATAACCAGACTCATAATAACAAACCAAAGTTCATAATTATCCTCCAATAAGCTTTTTCTTCATCTTTTGTAGTGTTAACAATAAATGATTACAAAAAAATGAATACAAATTAATGCGTTAGTGAATGTTCTTTCATATATGATCAATAATCACCATCAAAATCATTTTGTATTCTCTTTTTTTAGGCAAAACTAATTATTTAATCACTGTAGTTGATAAATTTTACTTAATACACCACTGAATTTTTAATTTTTTAAATTATCTCACTGAACTAATTATTATTTTCAAATTGGGTCACTCCTTTAAAAAAATTAGACATACGTTAACATTTTATCTACTGAGAAAAAATACAAAAGTTAAAAATATTACACGTGGCAAAAAAATAATAAAAAACTTACAAGTAAAAATAAAAAGATCACTTTGGTTAAAAACTATCTCATTACACGAGTATACATAAAACCTAAGACAACATTTTTTTCTCTTTCAGCTTGAATCGAAAAATACAGACAACCCTAAAATCATTTATCTTGGAATCGAAACCAAATCCCACAAAAACTTTATCGGCGTGGCGTTCCTTTCGGAGAAATGGAATTGATTTGCACATTCGGGTAGTCGGATTCCACAAAACAATTATAAATCTATGCGAAAGACAGATTAAGCCATTAATCGAAAGATTATAAGCCATTAATCAAACCAACTAGCTGCATTTTGAAGAAGGTTTCGGGGAATAGACAATCTTCCTTGATTATTAAATAAATAAAAATAATAATATATTGTATCTATCTATATTTTAAACTATTTATTAATATTGAATTCTTAAAAGTCAATTTAATTTTTTAAAATTTAAAATGAACATGAATTTATATAGTTTATGTCAATATAATTATTGTTAACGCCAGGATCTTCTGCCACGTCCCAATCACGTAAGGCGTCCCCGATCCCGCATGATAAACACGATAAACACCACAAGTTTGTGGCGGTTCCGTTGGGGGATAAATTCGAGCGTGAGAATTAGTATATGTTCACAAGGTTAACAATGGAGGAATGTCTTTGTCTAGTGTCTGAGAGAGATAATAAATCTCTTGTGTGTGTATGTGAGAGAATATGAAAATCAAAATGTATGAGAGCGTGCACTCTTCGTGAAGACCTCCTTTAGGGTTATACTCTTTTGCACGGATTCTTTGTACCCCACTTCCACCGACACACTCCTACGATCCGATGGGTTCTGCTTGATCACAGTATGGTTTATCCACTTTGCTTTTGGCCATTTGTTTTCTCTGCCACTATGGCCATGATCTCATCCACATTAATGCATGGCGGGAGCTTTGGTCAATTGTCATGCTTTTTAATCATCATCAAGTCAAAGTAATGAGATATTAAAATATCTAATGGGTCGATCCACTGGACCGACTCGGCCTTAAAGGTTAAAATGGATACAATATGGTGACCGGACCCAGTGACTTTCACGGATTAATAATAGAGGCCCAATAGATTGTTTATGTGAGTAGGCCCAATGTACCTGGCCCAAAGATAGAAAATATCACGACCCAACATTGCCACCTAGTTTTTTGTTAAACAGAATGTTTAATAGAAAACTATGAATGACCCAGGATAATTTACTAAAGATCCATAGTAGGAGATAATTCAAATGTACCCAGTTATTGTTCACGAAATGAAAGGAGAAGAGAACGGAGGCCCAAATCAGAAAAGCCCCAATGTCTAATAAATTCATGAACCCGGAACCGGACCCTTCCCATTCAAATTCCAAATCATTACTATCATTTAATGAGTTGGCCTTGAACACCGTGTAACCGTCAGTATAAAAGATAACTTTACCAAATTTGACAGTTTTACCTGCCCATTTGAAATTCGAGCGCCTTTTAAACTCTCTGCTCCTCTGCAAACCGTCAAAAATGGCTTCCCAAGACTCCGAACAAGGTTCTCCCATACTAGTAACACCGATCACTGTTCGTTCGCCAAACCCTACCGCCCTCGTGAAGAAACTTCGGCCTCGAATCCAAAGGGGTCAAAACCGACAAGAATCCTCTCCCAAAAACTCCCAAAACCCCCTCCGAATTCTACAGGAGCACGGATCGCTTCTCGCATGCCAATACTCCCTCTATCGTGGTCGAGGTTTGAGTTCTGGAGGATTCGATCCGGTACCACATTCCTGGATACCAGCAGCGGTTAGGGCTCCCAGATCGCCCGGGGGTTGGACTGGCCGTCCTGTGACTCTCTTGAAGGGGTTCGTTTTCCTTTGCACATTTTCATAGTAACCTTCTTTGGGGTTCTGGGGGGTGGGGTTACCTAACCCGGTACCAAATTCATATATCCATATCTTGGCCTTCGTGGCCTTCTATCATGAATTGGGCGTGGATCCCTCCTTGGACTTCTTCTTCACCGTATACAAGATAGTACAATCTAGGGAGAAGGGGTTCAAGGCCATTAGTAAACACTCTCCGAAGTCAGGAGAGAAGTCCGAGAGGCGTTCGCTGGTGAACACGCCTTTGAGCAATAAGGGATGGCACGAGAAGTGGTTCTACATCAAAGGTCCCGAAATTTCTTCCTAACAGGCCTGGGCCATTGACGAAGATCTCTCGACTTGGAGACATTTCAAGAAGAGAGAAGTTGAAATGATGGAACTTTTTGACAATTTCCCCAAGGAGGAGTGGAAGTATGGAATTCTCTCGAAGCAGGCATGGTTATATGACCATAAATGTAAGTATCAGTCTATTTTATATATAAATTTTTTGGAAATGCTTTTATAATGTGGATTCTAACACAGAGTTGTTTGGTTATGCAATATCTTTGATCAAACCGAGCTCTTTAGAGATAAAAGACTTCGAAGATTTTTTGTCCGGAAGTCTTGAAAGTCGTTGAAACTTCTGGCGGTGAAGGCTGCTCCCGAAGCCGAACCAATCCCGGAAACACACACAGACGAGTTCGAATCAGACGAACCGTGTCGATGAGGTTCCTGTGTTAGGAAGAGACCCTCCGTCCTCGTCGAAGAGGAGGCAATCGAAAACCCAGATCAACACCCTTTCCAAGCCCTTCCGAAGCCACCCCAGAAGTCGAGACAACCACCGCATCCATCCCTCAACGAGGAGGCCTACTCGATCGTCCTGATCGAAGAAGCGTCCTCCGAACCAAAAAATTGAAAAGTAAGATAACGCCTTTGACCGCCGAAGAGCTTAGGGTGCCCCAGTCTTCGATCATTCCCCCCTTCGTACCACCTGTAGAAATACAGATTGCCGAAGAAGGTGATCAGGATGAAGATGTCCAAACTCTATCCAGGAAGAGAAAACGCACACCTAACAGCCACCCAAGCTCTGCATCCGCCGCTCTCTCCAGAACCCAGTCCAAACAAATCTCCTCTCCCGAGACCGTGTATCTTTGAACTCTCTCTCCTCCCGAAGAACCACCTCCTTCCCGGAATGGTCGAGACCTCTTTGAACGACCCGGTCCTTGGTCGAGGTTATCATCTTTGAGGCCATGGGGTCTCCACTGCGTGGCCTAGATTCAATGCCAACTTTCCTTCAACCTCTTGGGGCCTTCGTAAGAATCTTGGCGATCATCGGTTCGATAATCACACGAGACGGAATCTGCTTTCGATGAAGGGATGAGCTATCTCGCTAAGGTAAATAACCATTTCTTTATTTTTATGTCTTTCGTTTTAATTGGATATCTGGATATCGACTTGAATCTTGTTTGGACATATATCTGAGCCAATCATTGTCTTCGGACATTTCGTCCAAGACACATAAATGGGGAAGCCGATGAATATTTCATGAGACAAGAAATCAATATGCTGAAATCGACCTTGGCTCGAGAAAGAACTGATCACGAAGACGCTCTTCACACCATCAATGGCCTTCAGCGAGACTTAGATCGAGCCAAGATGGACCTGAAGACGTTTGACGATGAACTAAGGGCCACAAGGGATGGGCTGGCCGCATCCGAAGCCAGCCAACAAACTTTAACTAATCAACGCCATTGGGTCGAAAAAAAACCTGCTCCTCAAGGCCAAAATGAGGAGTTTTCTTGACAAACCGAAGCTCAAATGTATTCAAGTTAAGCGAGGCTCAATCAAAGGCCCGGACGAAGAAATGGAGACACAAGAACAAACGCCACAAACTTCGTCATAAAATAAAGGAGCTTGAGGAAGGGTCCTCTTCTCGATCAAGAAGAGCTCGAGAAGCGATCTGAGTGTAATATAGGGATTCGACGAGCTTAACGTCGAGATCATGAAAGTTTACTTGGAAGGCTACGAAGATCGCCGAGAGAGAGGCAAAGAAAAAGCTGTCTGCGCTTCAACTTGATCCAACTTTGATCAACTCAAGAAGGCGAAGGTGGTGCTAGGTGTTCTTCCCCGCTTATTCCGACTTATGTAAAAAAATTTATCTGCTTTAAACTTTTTATGTTTTTGAGATCGTTTTGAAATTTTATATATGGAGGTTGTCAATGTTTCTATATTGGTGTATTTAGTTCATGAATGAATAGATCGAATGAATGTTTTAGTTTTCCTGATGAATCTGTAATTTCCTTAATTGTGAACTATGTTTTCGGTTAGTTTCTTGTCAATAATTCAATATCAGTAAAATGAACCTAAACAGTGAATCAGTTAAGACATATAATAGTTAATGTATGAGACGAAGTGAATTGAATTTCATGGACAGAATTTAACTTAACTGAACTGAAAGGACTGAACTCAACACTTAAATAAAATAAAGTAATACATACTCATCGGTTCCGAAGTGTGAGATCGGTCATTTGTTTACCACTCGGGGTGAAACAATTATATAAGGACCAAGATATAAGGATCAAGATATAAAAATCAAGATATAAGGACCAAGATATAAGGACCAATTATGACCATTGACTTACCACCCTGATAAAATCATTATAGGATCCTTTGTCTACCACTCGGGATAGAACAACAAATGGGCTGCCATCGAATGGCCAGCGAGTCCTACCATACCTCCTTACACCATAGTGACCATAGGACAAATAGGACCAGGATCAATAGTGACCATTGATTTACCACCCTGGTAAAATCAATATAGGATCATTTGTCTACCACTCGGAGTAGAACAACAAATGGGCTGCCATCGAATGGCCAGCGAGTCCTACCATACTATAACACCCCCAAAATAGGTATACATCACCCATTCTGAGTTGTCAATACACTAAGATGCGAAATAACTACAACTTTATTATTACAACAAAGAAAGCGTGAGTTTAAATACGAGATATTGTCATCTAAACAATATCCACATACAAATAAATCCTCATCATAATTATTGATACATTATTTTACAAAAATGGTGAGGACTACTAAACAACTGTCTAAAACCATCATTCCATACCCCGACTCGTACTCGCTACATTCTCGCCTCCTGAGAAGAAAAATGGAACAAAAAGGAAAAGGGTGAGCTCAACTAGCCCAGTAAAGAATATTATGACTAAGATAATACAGAACAAATTATCGTTAGTCTTCAACAGAAAAAAATTTAATAGAATACAATAGACAACAAGTTTTAAATCAATACTCTGCAATGAAAATATTAATTCATAGAAGAGTTACGTAGATGATGAAATCTACTAATATCTATGAATTTAACGATCCATCATCAATATTTTATCCTCGTAACATCAATCAATATATATCCGAATCATATATTCATCCTTGCATTACGAGCCAAGGACATTCACCATTGGTCATGTTCGCTACAAACACTGCTCATCTTTGCACTACGGGCCAAAGATATTCATCAGAAATCATTCATCTTTGCACTACAGGCCAAAGATATTCAATAATATCATCATTTAAGACTGAGGATGATGAAAAATATATTATTATTTTTTAAAAAAGAAATGAATCCAGTGAAACAAAATGACAAGGATTAAGGATTAAGGATTCGTACTTCGTTTTATCCACGTCCAAAAATACCTCAAAAATAATCATAGTGGTGTAAAATTCAAGAATGATCAAAACATGGATACAATCAAAGTTAGTATCCACAATAGATATTTTGACTTAAAAGAAAAATTTTTATTTTTCGATGAATAGTGTCGTATTCGTGAATAAGTACCGTATACGTGAATAAAGGCCAGATATCGTGAATAAGAACTCCTCACACCAAAAGTTCCAAATTTGATAAAAACTTCAGATCAATATTTCAAAGATAATGATATTGAAGAAATAATATCATTACGAAAAAATAATATCCCTTACCCTCGGAAGGCAAGATTTAACCTGGAATCTTTGGATATAAAGCTATAACTTGAACTTTCACCGTATAGCAATACTCAAAGTATACTCAAAATACTCACAAGAATACGCTCGATAATTTAGAGAGATAAAACTTCAGTTTCTGGTATGATTTTCAATTCTAACCTAAGCACCCTATTTATAGGAAATTGCTTTGAATACCAAAGTAGAAAATTTAATATAATAATAATATATATAATCAAATTTCCTACGCACACAAATTTGGTCCAAACTTCAGCCACACATGTTAAATGAGTTTAAAAAATGAAAAAAACGTTTTTGTAATTAAAAATATTTTAAACTTCCAAAAATCAATTATTTCGGAGCTTCGGAACTTCAATAATTCATAATAAATAGTCCTTTTGTCAGAAAATTTGAATCTCTTGACTATTTATAGGAAATTCAATTCTCTACAACTTTGCAGAAGAAAGTTTTTCCAAATTCCAAACAAAAATTGACCAAAATCCACAAACGGGTGATTTTAGAGGCTATAATCAAATTTCAGTCAATAAATAGGGTCCACCGACATGTTTAACATGTTTTAAACATTTATTGCAACAAAAATACTCTTCCTCCTCGTATACTCATATATCCCACATTCGTGTAAAAATATCACCATTATTATATTATTAAAATATAATAATATATATATTTAAATGAATTATTTTATCAGAAAAAGATAAAATTTCAATTTTCAACAATTGTCACATTACAAATTTTTCTCCATCTATATCCACATAAAATAAATATTTTCCTCATCATATGAATCAATAATTAATTATTCACAAATAATATTACGTAATCACAATATTGACAACCGAGCGCTCCTGTGAGAGAGGGCTTTCCAATAAGAATTTCTCCTTACTAAATACAAGCAATTAGGTGACCAAACCTCTTCTTAGATAGAACTTTCTAGACATTGCCAATAATATTATTTAATAATATTATTCAGATAATATGAATTATTGCTTCGATAATGAAAAAATACGTAATGACAATTATTGAAACAACAACAATATAAAATATCAACACAACAATTATTGAACCAATAAAATATTTGATAAAGAATTCAGTAACCATTATTGAGTAGTGCCTTCTTTACGTAAGAATCATCAAATTGGTGCAATACTGCGTAATCTTCTTGTATTTTTTACCAACCGAGTATTTTAACAAGATTAATTGGTAATAACTACGCCTGTTATTTTTAAACAACTTATATTTGTCGTTTTTTCATCCAATCACTTTCCGTTATGGGGCCCACACATGGTCATATTGGCCGCATAAAATATTCCCCGACAAGCGATTTAATATTCCACGACCAAACGAATATTCCCCAACAACAATGAATATTTTATAACCACTTGCTTATTTTGAAATATTTGCGTATTTTACCCATAACTATCCACATTAATCACATCAACCCTTACTATTTCAAAATAATAATTAGAGAAAATTAAATTTTATTTATTAATTATTTGGGGTCTTACACATACCTCCTTACAATCAGTAGTGACCATAGACAAATAGGACCGGGATCATTAGTGACCATTGATTTACCACCCCGGTAAAATCAATATAGATCCTTTACTCTACCACTCTCGGGTAGAAACAACAAATGGGTCGCCATCGAATGGCCAACGAGTCCTACCATACCTCCTTACACCATAGTGACCATAGGCCAAATAGGACCAGGATCAATAGTGACCATTGATTTACCAACTGGTAAAATCAATATAGATCCTTTGTCTACCACTCGGGGTAGAAACAACAAATGGGTCGCCATCGAATGGCCAAATGAGTCCTACCATACCTCCTTACACCGTAGTGACCATAGGACAAATAGGACCAGATCAATAGTGACCATTGATTTACCACCTGGTAAAATCAATATAGATCCTTTGTCTACCACTCGGGGTGAACAACACAAATGGGTTGCCATCGAATGGCCGGTGAGTCCTACAATACCTCCTTACACCATAGTGACTATAGGGACAAATAGGACCGGGATCAATAGTGACCATTGATTTACCACCCCGTAAAATCAATATAGTCCTTTGTCTACCACTCAAAGGTAGTAAACAACAAATGGGTCGCCATCGAATGGCCAAATGAGTCCTACCATACCTCCTTACAATCGTAGTGACCATAGGACAAATAGGACTAGGATCAATAGTGAAAAAGTGACTTTTTATTGATAATGAACAATAATATACAGACTTCCGATGAATTAACTTGACCTTTATTGAAAGTATTTCCGAAGTCTGCCAACATGCCAAGTGTTTTTGATTTCAGAACCATCTAATGCCCTTAACCGATAAGTGCCCGGTTTTGATACTTCGATCATTTCATACGGCCCTTCCCAGTTTGGCATTAACTTTCCCGTGTTTTGAAGTGTAGAAGCTTCGGCTTCTCTGAGGACGAAGTCTCCTACTTCGAATCTGTGAAGCTTGACTCCTTTGTTGTAATGCTTAGCTACTCTTCGTTGATAAACAGCCAGTTTAAGTAGAGCCACCTCTCTGACTTCTTCTAGCAGATCCAAATTGGCCTTCAGTCCTTCGTCATTGTAGATCTCTTTATATTGACTAACCTGAAGACTTGGAGATCCGATTTCGGCAGGGACTAAGGCATCAGTACCATAGGCCAATCGAAAAGGTGAATCCCGATAGTAGTCCTTGGTGTAGTCCGGTAAGCCCCCACAACACGCCGCGAGCTCTTACGGCCATCTTCCTTTAGCTTCATCCGATCTGCGCTTGATCCCGCTTCAAGAACGTCTGTTGGTCACCTCAACTTGGCCATTTGATCGTGGATGAGCCACCGAAGTCTTTTTTATCTTTGAATCCCCAACTCCTTTAAAATGCTTCAAATTTTGATCCCACGAATCGGCGTTCGTTGTCCGATATTAATACTGTGGGATCCCGGCGAAGCCTACTAGGACTCTTTTATGAACTTCAAACATTCTTGCTCTGTTATTAACCGAAGTGGCTTCGCCTCTACCCACTTAGTCATGTAATTAATGGCAACTATGACAAAGCTAACCTGGCCTTTAGGTTTAGGCAACGGACCCAATATATCTACCCCCCAGACATCGAAGGGTATAGGAGATAAAATCGAGTATAACTCTTCCGGTGGCTGATGTGGGATCGGACTGTTGAGTTGGCACTTTTCACATTTCTTGACATACTCTGTAGCTTCCTTGAAAATTGTAGGCCAATAGTATCCTTGTCGAAGTACTTTGTAAGCCAAAGATTTAGCAGCCATATGATCACCGCAAATACCCTCGTGAACTTCCCGAAGAGCATATTCCGCCTCGGATGGGACCAGGCACTTCAGTAATGGTGAAGAAAAGGTCAATCGATAAAGATCCCCATCAATAAGAACAAAGGTGGCGCTCTTGTATTTGATCTTCTTTGCTAACATCTGATCCGAAGGAAGGACGCCATCTGCCAAATACTCGATGTAGGGGTCATCCAAAGATTCGATCGCCGATACACATCAACGCTTCATGTCAACACTTTCGGTCATTGCGAACTTCCAAGTAAACTGATCTGTTAAAAACATCTGCATCCATAGTAGCCAATTTCGACAATGCATCGGCGATAGAATTGTCATTACGCACTATGCCCTGAAATTCGTACGAAGCGAAATACTGAAGTCGGTCCTTTAACTCCGCCAGATACTTGATCATCCGAGTTCCACGAGCTTCATAATATCCCCGATACCGCTGACGACCAATTGAGAGTCACTATAAATGATAAGCTTCTGGACCTCTAGACTCTTTGTCAATCGAACACCTGCTAAAGATCGCTTCATACTACTCGGCTTCATTATTCGTCGCTTTAAATCCGAATCGATGGCTCACTTTGAACTTTGAAAATCCGTCTCGACTTGTCAAGATAATTCACCCCCACTAACTACTTTATGGTAGAGGAACCGTCAGCATATAGAGTCCAAACATTACGATCTTGTTGAAGATGCTCGATCGGATGATTCAAACACGGTAACTTTAAGATCTGCTTTTGAACGAACATTACATCATAAAATCGGCCAAAGCTTGACCTTTGATAGCGGTTCGGGATGGTATTCGATGAAAAAATGGGACAACTCCATAGTCCATGCCGCTTAGTCTTCCTGAAACTTCTGGCTTGCCCATCACCTTCTTCAATGGCTGATCCGTGTAGACGACCAGGAGCTGACATTGAAAATACTGCCGAAGCTTTCTACTAGCAATTATTAAAGGAAAGGCAAATTTCTCAATATTTGGATACCGGTTTCAAAGATCTCGCAGGACGTGGTGACATAATAGAATCGGATCTTTACTTTCCACCGACCTCCCAAACCAAAGATCGCTTCCAACCGCTAACGAACTTGCTGCAAGGTACAGATATAAGGTCTCTGTTGGAGTGGGCTTCACCAATAAAGGAGCCGAAGAAAGATATGCCTTTATGCCTTGGAAGGTGTCTTCACACTCTGAAGTCCACTGGAATGTCTCGCATTCTTTGGCCCTTTCAATGTATCAAAGAAAGGAAGGCACCTCTCTGCGGATCCGGCGACGAACCTCCTCAAAGTCGCATCCTGCCCAATCGAGACGTTGGGCGTCTTTGAACGATCGAGGAGTCTTCATATCAAGAATGGACCGAATCTTCTCCGGATTGGCCTCGATACCCTTTGATCGACAAGATAACCCAAAAACTTCCCCGCACCGAGGCCAAAAAGTGCACTTGGCGGGATTAAGTCTCGATTGACGATGACGAGACGATCGAAAAGCACTCCTCTAGATCGTCCCAAATGATTACGAACTCGCATGCTTTTCACGATCATGTCATCGACGATACCTCCATGTTCCTTCCCAAATGCTTTATCGAAGATGAAGTTCATCATTCTCCGGTAAGTGGCTCCGGCATTTATAAGGCCAAAAGTCATCTTCTTGTAGCGCGTACCGAATCGGTGTGTAATAATACGCGATCTTTGGGATGTCCTCTTTACGCATGGATATTTGGTGATAACCCAAAAAAGCATCCATAAAGCTTAGTAATGCATACCCAAGTGGCATCGATGAGTTTGATCAATATGGGACGGAGGATAAAGTCCTTCTGACAAGCTTTATTGAGGTCGGTGTAGTCGATGCAAACCCGCCATTTTCCATTCTCGCTTCGCGATCAACACCACATTCGCCATCCACTGGGGATAATCAATTTCATAGATGAAGTCGTGACCAACATGACTTTCTTTTTCCTAATCAATGATTTTCGTCGCCGCTCGGGCGCAAAGATCCGCCTTTTTCCGCCGAACCGGCTTCTTCGAGGATCTACATTCAGTCAGGTGCTCACTATCTTCCTTGCTAACTCTGTGCATGTCCTTCGGTTCCCATGCAAAAATATCCGTATAAAGCGGAAGTAAGAGTTCTATAAGGTTTGTCCGAAGAGGTTACGGTAGACCAAATCGATCTTCACGGTCTTGTCGGGCTTTTCGATGATCAATTCAACCTCCTCTCCACCCACAGCAGGAATCACCATTGGTTAGAACTACTTTCGGTAAAGGGCTCAATCTCAATTGCCATCGCTCTGCTTTTTTTTGTCAATTTCCCACTCCCGGAGGAAATAACAAAGATTTCCGGTAACATCGCTTCGCCCAAATCCAAGTCCCCCGCCACCTCTCCTACCCCATGTGCCGTGGGGAATGTGACACCCCAAAATAGGTATACATCACCCATTCCGAAGTTGTCAATACACTGATGTAAACAACTACAACTTTATTATTACAACAAGAAATCATGTGAGTTTAAATACAGATATTGTCATCTAAACAATATCCACATACAAATAAATTCTCATTATAATTATTGATACATTATTTTATAAAAATGGTGAGGACTACTAAATAACTCTCTAAAACCATCATTCCATACCCCAGGCTAAATTTCGCTTACATTCTCGCCTCCCGAGAAGGAAAATGGAACAAAAAGGAAAAGGGTGAGCTCAACTAGTAGCCCGATAAAAGAATATTATGACTAAGATAATACATAACAAATTATCGTTAGTCTTCAACAGGAAAAATTTAATAGAATACAATAGACAACAAGTTTTAAATCAATACTCATGACGGAAAATATTAATTCATAGAAAGAGTTACGTAGAGGATGAAATCTACTAATATCTATGAATTTAACAAATCCATCATCAATATTTTTATCCCCTCAAACATCAATCAATATATATCCGAATCATATATTCATCCTTTTGCTACGAGCCGAGGACATTCACCAGATTAGTCATGTTCATCTAAACACTGCTTCATCTTTTGCACTACGGGCCAAAGATATTCATCGAAATCATTCATCTTTGCACTACAAAGCCAAAGATATTCATCGAAATCATTCATCTTTTGCTACTCTGGCCAAAGATATTCAATAATATCATCATTTAAGACCGAGGATGATGAAAATATATATTATTATTTTTAAAAAGAAAGCGAATCCAAAGAAACAAAATGACAATGATTAAGGATTAAGTACTTCGTTTTATCCACGTCCAAAAATACCTCAAAAATAATCATAGTGGTGTAAAATTCAAGAATGATCAAAACATGGATACAATCAAAGCTAGTATCCACAATAGATATTTTGACGATTTTTTTTTTCATTTTTCGATGAATAATATCGTATTCGTGAATAATCTCAGATATCGTGAATAGTCTTGATATCGTGAATAAGAATCTCAGACACCAAAAGTTCTAAATTTGATAAAAACTTCGGATCAATATTTCAAAGATAATGATATTGAAGAAATAATATCATTACTGAAAAAAAAAATATCCTTAAAAATGAAAAACGCGTTTTGTGATTAAAATATTTTTAAACTTCCAAAATCAATTATTTGAGCTTGAACTTCAATAATTCATAATAAATAGTCCTTTTATCGAATTGAATCTCATGAAGTTTTATAGGAAATTCAATTCTCTACAACTTTGCGGAAGAAAGTTTTTCCAAATTCCAAATGTAAATTGAATCAAATCCACAAACGGATGATTTTAGAGGCTATAATCAAATTTCGATCGATAAATAGGGTCCAATTTAACATGTGTAACATGTTTTAAACATTTATTGCAACAAAAATACTCTTCCTCCTCAGATACTCATATATCCCACATTCGTTGTAAAAATATCACCATTATTATATTATTAAAATATAATAATATATATATTTAAATGAATTATTTTATCAGAAAAGATAAAATTTCAATTTTCAACAATTGTCACATTAAAAATTTTCTCCATCTATATCCACATAAAATAAATATTTTCCTCATCATATGAATCAATAATTAATTATTCACAAATAATATTACAGAATCACAATATTGACAACCAGAGGCGCCTCAGGAAGAGGGGCTTTCCAATAAGAATTTCTCCTTCTTGGCGCAATGATTAGGTGACCAAACCTCTCCTTGTATGCGAACTTTCTAGACATTACCAATAATGTTATCTAATAATATTATTCGGATAATATGAATTATTGCTTCGATAATGAAAAATAATGTGTAATGACAATTATTGAAACAACAAAGAATATAAAATATCAACACAACAATTATTGAACCAATAAAATATTGAATAAATTCTTACAGTAACCATTATTGAAGTAGTGCCTTCTTACGTAAGAATCAATAATTGGTGCAATACTGCAGTATCTTCTTGTGTTTTAACCACAAGTATTTTAACGATATTAATCTGGTAATAACTACGCCTGTAGTTATTTTTAAACAACTTATATTTGTCGTTTTCTTCATCCAATCGCTTCCGTTATGGGGCCCACACATGGTCGCTACCGTCGTATTTAATATTCCCCGACAATGCACGAATATTCCACGACCAAACGAATATTCCCCGAGAAAAAATGAATATTTTATAACCACTTTAACATTTTGAAATATTTATATTTTACCCATAACTATCCACATTAATCACATCAACCCTTCTTCGTTTCAAAATAATAATTAGAGGAAATTAAATTTAATTTATTAATTATTTGGGGTCTTACAGGGAACTTGATCTTGAAATGAGGGATGGAGGTCACACTTGGAGAAAGCGATTAAGGTAGGTCTTCCCAAAGATATAAGCGTTGTAAAATTTGAATCAACGTGCACAACATTGAATTTTCACATTATTTCGACTTCTTTGGGGTCTTTGTCTTAAGATAACTTGGAGTTCAATGGTGCTTCGAACTTTAATAGGATCGTTCTTTGAAGCCATATAAAGGAGCCTCTGCCCGACTTCCATTTTTCGCCCATCAAGATGCATCCTCCGATAGGCGTGGGCGATAAAATATCCACTTAAGATCCATTGTCTATCATCACGCTTCACGTCCACCGAGCCCACTTGTCTTTGTGATCACCAAGGCCCCTCATGTGGTTCGATGGGCTCAGAAGGATAATCGTCGTCGATAAATGATATGATGGTTCTGAAATGGCCTATCAATCCTCGGGGAGCATCATCACGGTCGTGGCCAAGACCGAATTCGGTAAGCCATATCTTTCTTCCTATCAACTTCCCTACGGATCCACCGGTTATCACATCGATGACATGCCTTGGAGGCGGTACTGGAGCCATTTGAACCGTCTCAGACGATCTGCATTCTTAGTCTGCGATCATTCACGGCGTATCTTGTACCAACAAGCCATCCTTAATCTTCTTCTCCACAAAGTCTTTCAAATTGCAACACTCGTTAGTGTCGTGGCACTGCGACGATGATAGCCACAATACTTACGAGTTACCTCTCCCTGATCGATAGTTATCACGGGTGGCTCAAGAAAGGTTGATTTCGATTTGATCCGAATTATCGATCTATCGGTGTTCAATTTGGTGTAGACCTTATTCACCTTCGGTCCAGAATCGGAGGACGACCGCTTCCTCACAAGCCAGAATTATTGTATTTTTCGGTTGCCTCCGTCCGATCATTATACCCCCCCGTTCTCCTCCTCGATCAACTTCGGCCTTGGGAGCTCATCGACTCTTTCACTTTGGTCCGGGCGAGAGGATGCTTCAGTCGTCATAGCTTCTTCCACAACGATATAACCTTCGCGCTTGTCAAAGGCTTTCACCAAGCTCTTCTTGATGGTGAAACATCAACTTCTTCACCAACTTCTGGGACTTCACGGATCTAATCCATTCGAATTAACCCACGACTGAGATCATTAAGGTTCGGACACCGACCGATCGCTTCTCTGAACCTCTTTACATCTTGGCCCAAAGATTCACAGTAAATAACGGATCTGCGCGCGAAGAACCCGTAAACTTTCCTCTTCTTGATTTCTCAAAACGGGCATGGAATTTATCACAAAGCTTCGGTCCAAGGATATTGAATCTGCGCAAGAAAGTTCCCGACCAACGCTTTGCATCTTTTCTCGGCGTCGTAACAAAAGTGTAGCACTTAGCGTCGGTGAAAGTCATAATAGTCCATTAATGGATTGAACGCTGGCTATGGTCATAAGATCCCCGGTCCCATCGTAACTTTTCACGCGAGGCGCTTTTTAGTGATATCCGCCTTCTCTTTGAGAATATCTAAGAAAAAGGGATGCCTTCTTTCCTCGGGCGTCCTTCACCTTTTGAACTTCACCATTGCTTTTCTCGAGCTCTTTCATCTCCTTCACCGTAAAATCAACGCCTTGGTGGGGGAGACCTCTTTCTCACGAACAACATTCCGTCTTTGAGAGGATCCACCTCCTTCCCGCCGATCCTACATACTGGTGGGACTTCTTGATCTACTCCGGTGTACAAATCTATCTTTATGGTGAGAATGATCACGTTGATAGTCCTCTTTCTTCGACTTGAGCATGATCTCACTCGATATGCTCCTTTGTCATAGTCGTCTCGATCTTTGAGAGGTGATCGCCATTATTACCTTCTTCGAGACCACGGGAGTTCTCGCTCCTCGATCTCCTCCTACCGCGAGCGAATCGATCCTTAAACCTGCGCGAATGCTTTGGCCCTTACCTCTCGTCGTGGCACCTCCTTATGCCCACTTCGCTCTTCTTGGATGATCATGGCTAGATGCTTCGTCCGTAATTCCGCCACTCAAGCATCTGTTGGCTATATATCTTCTTTTTGTTTTAACAAGACCTCCATAGCTTTATCTGCTTCGTCCGCCATCTTCGCCAACTTGGCAGCTCTATCTTCCTGACCACTTCTACGATAAGTTCTGGTCGGTGAGCCTTCCACTTGCCCTCGACCATGATCTCGCTCCTTATCCGCACCGAAAACCAATCTTCGTCTGGCCCCGCCATGAATCTTCGGACGGAGATCTCTGAATTATGCTTAGAGTAGTGCTTTCGTGAGCACTTTTGGAAGGACCTGACGATCCTTCACCAAACACAAGGTAATGACGAGCTAACAGCCATCGCCTGCCCTTTTGGCGTACCATCCCTACTCCTCATCATCTTCCGAAGTAGGTTAAATGATTGTGATTAAAAATTTTAATGACACTTTAGAACTCAAAAGCCCTCCTTCTAAATGGCGCCAATGTTAACGCCAAGATCTTACGCCACGTCCCCAATCACGTAAGGCGTCCCCGATCCTGCCAAGAAATAAACATGGTAAACACCACAAGCTTGACTTGGCGGCTCCGTCGGAGGATAGCTTTCGGTGTGAGAATTAGTATATGTTCAAGAGGTTAACAATGGAGAATGTCTTTATCTGAGTGTCTACAGAGAGATAATAAATCTCGGTTGTGTGTATGTGAGAGAATATGAAAATCAAAATGTATGAGAACGCACTCTTCGTGAAGACCTCCTTTTAGGTTATACTCTATTGCACGGATTCTTGTACCACCCACTACTACTTACGACACACTCCTCGATCCGATGGGTTCTGCCGATCATTGCGTATGGTTTATAAATATCAATACAATTATAAATATCATAAATAACTTAAAAATATTATTCCATTAGTTATATGTTGTTCTTAAAATTTAAACAAATCATATTAATTTTTAAAATTTAAAAATGTTTCGTATTAATTTTTTAACATTAATTATTGATATTATATTTCGGAAAGAAGAGAGTATTTTTTTCAATTAAATACTTAAATGCGTACTTGCGAAAGTTTGTTGATATCAGTTTTTTCTTCCCTCGCGAAGACTCGCGGGTTGCCGGAACAGTAAAACTGTGCGCAGCGGCATACTTTATAAACATATTTACTACGTTCTCGATCTCCTCTGCCGGCCAGAATATCTCAGTTCTCCTCTCTTTCAGAACAAGAAACAATCATGATCACCACGGTAATTACGAATCTGCCACCTCCCACATCATTATTGTACCTTTTCCCAATTCTAAATACAAATATATATAATACACACACACACAGAGCGCACGAACTTATTTAGATCGAACTTACTGTTTGTATATATGTGTTTCTGGTTTGACATATTTGTTGTGAATTATATATGCAATATGCAGCAAAGGAGTTTCTCAGGGGGTTCTTCACAAAGCCCTAGATCCCCATCTTCTCGACCTCCATATTTATCAGTATCAGTCACTGATCCTGCTAGAATGGGCAATGGCGTCCAAGCTTATATATCCTATAAGGTTATCACTAAGGTAAGCTTATGTGTACATATGTGTATTTATCAATTTCAAGATCATTGGGTTGGGGATAGCCGTTAGAATTTTTTAATTGAATTAGACAAACCTTTTATAATTGGGCTTATTTATTTATTTAATTTCACTGCTTGATGAAGTAATTCTCCTCTGGTAATTTAGATGGGTTAATGCAATTTGGATTGAGAGGTTTGTTGCATGACCTGAGACCTATCTGCACTGCTCTCAAATCAGTGATTTTTTTCTGAAAATATAAACAATGAACCTGAACTGCAGTGAGGCTCTCTGCAACTGCTTCACTTTAATGAACTGCATCCTTGTTTTTCTTTTTGATAGGTAATTTTTGATCCAAGTAACAAATGTTAAATATTATCATGTTATAGTATTTTGGTTTCCTTGTATTAGATGCATACCTTCATAACCAAATCAAGGAAAAACAGTACTTCTGATGGGTATCCTTGTATTAAATGCATACTTTTATAACCAAATCGAAGGAAAACTGTATTCTTAAAAGCATGATTTATGAGCTAAGTGAGAAGATATGGAAAGGAGACGAGGTGTAGCCTAGTTGGTTGGGGATCCCCTCCCATTTGCACAAGAGAGAGTGGTTTGAGTCTCGCTGGCAGCTCCCTGTCTTTTATATCGGCCGATACTGTTACGTATCGGTCACTACTGATATGATATGTATCTTCCGATATGGTATCAGCCAATACTTTGAACCAAAAAAATGAAAAATAAAAGAATTTAACATAAAAGAAAAATGCATTCAATGGAAAGGCCTTGTATATCTCTCCTTATGTTGATTGAGAGGGAAGGATTTAACAAGAAGAGAGTGTTTAATCTTACCACTATACGTTTAATCAAAGAATGGAACTTTTTGGGATAGGCAAGGATGGTGTTTTTGGGATTGACAAAAAGATGTGAAATAAAAGTTTTACCCATCCCCCTGTGTAACCCACTTTTGAGAAGAAAGAATATGGTGGGTGGAGAGACAAACCTTCTTTGGTTCATTTTCTCCCATTTCCCTCCTACTCTCCATCTGTCCCCTTTTTCATCCCAACTCTCTTGACTACCTTATCAACCCTCCTACCAAACAGAGACCTCTCCTTGGATTTAAAAATTTTAATTTACAGGAATTCTGTTCACTTACTTTTGTGTTTGTGCTAAATTATAGAATTTGATTGTACAACTCAACTCAACGACGTCTTTTATCCCAATGTAGGCTGAAATGAATCCCACATGCAAGCAAATTGGGTAGAAAGGCAAGATGAAAGCAAAAATATAAAACAAAGTAAAAAAGAATAAGATAAAATAATTAAAAATATAAGAGGAAATGACTCCTGCTATTTGGTCTGACTGTTCTTTTTTACTTGTTTTGGCAGACAAATTTTCCAGAGTACCAAGGGCCAGAGAAGATAGTTATTAGACGTTATAACGATTTTGTTTGGCTATGTGATCGTCTCTTTGAAAAGTTCAAGGGTATCTTCATTCCTCCTCTTCCAGAGAAGAGCACTGTAGGTAACAAGCCAATACATTCCTCTTTTTTATCTCAAAGATCAAACATTTTATGATGTGCTAAATTGTTAAATGCACAACATTATGGACATTCTGAGGACCGTTTGGTTGCATGAATATTTAATTTTTGCCCTTCCTTCAATTTCTTTTCTGCTTGCTCGTCAATAACACATGTTGAAATTTAAACTCCCCCCCCCCTTCCCCTTTCCCCCAATATATATATATATATATATATAATGGAATGAATATATTTATGTAGAAAAAACATTATACTGATTAAAAAGAAACTCCATCATTAAATAATTACCATTTATTTGACTTGGTCATTAATAATTTTTCATGATTAAAGATCATGCCTATATAGTCTTTGTAATTCTTATTATTTTATTGTAACAAGTGGGTCATGAACAACTCTTGGTGAATGGGAAGTTATAAATGATGGAAATATTTGTTCAGAGCAAAAACAATTTTACCATATTTTGAGGGAAAATTTGCAAATGTAATTTTTAATATTGGCCAAGGAATAAATTTTTAGTATGTTTTTTTACCACATAATCCCACAATTAGACCATCTTAGGGTGCTACACAGCTATCCAAGTCAAAGTTACTTTGATTCAGTGCGGAATTTCTACCCCTATGCACAACAGTATTATGATTTGTGGCAAACATGTCCATGTGTATAATTGCTTGAAGCACTTTGAAAGGACTAACTTCTATTTCTGTCATGCAGAGAAATTTAGATTCAGTGCGGAATTTATCGAGATGAGGCGTCAAGCATTGGATATATTTGTTAACAGGATTGCCTCACATCACGAGCTTAAGCAAAGTGAGGATCTGAGAACCTTTTTGCAGGCAGATGAACAGGTATATAAGCTTAATGGCTTAATAACTTAGTTCCTTTTCTGCTACTTCTGAAAGTAAATTTACTTTTACAGGCATGCCCATCTACATTACTGAAGGAGAGTGAAAAGTAATAAATTTGTAGGGACAAACAGGACAGTTCTGGTACATGAAAGCTTCATAGCAAAAACTTCCTCACAAAGCTTAAAAGCATGCATGCGAAATAAACTGCTTTAATAAGTTTTTAGGAAAAAGAATTGACTTAAGAATTTTACGATTTAATGTTTAATAAAAAAGATTTAACAAAGCTGATGCAGTTGCTGTTCTGATAGTGCTACTTAGCTTTGTTCCTGAAGAACTTCATCCTTTAGTGGTGTATCTAGGAACTACACATTGTCCCTGTACAACACTAGTGGCAAAGTAAGTTATGGTTTTTCTTTGTTGAGAAAAGAAGTTGATGATAGATGTCCATGCAGGAAAAGGACGATTTTTACTAAATAAAAGGATATTTCCCATACAAGATGAATGGCCTTGAATGGTGCTGTAAAAAACTGGAGTCATGACCTAATGGTTTCACAACTTCTGACTCCAGTTAGGGAAGAAATCCTACAATAGCAGTTATTGGTACAAGGCCTTGAAGAGCTACCTAACATGACTTCCCTAGAGACCAATTTTTTCAAAATAGCAGAAAGATTCTCTTTTCGAAACTATTTTGAAAATTTTTCTTTTCCAATTCAACACATTGAAATAGGATTTTGATCCTTGCATAAAGAATAAAGTAACATTTGAAGTTGAATCTACAAACATCATATGATGTTGCAGGCATATTTATCATCACTTGAAATAAACTAATTTTTGAAGTAGATTCATGTATACATTTCATGTTCTCTTTCTTTGAATGCGTATTTTTTGTGGTCCTAGAACTCAAAGTGTTGACAATTTGTTTGAAAAGAAACTTTTGTTTTGTCAAGTGTCTGGAAAGAAGCTCCTCACCAAGGATTAGTTTCTTTTAGTTAGTTGGAAACATAATTGAAGGTTGTGTACACACTAGCTGCTACTTGAATTCAAGAAAGGGCATGGCCCTTGATAGAGTTGACTGATGTAATAGGATGCATGTAGTCAACTCAATTGAGGAATAATGATTTGCTGAGTTGAGCTGGTTTTTGTCAATGAAAAAACTATCCTCCATGCTTTTAGCTTTTTCATAAGTACATTTATGACTGGTGTAATAGGATGCATGTATCCTTTTTTTAATATATATATTTATATTGATAAGTAGGTGTAAAATTAGAGGAAATCACTATACTTTGTACAGCGTGAGATGGTACCTACAGGGAGCTATTGTAACTATTGTTGCATCACCTTACAAGCCTCTTTATTTTAAGAACTATGGAGGTGTCAAATTAACAATAACTATTATATACCTTTAGTGTAGTTCTGGTTACTACTTTGAATTAAATTCCATAAAGTCTAGGGCTTGAGGGCGGTGGTATCATGTTGTTCATTATAAAAAAGAGCCTGATTTTATATTGAATCAGAATTAGTTTAGAATGACAATAAAATTTTAGTTTAACTAGAGGGTGTAATTGAGATAGACCAGAATGTCATTTCTTTTTAAATTTTTAATTTTACGAATTCCATTTTGTTTAAAGTACCATTCAGACATCAACCATTGTTTGTATTTCTTGTTCTCTTTTCATACCTATGTATGTGCCTTTATCATATATATACATATACGAATATTTGTTATGCATATGATGCTATTATGTTGGTTGTTTTGCAGACAATGGAGAGAGCAAGGTCCCAGGAAACTGGAATATTTAAGAAGAAACCTGCTGACTTGATGCAAATATTCAAGGTAACTTGGTGGTTTTCAGAGGATAAATGAACCAGCGAATTATTTAATGCTTGACTATGACATGAGCTGCATTAGGGCTTTCGAGAGGAGCTCCTCATGAAGGCTAACAATTATCCTGTTCTGTGCACATGATAAAAAACCATGAGCTAGAGGACAATTTAACTCTGCGAGCTAACTGTGAACTCAAGCTTTAGGCTTCCAAAATTTCATTCTTATTACACTAACTTATCTAAATATTCGACAGGATGTACAATCTAAAGTGAGTGATGTTGTTCTTGGAAAAGAAAAGCCAGTTGAAGAATCAAATCCTGAATATGAGAAACTGAAGCATTACATTTTTGAGCTTGAAGATCACTTAGCTGAAGCCCAGAAGCATTAATTTCACTTGGTAAAGAGACACAGAGGTATTATGCCACCCCCTTCTCTCTCTCTCTCTCTCTCTCTACACATATATATATATATATATATATATATATATATATATATATATATATGTATATGTATCTCAGAAAATGGGTTTGGACATCTTTTCTAAATCTTGTTTTCAGGAAATATTTCTGAAAATACAAGCATTTCAAAACGGAATATGAAATAATAGGGTTAAAAGATTAGGATATATACTAAAGTTTATTATGCACAACTCAACTCAACAGTGCCTTGTATCCCAAACTAATTGTATAGGCTGAGAACAATCCCATATGTAAAAATTAATGTTTATTATATTGGAAATTTTTATAAAGTTTAGAACTTAGATATAAACAAATGTGTTTTCTTCTTTAAAATATATTTTCAAATTATTTTACTGAGAACTTTTTTTTATAGTATTTTTCAAAAATGGTAGCAAAGCAGAGAATTGAAGAAACAGAATAGTATTGGAAAAACAAATACTGAAAATGAAAGCAGAAAACAGAGATGGTAACCAAATAAGCCCTACTTTTATGTTATATCATTTCCTTTTACATGTAATTTGTATATCACGTTTTTTTCCCCTTCCTCCATTCATATATTCAAATGAAATTGAAATGCATTACATGTTTTTTTTTATTCACAGAGTTGGGACAATCTGTATCAGATTTTGGAAGGGCTGTCAAGCTCCTAGGTGATTGTGAAGGAGATGCACTTGGGAATGCATTCTCTGAACTAGGGGCTAAATCAGAGATTTTAGCAGTAAAGCTGCAAAAGGAGGTTAGTTTCACGTGGAAGATATTGTTTTGTTTACATTTTGTGAATCCTAAATTTCAGAAGTTGTTATTGATTATGTCACTTACTTTTCTCTCAATCAGGCCCACCATCTCTTAATGAACTTTGAAGAACCCTTAAAAGATTATGTACGTGCTGTACAATCAATCAAGGTGATTATTTGGCGCCTTAACTTTCAAAAACCCAGTCATCTACCGATTCTGTGCTGAACTGTTCTTCAGCAATCAGCAGTCTTCTGAACTATTTCAGAGACTGCTGGTCCCATGTACTTTAAGAGACTGAATCAAAGGATCAATATTCTTTCACTTTCAGCATTCACACATGACATTTACATAATCATTTTAGTTTCTTGTTTCCTCACTTTTCCCATATTACTGTTTTAGTTTTTTGAACTGGTTCTCATGGTTTTGTTGTTTCCTAACAGGGAACTATAGCAGAAAGAGCCAATGCTTTTAGGCAGCAGTGTGAACTGGCAGAAACAGTGAAACTGAAGGAAATAGATCTGTATGGTCTCATCAAACAATTTTGCTTCTCATTGCCGATCCATTTTTCATTATGAACTATAATTTGCAATCACACTTGAATCCAAGTTTGAGCATTCAGGCAAAAGTGAATCTTCTTTCGCAGCCTGCACCACCACCCCCATCCCCGCCAAAATGAAATAATATGCTGATCTCTCCGCCAAGTCATTGCGCAATCATTTTGAAGTTTGTTTTTTGGCGAAACATCGCAAATGGTTTAAAGGTTCAAAATGATTACCTCATTGTTATAGACACCCAAGTATTTTACAATTCTCACAAAGCACATTTAAATTGACACATGAACATAGTTACAGGCAATTTTTTGTTTGGAGAAAACCCCTCTAATTAGTGGAATGGAGTTGTTGTGATGAAGTTTATGTCAATTCCTTTACTTGTTGTCTGGAGTGTATAGTTTATATTATATTTGTTTTTTTTATGCAGCAACAAACTGAGGCTAATGCGATCAGAAAAGATGGTAGATGCTGAGCATGAGTATGAAGAGGTAAGTAAAGCTTATGACGGCCCAGTGGATTTCTTCTTTATTTAAGCTCTAATAGGTTTGTGTGATGCAGCTTAAGGCTGACAGTGAGGAAGCAACAAGAAGATTTGAGATTATAGTGCGGCTAATGAATGAAGAGATTGTACGCTTTCAAGAGCAGAAAACAATAGATATGGGGATTGCCTTCCATGAGTTTGCAAAGGGACAAGCTCGCTTAGCAAATGGTATCGCTGATGCCTGGCGAAGTCTCCTTCCCAAGCTCGAGGCTTTGTCTTCTTCGTAATACATTAGACAAATTAGGTAGTTGTTGTTTTGTAAAGACAGACTTACATAGCATAGCTTTCTCCCATGTTGTACGAACTGAACTGTAATGAATTTTCATTTTGTTACTTGTACAAACCCAAAGCAAACTGTAAAACTTGTTGTGGAGAAGGAGAAGTTTATTTCCGAGCAACAAACAATAACAATATATGTGCCAATTAAAACCACTTTTAGATTCATATCAGCATTTTACTTAATTAAAGAAATGTTTCTTTCCTTTTTCATATTGTCTTAATGTGCCAATTTTGTTATTCAGATTTGTTCGAGGCATGAGACTCTTATTATTATTACTATATTTGATCTAAAGATGCTCATAATCCACTAATTGATGTTATTTAATTTTAATTTCTTGATTTAACAAATAAATAAATTATTTTGAGTCAATAACAGGAAATTTGTCTCGGCAAGGGTTTAAATTAGCAACTAATAATTTTAGTTTACATAAATGTTAAACATACATGGAATTCATTCAATGGAAAGTGAAGTCTATTTAAAAATTTGGGTTTGCCAATAAATAAAGTCAATTCTACTCCTGTTTGGGTTTGGGTTTGAGACAGCATGAATAAAATTATTACTTTGAGAGCTTTTCAAATTTAAATGAGATGATTAATTAACAAATCAAGTGAAGACTTTTCAAATATTAATGAGATAATTTTAAAAATAATTAAAAATATTATTATAAATAATATTAAAATATTATTATTAATAGAACGAGTGAGAGTATTACAAATGCTTTTAAGGACACAAGTGAAAGCCAGTCCTCCACCTCATAATAAACTTACAAATTAAAAAAAGGAAAGCTTATCCATCCTATCCACTTAGTTTCACTCTCACAATCCTCCTACGCACTACAGACTACAGAGTTGAGTTGAGTTGTTCCAATTCAAGCCAGCCATGGCTTCTTCTACTGTGAGCATTGGGCAACTCTTGAGTGTAAGTGGAGCTAATTCCCACGCCCATTTCTCCTCCGCCGCATCCCGGTTTTGTCCCCGTTCACTTTCCTCTATTCAAAATGATGATCGGTTTTTTAGAGTCGGTGATCAAAGGTTCTGCAGCCACCGGAATATAATGCCTGTTTTCAGAAGAGCAACATCTGGCATTTCACCTGCTGCTAACCAAGAGGATGAAGATGGAGTGTCTTTGGGAACCATGAAGCTGCCATCGGATACTGACATTCCTAGATTCGAAACCTTGCTCTTTCAGGTATGTATTGTCTCCATTGATTATAAATTACGGACTGTTGATTATAAAGCTAGCTAGCTAGCTAGCTAGCTGCGTTATTTCTAGGCTTTATCATCAGTTTTACGTGCGTTTATTTCTACTTTTGTCATTTTAATTTGAATGGTTTTTTTTTTTTTTACATGCATGTTTTTTAATTCATGGTTACAGTGGGCTAATAGTCTCTGCCAAGGTGCTTCTCTGCCACTTCCAGTTCCTTTGAAGGTTGGTCATGCCCAATTTATATATGTATGTTTCTTGTAACAGTATTATTATTATTATTATTATTTTGAATTATATTTTATGCTCGATCGTTTCCAAACTCACCCAAATTTGAGTTTCCTAATCTAGTTAGGATTGTGGTGGTCCAATCCAATGTTGATTGGGTATGAGTGAATATAATAAGTTTAATAGTATTTGCAATGAACATGTTATATATAAAAACAAATTAAGGCTAAGTTTATTATGTATTTTATGAATTGAACAGGTTGATAAAATTGCTGGTGGAGTTAGACTTGGGTTCGTTACCATCAGAGATGGCAAGACTGAAGTTCTTGTGCATATAGATTGCTTAGTTTATCCCCCGTCCGCCGGCGTTCCATTTTTCCGAGCTATAAGAAATGGAGCATTGAAAGAAAAGTCACCTCCTGGGGAGCCAAGGATCATGAAAAGCCTTCTAGCCGCCCTTAAAAAATCTGTTGAAATAGCCAGAGTTTAAAGCAGTGTGTGTATTCTTTCTTAAAACATAGATATCTTTCCCTGTAATTAATATTATTATTATGTTACCTCCTACTTTATGAATTATGATGATGGATATATACTTTACTTTTCTTATAAACCAGTATAAAAACTTGACTCTAAACAGTAATCAACACATAAGTTGTTGAGTTATAAAAAAAAGCTTATATGCCAATGATGATCCCACGTAGGTAGATTTGGATGGAAAATTTTGGTATAGTTAAGGAATTATATTTATTGTATAATTGTATAATTCCACTCCTCCCAAAAAAACATTTTTATATTCTCTCTCTAGAAATAAATCAAATTATCCCAAAAAAAATTAAACCAGAATAATCTCATTTTCCAATCAAAATCACATAAAATTAATCAATAAAATAACATATTGTTCCCAATGCTTCAATCCACAAATCTCTATTAAAATTTCTAATTAAAAATACATGTTCCAACCATGTATATTCTTGTTTGGATTTCTACTCGAGGTGGTTTATCATCTGTCGCTCCCGCACCCTTTGCCACCACCGTCAGCGCCAAATTTTTTCCAACCAGAATTCCCTAATTACTAAACAAAGGATTAACCTTTAATTGGAAATAAAATAGACAAATCTCAGCTCAAAGAGAAACTTAATTTTGACTACATAAAAGCTAAAAGCATAAAGAAATGAAGAAATTTACAAAACATTGCCTCTGTACCCAAATGAATGCATCTTTTTCGCATCTTTCTCTCCCCTCTGTAAAACCCCTTGAAGAATTTCTCTTCTTAGGTTAAGCTATTGACGACTTATTACTGTTGATCTATGGACCACTAATCCCTCCGCCACTCCCAAAGGTCTCGCTCCTTTCGTCCTCAAATCATTCCCCGCCTTCCTCTACTTCGTCGCTCACGACAACCCGCCGCTAGAATGCTCCGTATGCTTATCAGAATTCAAAGATAACGAAACGGGTTGGATCTTACCGAAATGCAAACACGCTTCATCATCTTCTTCTTCGTTGCCGCAATTACTGAATGTTAGGGACGGTTTGTTTAGGACTGAACTTCTGAATGGCTTAATCGGTAAGGTTAGTTTGTTTTGGACAAAAAGCGTCTGAATGTTTGAATTGGTCAAATGATTGAGCTGAATGATTAAGTCAGATTGTTTTGGCTTAATGAGCAGCTGAATAAGATACAAAAAATTTTAAAATTTTAAAAAAATAATATTAATTATTATATTAAGTAATATTAAATAAATTTACAATAATTTTAAATTTTTTCAGAGGGATAAAATAATAAAATTATGTCATTCAAATATTTCAGACATATTAATTATTAAATAATTTTTTTTATTTAAATTCAAATTCAAATTCATTCAATTTTTATCAAATAGCTCCTAAGTTGAAAATTTCAATAAGAGGACTAGATATTGGGACGACGAGAGCAAATGGGTTGAAAACCATGGGCGGTCCATCTTGTAACAAGTCTTATAAGTTTGAATTAATTTTCTAAATTTCTGAGAGAAATTTTCAGAGTTTTGTTTCTTAATTACTTGAATTACTTTTTTACCCTTGAATTGTTTTAATATTATAAAACAAATTGATTTATAGTTGAATTACTTTTTTTACCCTTAAAATTGGAACATATTAAACTACGTCATGTGTCATGTCGATTTTCTGTTAAAATAATTAATGTCAAAGACGGAATTTGAGATTTTTGTTAGTAAATTAAAGTTTAATAAATTGATTGTAAGGAGAAAAAAAAGTTGAGTTAATTGAAGTAGAATGATAAAAAAAACATTTAACACTCGTTTTCTTGCTTAGTTGTATGCCAGAACTTTACGATCAATTAGTAAAGAAAGAAAGGACTCCTATACTATATATATAGAGGATTAGAGGTTTATGGAATTTACAAGGTAGAAGTAGCCGATTGGATTATAATAAATATGCACATGAATATTCCCTTTTTGTCTGCAGGAATTTGATGTAAGAAACAAAGTATGAATCTACAACTAATATACTATCACTTGGTTATTATCATTGGTAATTACATGTACTAAGAGATTCACCTATCAATATAAATATATTAACCTAGAGATTCACTACCATACCATTGATAATAACTCATACAAACAATATTCTACAAGCAAAGATGGAGAAAGTAAAACCACAAAGTATTCTTAGTACTAATGGGGAGGAAGACGGTTATGACGCTGTGGTTGTGGGTTCTGGATATGGAGGTTCTGTGGCGGCTTGTCGGATGTCAATGGCAGGGTTCAAGGTGTGTTTGGTGGAGAAAGGCCGGAAATGGGAAGCTCACGACTTTCCAACCGACAGTTTTAAGATGGTATCAGCTTTCAGGTTTGAAAATAGGGACTTGGGATTCAGCTTTGGCCCCAAAGACGCTTTATTTCAGGTCTTTTTCTTTCTCCCCTATCTATACTTCCAATATACATATTGTTCCCCCTCCTATCAGGATGAACAATTCATTCTGATGGGGCTGACATATGAGTTGGAGGACAACTTTACTGAATCCGGATATGCAATCTTCATACATAACTACACCTAGACACAACTCAGTTACTGAGAGACCTGACACTTATTTCGTTTGAAACATTTCATGCTAATAAAATCTTGAGGCTACGCCGACGCGGCTAGTAAATACTAGTAGAGCTGTAACTCAAGTATAACTGTACTTTAAATACTTGAGTGAATTTTAAGTTTGATTAAAGTGTAAATTTGAGAGTACAGGTATATGAACAAGAAGATTCTTTAGCCGCTATGGCATGTGGGCTCGGTGGAGGTTCATTAGTTAATGCAGGAGTGATGATACCAACCCCAGTTCGTGCAAGAAGGAATCCCAGATGGCCAAAAGAATGGGAAAAAGATTGGGAATTCTTTGAAGCTTCTGCTTCCGCCATGCTGAGGGCTCAAAGTGTTCCCACCAAGTTTCCGAGTGCCAAAGTTATGGAAGAAATTATTGGAGAAGAGTATGAGGAAAGTAAAAAAACTCCCCTGAAGCTGAGCGTAAACTTTGATTTGGAAGATCAACCATCAAATTTGAAAAAGTCTACCGAAATGGGTAGTTGCTTAGCCTGTGGAAATTGTCTTTCCTGCTGCCCCTACAATGCCAAAAACTCTACAGACAAGAACTATATTTTCTCGGCAATTCAGGTAAATCCCTGTCCCCGAGAGAAAAACATGGAGTGGAAGTATTAAAGTAATGTTTTCGTCTTATGCAGGAAGGATGCAGTATCAAAACAGAATGCCAAGTTCAGTATTTGGTCAAAAACCCAGCTGACATTTGCAATGAAGGAAATATTAGTAAAAAAAGGTGGCGGGGGCGGCGATGGATTGTATTCTTCAATGAGATTGACTGTGTGGAGTGTGATTTTGTAATCCTATCAGGTACAACAAATTAGCAACAGATCCAAGGATTTTATTAGAATATTATTGGATATGGAACCACAATAATGTTTGTCATTTCTTAATGTTTTCTTGAATTTTTGTAGCTGGAGTTTTCAGCACAACAAATATACTGTTCCAGTCTCAAATGAGAGGATTGAAACTATCAGATTCGCTCGGATCAGGGCTAAGTTGCAACGGAAATAATGTTGCTTATCTCGCTGGAAGTTCAGCACCCTTGAATGCCTCTGGCTTAGACAGAAAGCACTTCTCAAAAATACCATTTCAAGAACGGCCCGGACCGGCCATTTCTTCATCATACACTTCTTCTTTAGGGTTCACAATTCAGGTTCAAGGCTTTCTCCTCGTTTTGCCGAAAACTTGATACTTGGACCATATTATATCTTTTAGCTAAATTTGTAATTTTATTAATTAAATAAAGTTTTGAGAAATTAGAGTTGGCTCTACTAAAAGTGAAATTACCTTGTAACTAATATTTTGATTCAATATAACATAATACTCCCTCCCTAAAAGATTGTTGTTTAAGGTTTTCGTACATGAATTAAGGAAGTGTCATTTACCAAGTAAAATTTGTTTGAAATTCCATCACTACCCCTTTATGGGAAATTGAAAATTATTAATACAAGGAACATAATTTCTTGGGACAATGAGAGAAGGTAGAGATAATATAGGAAAGTAAATAATTTATTCTCCTCGAAAGTTGTAAACGACAAATATTTTGGAACAAATTTTTTCTCCTAAAACGACATCTTTTAGGAACGGAGGGAGTAGCATTTTATCATTTCCAAGAAAAGCTATCGACTTTGCCTAATCTGCCGAGCTGTTCTAAGATTTCAGTTTGCAATTAATCTTTGACGTTCTCAACTCTAAAAAACCACTTTGACATTCCTAGACATGCTTGAAAAATAAACTCTTACGCACACGTAACTATACATATGGGACTTCTTACTAGAATTTAATGAAAAACAAAAAATCATAGTTCGAAAAGTCGGCGACTAAGTCGGGGATTCGACTAGGGCCTAGTCCTTTGATTTAGTCGTTGGCCGACTTAGTCAGGCTTCAGTCGGCGACTAGTCGGGAAAGTCGTCCAGTCGGAGTAAATCAAAAAATCGGAACAAGTCGGGGAAAATCGGAAGAAGTCGGGAAAAATCAGAAAAAATGGGAGCGGATGAGGTCCTTCTACCTAGAAGAAGTGGTATAAATGTGCGAGAACTAGATGAAGACGAGTTTATGTCGGAAGATGATGACAACGAAGAGGAAGATGATGATTATGAGTTTGAGTCCGATGGAGAGCAAGTCTTGGATTGATATGGAGAAGAGGAGGAGGAGAAGGAGTGATTGACTATTGATTTTGTACTACTTAGTTTCATTTGGTTAACTGGTTTTGAACTTAGAATGTCAAACTATTTGGTTTTACTTAGTTTCCATGTTTTTATTTGATGATTTGTGTTACTTATGTTATTCTACTTACTCATAACTTATGAAGGAGGAAGGATAATATATATTTTAAAAAAATAATTGAAAATCCGACTAGCCGATTAATCCCGACTAATCCCCTAGTCTCTAGTCGGTAGCCAACTGACCTGGGACCAACTAGCGACTTTTAGAACACTGCAAAAAATGATAACGTATGAGTTTTTACTACTTCATAGTATAAATTTTCAGTATTTAATACTTTTTTCCTCATGCTACAGAGCGCAGTGCTTCCAACAGCTTATGTCTACCTGCTATTCAAAGGGATGACAACTTATGGATGGCCACCAGGCTATGGGATTTTACATGGAATTTTGGGTAAGCTGAAGTGCATTTTAGGAATGAAGAACTGCCAGTCAATGATTCTTAATGTTATGGGATATGATGAGAGTGATGGGAAAATTACATTTCAAAAAGACACAAACAGGATCTGCTTTCGGCCACCCCAAGATCCTTTACTACCACGAAAGATCGGAGCCTTTCAGAAACTCACAAAAAAGTTGGGCGGAATTCTTTACATGTCAAGGTATAGGAGCACATCTGTTCATCATTTAGGTGGTTGCAATGCATCAACAGATCCTTCACATGGTGTTTGTAATACTAATGGCCAAGTTTTTGACACAAATTTTTCTAACACCGTGCATGCTGGTCTCTATATTTGTGATGCTTCCTTAATACCTTGCTCTGTAGGCATAAACCCGTGTCTCACTATTGCTACAGCCTCTGAGCATGTAAGTAGGCACCTTGTGCAGGATGTTCTCGAGTACAAGAACAAAGATGGTGTAAGATTTATTGACAAAACTTTTGATCAAAACCCTGGTTCGGTCAGTTCTGAGAAATCAGATAGCAGCCAAAGATCTTCTGTTGTGTTCACAGAAATCATGAGAGGGCATGTAGAGGGTATGCCATGCACCGCTTATCTCAAAATAAAGCTGAATTCTAGGACTTCTAAAGATTGTGATAGAATGAGTATGATTATTGGAAAATCTCATCCACTTCTCAGAGGAAAAGTAGGTGGATATGTTGTATGTACAGCTATAGAGATGGATAAATTACATGTTATTGATGGAGAATTAGACTTGTGTGAAGTAGATATCAGAAGTCCTTATACACAATATATGCACTATCATCTCATCCTTGCAGCTTCTTCTGGTTCAAGGTTTGATGATATTTGGTTGTTTTCATAAATATTAGTCCATTTTTTCTTAGTTTATATCTTGTTACTAACAAAAGGTCCTTCTCTTGTAGATATATTCTTTAAGGGAAGAAAGTAATGAATCCTTTTCTATTTGGATTATATCTATGGAAAGAATCAACAGTGATGCATGCTACATTCAAAAAGGTTATTGGAAACAGTATGAAGGATCACAATACCATCAATTTGAGGGGAAATCTTCATATTTCAATGATCGACCTCCTAAGGAGCGTGATCAGTATGAAAGGGAATAGCAAAGGGAAGTTTATATGTCTTTTGTTACAATCATTCCTCAGAACTTACATATTACAGATACCACGTGGGAGTTACAAGGGCTTCCCCAATTCTGAAGGTTACCAAAGACCTTATCCAAGCAATAATCTGCTCAAAATCAAAACAGGTATTTAGGATTATGCCTCGACTTGATTTACATATATACTACTAATTAACAATTGGATGTCCCAACTCTGAGTCAAACCTCGATGGGTTTACCAAGTGATACTTTTATTTATTGTTTGTGGATTGCTGCACATTCCCAGCAATATTAAACATAAAGATAATTCCTTGTATGCAGTTCTGCCTTAAGCAGACGTGATCACAAACATAGTGGTGGCCTATCTAAATTACTACACGAATATTATGTTACTGACCAAATAGAGAAAATATTTCAAGAAGGGTGACCAACCTAGGGAAGAATTCAGTCATCAAAGGGACAACTCTAACTAAGCCATTCAACTTGGCTTTGCTTTTCTTAATTATTTTGTAGTGCGGTACTAAAATTCATAATGTGGGTGCTTTCTGTAAATTTTGCAGAAGACGGTTTCATCATCAGTTGCAAGCAATGGAAGTGCAGTCAAGAGTCCATTGGGGCTTGAAGGAGAAAGAAAATTGATTCCAGTCCTCCTTATTAATGGGTATTCAACAGAGAGTTATTGACTACCAACAGAACCAAATGATTTGGTAAGAACTTTACTAGAAGAAGGGCATGAAACATGGCTACTTCAACCAAGATTACACCCTTCAAATTCTTCAAACAGCTTCTCAATTGAAGATATTGGCAGATATGATATACCCGCAGGTAAGATTGGAAAAAAAACGCAATTGAAATTTTATGCGCAGTCAGTTACCTTATGAGCATTTTAACTATCTCACATTTCCCTATTATCTGCAGTAATCAACAAGATATTTGAGTTGAATGGAAAATCCGTAAAAGTCCATGTGGTTGCACATTGTGTTGGAGGCCTAGCTGTTCACATTGCTCTTATGGGACGTCATGTCTCACCCTCCCAAATAGCTTCTCTCTCTTGCACCAACTCTTCAATGTTCTTCAAGCTCACAGCTTTACCCACCTTCAAAATGTGGCTTCCCCTTTTGCCGGTACACACTCTCTACTTGTATTAAATCTAATACACATGACTAGCAGAGTACAAAAACTTGTGATTGAGAACCATTCTCTCAACATAGAATTATTTTTCGAGAGTTAATCGGGGCACAAGTTTCCTTTAGTCTTTTAAATAGGCCAACAATATGAAAACAACTTTAAACCCTTTTTTCTATTTTTGGTGTCCTACCTAATGTTTTAACTTCAATCGACATGCAGATATCAATGGTAATACTAGGAAAAAACAAGACATTACCTCTGTTCAGAAAATTGAAGACCAGTTCTCCACAAAGATTTTTAAGATTCATAGCTCGTTTTATGCCACGTTACGAGAGATGCATCTGTGATGAATGCGAAGTCTTTTCAGGAATATTTGGGAACACATTTTGGCACAAAAACATAACCCCCAGCATGCACTATTGGCTGAACAAAAAAAGCTTACCAGCACTTCCAATGGCAGCATTTCCTCACCTTAGGAAAATCTGCAACTCCGGATTTATAGTTGACAGCAACGGAAAGAACTCATATTTAATCCATCCCGAGAGAATGGCATTGGCAACGCTATATATATCGGGTGGAAAAACTCTTCTAGTGACTCCCCAGACTTCTTTTCTTGCTAACAAGTACATGAAGTTGCACCAGCCTAATTACAGACATGAGAGAGTAGTTGTGGAGGGTTTTGGACACTCCGATTTATTGATTGGAGAAGAGTCTTGTATGAAGGTTTTTCCTCACATTATCTCTCATATTCGATTGGCTGAAAAAGAAAGAATTTCATCAGCAGTTGATAGCAATGAAAGGCAGTACTACAGTAAAGAGGCCTTGACTTGGGGTGATGATCCATATGAGGAAAGAAAGGGAGGAATTGGGAGTTGGATTTCTCCTCTGATCTATGTTTGGCTGTTTCTCTTTCTTTTGGTGTTAGTTTATTTAGTTATATGATCTCTTAAGTCCCTTCCTCTATGTTTGGTTGCTGGAATAAGAAAATGTAGAGATCGAATTTCCGAGTTAAGAAGCCAGCTAAGGGGGTTTTGTTAGCTTTTTCTTAATTAAGATTTTTAAAATTTATATTTGTATTCAATTAAAATATTTAAAGAGTATAAAAATTTATTAGTATTTAATTATAACTTTTGTAATGTGTTAATGCGTTATAAAACTGAAAAATTAAAAAGATGCAAGATAGAAGTTTTTAATAATTTTCTTAGTAGTGTTTGTTTCGTATGATAAGTTGTATTTTATAAATAATAAAGTGGAATACAAATTCTATAAGAATCATCAAAACTCATGAAGTAAAATAATGAGCTAGATATTTAGAGTAATATTATATTAGTAGTATTTTTATCTTTGAAGACTGATTCTAGCCAGCCCAGTCAATGATATATGGATGTGATTGAGTGTCACGATATTTAATATTTTACATTCCTAAATCAGAATTAAAGTTTAGATCACATGGATATTAAATGTCGTGTCGTGTCGTGACATTCATTTTTTGAATTATTCTTTGTATAAAATTCGTAGTTGAAAATTGTCAAAGTCTTGGTATAGAAATAAATACGTATACAGTTTGCGGTTTTAAAACTTAGTCGCCATTAATGGATGTCACTTTTTATTCAAACAATCATTTTCTTTCAAGTTGCTTCAAAAGCTGAATTTATTAAAAATATCTATTTGATTTTGTCCAAAATGAGATATAATTATCATATTGAGCTAATTTAATATGCATTTGTATTTGTAATAATTCCTAATAAACAAATAATTTTTAAAATTCCAACCGAGATGACTCAATTATTTAAGAGGTTTTTAGATGATTATCCGAGTTAACTCACTATATAAATAGACAATCCTCCCTTTATATATAAGAATAGATACTACCATGATTGGAGTTTATTTATGTTTAATTATTAGCAAATTAAATTGGTAATCTGTTTTAGTACACTTTCTTTGAGTTTAGCTAAATAAAATTTAAGCGTTAAGGTCAATTAATAAAAAAATAAATGTTAAAAGTCGTATTTATTGTGTATGATCACGAACTTAATTTTTTGAGCTCTTCTAGACGGACATGAAAATTAGATATAAGTGTATTTGAATTTCACATATTTGTATTTTTAACCACCGTTGAGGTCAAAATACAAATGAGTAAAATTCAAATACACTCATGTCCAATTTTCATGTTCACGTAGAATTATTATAATTTTTTACACACAAATGCGCTACTGGAGTGTAACACGTCCTCGCCTAATTTTTTCTTGCTATCGCTAGACTTTAATATTAAAATGTATCTCTAAAATTATTAAATGGCAAAATTAATGATTTAACAATTGTAGTTGGCAAGTTTTACTTAATACATTACTGAATTTTTAATTTTTTCGAATTACCCTATTGAACTAATTATTTTTTTAAAATTGAGTCATTCTGTTAACTCTGGCTTACCACCGTTAAATCTTTTCCTACATGGACATATGAAAAAAATGTCATGTCATATTCTTTCTTCTTTTTTTTTCTCTCTCTCTATCCTCGCATCTGCCTCTCCCTTCTTCAAACATACGAGCTGAACCTGAAGGAGAGCTTTTCTACATCAGATCTCGATCCATAACCAACGATTATACTTGACGAGATGAAAAGGTAAATTATTAATTTTCAAAAAGATTTCCCAACTTCTCTCAAATTCAAAACCCCAATTGAGTCCAATTTTTAAACTTGTATACGTAAAAGGAATTCCAAAGCCCTAAAAGAGTCCAATTTTAAAATTTACATATTTACAAAAGAATTAGGGTTCCAACCTCTGCTCAATTTCAGTCGTGATAGAAAAATTGGGTTTGTTTTAATGTAGGTGGGTGATGGCGGTTGATTGATGATTTCAACCATAGCCAACAGAAAAAATTAGAAAAATAAATTTGAAAGAGTTTGTTGGAGAAGTTCCCCAATTCAATGAAAACCTTCAGGATAACCATTTTTACTCTAAAGTTATAACATACCTCAATTCTTTAGCTTCCGTTGAAGACTCCGATTTCACTAATCTCTTCTCCGACAAAAAATCAAACGATATTATCCTCTGCAACTTTTTGGTTTATTTGGAAACGGTAGTTCGGCACATGAACTTCTTCGGGCTGAACTATTGAGTGGTGGATGAGCTATACGTCGAATCGAGATTGGCTTGGATGGACAAGATATGGTGGTCACTACCAGAGGTTGTCGTCGTTGGTGCTCTGGTCAACTATGGTGATAATAAGAAAAATACGGCAGAGAAGAGGAATGGGAAAAGGGTTTTGACTCTTAATTCAAGTAGGACAGTCAATGTTATTTTTCTGTTTTTTATTTTTTTTTACTTGCCACATGTGAAAAAAATATTATTTTTTTGTCACATAGTAATATTTTTTATTTTTGTATTTCTTTTTCGAGCCACGTAGATAAAAATTTAACGTCTGTTTAATTTTTTTTAACAGACTGACCCAATTGTAAATTTAAAATTAGTTCAATGGAGTAATTCGAAAAATTAAAAGTTCAGTAATGTATTAAGTAAAATTTGTCAACTAAGTGGTTAAATCATTAATTTTGCCTTTATTAAATTATAACAATATAGGTTATTATAAAAATAATACTAATAAGAGGAAGAAATGAAGGACTCGTATACTATATACCGGTCAATAGAAGGTGTCGATAAGCTATAAAGTCTAATTTCATTGTAGTTGAAATTTGACTATATATTTTTTTTCTCTTTCTTGTGCACATTTACTAAAGAAACAAAAGTTGAATCTACAAGTAATATACAATTATGTGGTTATAATAATTGGTAATAATATTAATGAGATTCAGCAGTTACTATAAATACAACTCGATCGGAGAAATTCATAGCCTCACCATTCCTACAAATTAACAACATTTTCATGTACAAGTAATTAAAAATATAATGGAGAGCGTAAAAGCAGAAAGTAGGCTTCCTACTGATTGGGAGGAAGGCGGTTATGATGCTGTTGTGGTTGGCTCTGGATATGGAGGATCTGTGACGGCGTGTCGGATGTCAATGGCGGGCTTCAAGGTTTGTTTGGTGGAGAAAGGCCGGAGATGGGAAGCTCATGACTTTCCAACTGACAGTTTTAAGATGGTATCAGCTTTGAGGTTTGAAAATAGGAATTTAGGATTCAGCTTTGGCCCCAAACACGCTTTATTACAGGTCTTTTTCTTGGTCTATCAAACTACTTGTAATATACAGTATTTTTTGTTTTTATTTCTAAAATGAGAAGTATATTTTTATTTTTTTAAGTAAATTTATAAAAATTTAAACTTTAAAATTATTGATTTATTTACTTTGTACATCAATAATTTTTTTTTTATCATTCTAATATGAGGACCGAGAGAGTATAAATATATGTACCTTTATACATGTTTTTGACAGCGGTGATAGTAGTATTTATATTTATGATTTTATATATGTTATAATTTAAAAAGGAATAATATTGTAATCACAAATTTTTTTTAAGAGAAAATAAGTTTGAGCCTATATTGTAACATTTGGTATCAGGCCAGATTAAAATATTGATGGTCGCCACTACCTCTTTCGTATACGAGCGCCCGGACTACCTTTAATAGAGAAATGAAGACAGGAATGAAGCAAGAACAAAAAGTAGGCGGTATGCATAGAATGGGCCGACTGGGCGTCTGTGCTTGGGTTTAAATTAATGGTTTCTCCGTGTGTGGCCACCATATAGTTTAGTAGAATCAGTTAGTAGTATTGTTTTTTAGAGAACTTAATTGGGTACCATCACCCTATGTGCTAACTGCTCACTTTTGACGATGAGTTTGTTACATGATCCGACCAGAAGTATTAATTTTCAATTTTCAATCTGTTATTTTAACATATGTTGGTGCTGAGTGTCCAAAGCTTCAAGTGGTCCCAACTCTCAAATCCATTTTTTGCACTTCCTGACTTAAAATCTAGGACTTGAATCACTAAAGAAAATTCATAAATTATAAATTTAGATGTTCTTTTTTCTATTTGACTAATTATTCATGGGGAATTTCGCAACACTTCAAATCATACTATCAATTTTCTGCAATGCAGCAATATCAACCGTTATTGTTTATTTTTTACTTTTTCCCCATCTCTTGATGAACTAGAAATTTGCATTTTGTGCAGTTGATTTGTATTCATCGTTACATTTGCAAAACTTGTAAATAGTGAGGATGTATTTTTGTTTGGTGTTTAGTGTTTTAGTGATGGCATGCTAATGAAATTATAAGGACATTTAGCCTTTTTTTTTTACTACTATCTCTTTTTGTGTGGTACAAAAAGAAAATGATAAGTTTGGGAATGGAGGAAGTAACATTCTAATGAATTTCATTTAAATATACACTAAATTTTTTATTAAAAAAAATTGACATAGAAATAATAAGCACATTTTCCCTGCCCTTCTTGTTCAAATCTATTGGTGGTGTAACTTCTTAACATGTTACTTTTAAGTGGGGTGAATTCTTAGTTTGATGGAAGTGTATTATCAAAGTACAGGTATATGAACAAGAAGATTCTTTAGCCGCTATGGCCTGTGGGCTCGGTGGAGGTTCATTAGTTAATGCAGGAGTGATGATACCGACCCCAGTTCGTGCAAGAAGGAATCCCAAATGGCCAAAAGAATGGGAAAAAGATTGGGAATTCTTTGAAGCTTCTGCTTCCGCCATGCTGAGGGCTCAAAGTGTTCCCACCAAGTTTCCGAGTGCCAAAGTTATGGAAGAAATTATTGGAGAAGAGTACGAGGAAAGTGAAAAAACTCCCCTGAAGCTGAGCGTAAACTTTGATTTGGAAGATCAACCATCAAATTTGAAAAAGTCTGCCGAAATGGGTAGTTGCTTAGCCTGTGGAAATTGTCTTTCCGGCTGCCCCTACAATGCCAAAAACTCTACAGACAAGAACTATATTTTCTCGGCAATTCAGGTAAATCCCTGTCACCCCCCAAAAAAAAAAAAAATACTTTAAAGAAATAAGATCGAGACTGGTAGTATTTTGAAGTCTACATTTCACATCATATATTTCTTGTGATGCAGGAAGGATGCACTATAAAAACAGAATGCCAAGTTCAGTATGTGGTGAAAAACCCAGATGACCTTTGTAATGAAGAAAATACTGGTAGAAAAAGAAGGCGGCGGTGGCTTGTATTCTTCAATGAGATTGACCGTGTGGAGTGTGATTTTGTAATCCTCTCAGGTACGTCAAATTAGCAATGGATCAAAGGAATATGTTAGAATATTACTGGATGTCGGAATGTTATCAAATTATAAAGTCATTTTGCCTCTTGTTTTTCCTTGGGATTTTGTAGCTGGAGTTTTCGGCACAACAAATATACTATTCCAGTCTCAAATGAGAGGATTGAAACTTTCTGATACGCTTGGATCAGGGCTAAGTTGTAACGGAAATAATGTTGCTTATCTTGCTAGAAGTTCAGCACCTTTGAGTGCCTCCGGTTTAGACAGAAATGACTTCTCAAAAATATCGTTTCAAGAACGGCCTGGACCGGCCATTTCTTCATCATACACTTCTTCTCTGGGATTCACAATTCAGGTTTTTGGCTCTCTCTTTCTAAGGTCATCTTTTTGCCTTGAATCTCTCATGAAATGTCTCTTATATACACAAAATATATCTTCTGTTAGATTTATAAAATGGGCTCGAAGTTATTAAAACTTTAAACCCTCTAACTCAAAATCAATTGGCTATGAGAGGAGTTTCCCAAGTAATTATATACTATAAATATTTTCTCAAGTATTCAATGTGGACAAGATATATACTCTAAAAATAACATATGAGTTTATGCTTTTTCAGTATGGATTTTCAACACTTAATATCTTTTTCCTTGGCAACAGAGTGCGGTACTTCCAAAGCCTTATGTTGACCTGCTATTTAAAGGGATAACAACTTATGGATGGCCACCCGGCTATGGGATTTTACATGGAATTTTAGACAAGCTAAAGTTCATTTTAGGAATGAAGGATGGCCAAGCAATGATTCTTAATGTTATGGGATATGATGAAAGTGATGGAAAAATTACATTTGAAAAAGACACAAACCAAATCTGCTTTCAACCACCCCAAGATCCTTTACTACCACGAAAAATCGAAGCCTTTCAAAAACTTACTAAAAAGTTAGGCGGAATACTCTACATGTCAAAGTATAGAAGTACATCTGTTCATCTTTTAGGTGGTTGCAATGCATCAACTGATCCTTCACATGGTGCTTGTAATACTAATGGTCAAGTTTTTGACACAAATTTTCCTAACACCGTGCATGCTGGTCTCTATGTTTGTGATGCCTCCTTAATCCCTTGCTCTGTAGGCATAAACCCGTGTCTCACTATTGCTACAGCCTCTGAGCATGTAAGTAAGCACCTTGTGCAGGATGTGTTCAAGTACAAGAACAAAGATGCTGTAAGATTTATCAATACAACTTTAGACCAAAACCCTGGTTCAGTCAGTTCTGAGAAATCAGATTGTAGCCAAAGGTCCTATGTTGCATTTTCAGAAATCATGAGAGGGCATGTAGGGGGTATGCCATGCACTGCTTATCTCAAAATGAAATTGAATTCTAAGAATTCTAAAGATTATGATAAAATGAGTATGATTATTGGAAAATCTCATCCACTTCTCAAAGGAAAAGTTGGAGGATATGTTGTATGTACAGCTATAGAGATAGATAAATTACATGTTATTCATGGAGAAGTAGACATGTGTGAAGTAGATGTCAGAAGTCCTTATACACAGTGTATGCACTATCGTCTCATCCTTGCAGCTTCTTCTGGTTCAAGGTTTGATGATATTTGACTGTTTTCATAAATATTAGTCCATTTTTTCTTAGTTCATATCTTGTTACTAACAAAAGGTCCTTCTCTTGTAGATATATTTTTGAAGGGAAGAAAGTAATGAATCCTTTTCTATTTGGATTATATCTATGGAAAGAATCAACAGTGATGCATGTTACGTTCAAAAAAATTACTATAAACAGTATTAAGGATCAAGAAGCCGTGAATTTAAAAGGAGATCTTCATATTTCAATGATTGATCTCGTAAGGAGTTTGATCAACATGAAAGGGAATAGTAAAGGGAAGTTTATTCGTCTTTTAATACAATCTTTCTTCAGAACTTACATCTTACAAATACCGCGTGGAAGTTACAAGGGGTTCACCACTTCAGAAGTGTACCAAAGACCATATCCAAGTAGTAATCTGCTAGAGATCAAAACAGGTATGCAGAAATATACCTGGACTTGATTTTCATTTATGTTGCTAATTAATTATTGGATGTCAGTCACTTTACCAGGTGATACTTTTAGTAAATGTTTGAGGCCTGTTGATAGCGGGCTGCCCACTCCTGGAAGTATTAGACACATGCCCTTAATTTAGAGTTTTATATAACTCCTTGTTTTGAAAGAAAATGCAATTCTGCTTTAAGCAGACATGGTCACAAACAAGTATAGAAACCTTTCGGAAAGGTGACCAACCTCTAAAGGATCAGCCATAGAAGGGACAATTCTAGCTAAGTTATTCCACTTGGCTTTTAGTTTTTCTTAATTACAATGTTGGTGTGTTCTGTAAATTTTGCAGAAGATGGTTTTATCATTAGCTGCAAACAATGGAAGTGCAGTCAGAGTCCATTGGGACTCGAAGGAGAGAGAAAATTGAATCCAATCCTCCTTATTAATGGGTATGCAACAGAGAGTTATTGGCTACCAACGGAACCAAATGATCTGATTCGAACTTTACTAGAAGAAGGGCATGAAACATGGCTACTTCAACCAAGATTACACAATTCAAATTCTTCAAATAGCTTCTCAGTTGAAGATATTGGCAGATATGATATACCTGCAGGTAAAATTTGGAACAAAAATGTAATTGAATTGAAATGCATAGTCAAGTAGCTAATTAGCATTTGAAATGTTTAACGAATCTCCTGTTTCCCATTTACCTGCAGCGATCAATAAGATATTTGAGTTGAATGGTAAATCCATAAAGGTCCATGTGGTTGCACATTGCGTTGGAGGCCTAGCTATTCACATCGCTCTTATGGGAGGGCATGTCTTACCCTCCCAAATAGCCTCTCTCTCTTGCACCAACTCTTCAATGTTCTTCAAGCTCACAGCTTTTCCCACCTTTAAAATGTGGCTTCCCCTTTTGCCGGTAAACACTCTCTCTCTCTCTCTCTCTGCGTAGATAGAATCTGACACCTATGGCTAGCAAAATAATACTCTACGTCCCACAAAAATAGTCCAATTTGCACCCCCAAAATAATACTGATCCACAAAAAGTGTCCTCTTTTTATTGGTTGTAGTGTAAAATGACACAATGTTCTTAAGTTTCATCATAATTTTAGTATCATGCTACCATTACTTAACTACCAACTTACATTTTTAGGGGTAAGCATGAAATAAAAATACATCATTAATATTTTGAAAAAATTGCAAATGAGTCTTTTCTGGAACATAGGGAGTAAACAAAAAGATTGAGAACCATATTCTGTCAACATAATTTAGATTTTGAGACTTAATTGGAAATCCACAGTTTCCTTCTCAGAATAGGCCAATCATATGGATACTGGTTTAAAGGTAACTTTCTATTTTGGTGTCCTACTTAAAATTTTAACTCCAATCAACCTGCAGATATCAATGGTAATACTGGGGAGAAACAAGACATTACCTATGTTCGGAACATTGAAGACCAGTTCTTCACAAAGATTCCTAAGATCCATCGCCCGTTTTATGCCACGTTACGAGAGATGCACCTGTGATGAATGTGAAATCCTTTCGGGCATTTTTGGGAATGCATTTTGGCACAACAACATAACCTCTAGCCTGCACTATTGGTTGAACAAAAAAAGCTTACCAGCACTTCCTATGGCAGCATTTCCTCACCTTAGGAAAATCTGCAACACTGGATTTATAGTTGACAGCAACGGAAATAACTCGTATTTAATCCATCCTGAGAGAATGGCATTAGCAACGCTGTATATATCAGGTGGAAAAACTCTTCTAGTGACTCCCGAGACTTCTTTTCTTGCTAACAAGTACATGAAGTTGCACCAGCCTAATTACAGACATGAGAGAGTAGTTGTGGAGGGTTTTGGACACTCAGATTTATTGATTGGAGAAGAGTCTTATAAGAAGGTTTTTCCTCACATTATCTCTCACATTGGATTGGCTGAAAAAGAAAGAATTTCATCAGCAGTTGATAGCAAGGAAAGGAAGTATTACAGTAAAGAGGCCCTGGCTTGGGGTGATGATCCATATGAGGAAAGAAAGGGAGGATTTTGGACTTTGGTTTCTCCTCTGATCTCTGGTTGGCTGATTCTGGTTCTGTTAGTTGTTTTAGTTTCATATTCTGTGATCTCCTAAATAATTTGTAAGCATTTTCCTTGGTTTTATAAGGAATCAACTCAAACGGTAAAATGATTTTATTCTTTCGATTTAAACCAAATAAGATGATTAAAGGTACGTCACATTGTTTTCTTATGATTTTCGAGTAATATAAAAACATACCTAAGTTGATTAATCTATTTAATGTGGAGTCTATTGTGATAATTTTATGTCCAACCTGCAATTGCAAACTAGTTTAATGTGGAGTCTATTGTGATAAATTTATGGGCAATTGTCTGACATGAATTATAAGAGGATCCTATTTATTACATATTTTTTTACAAAAGTTATCATTAATATTTATCTACGTAACTGACATGCATAAAACATTCGCAATATAATATATATCATTATCTTTTACTTTGTGTGGTCATGTTTGAGTCTATTCGTGATAAAAGTCATGTGCAACATAGTAAACTCCTTAGTTATATTTATTTGCAAAAAATATAGTTGGGATTGAACTATTTGTATTAATTTAACATTGTTTCGAACTATTTAATGAGGTATTAATAGTCATAGGAATTATTTTTTGTCATTTTTAAGGTTATTAACGAGAAATTATATAATCTCATCATAAATGTAACATTAATAGTCCCTACATTTTAAGTTATCAAATGACTTTATAAGACTAATAGTTTCACATTAGAAAACTAATACTCCCTTGTCAATTGATTAAATAATCCGAAATAATATTAAATTGAAACAAATACTCCAATTACACCCATGTTTTTTTGCAAACACATGGCCTTTATAGTATTCAAATTAAAGTTATAAAATGAGCAAACAGTTCGGGTTCGATTCATACTCGCTCGATTAAAAGTTCAATTCAAGCTCGATTCGAAATAAAAATGATTCAAATATGAGCAAATTTTAAAGTTCTATAAATTATTCGAACCTTGTTAAATTGCAACTTTCTATTGATACTGGTTCGAAAAATTCAAACTCTTCGAACTAGATTCGAGATCGTGCTTCTCAATCAAACCTTATTTTATACTCGATAAATTTTGTAAACTAACAACTAGATTCATTTACACTCTTAATACAAACGAATGTTAAATGGAAAAGCTTTTCTAAAATCAAATATTTTTATCAACAAGATTGTACTACAGTTATATATAGGAAATTATTAAATCCACACCACTTTTTGTTATTTTAACAACAAAAGTGTCATTGTAAGTATATAGCGCGACGGTGAAAACCGTCGCTACTGGATCTATAACGACACTTTTGTTGTGGAAATGACATTTCTATTGTGAATTTAATAATTTTCTATATATATATACATATATATATAACAAAATACAATTGATTTTAAATTTCCCGCTCACCTAATAAATCATCTGGGTCGTCCAAAGTTTGGGATAAATCACACCGTTCATGTAGTGCCGGAGGCATGGGACACAACTAGTATATATATATATATATATATATATATATATATATATATATATATATATATATGTCATTTAAAGGAAGAGATATAATCGACTGGAATGAAAGTTCAAGACGCACGGACCTATGCTTGGGCAACATAGGCACCTGCCTATGCTGAGAATTTTTTTATATATATGTATAGGGGAAAGGCATATATATAATTTATTAAACTTAAAGGGGACAGATTAATGGAATAGTTATACTTAGAGGAGGTAAAAAAAATATTTTACTCTTAATTTTAAAATTTAAATGAATTCTGCCTGCTGATGAAAAAGTAGGTAGTAGATAATTAGACAAATATATTTTATATTAAAATATTTTAAACTGACTTCAAAAAGTTAAAATTGAAGAGAATATATTTTATTGTTCCAATGAGATGAAGTAGTTTTAGATAAAATGTACTACTCCCTTCGTCCTTATAAAGGATGGCTAAATGTATAATTTTTTTGTTTTCAGAAAAAGAGAGATAAAATATATAAACTGAATGGTACATTGTTATAAAATATTACTAAAATTAAGAACAAATATGATTAGAGGAAAGAGAGCATTCTCATTATATTTTCATGTGTCTCACTCATAAGAACATCAATACTAGGAGGTTACAAAACTCAAAGGTCACGAGTTTCATAACTCAATGGTCGTGAGAGTTTCAAAATCATTATAATCAAAGACAAGAAGAATGAATCTAGACAACCATTATAATTTTATAACATTCCCCCTTTGGATGTCTATTGTATAGCCATACGCATTGAAAGTTGTCTCATTAAAAACCTTACCAGGAAAAACTCAATGGGAAAAAAACCTTGGTTAAGGGAAAAAGAGTGCAACGCGTATTAGTTCTCCCTTATGAATGTATCCTTAAGTCCTTCAGCTGTCATATTCCAATATTGCGACGCAATCCTTCAAACATTGTAGTTGGTAATGCTTTGGTGAACAAATCTGCTAGATTATCTTTTGATCGAATTTGTTGAACATCAATATCACCACACTTATCAAGGTCATGTGTGACAAAGAATTTCGGTGATATATACTTTTTTCTATCTCCTTCGATGTATCCTCCCTTTAATTGAGCTATACATGCAGTATTGTCTTCATACAGAATGGATGGAGTTCTTTTGTAGTAATTTTCTAAGAATATGCCTCATTAAAAATTTTACCAAAAAAAACCCAGTGAAAAAAATTTTGGTGAAGGAAAATAGTACAATATTCTTGTATAACTTCTAGTGCCTTGGGATTGCCTCATTAAAACCTTGCAAAGGAAAATCCAGTGGAAAAATCAACCTTAGCGAAGGAAAAAGAGTGCAATCAGCACATATCTTTTTACTCCCCTTCATAAGTACATAGAATTTTCATTATTTATGGTAAAAATATCATTAAGTCGAAACATGACAATATTGTGCACCATCTTCTTCAAAATCATAGTTGGTAATGACTTAATGAATATATCAACCAAATTATCACATGATCATATATGCTTGATATCAATATCGTCATTCTTCTGGGGCTCATGTGTATAAAATAATTTTGGTACAATATGCTTGGTTTTATCACCCTTTGGATAAAATAATCCCAAATCAATAGTCTCACGAAGATAACGTAAAATATGTTTAATTTCATTACAATGTCTTCGAGTTGGTGCATAACTATACATTGTTAGTAAGTTAACTACAAATGCTATATCAAGTCTTGTCAAATTTGCAAGATACATCAAAGTACCAATTACATTAAGATATAGTACTTCAGGACCAAAATACCAATTTCACGAAGATATGGTACTTTAAGACCAAAAAAATTTTCATCATTTTCTTGTGGTCAAAACGGATATTTCTTGATATCAAGTGACCAACCCATCATTGGAGTACTCAAAGGATTAACATTATCCATGTAAAATTACTTCAGGACTTTTTCTGTGTATGTTGATTGATGAACAAGAATTCTATAGTTCAATTTGTAGGCCAACACAAAAATTTGTCTTACCAATATCTTTCATCTCAAATTTGTTATTTTTGTCGATTCTTCTGGAGCAAGATCATTCATCAATAAATATAGTAATAATAGCAAGTCCAGATTATGATCTTTTGATAAAAATACATGCACAAATTGGATTATTCTCAAATCCTTCTTTCAAAAGATATCCATTCAGGCGATTATACCACAATATGCATCTGGATTGCTTTAACTCATATAAGAATATGTGTAGCTTAATAGAATACATATTTGCAAACGTTGAAACATTCCAATTAATCTCCCGTCGTGCTTCAGGCAATGATCTCATGTCGTGCTTCAGGCAACAATATTTCTCCTCCTAATGGTGGGAATTAAAATTGTTTCATTAAATAACAATCCTCAAAATATACCTTAAAAATATCACTTATTGAGGTTATGATGCAACATGTAAAATAGCATGACCCTAAGCATAAATTGGTAATTTTGATTTCATAATCAAATGTCGAGCAATAATTTAAAATCTCTTAAAAATTGATTCAGTTATACCATTTTGAATATGTGCATGTGCAACATGATGTTTAACATAAATTCCAATTAACATGCAATATTCATCAAAAACTTGAAATGTGAATTTTATCAGCATTATCTAAATAAATAATTTTCCTAGTTATAATATCAGGAAATTGTACTTGCAACCTAATTATTTGAGCAAGAAGCATATGAAATGCAATATATTCTAGTTATAAGTAAACATACATGTGATCATCTGGTTAATGCATCAATTAAAATCATAAAATACTTTAATGAACCACACATGGTGGGTGTATTGGTTCAAATAGATCGCCTTGAATTCTTTCTAAGAAACATGAACACTAAATACCAATAATTAAATGTGATAGTTTGGTAATTAATTTACTTTGATATAATCAACAGGTAAATGAATCTCCTGGTTCTTTAAGGGATGTTCATGGGAGTTTTCAATAATTTAACGCATCATTATTGATCCTAGATGATCATGCCAAATTATAAAAATATTTGGATCCGAACACTTCTGGTGTATTACAATATTTGTTTCAACTATTCTCATTTTAGTATAATATAACCCATAGGAGAAAATATACAGTTTTTCTAATATGAGCTTCTGGCCTAATACTATTGAAGTAATATAAAGAACCATTATAACGTATATCCTTAAAGCTGAGGAAATTTCTGCTTGTCTCAGAAGAATATAAAGAATCATCAATACAAAGTTTTGTGCCATTTGACAACATTATAATCGCGCGCTCTTTCAGAGACTTTAATTAAGTTTGATGAATAATCACTCTTCCAGAGCCTTTAATTAAGTTTGATGAGCTTTTGGCTCATACATCTTTGTATATACAAAAACATAAATTTAACTTTATTACTTGAAACCTAAATAAAACATATAATAAAAATACTTATTATAATGTCATAATACAATGAAATAAAAATAATTAATTGGTATGAATATTTCTATCAACATCATCAAGGAAATTATAGATATCAAAATTAGTTATTTCCACTCCATTTGAAAAGTCAAAATAATTCATGGGATCTTCATAATCATTATGATCAATAAATTCTATTTCAATTTCATTTCCTTTTCTTTTATGGAGTCTTGGTACAAATTTACCAAATGTTTAGAAATACTACATGTACATTCTCTTTTCTATATTGATTGTTCCTTTCACGCCCACGATCATAACCATAATTTCGTCTATGTTTATCAAATGAGGTTCCATTCACTTCAGGGAATGGAGTAGAACCGGTCGGACGAGATTGGTAATTTTTCAGTAAAAACTCGTTATTTGTTCAGCTACTAGAAGAAATGATATCACTTCTAGGAATATAATTTATTTTATCGTTTTACACTCACAATTTTGTTACTGCAGGAGCATATTCGAAGCATGAAATATAGTAAATATTTTCTCTAACATGTCTTTATCAATATTTTTTTTATGGAGATGATGGCGAATAAAAATAATTGATTTTGCATGATTCTGCAGGGATGCATGTTTGTTAATCTTAATTATATCTCCAAAGTTGTCTTTATATGAATATCAATATCAAAAGTTCATGACAAGTAATTCTTTCTCGATATATATCAAGGATAACAAATTCAAATTCATAAGATTTGACATCTATATAAATATATAAATACGTAAGAAATTAAATAATTAAGTATAAATTTATAAGAAGACAGTTAAAATAGGGAATTGTTAAATACACACTATTTTTTGTTATTTTCACAACAAAAGTGTCGTTATAGATGTATAGCGACGGTAAAAAGCGCCGCTATAGAATCTATAGCGACACTTTTGTTGTGAAAATAACAAAAAGTGATGTGGATTTAACAATTTCCTAAAAATATTTACCCTCTCTGGTCACTTTCAAAGTGGAAGAATTGGGAGGTGAAATGATTATTTGTTTATACTAATACTACTACATCACAAAAGTTACTTGCGTAATTTGTATTCTCAGAAACTTTAGAGTTGTTCATTATCATTATTGTCTCGTGCGTCTTTTGTTAAACAAAATGTTTATATGTATATCAAATTTAATTGTAATAAAACAATAGTTACAGTGAGTTGAAAAAACTTTTTTTTTCTTCCCAAAATTAGATAGAGAATATCGAGCTGATAACATATTATAAAAGATTATTAAAATTAAAAACAAAGATGATTAGAGAAAAGAGAACATTCTCATTATTTACAGATATAAGAACATCAATACTAGGACGTTATAAAATTCAAAAATCATAAATTTCATAACTCAATGATCATAAAAGTTTCAAAATTATTATAATCAAATATAAGAAAGAATGAATCTATATATTCATATAATGAATATAGACATTCATTATAATTTTATAACATACTTATGTTATTTTGTTTAGTGGGCTCTATTAATATAAAAAAAATAAAAGTATTCATCTGTCAGAATTATTTTCTTCCATCATCACTCTCGCAGTCGATCACACAAAGTTGGAAAACATCAGGCAGAAGAAAAAAGGGCTGCACATCAATGGCGAGAACCATAGGAAACAAACCCGGTCTACACCTCCTGACCGGGTTGCTGAACCCACTCATCCCGATTCTCTATCGGCCTATGAGGTTCCTCGAAACCATAGCTTTCGAAGAGGTTCGATCGTCCACATCTGAGAAACCTTACAGTTTCACAGCATTCGTTCTTCACGGCCTATTGGGTTCCGCAAGAAACTGGCGATCTTTCTCTCGCAGCCTTGCTTCCTCTCTCTCCACCTCCAATCCTCCTTCCGGTATTTATTTTTCCTACATTTAATTTTGGTTATTCATTTCTAACGAGGAAATATGATTAACATATGAGGCTATAATATAACTACAAGAATCTTACTTAGCAAATGTTCTCAACCACTAAAGGAGGGTATCAATTTCCCGGGATTACTTGGTATTTATAAATGTCTTGATGTGTTTTTCTTAAATGAAAATTGGGTTCATGTGCCTATATCATTTTCTCTTGAGGTGCTCTTATAAATGAAATTTTGAGGACATTGGTCCTTTTGACATTTGTGGATTATGGGTACTGAATTTTAATGTTTGATGTGGCTTATATATATATATATATATATATTAAGTATTCAAGTGTAGGTGAGCGTACGCGTGATTTGATTATTCGAAACAATTTATGTATGTTTCTGAAGTCTAGTTTACATGTAGAATGGAAGATGGTTCTTGTGGATTTGAGGAATCATGGGAAATCAGCTGAATTAGAAGGTTTGCATCCACCTCATGACATTGCCAATGCTGCCAAAGATCTGGCAAATCTGGTAAAGTCTCAAGCTTGGGCTTGGCCTGATGTCGTTATAGGGCATTCCATGGGTGGCAAGGTTGCCTTGCAATATGCGCAGAGTTGTGCTCGTGGTGACTATGGTGATTCAGTTCAGTTACCCAGACAGGTATTCCCTTATTTTCCTTTTGATTCTTGTGATAAATGTATGGTCATCAACAACCAGACTAGTCATGAGTTCATGACTTTTACCTTGTGTTGAGTTTCTCAAGTGAGAAGCCAGTCTAATATGTAAGCACGTTTTCTTGAAATTCTGATGATATTTGAGGTTTTAGAATTTAGATGATCTGAGACCTAAATTTCTGCGAAGAGTTTAGTAGTTCAATTGAACAACATGTTATACTTTAAATGACAGCTTTTAGAAGATTTAGTCAGTAGCATTAGCTCAACTGCTTATGAAGGACAATATGTTTCATTGCATAACAATTCAATTCTTCTTAAATAATTATAAAATTTTCTGTGACTTTTGTGATGAATATACTGGGATATAGATTTGTATTAACATGTGGAGGACTCTATATTGTGACTCTGATTGTTTTGTTGAATCTGATTCTGAACTGGTTCATGTATGCTACAGCTTCTATAAGTAGGGTTGTAGTTTACCCCTACCAGGTTATATTCGTAAGGGTTATCATTTGAAGGTTATAAACACAATTCTTCGTCTATTAAAATAAGTATGTGGATGTGGTTTCCATGTTTTGACTTGTTAAAAAGTTAGTGCTTTGACTTTTATCAAAAAATCAAATTTTTAATTAGACTTGGCAAAGGAGCGGGTACGTTCCATGGGACCATTTCCCATACCCGCCTAGCCTAATAAATCTCCTCTCCCGCACCCGCCTCGTCCCAAATACTTAGAATCCTGCCCTGCCTCACCTCTGTAAAAAGATATCTCATCTGCCTGTGCGGTTGTAGGAGAAGATAGTGGAGAGAGAAAGAGAAATCATGTGTTTCGTTCATATCTCATGTAATATTCCGAAATTTTTATAAGACTTGTAAATGTAATGTTATATGATTAATAAAAGATGTTTTGGTGATTTAATTTATGTGTTATGTGTTTGAATGCGTGTGGTTTCATTACAAGTATAAATATAGAAGTTTTTTGTAAAACTTAATTAGGAAATCATTATTCATAAAAACGCTAAATCACTATTCATAAAACGTGAAGTCAACTTTGAGAAAGTTAATAATTTTTGACTAACCGGATTAGTTAGGAAACCTAACTAGAAGATTAACTAAGTTGGATTAACCAAACTAGGTGGAATTTGGTTAGGGTGTAGAGAAAGTGAGGGCTTTTTGGCCATTATGGAAGTATGTAATACTTGCAAACTTGCAAGTATTGTTACTTGCTTTGAAGAGTTAGTCATCAATTTGAGTTTTGCTTGCTTTAATATGTTGTCAAGCCTAGGATGGTGAGATGTGGCTTATTAATTTGCTTGTGGTGTTGGCTTGTTTTAAGAGGTGAGATGTCGCCTCATTTCTTGCTTGTGGCGTTGGCTACTTTGGTTGGTTGTGGTTAGATGACCCTTATGCTCTAGATTTTGCTTGCCTATAAATAGAAGTCTTATGCCATGTTATTTTCCTTCACCAATTCACAAGAATTATAAGAGAGAACTATAGTAAAATCAATTGCTAATTGAAGGAAGGAGTTTAAGGTCTTCCATAATCAAGTTAAACGTAATGCTTGCCTCTTTAAGAGGTTGTACAAAGGACGAAATTTAGCATAAACATATTATCCGTTTTCAGGCTAGTTTTTCGAACTATGTGCTAGTTTCTAAGTGGTTTTATGTGCAACGATGTGTTATAAAACTGTTTTGAATTTCAGTTGTTGTGTGAAGTTAGTTGTGATATGTGAATTACTTGTATTACTTGAGTATTGTAAACTCTATAACTTGGGCAGTGTGAACCCTATAATTTGTGTAGTGTGAACTCTATTATCTGTATAAACTTGAGAAGTGTGAAATGTGTTATCTGTTAGACTTGCTGAACATTTGTGCTCATTCTTGCAAATAAAATCTTATTTGCAGTTAAGGAAGAATTACCAACAGAATCTGGCAATAAAGAGAAAGTGAAAGAAGAATAATTAGGTCAAGAGAGATTATTATTGTTTTCTTTTCATGCAATAGAACTTAAAAGTTGTAATAACTTTGGAGATATGATTAAAAGAGTTGGGAATTATTATAAGAATGTATTATTTGTGTACTATACATTTAAGCTAGTGGATGTAAGGGTCATAACTAGATTAACATTGTTGACAATGTCTAGAAAGTTCTGTCGAGAAAAGGGGTTAAGTTATCTTGCGCGCGCCGATAAGGAGAAATCCTTGTCGGAAAGTCCCCTCTTTCCTGGGAATTGACTCGTTGGTAATATTGAAAGTGTAGGATAGATAAATGGTGATGAAGGGTTTAGTGTTAGATTGAAGTTATGGAATACTCTAGAGGAAGTAAGGTTGGAGGAGTTGGATATTTAATGCATTATAATAAGTTGTAATTTTTATGACTTTGAGATGTAATAGAAAATTGTAGAGTATACGATTCTGGAATAAGATTATGTAAAGTTTTAAATAAATGAGTTTTTACCAAGTATAGTATTAGTAAATATTAAGTAAAGATGTTGCGATCTAGGGATGGAGGTAATGAATTGATGAAATGTTTGTAATAGATTAGTTAAACCAATAGAATTATTGATAGATTTAATAGATGAAGTTGTATCGTCAACACCAGATCAGAGGTTGAAGGAGACCCGTATTTGGGGGTGTGACATTTTGGTATCACAACATTAGGTTACAACTCTATGGTAAGAGTACCTTAGGATATAGCCCGAGATTTTTTTTATTATTGGAGATAGTTAAGAAGTAGACTCATATAGGTTATAAAATATGAATTAAGAAAATTTATATTTAGTGCAAAGAAGATTAGAGATAATTATACTGTAATTTCGGTGACAAAATTCTTATAAGGAGTGGTGAATGTAATATTCTGAAATCTTTATAAGGCTTGTAAATGTAATCTTATATGATTAATAATAGATGTTTTGAATGTGTGTAATTTCATTATAAGTATATAAATTTTTTGTAAAACTTAACAACGAAATCACTATTCATAAAAATGCTAAATCATTATTCATAAACGTAAAGTCAACTTTGGAAAAGTCAATAATTTTTGACTAACTGGATTAGTTAAGGTCTAACTAGAAATTAAACTAAGTTGTATTAACCAAACTAGGTGGAATTTGGTTTGGGTCTAGAGAAAGTGAGGGCTTTTTAGCCATTATGGAAGTATGTAATACTTAACAACTTACAAGTATTGTTACTTGCTTTGAAGAGTTAGTCATCAATTTGACTTTTGCTTGCTTTAATGTGTTGTCAAGCCTAGGATGGTGAGATGTGACTTATTAATTTGCTTGTGGTGTTAGCTTGTTTTAAGAGGTGAGATGTGGCCTCATTTCTTGCTTGTGGTGTTGACCACTTTGGTTGGGACCCTTATGCCCTAGGTCTTGCTTGCCTATAAATAAAAGCCTTATGACTTGTTATTTTCCTTCAATTCACAAGAATTATAAGAGAGAACTATAGTAAGATCAATTGCTAATTAAAGGAAGGAGTTTAAGGTCTTGCATAATCACGTTAAATGTAAAACTTGCAACTTCAAGAGGCTGTACGAAGGACGAAATTTAGCGTAAACATATTATCCGTTTTCAGGCAAGTTTTTCGGACTATGTGCAAGTTTCTAACTATTTTTATGTGCAAGTTTCTAACTATTTTTATGTGCAATGATGTGCTATAAAACTGTTTTGAATTTCTGTTATTGTGTGAAGTTAGGTGTGATATGTGAATTACTTGTATAACTCAAGTATTGTGAACTCTATAACTTGGACAGTGTGTACCCAATAACTTGTGCAGTGTGAACCCAATAACTTGAGTAGTGTGAACTCTATTATCTATATAAACATGAGAAGTGTGAAATGTGTTATTTGTTAGACTTGTTGAGCATTTGTACTCATTCTTGCGAATAAAATCTTATTTGCAGTTAAGGAAGAATTACCAACAAAATCTGACAATAAAGAGAAAGTGAAAGAAGAATAGTTAGGTCAAGAAAGATTATTATTGTTGTCTTCTTTTCATATAATAGAACTTAAACTTGTAATAACTTTGGAGATATAATTAAAAGGGTTGTGAATAATTATAAGAATGTATTGTTTGTGTACTGTACATTTAAGCTAGTAGATGTAGGAGTCATTTAACTATGCTAAATTAACATTATTGACAATGTTTAGAAAGTTCTGTCGAGTAAAGGGTTAGGTTATCTAATTGTGTGCCGATAAGGAGAAATTCTTATCAGAAAGCTCACTCTTTCCTGGGAATTGACTGGTTGCTAATATTGAAAGTTTAGGATAAATAAATGGTGATGAAGTTGAAATAAAGGGTTTAGTGTTGGATTGAAGTTATGGAATACTAAGAGGAAGTAAGGTCGTAAGAGTTGCATATTTAATGCATTAGAATAAGTTGTAATTTTTATGACTTTGAGATGTAATAAAAAATTGTAAAGTATACGATTCTGGAATAAGATTATGTAAAGTTTTAATTAAATGAGTTTTTATCAAGTATAATATTAGTGAATATTAAGGAAAGATATTGCGATCTAGGGATGGAGGTAAAGAATTGATGTAATGTGATGTTTGTAATAGACTAGTTAAACCAATAGAATTATTGTTAGATTTAATAGATGAAGTTGTATCGTCAGCACCAGATCAGGGGTTGAAGGAGACCCGGATTTGGGAGCGTGACATCTTCAATCTTCTTCCTTACTTCGATCTGTTTTGTGAGGCTGGTTTAAGTAATTGAAAATCCACGGAAGATTGGAAAGGGTAGTAGAAGAAAAGGGGTTGACTCCATGGAAATTGGAATTTGTAGATTTGGGTGTTGAAACTAGAGTCGAGAGTCAACTGTCAATATTACAGGGAGTGAGAGAGAGAGATAGAGGAAAAAAAACAGTTGGATGCAGTTTTAAATTAATAGATATATGTTAACTGACATTGTAATATCTGACTCCAACTATGTTCATATCAGTTGCTACTCATTCTCCTTGATGCCAACATTATGATGTATGATCTAGCAATTGTGGCTTTGCCTCGTCTATGTGTCAGTTTTCTTTTTCTTTATCATGTCACTTTGTCTATACAATCTAATATGGTATATTTATGCGGTTCCATAGATTCTCCATATAACTGCAGTATTATTCTGGCCTATTAAACTTTCGTATAAAACAATCAAATTATAGATGCTTGAAATGTCTTATTCCTCAGCTGAAACATTTCAGTATTTATACAAAAAAAGTCTTTAATTTGTACTTGTTAATTGATTTGACAATTTATAGCTCACTCACAGATGAGATACCTGATGCATAACAGCTGTGGATACTGGACTCTGTACCTGGAATAGTGAACCCTGAATCCAGTGATGGAGAAGTGGAGAAAGTTTTGAAGACTTTGCAGGGTCTACCTTCATCTGTCCCTTCAAGGAAGTAAAGCCTCTTTCAACTTTGGCTTGATTTCTGTAGTCATCAATTGTCTATATGAAGTATTGAACTACTTAACTGTGTTTAATATATGATTAGAATCAGTGAATCACTGTCTTAGAAAATGGTAGCCATTAGGATTTAAGACAAATGATGGTGTAGATTTAAAATGGTGGTCTTAGATGGAAGTCATGCTTAGTTTTCATGGTGTCGCTACGGCGTCGCCTAGATGACAACTAGGCGTCTTGGCGCTAGAGAAGGAAAATGCAACGCCGTGGACGCCGAGCTGCCAAGGCTCTCGCCTTTCATTTTGCACCCATTAACTCTTCATAAACCATTGACTTGCTATGTGGTGTATTTTTATTACTTATTAGAATTATAATTTGTGATGGTTGTTCATCTCTCCTGATCTTGATAGCAGCACGGGAAAGAAGAACTATAGAGTTAGAGTAAAGGGAAAGCCCAGGTCCTATCGAACCTTTCTATGGTCTCTTTTCTTTTTTGGTGCTGAGGACAAGTTGTTGTACTAGTTTTCAATGTCAATTGTTTTATTTTTTGAATTTGTGAAGTATTCATAATTGTGTTTTTAATTGTATTCCTTAGTGTTAGTTACGTGTTTTGAGTTTTAATGTATATAAAATTGTATTGTTCAATACTTTTTAAATAAAATAAGCAAATGTATAAATTTCACATTGTTAACAACAACAAGTAACTATACGGACGCCATGGCCGGCACCTTATTGCCTAGTCGTTTTGGCGGTTCACTACCACCGTGACAACTATGAAGTCATGAGCTAAACCCTCACCGCCATTATGTTTGTGGATTCCTTGTTCCATGCATGTCAAATTCCTTTTTAGCCAACTACATCAAAAGAACATTGGATGACAAAAATATTAGGTATTATGACTATTATCATCAAATTATCGTCAATGAGCTGGGTCTATGTATTTTAGGTTGCGTTGTTAACCTGAAGATAAAAAAGGGAAATCTCTATTCTTGTTGTGTTTTGGTAACCACTTTAATAAAGCTCTTGGATTAGCATTAGGTTTGAAAATTTATGCTCTCACTTGTTGGATGACTGGTAATCATTGGCATTTAGGCAGTTTAGGACCTGTGAAGCCATAACATGTCAAAGAAGGTGTAACCATATTTAAGCAAGTTATGGAAGTTCCATGAATAACTATCTCTAGCTCTTTCTACAATCAGAATTTCATTTAACTAGCTGGAGAAAACTGAATCTAGTTCAGGAGGTTTTTGGAAGTTGACCAAGCCACTTGGGCACCAATTGGTGCCATATTAGAGGCTAATATTACATTTGCTTATGCTAGCACCTTACTGATATATGACAATCTATGCTAGCTACATGATTTAGTTAGTACAGTGAAATAAAAAATGAATATGTACTCTGCTGGGAGTTTTTGCCCATGTCTAACTCTGCAATGTTTGCACTTAATGAGGATTCTGTCAAACCTTGTATGCAATATCTTTTGTATGGGAAAAGGCTGTGGTTTATTCATATGCCTATATTAGTATGTCATTTCTTGCATGCATTAAATTTTGTTTGTGGCTGTAGATGGTTAGTCAATCACATGATGAATCTTGGATTTTCGAAGTCATTGTCTGATTGGATGGGCAGCAACCTTAAGAAATCAGAAGAAGGTGAGACCTGGGCTTTTAATCTTGAATGTGCTGTTCAGATGTTTAATTCTTACAGGTAAACTTCAAATTCAACATGCAGCTGGATTGACTCATAATATGTGTAGTTATGTAAATAGTTTGAATAATGTGTACAATGTTCTTCATTCTTTTCTGATGTTGGTACCGGAAATCTTCCAGGGAGACAGATTGTTGGCCTATTCTGGAGCAAACACCTAAAGGGATGGAGATAGCAATTGTGCGAGCAGAGAATAGTGACAGGTGGGACCCCGATACTGTTCAGCGGCTTGAAAGCCTTGCCAGCAGGAAAGTTGATGGAGCTGGGGGAAAGGTTTCAGTTCATGTTCTTCCCAAGTCTGGCCATTGGGTTCATGTGGACAATCCCAAGGGACTTATAGATATTGTCACACCCCATGTTGCCACCCTGGTTTGAACATGATTATATCATATCTATTATGCTCAGAGGAGGAGTTGGCTTCGGGGTTCTAATTGAAATACTAGGAATTCTGTTTTTCCATTTATTTTGCATGATGAATAATTTAATTGCAACAGAAAAAAGTTTATGGTGGAAGACTGGATATAAAACTTTGATTGTTAAAGCATTTGTTTCGATTTTTCATTGTAATTCTACTTTATAACATTTTCTGCTGCTACTATTTCCAAATAAGTTGAAAAGAAAAAAAGAAACCCACAATGGTTGTAAATGAATTTGCCCTCAACAGTGGGGAAATTAAAGTTTACTAGTAGTATTTTACAAAACAAAATTAAGATTTGAGATTTGCAACAGATATTTTAAATCTAATTGACAAATTTAGATATTTCAAGTGATTTTTTTTTTAATTTTTACAGTAATCCTAATTTCTAATTCATCCAACTGCAAGTACATATTTTAGTTTTTAAAATTTAGATATTTTAAAAAATTAAATAAAAAAGAGAGTTAGTTATATGGAGTATTATTTTAATTTTTAAAAATTGCAATGAGTTATATGGAGTATTATTTTAATTTTTAAAAATTGCAATGAGTTAACCACTTAACCTAATTAAAGACGGAGGAGGGTACATACGGTATTTCAATAGTGATTCACACTCAAAACCCTACCTATAAATTGGATGTTATATTGAACATATCACCGCATTCTCTTCTTACCCAGCTACTCAGCCAGTACCGTCGTTCAAGCCTGAGAAGCGGAAGAAGAGTCATCTCATCTGTCATCATTTGCGGGTAAAAATGGTACTCATCTTTCTCTCTCTATAGATACATCTTTAAGAATACATATATTTTCATTTACAAAATGTGTATGCTGTGTGTTTGTCTGCGTGCTGTTTACAATGGGATACTTGGATCTTATTGTTTGCCATTCGTTATGCCATCGATTCTTGAACGAGCCCTAAGCCTAATTTTGTAGTTTTTGTTTTGTATTGTTTTTGTTTGTTTTAAATAAAAAAAATAAGGAAGCTAATTTCGTTGTGATTTATTACTTCTTTTATATGCTATTGTTTCATTTAATTCGTCCATAACGAAAGGGTTATGCGTGCGTGATTGTTAGATATTTAGGTATAAATGAATGTTATGCCAATTTTATGAAATTGCAACTCTTGAAAATGTAAAATGAATATCTTCTAATTTGGTCTCCCATGAGAGCAATGTGTTAAAAGTGATCTAATAAGAAAAATCTCAAATCTTATTTCTTACTAGTAAATGAGGTCCTTGAAGCTCCATTTGGCTTTATTGCACACATAATTTAAGTGTGGTGACAGTGCTGTTAGATTATTTAGAGGCCTATTATTTCTTACAAAAAAATGATCTTGGAAGAATTCTTTTCTGACTTTGGAGAAGTGTTGTAGAATGATGCCACTCAATATTGAAGGAAGGGTACTCTTTGCCTCCTTTTAAGCCCATTGTCACGTTGAGAAGTTTGGGTGTTTAATGTCCGGTGACTTGGTTGCCATATACCACCTTGGAAACATTGTACCTCTGTTTCTAATTAATGCCCTAGATGCTGTTATTCCATTAGCTCTAGTGAGGAAGCTATTTAACACTGGTAATGTTAAAATATACTCCCGTCGTACCAACATTGAAAATACTTTTCTATATTAGCCTATTAGGTGTATAAGTGGGTATGATATTTGTAATTCACTGTTACTTTTTGACTATCGTTTCTGGCATCGCACCACCATTACTAAATTCTCAAGTAATATTAAGGATATTTTGGGAAACGTAAAATTATTCTTAATAGTAATTGTTTAAGAAATGTAGCTCAAGTTTTGGAATAGGGAGTAAAGAATATAACCTGCCAAAAATAGTTTAGTAATACAAACATGCTTTTACAGTTTGATATATTGGGGTTCTTTTTCATCATGGTCCTATACTTCTGCTATGCTTAACAGTCGAAGAGGAAGACCAGAGAACCTAAGGAAGAGAATGTGACCCTTGGACCTGCTGTTCGCGATGGCGAGATTGTGTTTGGCGTGGCCCACATTTTTGCTTCATTTAACGACACTTTTATAGTGAGTACTTCCATATGCATACACATATATTATATATATGTACATTATTTCAGTTATCTTGTTGGTCAATAATGTTTATGCTGTGTATTTAAATTGCAGCATGTCACAGACTTGTCTGGAAGAGAAACCATGGTTCGCATAACTGGTATGATTGCCTCCTTCCAATAATTTTTTTGTTGGTTTACAAATTTGATGTGTTTTTTGTTCACGAGGCATGTTTATTACGGGTCTTGTGTATATTTAATTTTTTTTGTTATAAATAAGTGTATGAAGTCGAGTCCTTCTAAAATAGAAGGAAGAGACGGAGTAATGGTATTTGAACTTGATTATGAAGTTTGTTTGTCGTAACTGTACTTTCATATGTTTAGTCCCTTGTATTAACTTTTTAATATGCTGATACTTAAAAGTTACTCACCACAAAATGATCTAAAAGTAATAATGATATTGGCTTAACACGTATGCACCTACACAATTACCTTGACTGTTTCTGTAAAATGATTTAATATTACATATGATTTTGTGACTAAACATAATTCATTATTAACCTTGTGGATTTTGTGTCCCCATATATTAGGATAAACAGATTTCAGACGTACATGGATGCTGGCACATACAAAAATGTAATGTACAGACTAGGTTTTATTAATTCAGCAAAATATGTATTGAATAAAAATAGTTTCTAGTTCATTTTTAAAGAAAAGAACATCTTTAAGATAATTGTCGGTTAATGAACTTGATTACTTGAATACCAAACAAAAGTTTAAGGCTTTGTCATGGAATATACAATTGAGTAATTGTACATTTTGTTAAACTTCTTATGTTTGCCACTTTGTAAGCCGTGTTTCAGTTGGTTTTTTGGCAAGTTACTATTTGTTAACTATGTCAATGGTATGTATATACTTGGTTTTCTCAGGTTGTTGGTCAGATTAAAAATTTATCTTTTAGTTTGAATTTTTTCCTACCTAACTAAGCGGGGTGCTATTTGGTGTATACAGGTTAGAAGGTTGCTAATTCAAAATATATCTTAAACCCACAACTTAATTTTGTAGTAATATTTATCAGGAAGCTCTTTGTTTTGTAGAGAGCAATTACTGTTTAGTGATTAGAGAGTTGGGTTGTGATATTGCTCATCTAGCTTTGTGTTTTTCTTTTTGTGAAGCTCTTTATTTTATAGAAAGCAATGATACCATAGTTCTTACTTGTTCACCAGTTAAGACTGTTAAATTTTCTGCTTCCCCAAGATGACTGCACCTGAATTTATGTTGCTAGTGGAAGCTGTTTTTGTAGCCGTGAATTATTTACCATTTGTTAGTCATTAGATGTTTTTGTACTTCTTTGAGTACAGGTGGCATGAAGGTAAAGGCTGATAGGGATGAGTCTTCACCGTATGCGGCCATGCTTGCTGCACAAGATGTTGCACAACGTTGCAAGGTTTGATATTGTTTTAAATATTATGTCAACTAGGTTTTCAGGCCCATAATATTGTTTCCTCAACTTTTACTTCAGTAGGCACTTTTGTTGCCAACTTAAATTGAATTCGTACCCCATAATTTGCAGGAACTTGGCATTACTGCTCTTCACATCAAGCTGCGGGCCACAGGAGGGAACAAGACTAAGACCCCTGGTCCAGGTGCCCAATCTGCTCTCAGAGCCCTGGCTCGTACAGGCATGAAAATTGGTCGCATAGGTAAATTTTTCTTTCATCTGTAGAATATTATGTCCATTGCTGTTGATGGTTTAATATTATATGATTCTTCAAGTGTTTTATTTTCTTTCCATTTTCCCCATTTTTTGTTCATATAATATGTTAAAGCAAAAACTTAATCTGGAATGAGTTCCACAATAACTATTTGCTTTGTTGCATACAAGTCAAGTTCAACTTTAATTTTGGACATGTTTTTATTAACAATCCTATTAATTTGCAGAGGATGTAACTCCAATTCCCACCGACAGCACTCGCAGAAAAGGTGGTAGAAGGGGACGACGGCTGTGATATTCTTCTCATTGTGTTGTCAAACATGTTTGCCCTTGCCATCAGATTATCTTAGTTTATGGTTTGTTTGAACAATTCTCTTGTTTGGAATATGTTTTTGCTGACTTATGTTGATTTTAAGCTTTTATGTAATTTAATGATACTAAGTTTTGTGATTGCATCCAAATTCAATACATTATTACTGTAGTTATTTATTTGTTAAAATGATTCTTGCATGCTTTATTTTTACGCTATGTACATGCCAATGAATATTAGAACATGGTAAGATTATCTGAAACTAGTAAATCATTGGACGACCATAGCTGGAGTGGATAGCTTTATTGCCGTGTGACAACCTCATTATATAATGAGAAATTAGAACACCGTGATGCGCTAGTCTCTTTGAGGACTTGACCAACTAATACAGTTTTAGACTACAAGTTCTTGTGATGTCAATGTTCCCTTGATTCTGATTGCTATGTAGTACGATTGAGCCAATTTATCTATGTACTTGTTTGTTTTCCCAAGTTATGGATTGTTTTTTAAAATTTCCTGGTTCTTCAAATTCAAGTTTCCCATTCTCTTTTCGAATTAGGTTCTACTTGTTCCCGGTTTGGTGGAGAGGTGAGATGAAACATATTGAATTGTGTTTATGATAAAAGTTTTTAATAATAGAAAATTGATACTTTTACGGGTAAAAATGGTAGTTGTTCTCTCATGTGATAGTGGTATCTAATCTATATAATAAAATACAAATGATTTTGAATTTTTCGTTCATTTTAATAAATCATCTGGGTCGAGATAAATCTCACCGTCGGCAGTTGCCAGTAGTAATATAAATGGAGAGACCAACACTACCCTCCTCGTCCAACTCGTTTGTTCATCAAATCCCGAATTCTTTTTGTTCTCCACTTTACATAAAATGGGGAAGAAGAAGTCCAGATTGAATCGAGTGATCTCTAACTATTCTTGAAACACGATGCCATTGGGCTTTTTTTGTTAGGGGTAGGCGGGGTGGCCAGTGGGTGGATTCTTACCACCGTAATATTTTATTCTTTTTTTCATTATTTTTAAATAAAAAGAAGCTAATATAACTTTTTGAATAATAACCTAAAAACAAAGTAACACATTTAAATAATATAGGTGAAGAGATTATAATCAAAACAAAGTACAGTTGGTCCTTTTTAAATAATATTATGTGTACCAATTATACACAAAAACAGTGGCGGATCCGGGCATGGGGCTACTGAATTTTCGTGGAGCAAGGTTAACCACTCAAGTTAGAAAAGGATAGGAAGTCAAGCACTGAAGTTCAAAAAAAAATTATTTGAAGAGCTTAAAAAATTAATTATATTAATCCCACATTCCTGCTACTGGTATTTATTTAATATAGTCTTACAAGTCTCACATTCGCACTACCTTGGTCAAATTTATTTAATATTGTCAAAATTCAATGGAGCAAAAACTGATTCAATCTCTCATTTTCCATTCAAAAACTGCGGATTACGGAATATCCTAATTTCAAAAAGTCAAAAACTGCAGAGTATTTAACAATTATTTTAAGAATTTTTGTAATTATTTTTGAAGAGAACTACATCAAACAAAAGTTATTCGAGTATGTATTCTATTCTATTTTTACTTTCTTTAAATTTTGTAATTTATTTTGTAATGTTACTTGTTACTTGTTAGTGATTTAATTGAGATTGTTTATTGTTGTTACTAATTACACTTGACTATTCATATTATATATTGGTTTTGTTTTGAAGTTGAATTAATTTTTAAATATTTATTGATTGTTAGGCACTAACTAAACGTACAAAATTTGAATTTATTCCTGAAAATGTTCAAGCCGAAAGGACTAGTGACGAACCTATCACTGCTAATATTTACCAAGAAACTCACCCGCAAAATGTTAACGGTTAACCCCCAAACCCAAACCCAAACCCAAACCCAAACCCATAACCATACACCGGTATCTCCTTCTCTTAATTAATATTGAGGTGGATCTCGGTAAAAGACAACCAATGAGTTCTTATCCCGTTAGTGAAAAAGAGAATTTTAGAAGAAATTATTTACTCAGAAGCCCAACTCAACCATTACCTCACAAAGAGATAATGTAATTGTAGGATTATTTAGTTTTGTAATTATTTTATTAAAATTTTATTCTTAAAAGAAAAATTGAATTTGGGGCGAGGCTGGATCCGCCCCTACACAAAGTGTACACTAAAAATAAGACTGTATATTGTTTACCAATAAAAATGTGTAAAATATTCTCTTATAGGTCTCCATATATTCTCACTTTATTAATACTATGTGCATAATTTTTTGTGTATGTTTTTTTAATCTTGTCTTTAAATTGGATACCTAAGTAGCTAAACTGGTTAACCCTATAATATGCCAAGTAACCTAGCGGAATTTATTACCATAAAAAAGTATTTGTCGAAGTTTTTGGGTTGACTTCATCTTCATCTGTTGGTGGACGAGGAGGAATGCGATGATACCATTGACCATACGATTAAATAAATAAAAACTAACAATTACCCATGCATGCGTGCATTCATAAATCCTACAAATTAAATAATGACTTGAAAATATAAATAAATATAACCGACTATAAATAAAAGTATACTAACCGCGCGTACGGCGGGGAGTACATTTTCTTTTTTCCATTTGCATGGAGTCGATGTTTTTGGGACAAGTGAGTAAATTAAGTTGGATACCAGAAAATAACTTACTAATTTATTTCATAATAATGCACTCCAGCCTCCAGCTAGCCCACAGCCAAAGAAGGCGAGCTAGAATTCTACAAATCTATACACGACTTTTCCAGCATTAAATTAAAAAAAAAAAACAGACACATCCGGGCGGCATGCATGGCAATTCTATTTTTATAATTAATTAATTATTATTTTCCTCGAGATTTTAGATTTTAGTTCATCTCCAAAGGCTTGTTCATGCTCCAGGCTTCCAGACTATCTACAGTGATCGTCTCGGTGCCATTATTGAAGACATATAAGTGGGCATTCTCACCAAATCCTATAGTCGGATATACCCTTGATGTTATGCATGTTTTTCCTCCCGCCCCAAAACTTTCCACCACCGAATGATCAATCTGTAGCAAACAGAAAATAAATTAATTTTCACATATACGTACAGTTGAATTATATATATATATATATATTATATATTTATATAGCAAATGTGACTCCTTTTTGCGGGGAAAGGGAAGAAGTAGTAGTTATATAAATATATAGCCACTTAGCCAGTATGTACCAAGCTTCGGAGAGAGATCGTCTTATTCGCAACTAAATCTACATCGACGAAACCTGCAAATGATGGTCGGTACAGTCCATGCAATTTATTAGAGGACCTGTTTTTTTTAAAAAAAAAAGAAAGAAGAGAAGTTGGATCAAAATCTTGATGAAGAGAAAAATAGGAATCCAATAATTGTATAAAGAATTAAGATAAGACACGTATATAATACTAATAATAATATAAGCTGAACAAACAGACCTTGACGCATCAGAGCACATAAGAACTTTATACTGCTTGTCCTGTGTCTTAAAGACTCTGAAAAAGACAGGAGTATATTCTTCTAGGTTTTCTGAAGCCAATGTCAAAAGTCCAAATGGGCCCAGTCCACCTTCAACAAATGAACCCTTTAGGCTGCAGATCTTTTGGGCATCATATTCAACCCACTTGCTATCAAATGTTTCTACTTTATCCAAGCTCCCGAACGAGAAGCTCACCTCAGCATCAGCCTGCGATGCTGTGATTCCCTTTACTTCAACACGATCTCCCTTGTTGAGCTGCTGCTGCCCCTGCTTCAGTTGGACCTTTGTCCCTCTCAAACTTTCTAATTCTTCAATTGGCCACTGTCTCAATTGTTTTCCACTTGGATCCAGCCAAACTACTCGTGGAATTAACTGAATTCCGGCCCATCCCTTTTTCATATCTGCATGAGCGGAGTCCGACTCATTAGCCCAACCCCACAAGATTCTCCGATTCTTGGACGGATCAAAGAACGTTTTTGATGCATAAAAGTTGCCGTAATCGTATCTCAACCCGGCCCAACCGTCAACGGATGTATTATCGGGTATATACCTATCCTTTACGTCATCGTATGTCCCAACCGTGTAGTACTCGTATCTAGTCACATCCAAACTAACCTTTAGAACATGCTTAATATTTGTCCCCGTTATGGAGGTGTCCAACCCATGTAAACCTTTCAACGAAACCGGGTAAAAATCCGGGCATTCCCACATGCCCGTATCCGCCTTGGTATGTATGGGGTGTTTGGCCTTGGTCCATTTCATGAAATCTCTACTTCTGTACAAATAAGCAATTCCTCTATGTTTTCTCCTACTACCCACCAACATTTTCCAAAGCCCATCGCTGCCCTTCCATGCGGTGGTCGGGTCACGAAATGCGGTTTCGTTTTCGCCGTTGTTGGCTATGACTAACGGGTTGTTTTCGGGTTTGACCCATTCCCGGAGATACGGGTCTGAGTAGTTAGCGGGAACAGCATAATTTTGAACTTGTGTGTTTTTGGGTGCGGGCTCTACGATCCCGGTGTAGAGTATGACGGGCTTGTCACCGGGGAGAATAGTTGCTGACCCGGACCAACACCCGTACTTATCAAACGGTTTTGATGGAAAAATAGCATGATCTAGGCGCTTCCAGTTGATCAAGTCCTTTGAGATTGAATGGGCCCACATTGTACTGATAGAAGAGATGATAGAGTCCCTTATAGTACATTGGTCCTGTTATACGTTGCCCCACACAGCACCTTTGGGATTGTACTGATAGAAGAGATGATAGAGTCCCTTATAGTACATTGGTCCTGTTGTTTAGAGGGGGAGGAGGAGGTTATGTTATGTTAAAAGACGTACAACTATATATATATATATATATATATATATATATATATATATATATATAACCCAGGTATTTTAGATTGGCAAAAAAATTACGAAATTGAATCTTACCATTTGGATCTGGAGTTGTTGTGTTTATTCCCCAGCAGCATTGAACATGGGAGAAAAAATGGAAATTTAATTAGCTGTGTCGGAAGAATTAATACAAATCACATTTGTTTGTTGTCTCATACTGGAAGGGGAAAATAATATTTTCAAATTTCAATACCAAACTTATCATTGTTAGTACATATATATATATATATATATATATAACTTTTATTATGTATTAAATTATGTATTGTTATTTCATTTGCCTAACTAATAGTATAATAATAATAATAATATTAATCTTTTAGACAAATTAAGTAGTTATGGAGCAAAAGGGTTGTACTGACTTCATGCCAGCTTGCAACTAAATCACATGACACTACATGCTGCCTGCCATAAATGGCCTTAAACAAAAGCCCCTCTGGGAGACGTATTTATTTAATTTAGAAAACGAATTGAAAAGCAAATTAATCAACGTCTCTTTCCAAGTATGGCCAGGAAGAACAAGCAGACATTTTGGACAAATAAATAAATGGACACCAATTCCTCAGCTGGAGAAAGATCTTGTATGTATCTGCTATCTTTTGGATTGAAAATGAGAGAGAGAGAGAGAGAGAACTTGTGATAATAAAAATAATAGTAAAAGAAAATCACAACTCCCAATCCCAATAGGCCACTACTAGTGACTTATTGTTTTGTACGGTGTATAGAATAAGTCGTCTATATAACATCAACCTAATTGCAATGAATATTCAATAAAATTACCATGCATGCAGCAGATAATTGACAGCCCAACCATATACGACTACTACTACTACTTACTCTGACTATATATGTATGTAGTACTAGTATATTTTTGTTTAATACCAGTAGATTTTACGCACGGATTCCCTCGGCCGTTTCGTCATTTCGTGACAATAGGACAAGTTTCCCATTAAGATATATATATACATAATATGTTAAAAAAATTTAAATTATTTTTATCTAAAAATATAAAGTTATTTGTCTGATTCCTATTAAATGCTATAAAAATAATAGTTTACCTCCTCATAAAATTGATTCTCTTTTCCATATCATGTGAATACAAATTATTTTTTCCAATTACGTATTTTATTCTGCAATTTCTTTCCAAAAATACTTCCATTATGTATGTCATTTTTTTCCCTGTTCTGTTCTGTTCCTTAAGAATAGTTTCATTTATATAAAAAAATTGCTTACGCAATTTCTTCAACTTTAAGATTTGAGCAAGAAGTTTAATAATATTTCAATTTCTCTATCAGGACGGACACTCTTATTAAGCTAAATAGTTATTATATTTAGAGAGAACATCAAAGAAACATATAAATTTTACAAATAGGACTATATATATTATTGTAAAACCAAAGGAGTAAATATGTAGACAGAGAAAGTAAAAGACCGGAACGTAAAGAGCATCTTCCTCCATTAACGTAGGAGCATAAAGTCCAAAAAGGTATTAGAGAATTAATTACAACCTTGTAAATAGTTGTAATCCCATAATAATTAGTATTCTTGTAATTAATTGTAATCTCATAATTCTAGCAATTAATATCCTTGTAATTAATTGTAATCCTAAAACAAGGTACTCCTCATATATGTTCAACCAAACCCTACCAACAGGCAAGATTTGAAACCAAAAAAATAAAACAATTAATTTGTGGATCCCCAAATCTTTTAATCATAAAATTAATTTTCATTTTTTTTTTAAAGTCAAATTGACCATTTTTAAAACTAATCTTTTACTATTTTTCCTAAAATATAGGTGAAGAGATTATAACCAAAAAAAAGTATATACATTTATTACTAATCCTATAGAAATATATTTATATATGCTTAATTATTAATTCAAAATAAATCGATTTGACTTAAAAAAATTAAATTCAAGAATTAATTTTATTTTGGAAGATATACAAAACAATGGAAGGGCACAAGTTAAGCTAACAAGTCAACGACTGGCCAAAAATAATGAAGAGTCGTGCTAGGCTGTCTCTGAACGGATGGAATGAGTTTGACCGATTAGGATTGGAAGACTAATGCAACGTAGACTAATGAATACATACATACATTCATTCATATGGATGGAAACATTGAATCATATATACTCCACACACGTAACGTAGTTTGATGTTAACCGACCTACACAATTTAAAACCAACCGGCCTGTAATTTATTTTCAAAAACATCGTGGTAATTATAATGCCTATACAGACATTCTAGATGCATGCCACCATAATTTTTTCTATTAACAGAAGGTACGGTTGGGTTACAATAAATAATAATAATAGTACGTAGTATAAATTAGTAAATAGGATTGTGGTACGTACCGTTTATCCAATGTTTTTGGGGCTGAAAATGGAAGCCGGTTCTATGGGACGTATTGACATGAACAGCATGAAGGGATTGAAGATGAAGATAAACATCGTGAGAGGATTCGACGCCATTAATGTAGAATGTTAACAAAAAGGAGGCTAATAAAAATTCTAGGAGGGGAGCCGAGGAGGAGGCATGCTTGTTATAGGGAACTTCCATTGGATAATTTTGGATTATTAATTAAGAAAATAAGAGTTCAAGAGGAGAGGAAAACGAAATTATTATGCGAAAACTGGGGAAGAGATATCTGATATTTATAGAACAGGCCACAGGCCACAGGCCAAATTCGAGTGAGAGAGGGAGAGAGAGAGATTTGAAAATCAAGAGTAGTTGGTTGGTGGATAAGAATAGGGGAGGAGGATTAATATAATTAGAATTTGGATAACTTTTGTTTTGAGGTCTGTCGGAGTGTTGTTTTGGACTAATTAACAGTCAGCGCTCCTTTTCCATCAATTTTTTTCCTTTTTTACGACATCCGTTTAAAAATAAAATATATAATTTAATTTTTAAGATGATAAATTAAATTTTAAAATTGATATAATTTATAAAAGGTAAGAATGAAATAATTTTTATAATAAATAGCTTTTATTATGTACTATACAATTATAATATTTATGTCAATTAAAATTAAATAAATTCATATTAATTTGAATTTTAATATATTATGGTTTGATTTTGAAACGGATGGATGGATGGATGGAGTAGGAGTATTACTTAAAAATCATTTTTCTTTAGTGAAGTCAGGATAGGGAAGACTCGGAGTTATAGCGCTCAACTTTTAATCTTGGAGACGAATGTCAGTTAATTACTTGAGGTGAATTCCACCCCTTTCTAAATTATAGGTGTTTCTCTTTATCTCTTTTTTTTTTTCATTAAAAATTAAAAAAAATAAAAAACGTATTTTTGGTATATAGTAACTCATAGAAAGCACTTTTAACTGGTTCAAAAACATTTTTATTTAAAAGTAGAAAATATGTATTTTTAGCTAAAGTACTTTTGTCAAAAGAACAAAATACAACTCTCTTTTTTACCTTGGTAGGTAAAAAAACACTTTAGGCAATTTCTTAAGTTAATTTGTCATTAATAATTTTTTAGATACTTTTGTAACCAAATAATTCTAAATGTAGAGATTAGGCTCGAAAGTAGTTTTTGGCCAAAATGTAAAATTTGTGTTTTTAATTGAAGCACCATTCCCATAAGGAAAAAATACAAAATTATCTTTAAATAAATTTATCATTAATGTTTTTAAAGTACTTTTACAATAATGCAAGCATACACTTTTTTAATTCTTTCATAAAATATTTTGTCAAAAACTTTATTTATCTCGCAACATTTCAATACATTGATTGATCTATTAAACAAGTAAATTTAACTTTCTCATAAAAATAATTTTGTCAATAACTTAAATTTAATACTATTCATCTCACACCATCATATTGCATACTAATTAAATGTAAATCACTTCCAAAGAGATCGTTACCTTTTCAAAATATTGTATTCATAACTTATGCATCAAAATACATGATTTAGTAATTAATTAAGTCAAATTAGATAAACCATCATTGTAGACAATTTAATACAAAATCTGTTAATTACTCCCTCCGTCCTAGGATAAAAATCCTAGCGGACTTTTTATACATATTAAGAAGAGGAATGAAATGACAAAATTGCTCATAATAATATTCCATTAATTATTTTCAATGTAGGTGAGTGAGTGACTTTCTAGCTATTCAATTCAAAATATTCTCTCTCCATACTTATTAAATATGGAGAGAGAATTAGAATAAGAAAAGTATGAGATATGTAATGCTACGGGCATAATTAGAAAAAATGTGTAAAAAATTGGTTATTAAAAGAAAGTGGACATTTAACATGAGACTACCCAAAATAGTAATAAAGACTTTTATCTTGGGACGGAAGGAGTATTAAAATGCATATCATATCTTTAGATTTAATGTTGATATATGAAATTAATATATATATTTATAATCAATAGCTTTTGTATAATCTTTAAAATAAAATTGATGTAAAATAATTTAGTTTAGAAATCGAACTTGTTGGTAAATTGTAGAGTGAATTTGATGTATAGATATTAAGTTTGAAGTCGATTGTAAAACAAGTAGTTGAAGATCGCATAGCTCACTGATCATAGTTTTGAAGATCGTAGAGTTACAACTGCCTGTACTCTCAGGCTATGTTTGTTTGTAATGCTTATACATGTGATATGATTATTAATCTCTAGTGTTTTGTTAATTTATTTTCAAATTTAGACTTGGGACTATAATATAGGGATTATAATTCTATGATTAATAGTCTTGGGATTATAATCTCATATATTATAATCCCAGAATTATAATCTTTACAAACAAACAAAGCCCAAGTTTGTGAAATTATCAAGTTAAACCTCATAGTTCGTAGAGTACAAGCAATGATCGAAGAATTAAAGTAAAAATAGAGATCATCAAGCTAAGAAGACACGAAAAATTAGTATTTCAAAACTAAATATAAGCATCGTAGAGTATGCTGAAATTAAGTGTAAAACATAGTCTGTCTAGCTAGATACTCTACGATTAGAAAAATCGTAGAGTGCATCAGCTCTAATATAGACTGACAATGACAATCTTCGTAGAGTGAAGACCCCAAGGTAATTTGTTAAAACTCTTGCGGTTAAGGAGAAGGACAGTTGAAAATGTGTCTAATATATTACTCTCTCCGTCCCTATTTAAATGACGTTTTAGAGTTTTTTATTTGCCCCTAATTATTTGACGTTTGGTCAAATGTAGGAGAATTAATGACAATTTTTCCAAAATTACCCCTCACTATTCCTCCTACTTTTTTGATACTTTAAATTCTTTCTCTCTTCTTATCCCAACAAAACTTTTCTTATCCCAACAAGCTTCTCCTTATCCCAACAAAAGATTTAAGGGTATTATAGACAATTGAGTACTATATTTAATGCTTTTCAATCATTATCTTAATGTTTGTGCCCATCTCTAAAATATCATTTAAATAGGGACGGAGGGAGTAGTGAAAGAATAGCACATACGTGCGTGTCTCTGTAGCAGTTAGTACTATGAAAGGACATGTCATACCTGAAAGCTTACACACATTTCCTCTAAAGTCAACAATTAGATATTTACAAGTGTTAAAGTATTAATAGAGCAACGGTAACTTCCAAACGAGAAGATTTCGAGGAATATCTATAAAAGGCAAGTAAATTCAAACAAGCAGAAGGAGGATGAACAATCAAAAAGTAAACTATTGCCATTTCAAAAATGTTTCTTCTACTCTACTATTTTGAACATTTTATTTTGTTGCTAAGTCATTCAGTGTCGAACTTGAAGCAACTTAGCAGCACCTCAAACACATTATTCTTTTTGTGATAATTAGGTCGAACTTAGTGACCTTTTTTGTAACAAAGTCTAAAGTAACTTGAAAGGTTACATGTAAATTAGTCTTATTGACTTGAAGTAATTTATGTGATTCAGTCATTGTAACTATTCTTTGTGAACAGATCTAATTAGTAATCAGTCATCTTTAATAGATTATATCTATTCATGGAATAAAAGAGTGGACTAGCTAGGAGATTTTTGTGGTTCGAACCCTTAAAATATATCGTCTCATTTACTTTCAGCATTTTCGTTGCATTATTTTAAGTGTTCTACGATTAAGTGTGATTTAGTTCCACATTTAATTGCTAAATTTAGAGTTGTGATTTCTCTATAATCTTTGAAGGGAGTTTTCTAAACTATAATTTCATTATGAAAAATCATTTAATTAACTTGTTTAATTATAAGTTGATAATAAATCTTTAAAAATTAAAAAAATTAAAAACCTATTTAACCCCTGTAGATCTCTATAACTTTAGGAATACCAGAATATGGATTCTTGAGTTGAAGAACTCATATATTGAATCACAAGCTAGTGATGAAAAAAGAAATGATAAAACCAAACAGCATAACTTATTTAGTATTATACTACAAATCATTATTATTAAACCCGAACTAGCCCATCGGTCCGACCAATAAAAATTAGAATCGGGCGGTTCTTTGGTCCGGTTCAACACGATTTTATTGATTTAGTCAAAAATTAGTTGACCCGGTTGACCACCAATCCAATCGGTGGTTCAACCGATAAAACTGGTTAATTTACCAAATGAACTTTAACTTATTTTTATACTAAAAAAGTTTTAATACACTTTTAGTAATATTGTAACTCAATTTTATACTATTAGACTATTATAGTGTGAATCCAAGTTCAAGGAAATATAATTAATTATATATCTATCTAATAAAATATAAATAATTTTGAACTTCTGTTCACTCAATAAATCATCTGGGCCTTCCAAAATTTGGGATAAATCCCATCATCCATCTATTTAATAAAATACAAATAATTTTTAATTTTCCGCTCACTTAATAAATTATCTGGGTCGTTTAAAGTTTGGGATAAATCTCACCGTCCATACAATATCGGAGACACGGAACACATCTAATATAATATATTACACTCAACTCCCCATACATGATAATGTTTACAAAATTGCAATGAGTTCATTGATATATTATTACATCCAATATTTACAAAAATTAACATTAAAAAAAGTCAGTGGGCTCAACTGACCGAATTAAGTTTGTGTTGTGTCAACCAAAATAAAGAAATTTGTAGTATTTAAAACGAAAAAGATACAGAGATTAACAACACAACAGGTAGCAGTAGCACCTTGAAAATACTTTAGTTAATTAGAATATCCTCGAGCAATATTAAGGTTGCTAAATATGATTCCACTCATAATTAACATTATTATATAATTAGAAATTTAGTCAAGTACAGCAAAGTGCAATTTCTTAACCTCTACTCTCTTTTTTTTGTAATTAATAACAAGATTTATTTTCATCAAAATGGGTGATTTATAATATACGTACCTCCCGTACCTGATGTATATAAGTGTTAACGCCAGGATCTTTCTCCACGTCCCAATCACGTAAGACGTCCTGATCCTGTACAGTAAACACGGTAAACACTACAAGCGTGACGGCGGTTCCGTCGGGGGATAGCTCAGGCGTGAGAATTAGTATGTGTTCACAAGGTTAACAATGGAGGAATGTATTGTCTAGTGTATTGAGAGAGATAATAAATCCCCGTCCTCTGAGTATGGGAGCATATGAAAAAATAATATCTGAGAGAACGTACCTCCATATGATGGCTTCCTTGCTAAGTTATATTACTTTTGCTTGGATTCTTGTACCACCCACTACTACCCGACACCCTCTCGATCCGATGGACCTATACCGACTATATCGGTATATCTCTTTGCTTTTGGCCACTGCTTTTCCCGGCCGTGCGGTTATAATCCCATCCACATTAATGCATGGCGGAGCCTTGGTCAATGTCATGCTTTTTCATCATCATGAAGTCAAAGTAATGATATTAAAATATCTAATGGGTCGATCCAATTTGGGTGACCCGGTCCAATAGAATTAAATAAAGTTGATGACAATAAATGGGCTTTCAAAGAGTCCCATGGTTTAATAATAAAAGCCCAATAAATTATACTGATAAATGGGCCCAATCTATCCGGCCCAAGATAGGAGAAATATTATGACCTAACAATAAGTATATTCATTAAGTCGGATAATTAGGAATCTTAATTTAAATTAAGATCTCCATAGATATTATTAATTAATTGTTTCCAGAAACCACTGCGACCGTTGTTAAAATCAAAGGGTATATATTATCATCAATTATTTAAAGTATTGAAGTACTTATTTAATTTGAACAATATTATCTACATTTTAATAGCACATGATCCTAACATCACTTATATACATAGTCATTGATACACAGTGTATCAAATTTTAATTCTTTACAAAAAATTGTACGTATTTTTCTTCTTAATCTGAGATTTGCTTGATCATTGATAATATTATACTACTAGTAGTGTGATTTGTATTTGATTATATATGAGTTTATATTTAAAGAAACCAAAAAATAATCTTCTGATCCATAAATATTTATAGATATAATTTTAATTTTATTTTTTTTAAGTTTATTAAAAGTAAGTTTAGTAGTGATAAACTGATAACAAGACAATGAAATCATTATATTAATTGAGAAGATTATGTCATTTTTTTGTTATTTATAAAAGAATTGAGACTTTTTTCTTAGAACAAAAAAAGAAGAAGAATCTAAACTCATTTTATTGAACGGAAGGAGGAAATATATAACAAACACAAAAAAATTGTCCACCATACAATATTTAAAGTAGACAAGTTTAATAGTATAAAATATGTTGAAATTAGTTTATTACACAAGTTTAGTTTGGTTGAATGCGTTGGGACTTGGGGTTACTGTTACCCGGAATTCCAAAAGTCAAGGATTAAGATGTAAAATATTACTTCTACTACTTGCTAGCCTCACACGGACCCGAAAGTCTTGTAAGCCTTAGCCGCCAGTAACTCCTTAATACCCTTTGCCATTCATATTTCCCGGCGTTCATATTGACCTCTAACTTGCCGTTTTGCTATTCTTAACCATCTCTTCTCAAATGTGCACTATATATATATATATATATATATATATATATATATATATATACAGTCCGTCTCTTCAGACTCCAACAAATTATAGGGAGTGAACTAAAAACGAACCGTACGTTATAGTGACAATTTTATCCATCGCTATAGCATAGAAAGCCGGTTTTCTATGCTATAGTAACGGATAAAACCATCGCTATAACCGGTTCGTTTTTAATTCACTCCTTATAGTTCGTTGAAGAGATTCAGCCTATATATATATAGAGTCCGGTTCTCCAACAAATGCAAACAAACAAACATGGACTGTAAGACCCCAACTTATTATTAATGAAATTTAATTTTCTCTATTTATTATTTTGAAATAGTAAGGGTTGATTTGATTAATGTGGATAGTTATGAGTAAAATACACAAATATTTCAAAATAAGCAAGTGGTTATAAAATTGTTGTCGGAGAATATTCGTTTGGTCGTGGAATATTCTTCGTCGGGAATATTCGTAATGCAACAAGGTAGCCTTTTGTGGGCCCCATAACTGAAAGCGATTGGATGAAGAAAAAACGCAGCGAATATAAGTTGTTTAAAAATAACGGCGTAGTTATTCTGAATTATCTTTGTTAAAATACTCGGTGGTTAACACACAGTAGCACACGGTATTGCACCAATTATTGATTCTTACGTAAAAAGACACTACTCAATAATGGTTACAATAATTATTGTTCAGTATTTTATTTTATTGATTTAATAATTGTTGCGTTGATATTTTATATTGCTGTTGTTTCAATAATTGTCATTACACAGTATTTTTCATTATCGAAGCAATAATTCATATTATCTGAATAATATTATTAGATAATATTATTGGCAATGTCTAGAAAGTTACATCTAAGGAGAGGTTTGGTCACCTAATTGCATGCCAAGAAGTGAGAGAAATTCTTATTGGAAAGCCTCTCTTTCCAAGTGAATCACCGGTTGTCAATATATCATGATTACGTAATATTATTTGTGAATAATTAATTATTGATTCATATAATGAGAAAAATATTGATTTTATGTGGATATAGATGGAGAAAATTTTTAATGTGACAATTGTTGAAAATTAAAATTTTATCTTTTTTACGATAAAATAATTCGTTTAAATATATTATTATATTTTAATAATATAATAATGATGATATTTTTTACGATGAATGTGGGATATATGAGTATATGTGGAGGAGGAGTATTTTTGTTACCAAAAATATTTAAAGCATGTTTTATGTGTCGGTGGACCCCAACTTTAATCGAAATTTGATTATAAACAGAAAATCACCCGTTTGTGGATTTCAAATCAATTTTTGTTTGGAATTTGGAAAAACTTTCTTCTGTAAAGTTGTAGAGAATTGAATTTCCTATAAAAAAGACGCGAGTTTGAATTTTCGACAAAGGGATATTTATTGTGAATTATTGAAGTTCAAAGCTCAAAATAATTGATTTTGGAAGTTTAAATTATTTTAAATTAGAAAAACGTTTTTTCTTACTTTTTCTAGAAGGTGGCATGTGCTTATTGAGCTAAAATTAGATTTCAAGAGTGGCGTAGGAATTTTGATATATATATTTATATTTTATTAAATTTTCTACTTTGTTGTTTTAAGCATTTTCATAAATAGGGTCTTGGGTTAGAATTAAAATCACATCGAAATCAAATTTTCTCTCTCTATATTATCGAAATATTCTTGTGAGTATTTTGAGTATACTTTAGTCTTTATTCTATATCGGTGCAAGTTCAAGTCATAAACTTTATATCCTGTTTCAACTAAAATCTTTTCTTTCGAGGTAAGGTATATTATTTTTTTAAAATGGTATTATTTCTTCTAATATCATTATGTCAAAGTATTGATCTGAACTTTTTAATCAAATTTGGAACTTTTAATGTCGGAGTTCTTATTCGATATCTTCGCATTATCTGATCTTATTCACGAATACTGTGACTATTCAATGAAAAATGAAATTTTTTTTTTTTTCAAAATATCTATTATGGATACTAGCTTTGATTGTATCCATGTTTTAATCATTCTTGAATTTTACACCACTATGATTATTTATGAGATATTTTTGGACATGAAATAGTTGAAATACGAATCCTTAATATTTATTCTTTTGTTTCACTGGATTCGCTTTTCTTTGAAATATTTTCATCATCCTCACCCTAAATGATGATATTATTGAATATCTTTGGCCTGTAGTGCAAAGATGAATGATTTCTTGATGAATATCTTTGGCTCGTAGTGCAAAGATGAACAAGTGTTTAGTTGAACATGACCAACTGATGAATATCTTTGGCCTGTAGTGCAAAGATGAATATTTGATTCAAGATAAATATTGATTGATGTTACAGAGATAAAATAATGATGATGGACTGTTAAATTCATAGATATTAGTAGATTTCACCCTCTACGTAACTTTTCATGAATTAATATTTTTCATTTGCAAATATTGATCTAAAACTTGTTGTTTAATGTATTCTCTCGATTTTTCCCTGTTGAAGACTAACGATAATTTGTTGTATATTATCTTAGTCATAATATTCTTCTTGGGCTAGTTGAGCTCACCCTTTTCTTTTTTGTTCCATTTTTCTTCTCAAGGGAAGGAGAATATAAGCGATGCAGTCGGGGTATGGAATGAAGGTTCTAGAGAGAGTTGTTTAGTAGTCCTCACCATTTTGTAAAATAATGTATCAATAAATGTGATGAGGATTTATTTGAGTATAGATATTATCTAGAAGATAATATTTATATTCAAACTCACGCTTTCTTGTTGTAATAATAAAGTTGTAGTTGTTTTTGTACCATGTATTGTGAACTTCGGAATGGGTGATGTATACCTATTTTGGGGGCGTCACAGTTAGTATCGAGTTTAGGGATATGATATCTATGGCGGAGATCGGGGAATAGAACTAGGAGGGAGAGAGCGAGTAAATCCTTCATTTAGTGTGTCTACTAGCTTATTTATTTGTTAGTTGGTGATATAGGGATATTATGTGATATATTGATTTCCTTAATTAACCCTTGTTTTTATAAATGATGATTTGAGAATGTCGATTGAGAATATTAACAAAGGAAATGAGACCGTGGAGAGCGCTTTGTCTTAACCAACGAGGAGAACGTCTGCAACAGTCGGTGATGTTCCTTCCGTGAACAACACCACCGAAAGCGAGATGATGAGCGAGGGATGTTTAGAAGCTTTTTGCGATTCATGCAAAATCGGACGAGGAGACTCGTGTTCAAAATCTGAGGAGAAATGATAGCAATTCACGGGTTGTCACGATCAAGCGATTCGAAAAGTTGGGACCACGAGTGGGAAAGCGGGATCCAATTAAAGGCGGAGACGTGGGTCAAACAAATCACCAAGATATTCGATGTCTTGGGATGCGGAAGAGCGAAGAAGTGCCATTCGCCACCTTTACGTTAAAATGGCGAAAGCGAATTCTTGGTGGGAGTGCGTGAAGCGTACTCCATCCAAACGCCCTTTAGCATGTCTTTGGAGACATTTGAGAACTATTTAATGACAAATACTTTCACGAAAGTGTTCGTCATATGAAGGAAGTGGAGTTTATTAGACTAGAAGCGAATAACATGGCGGTGTCCCGATGAAGAGCAAAGTTTGCGAGTTATCCGGTTTGCACCTCATTTGGTGGAGAATGAGGAACGATAACGCGGATGTTTCTTAGAGGTTTGAAACCCAGATATCGTCGATATCTCATTTCTCATAAATTTTCTCTCTATTTAGATGTTGTAAACATGGCTCAATTATTAGAAATGAGATAACGAAAGTACGGTCAACCGAGGGACCACAACCAGATATATCTGGGAGATAGCGATCAACAAAACAACGATAACCAATGGAGAAAGAAAAAAGACGGACAAAAATGGTAACCACTCTGGTGGTAATCATGGCCATGAAAATAGAAGAAGCGAGTCGGGAGGAGATTTTAAAAGAGAGAGATTTAACAACGACCATGTGAAGACAGCAGTCTTTGGCGGCAGAACTAGTTCCAAGGAGGGAATGACCACCACGTCGTATCTTATAAATCTGGAAAAGAAGGACATATTAGTCCAAACTGCCCACAACAGTTCAAGGTATGCTATAATTGTGGAAAGGAAGGACATATCGCTCGAGATTGTACGGTAGTGAAACCTAGTTTAGCGGGGATGGTGACTCAAAAGATCATCCCCAGAAAAGTCAAAGTCAACGGTTCTGGAAGAAGCGTTTGTTGTGGTTTGGTCAAAATCGAGGAACCCAAACGAGGTGATCATGGGTAAGATATTTATAAATTCTTGCGAAGTTTATACCTTACTTGATCTGGGGTCTTACCCATTCATTTATCTCTCCTAACTTGTGCTCAACGTTTAAACTTGACTCTGGAGAAATTAGACTTTGACCTATCTGTGGAAACTCAGTTAGGAGAAACTTTCATCACATCCAATCGCTTATAAATCTTGTTTGATTCAAGTTGGCACCATCACCTTACACATGACCTTATATCTTTAAAGATACTTGCTTTTGATGTGATTTTAGGGATTGATTGGTTAACTACTCATCATGCCAAAATTGATTGTTTTAAATAAGGTTGTTAGTTTTCATATTCCTAAATAACTTTTTTGTTCAATTCAAGCAACTAGACCATTAAAATCAATCAACATCATATCTAATCATAAAGCTATTCGTTTATTGAAAAACGGATGTCAAGCTTTCATAGCCCATTTTATGGATTTGAATAAAGACACGTCGATTTGAATAATATTCACTGTGGTTATTGACTTTCCGACGTATTTCTGAAGAACTTCCTTACTACCCCGAACGTGAAGTTGAATTCTTTATTGATCTTGAACTGATACAAAGCCCATTTCTAAAACCCCATATCGAATGGCTCTATTGAACTTGAGGAGTTAAAGGTCCAACTACGAAATTGTTGGACATCGGTTTCATTCGTCTCTAAGACATCTCCTTGGGGTGCTCTGTTTTATTCAGTAAAGAAGAAAGAGCGGGGAGTATGCGACTTTGTATTGACTATCGGGAATTGAACCATGTCACCATCAAGAATAGGTATCCTCTACCTCGTATTGATGACTTGTTTGACCAGGTTAAGGAGGGTACAATTTTTTTCAAAGATCGATCTTAGCTTCGGATATCATCAAATGAAGATTAGAATCGAGGATATTCCAAAGACGCCTTTAGAACTTCGATGACGGGCATTATGAATTCTTAGTCATGTCTTTTGGATTGACTAATGCCCTCGCGGCTTTCATGGATATGATGAACCGAGTATTCAAGGAATATTTGGATCGGTTCGTTGTTGTCTTTATTGATGACATCCTCATATATTCCAAAAGTCGTGAAGATCATGAGCACCATTTGAAATTTTGGTACTACAAAACTTCGTGAAAATAAGTTATATACCAAGTTAAAGAAATGCGAGTTACGGCGAGGAAGTAGCATTTCTTGGGCACGTCAGTGTCAAAACATGGAGTATCTGTTGACCACGAAGATTGAAGCAATACAAAGTTAGGAGCAACCAAGACGGTGGTGAAGTCACGTAGCTTTACGGGGTTCTGGCTAGTTATTATCGGAGATTCGTGGAAGGATTTTCTCGAATCGCTACTCTGTTAACTCCGATTGACTCGGAAGGATACAAAATTCGTTTGGAGTGAAGAATGCGAAAAGAGTTTCCAAGAACTTAAGAGGAGACTTATTTCGGCACTTGTTTCTAACAATACCATCTGGTTCGGATGGATTTGTTATCTGTGATGATGCTTGAACAAAAGGGTTAGGATGTGTTCTCATGCAACATGGGAAAGTCATAGCCTATGCCTCGCGAGAACTTAAAGAATATGAGAGGAATTATCCTACTCATGATCTAGAGTTAGCGTGATCATTTTTCGCTTAAAGATCCGGAGGCACTATATTTATGGGGAGAAAGTGGAGATATATTCGGACCATAAAAGCCTTAAATATTTTTTCACTCAAAAGAACTTAACATGCTAAGGCGTGACGTTGGCTCGAGCTATTGAAAGACTACGACCACACTATTCAATACCATCCCGAAAAGCGAACGTGGTAGGTAATAGCGTTGAGTAGAAGATCATATGCGGGAATGAGTGCGATGATGTCAAGTATCGCAGAGCCAACTTTAATAGAAAAAGTTAAGGTTGCTTTCGCCAATCCGACCCAGAGTGATGCATATGAAGAAGAAAGTACAAGAAGGTGCTATTCCGGAAGCGAGAATCGATGAAGAAGGAATACTTCGAGTCCACTCTAGACTTTGTGTTCCTAACGACTCTTATTTGAAGTACAAGATTATGATAGAGGCACACAATACACCATTTTCAATCCATCCTAGAAGTACTAAAATGTATCGTGATCTTCGACATACATTTTGGTGGAACAATATGAAGAGAGAGATTGCAAAGTTTATCTCAACATGTTTAACTTGTCAATGTGTAAAGGCGGAGCATCAAGTGCCTAAGGGACCATTGCAACCACTTGAGATTTCAAAATGGAAGTGGGAACACATTACCATGGATTTCGTTACGGGTCTTCCCATGGTTTCTCAAGGCATAAATTCTATTTGGGTTATTGTTAATAGATTAACCAAGTTCGCACATTTCTTGCCGATACGGAGACTTATTCCTCGAACGTCTTGCTAGTATATATATGTAAATAAGATTGTGAGGTTGCATGGCATTCCAAAGATCCATAGTTTCGGGATCGTGACCCAAGATTCACTTCAAGATTTTGGGTTAGCTTGCAAAAAGCTATGGGCACAATTCTACGATTTAGTTCGCATACCATCCTCAAACGGGACGGACAATCGAGAGGGACTATTCAAACTCTTGAAGATCTATTAAGACTCTATGTCCTGAACTTCAAGGGCGGTTGGGATAAGTATTTACCATTGGTGGGATTCTCCTACAACAACAGCTTATCGAGCAAGTATAGGTGTGGCTCCATTTGAAGCATTATATGGACGAAAAGTGTCGCTCTCCATATGTTGGGATGAGGTGGGTGAAGCAACATTGTTGGGACCCGAAAGTTAAGTACATATATGACTACCGAAAAGATCCAAATGATTCGACAACGTATACAAACGGCACAAGATCGACAAAAGAGTTATGCGGATCTTCATCGAAAGGACGTGGAATTTAGTATAGGGGATCATGTATTATTGCGAGTTGCTCCATGGAAGGGAGTTACATGATTTGGGAAGAGAGGAAAGCTCAATCCAAGATTTATTGGTCCATTTCAAATTCTTGACCGAGTAGGAAATGTAGCCTATAGACTCGCATTACCTCCGAGTATGTCTCGTGTTTATAATGTGTTTCACATATCTATACTTCGTAAATATGTGAAAGACCCGAACCATGTTATAGAGTTAGAACCGGACGAGATAGCCGAAGACTTAACGTACGAAGAGGTACCTGTCAAGATCTTGGATAAGAAGGAGCATGTCCTACGCCAAAGGTCATACCACAAGTTAAAGTTTTGTGGATGAATCATCTTATAGAGAAATGACCCGGGAATTGGAAAGCGGAAATGAAAGCGAGGTATCCTCACCTTTTGAAACACCAGTACGTCGTCAATTTCGAGGACGAAATTTCATAAGGAGGGAGGTTGTAAGACCCCAACTTATTATTAATGAAATTTAATTTTCTATTTATTATTTTGAAATAGTAAGGGTTGATTTGATTAATGTGGATAGTTATGGGTAAAATACGCAAAATATTTCAAAATAAGCAAGTGGTTATAAAATATTCATTGTTGTCAGGGGAATATTCGTTTGGTCGTGGAATATTCGGGAATATTAAATGACAGTAGCGATCTTTTGTGGGCCCCATAACGAAAGCGATTGGATGAAGAAAACGACAAATATAAGTTGTTTAAAAATAACGACGTAGTTATTACAGATTAATCTTTGTAAAATACTCGGTGGTTAACACGCAAGAAGACACTGCAGATATTGCACCAATTATTGATTCTTACGTAAGAAGACACTACTCAATAATGGTTACGATGAATTCTTTCGCTCGATATTTTATTGGTTCAATAATTGTTGTGTTGATATTTTATATTGTTGTTGTTTCAATAATTGTCATTACACGGTATTTTCATTATCGAAGCAATAATTCATATTATCTGAATAATATTATTAGATAATATTATTGGCAATGTCTAGAAAGTTCATTTTAAGGAGAGGTTTGGTCCTAATCATTGCTACAGCCAAGAAGGAGAAATTCTTATTGGAAAGCCCCTTTCCTCACAAGAATATCACGGTTGTCAATATTGTGATTACATAATATTATTTGTGAATAATTAATTATTGATTCATATGATGAGAAAAATATTGATTTTATATGGATATAGATGGAGAAAATTTTTAATGTGACAATTGTTGAAAATTGAAATTTATCTTTTTCTGATAAAATAATTCATTTAAATATATTATTATATTTTAATAATATAATAATGATGATATTTTTATGATGAATGTGGGATATATGAGAATATGTGGAGGAGGAGTATTTTGTTACCAAAAATATTTAAAGCATGTTTTATGTGTCGGTGGACCCCATTTCTTAACTCGAATTTGATTATAGCACGTAAAATCGCTTGGTTTATAGATTTCATCAATTTACATTTGGAATTTGAAAAAACGTTCTTCCGTAAAGTTGTAGAAATTGAATTTCCTAAAAAATCGCAAGTTTCAATTTTCCTCGACAAAAGGGCTATTTATTGTGAATTATTGAAGTTCAAAACTTGAAATAATTGATTTTGGAAGTTTAAATTATTTTAAATTAGAAAACATTTTTCTTACTTTTTCTAGAAGGTGGCATGTGCTTATTGAGCTAAAATCAGATTTCAAGAGTGGCGTAAGAATTTTGATATATATATTTATATTTTATTAAATTTTCTACTTTGGTGTTAAAGCATTTTCCTATAAATAGGGTGCTTGGGTTAGAATTGAAAATCACACCAAAAACTAAAGTTTTCTCTCTACATATTATCGAAAATGTATTCTTGTGAGTATTTTGAGTATACGTTGAAAGTCTTGTTCTTTATCTGGTTCAAGTTCAAGTCATAGTTTATATCTCAGGTGTTTCAACTAAGATCTTGTCTTTCGAGGTAAGGGATATTATTTTTCTTTAAAATGATATTATTTCTTCTAATATCATTATGCCAAGTATTGATCCGAACTTTTAATCAAATTTAGAACTTTTAGTGTATGGGGTTCTTATTCACGTATACGACCTTTATTCACGATATATCTGATCTTATTCACGAATCTTGGCCTTTATTCATCGAAAAATAAAAATTTTCTCTTTTGTCCAAAATATCTATTATGGATACTAGCTTTGATTGTATCCATGTTTTGACCATTCTTGAATTTTACACCACTATGATTATTTATGAGATATTTTTGGACATGAAATAAATTTGAAATACTGAATCCTTAATATTTATTCTTTTGTTTCACTTGGATTCGTTTTCTTTGAAATATTTTTCATCATCCTCGATCCTAAATGATGATATTCTTGAATATCTTTGGCACCTGTAGTGCTGAGATGAATGATTTCTTGATGAATATCTTTGGCTCAGTAGTGCAAAAGATGAGCAGTGTTTAGATGAACATGACGGTCGATGAATATCTTTGGCTTTAGTGCAAAGATGAATATTTGATTCAAGATGAATATTGATTGATGTTACAGGATAAAATAATGATGATGGATTTGTTAAATTCATAGATATTAGTAGATTTCACCCTCTACGTAACTTTTACATGAATTAATATTTTCCTTACGCAAATATTGATCTAAAACTTGTTGTTTATTGTATTCTCTCGATTTTTCCTTGTTGAAGACTAACGATAATTTGTTGTATATTATCTTAGTCATAATATTCTTTTCTTAGGCTAGTTGAGCTCACCCTTTTCCTTTTGTTCCATTTTTCTTCTCGGGAGCGAGAATATAAGCGAGTGCGTAGTTGGGGTATGGAATGAAGGTTCTAGAGAGAGTTGTTTAGTAGTCCTCACCATTTTGTAAAATAATGTATCAATAAATGTGATGAGAATTTATTTGAGTATAGATATTATCTGAAGATAATATTTGTATTCAAACTCACGCTTTCTTGTTGTAATAATAAAGTTATAGTTGTTTACATACCATGTATTGACAACTTTCGAATGGGTGATGTATACCTATTTTGGGGGCGCCGCATGGACTATAAGGCGACAGATGTGATGCATGCCACTCGAGATGATCTAAACCGAAAATTTGCGGGGCCATTTTGAAAGATCCTAATTTTTTTTTTTTGCCGTGATGTGAACAATTTTTTAGGCCCACTTGTTCAATAATATATTTTATTATTCAAGGCTGGCCCAATATTCTTCCCTCAGATACTTCCGATCTCGGTTAGTCATCCACACACATATACATACATATTTTTAAAAATCAATTTGCAATGGTTAAGGTTTTGATGTCTGACTATTTCTAAGGTGTATATGTGGATTAGCTTAACATTTGTGGTTTTGATGTCATCTTTTTGCAGTTTCCATTTTCAAAACTATTAGAGTACTAAAATACAAAACTTTTTTGTGACTGTGTGACGTTTTCATTCATGAATTTAATTAATTAACAAATTTCTCCCTTAAACTACAATTATTAATAAAAAATTGTACCTTTTAAAGTATAATTAACTGTAAAAAAAGGACATATTTTACGCTATTAATTATACCATGAGATATTATTACCTCTGTACTAGTCTACTAGATTTTCTAAGTGTTTAAGAGCTCTAGCACGGTTGATACTAATGAGTGAATATCTTAGTACCACACAGACACACAATAAAAATGTTATGTATATTCTAAAGTTGAATTTTTTTATTTTTTGTTTTAGAATCATGGGAAAATCACATACTATGTTCTAAAAGACTTTTTTTTGTTATGTTTTGTTGTCTTTGGTAAAACAAATCTATTACTAATTATCTTTGTTTTAGTAAAAATATGTTTTGTAATGGTGGAACTTTACTTTTTAATAATAAATATATATTATGTTATTAAAAAAAAAATTGGCCATGGTTTCGTCTCTGTCTGTACTGTCGCCATAATCCTAAGGCGATGGTTTTTGTCTCCATAGCCTATATTAATTTGTTCGCATTCGTTGCACAACTGGAATATATATATACTAGTTGTGTCCCGTGTCTCTGGCACTACATGGACGATAGAATTTATCTCAAACTATAGATGACCCAGATAATTTATTAGAGTGAGCGAAAAATTTAAAATCAATTGTATTTTGTTATATATATATACTCTTGTTAACAGTAATTTCTCTTTATCTTAACTAAATGTAATTTCATTTGAAATATAATTTTGACACTTAATCAAGTAACTTAAATTCTGACCACATGCGTGAAATAAGGTGGTAATAGCATTAACTTAACTTGTGTGACCATAGCTGGACTGGGGAATTGCATGAAATAATGAAAGTAATAGCATTACCCTATCTTACAACCCTACAATTTAAAAAGGTGGTAACGTACGTACAGCAGCCCTCCCTCCCACCAACCCACATGCAGGTGTCAACTAAAATCAAAGTTGCATACTTGTCTATATTATCTGAAATGAGCAACTGAACTAAGTATTAGTAGTTCCTCATTTCACATAATTAAAGAGTAATTAGACACGATGTGTCAGTTCCAAAAAGTGGGCAGAGGTTTTATGTAATCGAACCGCCAAGAAAACTGGACTAGTAAATTTTGAAGTTACCGAGAAAAACCTAGCTATCTACTGGAGTACTTATTTTAATAGGGATAAGAGAATAGTACTACTCAATTTACTTGCTACCATAAAATTTATAAAATGTTATGGAGGGAGCAAATTCCAGTTTTAACCTCCTCGATCCTGCATGCCTGATCTATTAATATTAATATTAATATTAAAATTAAATGAAGGTTGAGAACAAACTGGAAACACTTGGCACTTGAGCTTAAAATGACTGAATTAATGAATAGGCAACTCGCATAAATTCATGGAATTTTCAGTCTGATATTGGATTTCATGATTTCTTCTAAGAATAAGAGGAGAAATGAATGCGCTGTCATAACACTTTTATGAGTTTTGATTAATTTTTGTTTTTTTTTCTTCATAATTTTATATTAGTAATTTTTTAAACTCACAAACCTATTTTTGGAATGCCAATGATCGAAATTTCATGGATACCATAAGAAAGTTAAGAGAGAACAATATATGATTCATAGTCTTGGGAGAGGTTCTGGCGCTTCGGCACTCGAGTACCGTACCTCTTGAGCAAGGAGTCTGGGGATATTTTGGGAAACTAAAAAATAAGTAGGAATTATATAGTAAATTGATATTTCCACATGAGTGTATCTCATATGAATATGAGACACTCACTACTCATGTGAGAGGGATCATGTGAAAATATCAGTTCCCAATTATATATTGTATTTTAATTATATTCAATGTGGGATATATGCATGAAAAGGTGCATTGTTGTTTGCAAAAACTATTTTTCTTTAGTCCCAAATTGGTAAGAAGTAAAACATTTAATGTTTTATAAGCATAAGTGGAATAACTTAATTTGCTTGTGGTATTAAAGAAAAGACTTGAATATGAGCACGACCGAGTTCGCGTCGCTAGGAGCCATTAGTCTATTTTTTAGATAAAGTTTGAACCGGATTGATGGGTCTGATTCAAAATTAAACTACAAACAAAGTTAATATTTTGTACCAGATACCTTGAATATATTACAAAGTTCAGTTTTGATATTTTAATAACTAAGCAATTCTCTTTACATCTTCTTACACTTGGAAAAAAATTTCAAATTTTACAAAGAAGTTTCTATAAAGTTTTTATTTGTGAGTTGCTATCACAATGATTTTTAAATGTTTGACATATATTTTGAAAGTATATTGTCAGTAAACTTTAACAAACTTTACTAATAAGTGACAATAAATACTTTAAAAAAAAGAATTATCCGTCTCAATCCTTTATGTTCCTTTATTTTTGTGTGTTATGATTATCCAAATTCCAACTGTACGTACGGATCATATACAATCAAAAGAATTCACACTAGTAGTTCAACATACCATAATTTGTATACTTATTACAACTATTTACTTGTAATTCCCATTGCCCTTCCTTCCACAAGATGTACGTGGGCCTATATATATATATTATTCCTAGCTCGTTGTATGTGAGCTTTCAATGGAAAAGATTAATTGCACACTACTTTTTTTGAACAAATCAAGAACAATTGTTGTTACCCTAAAAGGGAAATTAAGTAGGAACAATATATGAACCATAATTTAGGATTAATGTAGACTTGTTCCTAACTCTAGCACCATATAGTTAGAACATACTCCCTCTGTCTCAAATTAATTGTTCAGTTTTGACTTTTTAAAGTCAAATTAACCGTTTTTAAAATTAATCTTTTTACTATTTTTGCTAAAATATAGGTGAAGAGATTATAACCAAAAGAAAGTATATACAATTTATTACTAATCCCAATTTTTATAATTTTAGAAATATATTTATATATGCTTAATTATTAATTCTAAAAATAGTCAATTTGACTTAAAAAAATCAAAACTGAGCAATTAATTTGGGACGGAGGGAGTATAATTTTTATGACTTTTTTTATATATAAGAATATACAAAAGTCTCTTTTTCTTTTCTCTTTTCTCTTTTCTCTTTTCTCTCTTGTCAAAAATCAAAATTAGGGTTTCTAATAGAAAATTAATTTTCTAAAATAGAAATTAAATTTCCGTAACTAGATTAGGATTTTCAAATTACTTAACTTAAAAATTAGAGGGCTATCATTTTAAAGATACCTTGTCCTAGGTCTCTCTTATTTTAATTTAATAAGTTATTATCCCTTCTTCTGGAGTTTGTTTTCCCTTTTGGCGGGAGTTATTTTATCCATGTGAATTGAGATGACTGATTCCTTTCTCTTTTGTGAGGTGATTTTATTATCATCTCTGATTTTGCTTTCTCTGTTTGAGGTTTTTTTTTTTTTTTTGTGATCAGATTTTTTTCAGTGCATAAATTGTCGAAAATAAATTATTTAGATTTGGGTATGGCATTATGACGGCTTGTTTTTCCGTTGTCCCTATTGAAAAAAAGTCCAAATTTGCATATTTTATTAAACTTTTAAAAATATAATTATATTTCAGGAGTTTATATGGTGTTCATTAGAGTTGTTACTTGTTACTACAATTGGCATTTTTTTCTAATTATTATATGTTATTTTGTTTGAAAAAATTACTATTTCATTTCTTTTTTTGTAGTTTTACCATCTTTTATAACAGACTACGTACTGTTTTAATATATTCAATCTTTTACACTATTTGACAAAAGAAAGATAATTTTTTTTAATCCATTCTACATTTTCTTAAGGAGCCCCTTGTATAGGGAGTACAATACAACCTCTATAAATTAATACGGATGGTATCGGATAATTTTATTAATTTAGAGAGTTATTATTTAATTAAAATTATTAGTTTATCTCATTAGTCCAAGTCGGAATTGGGAAAAAATATTATTTTAAAAAAATTATTAATTTATCGAGTATTAATTTATAAATGTTCTGTAGTTATTATGGCAAATTAATGATGTTTAATTTTATGTTTTCTTAATACACTATTCCATATTTCCATACCCCACAAGGCCTAAAATAAATTATACGATTTTATTTTAATCCCTTTTAATTTCATATTTTAATTTAGAGTGAAGTAATCATTACTTTTCTCCTAAAGTTATGTAGTATCAATTAAGCTCAATAATTAAATTCAAGGCGATTAATATTAAATTCCTTAATTTTATTTTATTAACAACGGATAGATATAGCACCTAAAAATAAAATAATATAATATATATTATCGTACTAGTAAAAGCTAGCTAAAAAGTTGTACCAGAACAGGTGCCAAATTTTCTTAATTTTTAAGTAGAGTTTTAGTTAGTTAATTATAAAGAAAGAGTTGGTTAACGACAGTTAATAATTGTAGTATTAGGCTCAAATGTTGCCACCTGATATTTCCCAGTTGGTTGGGAATACTTGTGAAAGTACAAAGCAAAACAATTAATTAGGTAACGAGGGGATTGTTCGTTCATCTTTATAAGCATGCGTGGAAACCCCATAACCAAAAGTAGACAAATTATATACAGTATAATATACCTTGCAATAATAAAATATGTCACACTTTTATTACTTTTGATTATATTAACAAATACTCCTATTTAGTATATGAAGGACAACTAATTTATATTATATGTCATGTTTTTAAAAGTAAATATAGGATAGGATAAATATGAAAGGAATAGGTTTTTGGTAAGTTAATTTTGTATTTGTAATTTTAAAAGTCGATTTTTTCTTAAAAAATAAAACGAAACTCTGATTGTGGAACAAAATGAGATACAATTTGATTTTTAAGATCAAACGACGGTATATTAAATTTTAAATTAATATAAATTTATTTAATTTTAGCTAATATAACAACTATAATTGTATAGAATATAATAAAAATTTATTTTATTCTAATTTTTTATAAGTCATATTAAATTTAAAATTTAATATGTCGTCGTTTGACTTTAAAAATTAAATTGTATATTTAATTTTGGAATGGATGAACAAAATATATTGTTACTTTTATCATATAACAAATAAATGTAAGTTGATGAGGCAATTCAATAAGAGATGAGAGAGTTAGCAAGCAAGCTGGGATTCAAAAATGCAAACCATACCTCGGGAGATAGATTGTGACGCCCCCAAAATAGGTCTACATTCCCCATTCTGAGTTGTCAATACACGGTACAGAAACAACTACAACTTTATTATTACAATAATAAAAAGCTGTGAGTTTAAATACGAGATATTGCCATCTAGACAATATCCACATACAAATAAATCCTCATCATAATTATTGATACATTATTTTACAACAATGGTGAGGACTACTAAAACAACTCTCCTAGAACTTTCATTCCATACCCCAGACTAAATACTTGCTATATTCTTACTCCTCGGAAGAAAAATGGAACAAAAAGAAAAAAGGTGAGCTCGATTAGCCCGATAAAGAATATTATGACTAAGATAATATACAACAAAATTATCGTTAGTCTTCACGAGGAAAAATGTAATAGAATACAATAGACAACAAGTTTTAAATCAATATTCATGAAATAATAATTCATTAGAAGAGTTAAGTAGAGAATGCAAACTACTATCTTACATGTATGAATTTTAAAGTTCATCGCCTATTTTTATCCCCTGTAACATCAATCAATATATATCCGGGATCAAATATTCATCCTTGCACTACTGAGGCGAGGACATTCACCAATTAGTCATGTTCATCTAAACACCGCTTTCATCTTTGCACTTCTGGGCCAAAGATATTCATCGAAATCATTCATCTTTGCACTACTGAGGCCAAAGATATTCATCAAAATCATTCATCTTTGTACTACGGGCCAAAGATATTCCATAATATCATCATTTAAGACCGAGGATGATGAAAAATATTTTTTAAAAAACGAATCCGGTGAATCAAAATGACAAGGATTAAGGATTAAGAATTAGTACTTTTGTTTTATCCACGTCCAAAAATACCTCAAAAATAATTATAGTGGTGTAAAATTCAAGAATGATCAAAACATGGATACAATCAAAGCTAGTGTCCGAATAGATATTTTTGAATGAAAAGGAAAATTTTCATTTTTCGATGAATAGTCTGCGTATTAAGTGAATAGTCTTGATATCATGAATAGTCTTGAGTATGTATGAATAAATAAACCGACACCAAAAGTTTCAAATTTGATAAAAACTTGGACCAATATTTCACATAAATGATATTGAAGAAATAATATCATTACGAAAAAAATAATATCCCTTTACCTCGAAGAAGACAGTCTTACAGTTGAAACAGGATATAGGTTATGACTTGAACTTGCACCGTATAGCAATAATACTCAAAGTATACTCAAAATACTCACAAGAATACGCTCGATAATATAGAGAGAAAACTTGATTTACGGTGTGATTTTCAATTCTAACCTTAAGACTTATTTATAGAAATTGCTTAGAACACCAAAAGCGAAAAATTTAATATAATATTATTATTTATAATAATAATTCCTACGCACACCTTTGAATCTGAATTTCAGCAACTTGTCATGTGTTAAATGAGGGAACCAAATGAAAAAAACGTTTTGTAAATAAAAATATTTTAAACTTCAAAAATCAATTATTTGAGCTTGAACTTCAATAATTCATAATAAATAGCCCTTTTGCTAGAAAATTCAAATTTCATGAGTTTTTATAGGAAAATCAATTCTCTACAACTTTACTGAAGAAAGTTTTTCCAAATTCCAAACAGAAATTGACCGAAATCCACAAATGGGCGATTTTACGGCTATAATCAAATTTCGATCGATAAATGGGGTCCACCGACATGTTTAACATGTTTTAAACATTTTTAGTAACAAAATATTCCTCCTCCACATATACTCATATATCCCACATTCATCGTAAAAATATCATCGTTAATATATTATTAAAATAATATATTTAAATGAATTATTTTATCGAGAAAAGATAAAATATTAATTTTCAACAATTGTCACATTAAAAATTTTCTCCATCTATATCCTCATAAAATCAATATTTTCCTCATCGTATGAATCAATAATTAATTATTCACAAATAATATTACGAGAATCACAATATTGACAACTGAGCGGCGGTTCCACGGAAGAGGGCTTTCAATAAGAATTTCTCCTCATCTTTGCGCAATTTAGGTGACCAAACCTCTCCTTAGATGCGAACTTTCTAGACATTGCCAATAATGTTATCTAATAATATTATTCGGATAATATGAATTATTGCTTCGATAATGAAAAATACTGTGTAATGACAATTATTGAAACAACAGCAATATAAAATATCAGCGCAGCAATTATTGAATCAATAAAATAAAACACTGAACAGTAATTATTGTAACCATTATTGAGTAGTGCCTTCTTACGTAAGAATCAATAATTGGTGCAATCTGGTATCTTCTTGTGTTTTAACCACCGGTATTCCATCAATTATGTAAATCAGTAATAACTACGTAATTATTTTTAAACAACTTATATTTGTCATTTTCTTCCTCCAATCGCTTTTCCGTTATGGGGCCCACACATGGTCATTGGCTGGTCGTCTGCGAATATTCCCAACACGATTTAATATTCCACGACCAAACGAATATTCTCCTCGAATGATAATGAATATTATATCACCACTTTAACATTTAAAATATTTGCACATTTTACCCATAACTAACCACATTAATCAAATCCACCCTTACTATTTTAAAATAATAAATAAAGGAAATTCCTTTTTATTTAAAAAATTTCGAGTCTTACTGACCTCCCTCCTTAAGAAATTTCGATCCTCGAAATTGGCGTCACGTACACAGTGTTTGAAAAGATGAGAATACCTCGCTTTCATTTCCGTTTCTAACTCTCGGATCATTTCCTCAATAGTATGGTTTCTCCACAAAACTTTAACTTGTGGTATAACCTTCGTCGTAGGATATGCTTTCTTCCTATCCAAGATCTTGACAAGTACCTCCTCATACGTTAAGTCTTGGTTATCTTGTCAGGTTCTAACTTTCAATGACGTGGTTGAATTAGTCCACATATTTACGTAACATCGATCGTGAAAAGCGTTATGAACACGCAGCGTCATACTTGGCGGTAAAAGCAGTCTATAGGCCACGGCTTCTATTCGATCGAGAATTTCAAATGGATTAATAAATCGAAGGTTTGAGTTTTCCTCACCTCACCGATTCTCGCTTTTAAAATAACAACTTCTTGCACCTCCTTCTTCAAATTCATCACTCGATTGTGTGGCTTGAATACTTTAACTTTATCGATTAAAGTCGATTATACTCAGTATATCATCAAGTGGGTACTAGAGTTTTCATCTCCATCTCTATTATTTGTAAATTATCTGAAATTAGTTTTTGACAATATCGTACTTCGTCTTGTATCGATCTTACTACTCAACACGTCGCCACCACCACGTTAGCTTTCCCCTGAGGATGGCATGGTCGAACATGTGCTGAAATGAGTCTCCTCTTGAGTTCTTCGAAGCTCTTCCCACATTCTTTGCTCCATTCGAATTTTGTATCTCTACGAGTCAGCTGCGTTAATGGAATAGCGATTCGAGAATATCCTTCAACGAATCTCCGATAATAACCAACTAAGCCTGAAAGCTACATATTTAGATTCTGAAAACTTAGGTTGTTCTCAATCGTGACTCACATCCCAATCTTGGATAAGACGTTACAATGACACTGTCGGTTTACTATCGCATCGAATATGGTGTCCCTACGGAGAGTCGGCTTGGTACATTTCACAAAAGGAAGTCACCGGATAAAGGCTCGGTATCAACTTCTACGATTGGGTTTTAACTCACGAAGTTCAATAGGAGCCATTCGATATGAAATTTTAGAAATGGGTTTTGTCTGGGATTCAAAGTCGATACAAATTCAATATCACGCTCCTAAAGTAAGCGAAAATTCTTGAAATACGTCGGGAAAAATCAATAACAACGAGAATATTATTCAAATCGGCGTGTCTTTATTCACATCCATAACATGGACTAAGAAAGCTTGACATTCGTTTTTCAATAAACAAATGGCTTTATAATTTAATATGAAAGAGTTTGACTTCAATGGTTTGGTTGCTTGAATTCGAATAATAGGTTGCTTAAGAATATGAAAACTAACAACCTTATGAAAGCAATCAATATCGACATAATGAGTAGTTAACCTTAAAATCACATCAAAAACAAATATCTTTATAGCAATAAGGTTAACAGGTAATGTGATAGTGCCAACTGAATCAAGCAAGATTTCTAAACGATGGATGAAATGAAAGTTTCTCTAACGAGTCTCCATGAGATAGGTCAAAGTCTAATTTCACCAGTAGTCAAGTTCAAACGCTGAAAGGCGCAAAGCAGAGAGATAAAAAGAATGGGTAGAACCCAGATTCTAGTAAGGTATAAACTTAAAGAATTTATAATTAACTAACCCATGCTAACTTCGTTAAGATTACTTTCGCTTTTTGAGAAGTCACGAAAAACGCTTTCCGATGTCGTTGACTTTGCCTTTTACATATCCGCTTTCGGTGCCAACGTCCCAATGGACTTGATTTATTATAGGACAAAATCGAACTATGTGGTAGTCTTTTCCACAACTAAAACATACCTTAGAAGGCTTTGAATACAGTTTGACCTTATATGTCCCTCATCTCCGTGATTCAGTAGCATCTAACTGGCGATTGTTCTCTTCCACAAGAATTTGTTCTTTGGTCTTGATCTTTCTGCCGAAGCGTCTTCCCGTCATCGTTAAATCTTCTCTTTTAGATTGGACATCTCTTTCCATAATATCAACGCGTCGTCATGGCTTTTACCCATGCATCACTCATTCTCACTGCTTTCGATTATTTCTTCTTTCATTTCGATTCCACTTTTATCATCTTATACTACGCGAAAGAGTGCTTACATTCAAGCATCACATATCGGGTAACCTGAGCTTGAATCGTTGCATCCTTTTGCTCCACGATTTTCTGCAATTCTTGACTTCTTCTTTAACTCATAAATCGATTTTGCAATTCTACATTTTGATCATAAAATACCTCTAATAAACTCTCCTCGGTACCTCTTCTTCCTCTTTTCCTCACTCTCATTTGTTACCTCTGCGACTATCTCTAAAAGTGCAACTTATCAATTCTTCACTCACCACATGGATATCTCTAATTCCTTCTTCACGACATCACATTATCCCGATTGGCGATTAGAGGTGTCTCCACGATTTCATTCACTCCATTGTTAACATTCTCAGTAGCCATTCTTAAAAACTATCATAAAACAAGGGTTAATTAAGGAAACCAATATATCACATAATATCCCTATATCTTGACCAACTAACAAATAAGCTTAGGTAGGACACCTTGGCGAAGGATTTACTCGTCTCTCCCTCCTAGTTCTATTCCCCGATCTCCGCCGAGAGATCATATCCACTAAGCTACGATACCAACCGTGGCGCCCCCAAAAAAAGTCTACATCCCCCATTCTGAGTTGTCGATACACGTGCAGTGAAACAACTACAACTTTATTATTACAATAGTAAAGCTGTGAGTTTAAATCTGAGATATTGCCATCTGTGACAATATCCACATACAAATAAATCCTCATCATAATTATTGATACATTATTTTACAACAATGGTGAGGACTACTAAACAACTCTCCTAGAACTTTCATTCCATACCCACTCAATACTTGCTTATATACTACCGCCTCTGAGAAGAAAAATGGAACAAAAAAGGAAAAGGTGAGCTCGATTAGCCCATAAAGAATATTATGACTAAGATAATATACAACAAAATTATCGTTAGTCTTCAACGAGGAAAAATGTAATAGAGTACAATAGACAACAAGTTTTAAATCAATATTCGCAATGGAAATAATAATTCATTAGAAGAGTTAAGTAGAGAATGCAAACTACTATCTTCATGTATGAATTTTAAAGTTCATCGTCTATTTTTATCCTGTAACATCAATCAATATATATCTGGGATCAAATTTTCATCCTTTACCACTACTGGTGCCGAGGACATTCACCAAATTAGTCATGTTCATCTAAACACTGTTCATCTTTGCACTACGGGCCAAAGATATTCATCGAAAATCATTCATCTTTGCACTACTGAGGCCAAAGATATTCATCAAAATCATTCATCTTTGTACTACGGGCCAAAGATATTCCATAATATCATCATTTAAGGCGAGGATGATGAAAATATTTTTTAAAGAAGCGAATCCGATGAATAAAAATGACAAGGATTAAGGATTAAGAATTAGTACTTTGTTTTATCCACGTCCAAAAATACCTCAAAAATAATCATAGTGGTGTAAAATTCAAGAATGATCAAAACATGGATACAATCAAAGCTAGTGTCCGAATAGATATTTTTGGACGAAAAGGAAAATTTTATTTTTCAGATGAATAGTCTTAGTGTTGTGAATAGTCTTGAGTATCGTGAATAAATCTTAGTGTCGTGAATAGTAACCGACACCAAAAGTTCCAAATTTGATAAAACTTCGGACCAATATTTGAAATAATGATATTGAAGAAATAATATCATTACTGAAAAAAATAATATCCCTTACCTCGAAAAGACAATCTTTAGTTGAAACACCGATATAGGTTATGACTTGAACTTGCAAGTATAGTAATACTCAAAGTATACTCAAAATACTCACAAGAATACGCTCGATAATATAGAGAGAAAACTTGGGTTTAAAGTTGTGATTTTCAATTCTAACCCAAGACTTATTTTATAGGAAATTGCTTAGAACACCAAAGCGAAAATTTAATATAATATTATTATTTATAATAATAATTCCTCGCACACCTTGAATCTGAATTTCAGCAACTTGTCATGTGTTAAATGAGGAACCAAATGAAAAAAAAACGTTTTTGTAAATAAAAATATTTTAAACTTCAAAAAATCAATTATTTCGGAGCTTCGGAACTTCAATAATTCATAATAAATAGCCCTTTTGCTAGAAAATTCAAATTTCGCGAGTTTTTATAGGAAAATCAATTCTCTACAACTTTACAGAAGAAAGTTTTTCCAAATTCCAAACAGAAATTGACCGAAATCCACAAATGGGCGATTTTTTTACGGTATATAATCAAATTTCATTAATAAATGGGGTCCACATGACATGTTTAACATGTTTTAAACATTTTGGTAACAAAAATATTCCTCCTCCACATATACTCATATATCCCACATTCATCGTAAAAATATCATCGTTAATATATTATTAAAATAATATATTTAAATGAATTATTTTATCAGAAAAAGATAAAATATTAATTTTCAACAATTGTCACATTAAAAATTTTCTCCATCTATATCCTCATAAAATCAATATTTTTCTCATCGTATGAATCAATAATTAATTATTCACAAATAATATTACAGAATCACAATATTGACAACCAGACAGTTCCCAGAAAAGAGGGGGCTTTCCAATAAGAATTTCTCCTTACTGGCGCGCAATTAGGTGACCAAACCTCTCCTTAGACAGAACTTTCTAGACATTGCCAATAATGTTATCTAATAATATTATTCAGATAATATGAATTATTGCTTCGATAATGAAAAATACTGTGTAATGACAATTATTGAAACAACGTTAATATAAAATATCAACGCAAAGAAATTATTGAATCAATAAAATAAAACACCGAGCGATAATTCTTCGTAACCATTATTGAGTAGTGCCTTCTACGTAAGAATCAATAATTGGTGCAATCTGGTATGTCTTCTTGTGTTTTAACCACCGGTATTCCATCGATTATAAATCAGAACAACTACTGACAGAGTATTTTTAAACAACTTATATTTGTCATTTTCTTCCTCCAATCGCTTTTTTCACATGGGGCCCACACATGGTCTACTGGCATTACGTCGAATATTCCCACAAGCATTCTGAATATTCCACGACGAAAACGAATATTCTCAAAATAATGAATATTATATCACCACTTGCTTATTTAAAATATTTACAAGATTTTACCCATAACTAACCACATTAATCAAATCCACCCTTACTATTTTAAAATAATAAATAAAGGAAATTCCTTTTTATTTAAAAAAATTTCGGGGTCTTACATAGATGAAGCAATTTAGATGAAATCAGGGACGGAAGGGTATCATAAGCAGTTGCACCTGTTGGAATTTTTTATTAGTACCGGTTCAAGGCTAAAGTTTAAGTTGTTTGGACTTTAGACCCACTAAAATTGACACATTTTAGGTCCCCAAGAGGTATTTGTGTTATATATATATATATATATATAAATAAAAGAGTTCAGCCCACGTCAATCTAAATTTAAAGGCCCACAAAAAATTTATTTAATGAAATAGGCCCAAATCTCAATGGCAGACTTGTATTCTTTGATATTGATGCTCTTTTGTTCATGGAAAATTCTTAATTTTTTTAAAAAATTTTTTATGCCTATCCTAATAGCAATTCGCAAAAGGTCTATTTTTTTGTTGTCGTTTTATGTCTATATTTTTTTTTTTTATTATTTATAGTATATGTGTAGGGATAGGGACAAATATGTAAGTTAATAAACTTAAGGGGGCATGCGAATTTTCTTATCTGATCTGGATTGGATTGCAGGGATCCATTCTCTTTTCTTTCTAGAATTCTCTTTCTATCAACAAAACAGAGGAGGGGTGGTGGGGGATCCGGTTAGCATAAAGTTATTTTGTTAGTAAGTTGGTCAATTGGCCAATAGAATACTGACACACATACAACCTTGCCTGCGTGTCAGTATTCTATTGGTCAATTGACCAACTTACCCCAAAATAAACTTCATACTAACCACTTCCGGTGGTGGGGCTCAGCTGGTGAGTCCTTTTTGGCAACAATGGAAAGATAAGGAGGTGAGTGGTTAACATGAAGTGAACTTCATGTCCAATACAGTGCTGACATACAGATGGAAGGGTGATCTATCCGTCTACGTATCAACACTCTATTGGTCATAAAATTTATTTTATACTAACCGAATCCGATAAGGAGAATGTGTGACTTGTCACAGTCGTGTGCATTTCTCTTTTGGGCCCCCTAAATTAATGATTCCTTTATTTTGTTTCTCATAGTAGGTAACGGTTTAATTGTTGTTGCTTTCTTTTATCATTTGGGAAAAAAATTATGGGAAATTTTTGTTTGGTCATTTTGTGTGTGAATGAATGAACTGCTGTTGGTTTTTATTAGGTTAAATTGGCGGCACTGTAGCAGTGCTCATTTATTGAATACTCTTGGTTTGAAAGTATGGCAGTTCGTAAATTAATTTATGATTTTGTTTGAATATAGAAAACAAACGATCGATAAATGGTCAAGTGATTGTTTGGTTTTTTACATTGAAAATAATATATTTGAAACTATTGATAATAAATTATCTTACAACATTTTTAAGCTATGGAGTTTAGAAATATAGCATTTTAATTTATAAACATTATTGTTGGGCCATGATCCTTTTCCTTATTGGGCCAGACTTAATGGGCTCCTCCCTGGGGTTATGATTATTCTTGCCCTATTGGTCCGGATGCAGTGGGCCGAATTACTAGATGAGTATGGTTCCACTTGGGCTTTGACCGATGTAGATCGGGGATAGAACTTTGACTGTCATCTCTGCATTGCATTTAATGAGGATTGGGATCGACTTGCTTAGTCGGCTAAAAAGTCATGGGCCGAAAAGTCGATTCATCTGAAGACAAACCGGACTTTGAGGATATAAAGCAAGGATGACACACGGTGAAAGGTAACTCATAATTTATTGCTCTCAAGTCACTAGATATTTATTCCTCCATTGTTAACCTTGTGATCGCTTTGTCTTGACTCTCACGCTGGAATTATCCCCCTACGGTCTGGCCGTCGAGCTTTTTGTGTTGATGTGTTTCTTGTCTCGGAGATCGGGGCGTCTTACGTGATTGAGGCGTGGAGAAAGATTCTGGCGTTAACATTGGCGCGCTAAGGAGGGCCGTGTTCTAGTGTTCTTGAAGTTTTCAATCACAAATTGTAGGCTGCTTCTACGTCCGAATCCATGGTGAAGAAGAGTAGAAGCGATTACCTCTAAAGGATACCGATGGCTATGACTTCGTCTACACAATGAGTATCTGTCGAGGATTGATTGGGTCCTCAAAGAATGCTCATGCTTTGGTATGCGCTTCGCAAGCGGTTACGAGGGTTCTCGTTCGAGAGCCGGGATGATCTTTGGAAGAAGATTGATTTTTTTGACGACTCGAGAATACGACCATGGTGGGAAAAGGTAGAAAGGCATCTTGCTTAGAATCCTATCTGCAAGTGGTCGGCCGATGAATCGATCAAGTTAGAAAGAAGTATACACTTTAAAGACATGTCTCGAGGCCTTCCCGGGATCGAAGCAGAACCAATGACCATTTTCTGATTGATTGGTAGAGAAGGGTATTCCGCCTATTGGTCTTGGGATTATGGTCGGAGCAGAGTAGATGAAGACCCAACAACCATTTTCTGATTGATTGGTGAGAAGGGTATTACGCCTATTGGTCTTCTTGAGGATTATAATCGAAGCGAGTACATGAAGACCCAACAACCATTTTCCCGATTGATTGACTAAGAAGGGTATTCCACCTCATTGGTCTTTGGGATTATAGTCGCAGCAGATTTAAGGCTCACCACGATGTGAAAGTTTCACCGAAGTAGATCCAAAATCACACTCCAGAGTCCATTAAGGGCACACTGCATTGTGAGCACTTGTTTCGGGGAAATCCATCTAAGGTCATAGTTCCAGGATGGAAAGCGGTGAAGAGTCCGAAACAAAGCCGTTGCAGTTCTTGAAGAAGCGAGTTCGTGGATATTGCATGCAGATGGATATTCTATTTCGGACATCAAGATAGCGATTTATCAAGGAGTCGATCACAATAACAATTCCACCACGGTGCATTATCGGTAGCCACTACAGATGCTTATAACTTTGACGACGAGATGGCGTCATTTCTTGAATCGAGATCTTTGTGAAGAAGACCAAGTACAAGAGTGTCCATTTTGTTCTCATTGATGAGAATTTTTTATCGAAGGACCTTTTTCGTCATCATTACTTAAACATTTGGTTCCATCCAAGCGGGGTGTGTTCTTCTAAAGTTCACAAAGATATTCGTGACAATTATTTGGCCCAAGTTGTTGACCTACAAAGCACTTCTAAATGATATTCTTGAAAAAGCGGGGGGATTCAAAGACAGAAAGACTTGGTATTCTACTTTGGACCCATCTCCCACTATTGAGGAATTTCAGCGCCATCAAGTCGCTGAAATGGTGTTTGGAGGTTCATGTGGATATTTGTCACCAAATTGTTCGATCCCACATCACCACCAAAATGCTATATTTCGATTTTATCTCCTATACCTCTAGGTTTGTGCTGGGGTAGTCGATCGGGTCCATTGCCTAGGGATCAAAGTTAATAAACGCCATTTCATGGGATCGAAGTTTAAAACATTCATAAGAAACTTCCGTAGCTCATCCATATTCGACGAGGCACAATGAAATGCCACCTCGGAGTTAGGAGGTTCGGGAGGACTCACCACCATTCGATGGTAGCCTCTTGACAGTGGTCACTTTGGCATTGTCGAGGCCTTCGGGGTAGACAATTGTCGTCCACTTTAGCATTGTCGAAGCCTTCGGGGTAGGCAATTGTCGCCACTTAGACTTTGTCGAGCCCTTCGTGGTAAAGGCGAATGTCATCTTTTGGTTTTGATAGGAGGTTCGGGAAGACTCACGACCATTCGATGGTAGCCTCTTGGCGAGTTATCCTTTTGACTTCGTCGGGCCTTTACGTGGTAGGCGAATGTCATATTTTTGACTTTGTCGAATGCCCTTCGTGGTAGGCAAGTGTCATTCTTAGATTTTTATGTCGGACCGAGTGGTAGACAAAGGTCCTTATATCTTGATCCTTATATCTTGGTCCTTATATACTTGTTCTACCCCGGTGGTGAGCAAGATCTTGATGGTACAAGGAGGATCACCCAATTCACTTCACATATGACCGATCTCACACTTCGGTAACGATAAGTATGCATTACTTTATTTTGTTCAAGTGTTGAGTTGGATTATATTATCATTGTTCTTAAGCGTTATATAGTTTGCTTAATTATTGACTAACGGTTTAAAATAAGAGGCACTTTACACGCTTTTCAAGTTGATTGATGATCCATTATTGACAAGAAATGTTCACCACGAAGTAATAAGGCATGAAGTTGATATTTCATTAAATATTAACTGCTTACATAAAGTTAGAATTTTCACGAAAAGTTCTACAACTAGAGATAAGGAGAGGTCATCTTGAGCTTCTTCCTTGTCATCGTCACCATCTAAAGAGTCTATAAGAGATGGATCTACCTTGGCTTAGCTTTTTCTTGCCTTTACTTTTAGCGATTTCATATCCTTTCGTGCATACATATGGACGATCTTCTTATTCATTTCATTTTCATGGATTTTCTCGTCTTCTGCTGGATATCCCTACGAAATTCTTGATCATTAAGCGGACTCAAATTCTTAAGGGCCCGAAGCTCTTTGAGCTCTTCTTCAAACTTCTGACGATGTACCGGATGCTTTGATCCTTTAGCTTGACAGATCAATATTTATATCGTTGATGACTTGGTGAGTGGCGAAATTCGTTTTCAAATCTTCTTTGGTTTGGGCAAGGTCTTTACGAAGGCACTCATTATCGTGAAAAGCAACTTTGAGACTACTTCTATCTTTCGTCGAGCGCAGACTTAAGCGGGTATTCTCTTCGAAAGAAATTTCTCTTGACCCGCCTCTTGGTATTTAGGCGGAGGCATCCAAGAGACGATCTTGTCTGCGGATGATCGATGTTACTCTATCGATTCAAAATTAATGGGTCGAGATGTAAATGGATAAGTTAAACTTCTAGCTTGGTACTTCTTGATCCCTCGTTGATCGTGTCCATGATAGAGCTATTCATTCGAATCCGGTGGTTGTCGGTATTATGGACGAAGGAGTTGTAGAGCTCAATTGGGAAGTTCTCTTCGGGCCTGAAGTCCAAGGAGGTTGGTTGTCTTTTTCGAGCAAGTTTGGGTGATCGTACCACTTGTTCTTCGGGCTCTTCGTTAGAAACAACGATTTCAACCAGGGAGGTTGGCGGAGGATCGGTTTCAGTTAGAGGTACTTGTGGTCCTTCTGAGGCCGGAGAATTTGCTTGGGTTTTTCTTTTTGTACGCAAAAGATTCGGTCCGTTCGTCGAGGCATATCGAGGAGGCACCTTTCGGTGTGATTTTGTGGGGTGTGTTTTGGGTTTTTGGCCGCCTTGCTTTCTTGGCGAGGTTGGCTTGTCCCTTCAATAGAGTTGATTCGGTGGCTTGAAGCTCTTCAAATGGTACACATCGGTAGAGGTTGGCGAGATGTACCGAGAAGAAATCTGCCTAGATCCTCTTGATTGATTGAGCGTTGGTTTGATCGAGAGACAACGCAATGGATGAAGAACAATTGTTTGCGAGAACTCATCGATGGAAATTGGGATTTAAACAATAGAGTGGGTTCGAGACTTACGCTTATGGTTATACTGATCATGTTTGTTTACTCGAAGTTCAAGCTCCCTTCCTTAATGTGAATCTTCTGCAGAGGCTCGCCATTTCTCCATCACTCGTTCAGTTGAAATACTTCAAGTTTGCGAGAGAGAAACTTGGAGAAGAAGAGGAGTAAGGAATATCCGAATTTCGAATTGAATTGGTAAAACCGCTGATTTGGGAGAAAGCGGCTTTTATACTTTAGTTTCTTCAACTTTTCATAAGGTTCAGGGTGGCTCATTTAATGCCAACGGTGATTGTGAAGTTAAAGAAGTAGCGTCATGCGGTTTTAGTCTTTATTGTTTACCGAGTGGGCTTTCTCTTTTTGGGCCTCGGTAAGTTGTATCTTGGGCCTTTGTTGATCTCATTATAATTCCTTTTATTCTCGACCGATTCCACTTTATACTCTTTCATTAAACCTCCCATTAATAAAAGACCTGGGGAAGCAATGTTGGGCCATGATCCTTTTCCTTATCGGGCCGACTTAATGGGCTCCTCCCTGTGGTTATGATTATTCTTGTCCTATTGGTCCTAGGATGCGCAATAATTACTTAGATGAGTATGGTTCCACTTTTGGCTTTGAATTTGTAGATCGGGATAGAACTTTGATCGCATCTCCGCATTGCATTTAATGAGGATTAGATGAGGCTTAGTCGGCTAAAAAGTCGTGGGCAAAAAGTCAACAGACATCTGAGACAAACCGGACTTTGAGGATATAAAGCAAGGATGACACACGGTGAAAGGTAACTCATAATTTATTGCTCTCAAGTCACTAGATATTTATTCCTCCATTGTTAACCTTGTGATCGCCTGTACTGACTCTCACGCCGGAGCTATCCCCCGACGGTCCTAGCCGTCAAGCTTTTGGTGTTGACTGTGTTTACTGTGCAGGATCAGGACGTCTTACGTGATTGGGACGTGGAGAAAGATTCTGGCGTTAACAATTATTATAATTAGTTCAACTTTTCTTTATTTAACTTAACAAAAAAAATAATTAAAATTCGACCTTGCTTGAGAAGTATTTCTAAATCTGCCCCTGGATAAAATCCAATGTAAATCAATTTTTTGTCGGGGTGATTCAGGTGAATTTGATGTAGATCTAACTTTTGATTCGTTTATGAAATTTCTTAGTCCGTGAATCACCTTCTTGTTACTTTCTTTTTCCATGAAACTTACTCTTTTCTTTTATTTTAAAATATGAGATCATTATCAACACTTAAAAATTTAATTAGAGACATTCTCAAACTCAAAATTAATATAAAATTATTTGATCTTAATTAGTACAATAATACTTATCTCGTAATTTATCTAAATTACGGCTATATTACTGTATTTATTAAATTTTTTAAAAAAAATTAAATTAACTTTAAAAAATTAATAATAACTTTATATTTAAAAATTAAGATATTACATTGTTTAGAACTGCGCTATAACTCATGACATATTTAGATTCGGCCTGGGAAAATAAGCACGTGGCGGCGTGTCGTGTTTTCAATCCACACATGCAAATATTATATGTTCCATTTCTTTTTGTATTTTGGATCATGATCGACATGCATATATATATATATATACCTTTAATGATAAGAAATTAACATTTTATTGGAAAGGTAGCCGGTGGTGCTTTTTGTGGTTGAAAAGAAACATCATCATCTCAGGGAAGCATTGTGAAATTGAAATTTCCATACACTAGTATAGAATTGTGGACGAACTTTTAGCTGCAAAGGAAAAAGAGAAAGATATATGTATATATATAAAATGATGATGAAATGTATATGCATTCCTACTAGGCTAATGCACTTCCATGTTTCCACCACTCCTAGTTCTACTACTAGTGTTTAGTGGTGGATGAGAATTTGATGTATAATTCGAAAGTAAGTATGTATGTGGTAGCTAGTATATGTTGACAAGTCAGGTGTATGGAAGAATCAAATACTACTTGTATGGAAAAGGAAAAAGGGAAAAGTAGTCCAATGTTTAGCACAACTAGTGCTTCAATTGCTTGCTTTGATATTGACCTTTATCAACCCAAATTTTCACAGGGGAAGAAGAATCAAATTCATTCTCAAACCAAATTATTATTAATTAGTGCTTATTATGATGTCAAATACTCACTACCACACACACACACAAAATTCATCCCCATTACATCCTTTCCTAAAAGGGTGGATCCATACTTAGGCCCCCATGCACAAGCATGTCCATCATCACTTCAGGCCCTTTAAGCAGCTGTCTCATCTTAAATACCAGCTTTAAATAAATATCAAGGAACTCCTGTGTTTTAAAGTAAAAACAAGAAACATGTTGTATCCCCAATTTTAGGTTTCAAATGCCGGTGTAGTCATCATTATGCGTCCTCAAATTTAGGAATTAGGATACACTTTGAGATTGCAAGTTATTAAAGGTTCAAGCCCAAATTGTCAACTTTATCTCATCTTTTAATTCACTACCTATTGTTTAAATTGTTTTATCAAGTAATTAAATTTCTTAAACGAATCACGCACCGGAAAGAATCTCACGGACCAGCTGCACAACCATAACGAAATTCTCTCAGTCATCAAGGGAGAAAACAAACTCCACAAGAATGCAGAAATTATTAGAGCGACAGCTCTCCTCAAATCTAATTATAAGATGGAGGCTATAATTTTTGTCTAGAGAGAAAAGAGAGTTTATTTGGTTACCCAACCATTTTAGTGCATGTAATTAATTTTTTTTTGATTTAATCACATTAATTGAAAATATATTTACATTTTAGTAAAACAAAAAAGAGATGAAGTTTAGGGCACTAAAGTGTCACCAAGTCAAAACTCAAATCATCTAAGTTTAATTTGATTGTAATAATAATATTTGATACTCCAAGAAAAAAATTCACAAATTTATTTTTACTAAAAAATCATGTTTTTTCTAATATTTGACCCCCACCCCAACCCCTCGCCTACCTACCAAAAGAGTGATGCTTTGAAGTTTGGCTTTATCACATTGATTAAAGATTCCTGTGGTTCGCAAATTCAAGGACTCAAGAGTCAATGGGTATCTCTATCTTCCAATATGAGTATGACAAGATAAATCCAATCCAACCAATCTTGACTGCAAATATAATTTATTTATTTATTTATTTATTACTAACTATATATATTAATAACGTCACTAAGTTCGATGACTAGTCCAAATCTAAAAACCTTGCTAAACACTACATTTATTAAAATTACAAACTGACTAAAAACTACTAATAGTAAAAAAGTTTATTATATTGAAAAGAGAATTGGATCACTCTAATTATAAATATAAAAATATTTATAATTGAGTTTGAAAGTCTTTCTATTATTTTTGGTGACTTCATTTTGCTAACACATCTGGCGTTCGTTGCAGTTATGTTAAGCATTCGGCCCATTTGGAGATCCAACGTATCCCTAGACAAGCCCTAACCCCTATTCGGCTATATATAACCATCGGGCCTCTCGCCTACCCTCCCATACTCCATGAATATTTCAAAACAACTAAAATGATCACCAATCTTGCCCAACCCACAAACCATAACACTCCAATAAAAAGGGTTTTCATATATATAAAGAAATTTGTTAGTAAAATTAAAGTTTTTAAGCAATCCACCACCCGGCTAGGTGTATTTATTTATTCTAAACCCTAAACCCTATTACAACCTTCACATGACTAGCAACAACGGAAGTGGTTAGTATGAAATTTATTTTGGAGTAAGTTGGTCAATTGATAAATAGAATCTTGATGTGCATGGCGAGAGATGTGTGTGTCAATATTCTATACTAATCAACCAACTTACCAACAAAATAACTTCATGCTAACCGGATCCAGCAACAACCATTACAATCCCCTGCCACACCCTTGTATATGAATATACATGAAGAGTACACATGCATGCATGAAACCACGCCACAGTAAATTGATTTGGGTGAGAGGTGCCTGCAGAATAAGACATACCTTTGATTCCTTAACATCAAATCAAATGAATGGTTATCACTCCAAAGTTTAAGATATATAGGAGAGTAATTAACAAGCATAAGATATACTACCTTTGACCTCTTACATGCACCTTCCATTGTGTAAGTTACCTGTACCAGTTTGCCCATACGCAAACAGTTAAAACCCTCCAAAACTTGATTGACAATGGGAATAACCGCTTGATCATATAGATCTCTTTGGCGAGCTGAAGGACCAAAAACCTGCATATAACAATGTTAATCGTAGCTTACCCCCATGATATCACAAAAGGTTGGAACCAACAACTAATAAAGTGAAGTCATGTGGGAAACCGACTGTAAGATCCTAATTCAACACTCTTACACTATGTTTGCTACCAAAGTAAATACAAGTAAAAAGGCATGACAAAGAGAGGTAAATTTCTCTATTTGGGCTTCTCCTACTGCCCAGTTCCAATATACTAACTAAAAGAAATTTATTTAGTTTCTTACTTGACATGAGCAAGGTTACCAGAAATTTGTAGATTCTATCAATCGGGCTTTTGTTAATTGGGATTAAGATTCGGTCTAATCTCCCCTCCTTATGAAATTTCACCCTCGAAATTTACGTACGTACCTGATATTCGAAGAGATGAGAATACCTTGCTTTCTTTTAGGATTGTACCTTCCCGGTTATTTCCTCTCTATCATGATTTTCCATTTCTCATCTCCTGTATTTCAAATATCATTCTAGAATACAGTTTCAAAATAAAGGTTAATTGACATACCACATAATACCCCTATATTCTCAATTCCCACCAATTAAATAACAAATAAACTTAGGTAGGTCATACTAGCGAAGGAATTCTCCGTCTCTCCCCTTCTAGTTCTTGTCTCACATCTCAAATGCGGGATCGTATCCTAAGCTTTGATACTAACCGTGACGCCCCCAAAATTAGGTATACATCACCCATCTTGGGTCGCCATGATACATGGTATGTAATTCAAATAAATACAACCGTCAGGTAATACGACAAAACATAAACCGTGAGTTTGAATACAAATATTGTCTACTGTAGAGAGTATACAAACTCAAAAGGAGTCCTTATTACAATTATTATCACACTATTTCACAGAATAGGGAGGACTACTAATGCACCATCTAGAACCATCACTATGTTCCCCGACTAGTCCCAGCTACGTTCTCATTTCCTGAAGAGAACAGTGAAAGATAGGGTGAGCTCAACTAGCCCAGTAAGAAATATTATGACTAAGATAATGCAGAATAAATTATCGTTAGCCTTCAATGTTAAGTTAAACCGATACAATATAACAAACATCAAGTTTAACTACAAATTGAACAAGCAATCCATTAAAAGAGTCAAAGTAGAACATAATGTCTAATATCTCATCTAGATTAAAAGTCCATCGTTGATATTTTATTCCTGTAATACTCATCAACAGTTCTTTGTTATACTCAAGACAAATAGAACTTTCATCATTTGTCTTCACCTGAACCACTTAAAGATGTTAGTTAAATTCACAATTCATATTTATAATAATGTGAATTTACAGTTCCTTCTTTTACACAAAGGCTTAATAGAACGCTTACTCGATATCCTTTTGAATCCAAATCTTCAAGATATTCAAATGTAATAACAATGATCATACCAATCAGATTGTCTATCTCTTTTTACTACGGGCAAAAGATATTCAACTATAAAACCAATGGTAATGATCATACCAATCAATACACACATCGATTTACACTACTACCAAAGACATTCAACTGTTAACTAATAGTCATGATCCTCGCCAATCACATCATTGAATTATCCATACACTACTTCTGACGATGATATTCGTTAAGATCACTTTAGTGGTCATGATCATGCCATACACCGTCCATCTTCGCACTACTGAGTCAAAGATATCAAACAACGATCATCTTCTTTGCACTACAAAGCAAATATATTCAACAACATATCATCTTTGTACTACACAGGCCAAAGACATACAACTCAGAAAACCAATAACCAACAAAGATAATAAAGAATGGAATAATAAAAGAATTTCACCATATATGCATTTGCTTGATAGACGGCAGTTATTCCAACATAATAATAAAGAATGAAATAATAAAAGAATTTCACCACGTATACAATTATTTATTATATAAAGTTATTCCAACATAATAATAAAGAATTGAATAACAGAAGAATTTCACCATGCGTGCGTAATCCGCACAAACAGGTTATTTCCAACAAAATAATAAATAATGGAACTGTGTCCGTAGAAACGCACGCATGGATATTCCGCGAAATAATAAAGAATGGAATAACAATGAAATCACCACGCACGCGGTGATTGGCATGTACATGTTATTCCAACATAATAATAATAACGGAACCGGTCAGTATAAACGCACGCACGTGATATATTCCTGACGAATAATAAAGAATGAAATAATAAATAATGGAACCAGGTCAGGCGTAATACGTACCGACATGATATTCCAACAGAATAATAAAGAACGGAATAACGAAAGAATTTCACCAAGTATAGGGTAATCCACGTATCACGTGTTATTCCAATGAATAATAAATAATAATAATATCCTTTACTGAGCACGCAAGAATTATATCCCTACCTTTGAAAGAAGAGTATTCCATTTGGTAGAGGCGAGGATATACTCGAAGAAACTTGTCTTCTGCCAAAGCTTTCTTAAACTCTAAAGAAATACGCCAAGATTATGAAGAAGAACTCTCTCTATAGTTTCTTTATATAGAGTTTCGATTGAATTAAGTAAGAAATAATGAAGGAATGAGCTTCTATTTATAGGAGAATGGATCGCATAATAACTAATTCATGAACAGTCCGTATTGATTTACTTTTAATCGGATGATCCATATTTAACGCAAAATCTTTTAAATAAAATATAATATATTCCATTTATAATCTAATAAAACGAATAACTTTATAAAAGTATTACATTTTATATAAAAAGATTTTACTATGCAAAATACTATGTATGCATTTATACTATGCAACACTATGCATAATAAAATATAATATATTCTATTTATAGAATAACTTTATAAAAGTATTATGTTTTATATAAAAAGATTTTACTATGCAAAACACTATGCATAATAGAATATAATATATTCATTTATAGAATAACTTTATAAAAGTATTTTGTTTTATATAAAAAAAGATTTTACTATTAAAACTTTAAACCAACGATTCATATTGATTTACTATTATAATTTCAACCAACGATTCGAAAAATTAAGACATCTCCTCATGGAATAATATTGTACCCAAAAATAATTTAAATGAAAAAAAAATACATTTTTCTAAATTGAATAAGACTTTAATAAGACTTGAGAATAGTACCACAATGAAATAGTATCCCACACACAAAAAGTATAAGACCCCGAATTTTATGAAATAAAAGTATTCAATTTTTTCTTATAATTACTTTTCAGTAAATGGTTAAATTGATAAGAGTTAAAGTTAAGGGTGATATATGAATTTTTTTTTTAAAATATGCAAGTGGTTATAAAATACTCATTTCTATCGGGAATATTCGTTTGGTGGTCGTGGAATATTCTTTCCGCTTGTAGGGAATATTCGTATGCGACGGTAAGCTGACCTTTAATGGGCCCCATAATGAGAATAATCATTGGATGAAGAAAACGCAAGTATGAGTTTTTTTATAAATAACACGTAGTTGTTGTTATCGTTAACACTGTTGGAATACCCGGTGGTTAAAATACGATAATATGCGTGGTCAGATAAGTAGTACCAGACGGTATTGCACCAATTATTGATTCTTACGTGAAGGCCTTTACTCAATAATTGTTACAGTAATTCTTGCTTAATATTTTATTTTGATTCAATAATTGTTGCGTTGATATTTTATATTATCGTTGTTTTAATAATTGTCACTTCACGGTATTTTTCATTATCGAAGCAATAATTCATATTATCGAGAATAATATTATTAGATAACATTATTGGCAATGTCTAGAAAGTTACATCTAAGGAGAGGTTTGGTCACCTAATTGCTACGCCAAGAAGTAGAGAGAATTCTTATTGAAAAGCCCCTTTTCCTGGAACCTGCTTGGTTGTCATTATTGTGATTCGTAATATTATTTGTGAATAATTAATTATTAATTTATATGATGAGGAAAATATTCATTTTATGTGGATATAGATGGAGAAAATTTTTAAAGTGACAATTGTTGCAAATTGATATTTTAACTTTTCTGATAAAATAATATTTTATTATATTATTATAATATAATAATGATGATATTTTTACAATGAATGTGTGATATATGAGTATATGAGGAAGAGTATTTTTGTGGCACTAAATGATTAACACATGTTTTGTGTGTCGGTGGACCCCATTTCTTGACTGAAATTTGATTATAGCCTGTAAAATCGTCCGTATGTGGATTTCGGTCAATTTCTGTTTGGGATTTGAAAAAACTTTCTTCTGCAAAGTTGTAGAGAATTGAATTTTCTATAAAAAAAATGCGAGATTCGAATTTTCTGATAAAAGAGCTATTTATAATGAATTATTGAAGTTTCGAAATAGTTGATTTTTGAAGTTGTAAATATTTTTTAAAAGAAAACGCTTTTCTTCATTATTGGTGGGCCCATACATGAGTGGTAAACATCTTTGAATTCGTAATTCAAGAGGTGGGCATGAAATTTTTATATAAATATATATTTTATTAAATTTTCTCTTTTGGTGTTCTAAGCATTTTTCTATAAATAGGATCTTTAGGTTAAATTGAAAATCACACTAAATGAAGTTTCTCTCTATTTCTCTCTATATTATCGAGTGTATTCTTGTGAGTATTTTGATATCTTGAGTGTTGCTATATCTATTGCAAGTTCGTTTCGTTTATTTCGGTCAGACGTCTTTTCTCTTTTGAGGTAAAGGATAGTAAGGGATTGAAAGGGATGTTATTTTCTTCGTAAGTTATATTATTTCTTCAATATCATTATGTTGAAATATTGGTTCGAACTTTTTATCAAATTTGAAACTTTTTCATGTTGGGGTTCTTATTCATGAGTTCTTATTCACGATTTACTATTCACGATTCTTACTATTCATGATAAAGTTCTATTCATTAGCGGATTCTTATTCACGTTTACTATTCACGAGTTACTATTCACGGGTACTATTCACTACAAAATTAGTTTCTTTTTCTAACCAAATTATAGTTGATTTATGAATATTACTCTGGAGATTAAATCTATATTTTGATTATATTAATTTTATTATCATATATAACATTTTTATAACCCTGATGTTGAAATTTTCTTTCACTGGAGTGTAAAGATGGTTAGATTATTGGTATGATCATGACTAGGGTTCTCTTTTGACCAAGTGGTGAAAAGTTGAATTGTGGACCGGTATGATCATGACCATTGAATTTATAATTGAATATCTTTAGCTTAAGTGCAAAGGTGAATTTATCAACATGGTTATAATTATTGTTTATATAAATTATGAAATGATTATATATTTTTTTGAGATATGAATATCTTTGGCCCGTAGTGCAATGATGACTTATTGATGAATATCTTTGTCACGTGGTGCAAAGATGAATTATTGATGAATATCTTTGGCATGTGAAGTGCAAAGATGATGCATTGATGAATATCTTTGGCCCGTAGTGCAAAGATGAATTTATTAGTATGATTATGAACATGAACTGTGATTTGGTATAACCATGATCTTTGATGTTTCAGGTGATGAAAATTATCTTTGTCCTGGATGAGAAAAAGAATTTAGAACAACAATTACGATTATGAGTTATACATGTGATTGTGGACAGGAATTGTTGATTGATGTTACAGGGATAAAACATTGTTGGTGGACTTTTAACATGGAGAAGATAATAGACTTTATAGTCTATTTGACTCTTTTAATGGATTGTTCGTTCCGCTGCAACTATGGTTGAAAAGTTTTATCATCTACCATATGTTCTAAATCTCTGATTTATTATTGATGAAGGCTATTGAAAATTTAATTAACTTTAGTCATAATATTCTTTACTGAGCTAGTTGTGCTCACCTTTTTGCTTCACAATTCCTTTCAGGTAATAAGAGTGTAGCTGGGTCAAGCGGAAATAATAGTGGAATAGAACGGTGGTCTATAGCTGTTGAGGTTCTCCCTAAATAGGTGAGGCGAACCCAACTTTGGAAGGGTGTTTTGTCACTATCATACAAGATGTCTAATGACATACAACCTCGAGTCATCATAAGACAGGGATGTGCTTTCATCCACTTGGTGAGTATATATCGAAACACTACCTATATAATCTTGGAGTTTGGTTGAAGTATAATTCTCAATTAGAGACGGTGGAGATAATGATATGTCAAGAGAAGACACACCATTGGGAAGAATATGATTATAATCTTCTCATTTTTCTTTGAGGTCTATTAGAATCAACCAAGGATAATTTTGTGGCCATATGATATCTATCATAACCTAGGCATTTGGCCTCCCATGTATGAAAGGTTTCTTGAAAGCACTTCCCAAAGATTCTAATTTCTAAAATAGTTTTCGACTATACCTTTATGTAAGTGTCATTATGAGGTGCTGTCCACGGTTGAGACATGAGTCACAGTTGGTATATATTTGTATTTAAACTCACAGTTTAAGTGTTATCGTATCTTGCACGATAATTGTATTAATAAAGTTGTATTTGTTTTCTGTACCATGTATTTAGCGACTCAGAATGGGTTGGATGGAATGGACTTATTTTGGGGTTGTCACAAAAAATATTCCAAATACCCGAGTGAACAATACTAGAGTGAATAGTAACCCTTGAATAGTAATTCGTGAATAGTACTCCGACACGAAAAATACCCCAAATACTCGAGTGAATAATATTCGGGTGAATAGTAATTTAGTTGAATAGTAACCCGTGAATAGTAACTCGTGAATAGTACTTCGACACAAAAAGTACCCCAAATACTCGAGTGAACAATACTAGAGTGAATAGTAACCGGGTATTTTATGACAACTTGTCTACTTTGAATAATTTTCACATATCACCCTTAACTTTAAACTTTTATCAATTTAACTATTTACCAAAATAGAAAAATTGAATATTTTTATTTCATAAAATTCGGGGTCTCACACTACGTTTGGATTGAAGGAATGGAATAGATGAGGGAATGGAATAAGGAAGGGAATGAAATGATTTTTTAATATTTCATCTACATGTTTAGTTGATGTTATGAATACATCTAAGAATGAAATAAATAATTAGAAAGTAACCTAAATACCCCAAAATGTTCAAATTTAACTTAAATTCAATTTATATTAAAAAAATTAACACATATTTCTCTAGATTTTTTTTATAATTATATTCTTTTTTTTTCTATACTTTTTCATATAATTTTTTATATACTTTTTTTTTTTTGGTGTGGGGGGTGTGGGTGGGGTAGGGTGGGGTGGGGTGGGTTGGGTTGGGTATGGGGGGTGGGTGTATACATAATCACATAATATTATTTTTTGGGGTGGGGTGGGGTGGGGTGGGGTGGGGGGGGGGGTAAGAGTGGGGTGGGGGTGGGGTGGGGTGGGTGTAAGACCCCGAATTTTATGAAATAAAAGTATTCAATTTTTCTTATAATTACAATTCAAAGAAATGGTTAAATTGATAAAAAGTTAAAGTTAAGGTGATATATGAAATTTTTTCAAAAATACACAAGTGGTTATAAAATATTCATTGTTGTCGAGGAATATTAAATGCATTGGCCAATGATCATTTGTGGGCCCCATAATGTAATAATCATGTCGGATGAAGAAAAAAGACAAATTTAAGTTTTTATAAATAACTTGGCAGTAGTGTTTCACAAGTAACATCATTTGGAATACCCGGTGGGTAAAGTAAAGTAATGTCTGGCGTTGTTGCACAAGAAGCACACTCGGTATTGCAGTATTTTTGAATTATTGATTCTTACGTAAAAGACCTACTACAATAATTGTTACGATAATTACTGCTCAAGATTTTTTATTGATTCAATAATTCTTTGCGTTGATATTTTATTTTATTTTAATAATTGTCATTACACGATATTTTCCTTTATCGAAGCAATAATTCATATTATCTGAATAATATTATTAGATAACATTATTGGCAATGTCTAGAAAATTACATCTCAAGGAGAGGTTTAGTCACCTAATTGCTTGCCAAGAAGGAGAAATTCTTATTGAAAGCCCCATCTTTCCTGAACTACACGGTTGCGATCTTGTGATTCTCAGTAATATTATTTACGAATAATTAATTATTGATTTATATGATGAGAAAAATATTGATTTTATGTGGATATAGATGGAGAAAATTTTAATGTGACAATTGTTAAAAATTGAAATTTTATCTTTTTCTCGATAAAATAATTCATTTAAATATATATATTATTATATTTTAATAATATAATAATGGTGATATTTTTACAACGAATGTGGGATATATGAGTATACGAGGAGGAAGAGTATTTTTGTTGCAATAAATGTTTAAAACATGTTAAACATGTCGGTGGACCTCATTTCTTGACTGAAATTTGATTATAGCTTGTAAAATCGTCTGTTTGTGGATTTCGGTCAATTTTTGTTTGGAATTTGGAAAAACTTTCTTCTGCAAAATTGTAGAAAATTTCCTATAAAAACCCGCGAGATTCGAATTTTCTGATAAAAGAGCTATTTATTATGAATTATTGAAGTTCCGAAGTTCCGAAATAATTGATTTTTAGAAGTTTTAATTGTTTTAATTAACAAAAACGTTTTTTGTGTTTGGTTAGACTCATTAAACACATGCTAGTTGCTGAATTCAGAGGTTTCAAAGTGTACGTAGAGAATTTATATATATATATATTATTATATTAAATTTTCTGCTTTGGTGTTCTAAGCATTTTCCTATAAATAGAGAGCTTATGTTAGAATTGAAAATCACACCGTAAATCAAGTTTTCTCTCTATATTATCGAAGCGTATTCTTGTGAGTATTTTGAGTATACTTTGAGTATTGCTATACTAAGGCAAGTTCGTTCGACGTTATTCCAATCAATCATCTTTGCTCTTTTGAGGTAAGGGATAATAAGGAATTTTAAGGGTTATTATTTCGAAATTCTTCTGAATCTTCAAAAATTCTGGAAAAATTTGAAATGATATTTTGATGAGTTTTGTTGATTGTGTCCAAAATGGCGATTTTGGATGTATAGATTGGGAGTTATGAATTTTATGAGAAAAGACTATTTTAAAAGTAACTGCTTATAACTCCTTGTGATTAACTCCAAAATTGATGAAATTTTATTGTGAGTACATCTATATAATATCAGTATACCGTAAAATTTCAGAATTTTTGGATAAAAGTACAATTTATGATAAATGTCTGAATATTCGGTGGTTTTGGCCATGTGAAAAATAGTAAATGAATTTTAAAAATTTTGAGAAAAATATATATTCAATATGGGACTATATTCTTCTAAATCTCAGAAAAGAAATATTTTAAAACTGATTTGGTATTTTTCATGAAAATGTTCTAGTTATGAGTAAATGAATTAAATATGTTATGTGAATTAAGAAAATTGGAAAATATGATTTTATGGCTTGAGAATTATATATGAGATATATGCAGATTTTTGATGAGGGTTTTGGCTATTGGTGATGAGATCTTATGAGGTTGGCATTTTAAGATGATTAAATGCATTTATTAGTAAAGTGTAAACAATTAAAATAAATTGTTTATAAGTTTAAGAAATGATTAAAATATTGTGGTAGTATTAATAATATTAGATTATGAGATTATTAAGTGATTTATAACATTTTGATTAAGTTGTTATGAAATCATTGATTTATGAATCTTACTCTTGAGATTAAATCTATATGTTGATTATATTGTTTTTATATAACATTCTTATAACCCTAATGATGATATTTCTCTTTGACTTGAGTGTAAAGATGGATAGATTATTGGTATGATCGTGACTATAGGTTCTCTTTGGCCAGTAGTACAAAGTTGAATTGTTGACTGGTATGATCATGACCATTGAATTATTTTTTTGGGGTGGGGTGGAGTGGGATGGTTGGAGGGTAAGAGGTATATACATAATCACATAATATTAATTTTTAGGGTGGTGGGGTGGGGTGGGGTGGGGGGGGGGTGGGGGCGGTTGGGGTGGGGGAGTGGAGGTGGGGTGTGGGGGGTGTGGGTGGGGTGTGGCTCTGTTCCTCTTTCGCTCGCCTCTGCTCCTCTTCTTTCACAGATCGATAGATTGATTGAATGAAAGAACATGGAACCCTATTTTATTTTTAAGGGGCATATTTGTCAATTACTTAAAAATAATAGATGGAATAAGTTATTCCTGACTCCCATTTCAGGAGTAAAAATTATAATTTTAAGTTAACACCTATTCCACTAGGAATACATTATTCCGTTAGAATAAACAAACCAAACAACATTTTTATCATTCCAATGGAATGATTCATTCCATTCTCCCTCCTATTCCATCGATCCAAACGTAGCATTACAGTTGTAAATCGAGAGAGAGCAGACACGTTATATTAATCATGTCATTTAAACATCTCTCATATAATATGTTAGATGATACATTACTTGTATATGCATGTCAGATGGGGCCTTGTATAAACGCAATTTTTTTGCCCATAACATATAATATATCATATCATAAATAATTTAAATTGATTCATAGCCAACGTTATAATAATAAGGTTATTTTTACAACAAATTTCAGTAATTTATTCGCGGATCGAACGATAAGGATAATGAGTTTCAAAGTTTAATAAGAATATTTTGGACATTATCTAATCTGCAGTTTAATAGTGCTCAATCCCCATATTAAACTGTGGAGCCCAAATCCTCCTTATTTATGCTTACCGTTTGATCTGCGTATATATAGAAGGTTGAAATCTATATTAAGGATAACATTATTCGTACAACGTTAGTTGTGAATCAGTATCATATATATATATATATATATATATATATATATATATATATACTAGCTGAGTCCCGTGCCTTCGGCACTGTATGGACGGTGAGATTTATCTCAAACTTTGAACGGTCCAGATGATTTATTGAGTGAGCGGAAAATTCAAAATCATTTTTATTTTATTAGATAGATGGATGGTGGAATTTATCCCAAACTTTGGTCGACCCAGATGATTTATTGAGTGAGCGGAAAATTTAAAATCATTTGTATTTTATTATATATATATATATATATATACGGTAAAAATCAAGAGCATTCTCCTTAAATAGCATTCCGCCTTAAATAGCATTTTTTTATCAAAACGACGTAGTTTTGGAGGGACGCGATGACATTTTTGTAAAATACGCTGTCATTGTATTTACAAAAATGCCACTGCGTCCCTCCAAAACTACTACGCTTTTTGATAAAAGAATGCTATTTAAGGCGAATGCTATTTAAGGATAATGCTCTTGATTTTTACCGTATATATATATATATATATATATATATATATTGGGGAATAAATCATAACAAATATTTGTTATGGATTAAAAATGAATATACATTACCTCTACCATACATTACAAGATCCAAGAGCGAGAATTAGGACAGAAAAACTTTGTTTGCTATTATTAGTAATAGACAAAAAAAATACATAACTACCCCTAGTAAAAAATAGTCAATGTTAGGTCGGATTAAATCATAAAACACATCCGCTACTAATTATAGCCCCAAATATTAGAAAATAGACTCCTTCAAAACGCGAATTGGGAGAATTTTAATGCCCTAGCAAATTTCTCTCCCTCTGCGTCGACCCATCTCCATTCCCTACTTTTGGGACCTCTTGTGATGCATTGTCTGCAGTACCTTCCATTAATGGCGATGATGAAAGCTCTTTGGGTGGTGGAGTTTTTTATTTTTCCTAATTACAATGTTGTTTTTGTTCCTGTTTCATGGCATGCACCTTCCATTAATGATCCACATCCAAAGAGGGATGAGAGCCCATATCCATTCAATTATGATCCAATTGTCCATTACAAGATCCAAAAACTGATTTTGATACATCTGCACAATAGTTATTAGGATGTACGCAAACTGTGGTGAGGACGGTGGTCTTACAAGCTCTCAATTCGGGTAATAATTATACAAACGCCCAAAACACACAATACTCTCGTCTACACAATAGTTGTGTTCATGATTTTGGTCATCCATATAATTATTATGCGGATTAGATAAATTGAATTTCAATGATAGAATCAACGTCCACATTACTATGGTGCGGATTGCTTTCAATGATCCGTTCATTTTATTGTTGACTTAGATGGTTCAATTAGATGAGTTGAAAGATTGTAGTCTTCCATCTAACTTTAATTATGAATCATTCTCGTATATATATATATATATATATATATATATATATATATATATATATATATATATATATATATATATATATATATATATTCAATGATTTCTTTCAATTATAATATTAGTAAACTTGTATATAAACTCGATTTGACAATATTTCAAAAACAACTAGCATCAAAATAAACAAGAAAAGAAAAAAAAACCTTACTACTTATATAAACTCACACAACAATAAAAATAAACCCAATATTAAAATTTTAATTTTAACTATCTAACCAAAAACTTATTGACATTTAAAGAATTTATAGTATGCCCATGTTACGTTCGAGAACGTGGGACTGTGGGAGTGGATTTGAACGATTATGAATGGCATTAAATATTTTGGATGAATACACCTGTTTTGTCAAGGAAGGATAAATAAAATGAAACAAAAATTCTGTTCCCGCGTTATAAATGTCAAAGTGACACAATTTGATTAGACAGTTGCAAGAAGTTTGCTTCAACTTTTTAAAAATGAGTTAATTAATGTTTTGATTACAGGACTAGAAATCAATTTTTATTTTAATTATAAAATTATTTTTTAATAAAAATATTACTATATTAAAAAAATATTATAAATTAGTTATTACTTAATATTTTGTCTAAAAAATTGACAAAATTGTTAAATCGACTAATAATAATTTTCAACTGAGTACTTGAACATGTGACAGGTGGGAAGTGTTAATTGATGCTTTTGTTATTGTACTAAAAGTCGAGTTTCATTTTGGTTAGTAAATCTTTTTTTTTATTTACAAAGTCATTACTATATTCAAAAAATATTACAAACTAATCATTATTTAACATTCGTCTAAAATTGACTCCTAGTAAAATAACTAAAACACTAATTTACCCTACACGTAACAAGTACTCACCTGCCACATATTCAAAACATTAAATGTTAGTCTATCAAATTTTTGGATGAAATATTAAGTAATGACTAGTTTATAACTTTTTTTTAGTATAATATAATATATTTGTAACAAAAAAAAGATTCAACAATAAGAATGAAAATCAACCCTTAGTATAAGAACTAAAACATCAATTAATCCTTTTAAAAACCTATGCTATCATAATTTCAAAATTATAGAAATACTCAAATAAATTTTGATGATAAATGCCTAAAGGGGATCGGAGCTTGGGGAAGTAACCAAGATGTGAACCTAATTTTTTCATGTGTTGATTCCAATTTACTTGGGGGGTAAACTCGAACTTATAACATTGAATAGTAAAAAAGTTATATTATCACTAGACTACTCCTATTACTTTTGATCTAATTATCGTCCACGTTTTTTTTTGTTTAGAACACGTTCACGTCCCAATCACCAAGACGTGTCTGATATCCTGCACAGTTCAACAAATCGACATCAAAAGCTTGACGGCTTGACCGCTTAGGGGATAACTTTCATGTGAGAGTCGATGATCGGCGATCACAAGGTTAACAATGGAGGAAAATAATGTCTAGTGCTTGAGAGAGAAGAGTAATTATGATTGTGTGTCGTAATGTTTTGTTACTTACCTTTTTTGTGTGATCCTTGCCCCATACGTACCCCAGACCCGGTTTACCGTGCCACCCACTATCTCCTGACACCTTCCCCCACTCCCGGTCATCTCAGCCGAAAGTCTGTGGCTCACCTCCCTACCTGCTACTACTGTTTGCTACCGCCGGTCGCCTGAGTCTCATCCTCATTAATGCCATGTAGGAAGATGACAGACATAACAGTCAACTATTATTTGGTGTAATGATTACCGGTCAAAGCTGGTTTAAGTGGCAATTTGTATAATGGGCCAATTCAATGACTAAGCCCAAATAACGGAAATGACCCATGCGACCGGATCCAGCCGAAAGGACCCAATGGAATAATCAAGTAACTGGGCCTAAATTGTAAGACCCCGAATTTTATGAAATAAAATTATTCAATTTTTTCTTATAATTATTATTTAGTAAATGGTTAAATTGATAAAAGTTTAAAGTTATGGGTGAATTATGCAAATTTTACAAAATACGCAAGTGGCTATAAAATATTCATTGTTGTCGGGGAATATTCGTTTGGTCGGGGAATATTCATGTCGTATCGGAGATTATTAAATGATTTACTTGCCGCAATCTTTAATGGGCCCCATAACGTGAGCGATTGGATGAAGAAAATAACAAATATAAGTTGTTTATAAATGACGCGTAGAGTTATTACCAAGATTATCTTTTGTTAAAATACTCGGTGGTTAAAACACAAGAAGACACTGTGTATTGCACCAATTATTGACTTTACGTGAAGAGGCACTACTCAATAATGGTTACGATAATTATTTGCTCAAGATTTTATTTTATTGGTTCAATAATTGTTGCGTTGATATTTTATACCGTCATTGTTTGATAATTGTCATTACGCGATTTTCATTATCGAAGCAATAATTCATATTATCTGAATAATATTATTGGATAACATTATTGGCAATGTCTAGAAAGTTCTGTCTAAGGAGAGGTTTGGTCACCTAATTGCGCACCAGTAAGGAGAAATTCTTATTGGAAAGCCCCCTCTTTCCTGGGAACTGCCTGGTTGTCAATATTGTGATTATATAATATTATTTGTGAATAATTAATTATTGATTTTTATGATGAGGAAAATATTCATTTTATGTGAATATAGATGGAGAAAATTTTTAATGTGAAAATTATTGAAAATTAATATTTTATCTTTTCTGATAAAATAATTCATTTAAATATATTATTATATTTTTTAATAATATAATAATGGTGATATTTTTACAGTGAATGTGGGATATATGAGTATATGAGGAGGAGGAGTATTTTTGTTATCAAAAATGTTTAAAACATGTTAAACATGTCAGTGGACCCCATTTCTTGACTGAAATTTGATTATAGGTTGTAAAATCGCTCGTTTATGGATTTCGGTCAATTTTTGTTTGGAATTTGGAAAAACTTTCTTCTGTAAAGTTGTAGAGAATTGAATTTCCTATAAAAAGACGCGAGATTCGAATTTTCTGATAAAAGAGCTATTTATTATGAATTATTAAAGTTTGGATTAATTAATTATCATTTTTTGGAGTTTTAATTAATTAATTAAGAAAAACATTTTTTGACATGTTTGGGGCATCTTTAACATGTGTTTGATGGCTGAAAATTTGATTCTAGGCATGCGTAGAAGATTATATATATATATATATATATATATATATATATATATAATATTTTATTAAATTTTCTGCTTTTGGTGTTCTAAGCATTTTCCTATAAATAGGTGCTTAGGTTATAATTGAAAATCACACCGTAAATCAAGTTTTCTCTCTATATTATCGAGTATTTTTGTGAGTATTTTGAGTATACTTTGAGTATTGCTATACGGTGCAAGTTCGTTCAAATTATTATTCCAATCTGTTTCTACCGCTTTTTGAGGTAAGGGATAATAAGGGATTTTAAGGGTTATTATTTCGAAATTCTTCTGAACCTTCAAAAATTCTGGAAAAATTTGAAATGATAATTTGATGAGTTTTGTTGATTTTGTCCAAAAATGGTGATTTTTGGATGTATAGATTAGGAGTTATGGATTTTATGAGAAAAGACTATTTTAAAAGTAACTGCTTATAACTCCTTGTGATTAACTCCAAAATTGATGAAATTTTTATTGTGAGTACATCTATATAATATCAGTATACCGTGTAAATTTCAGAATTTTTGGATAAAAGTACAATTTATGATAAATGTCTGAATATTCGGTGGTTTTGGCCATGTGAAAATAGTAAATGAATTTTAAAAATTTTGAGAAAATATATATATCAATATGGGACTATATTCTTCTAAATACCAGAAAAGAAATATTTTAAAACTGATTTCGTATTTTCATGAAAATGTTCTAGTTATGAGTAAATGAATTAAATATGTTATGTGAATTAAGAAAATTGGAAAATATGATTTTATGGCTTGAGAATTATATATGAGATATATGCAGATTTTGATGAGGGTTTTGGCTATTGGTGATGAGATCTTATGAGGTTGGCATTTTAAGATGATTAAATGCATTTATTAGTAAAGTGTAAACAATTAAAATAAATTGTTTATAAGTTTAAGAAATGATTAAAATATTGTGGTAGTATTAATAATATTAGATTATGAGATTATTAAGTGATTTATAACATTTTGATTAAGTTGTTATGAAATCATTGATTTATGAATCTTACTCTTGAGATTAAATCTATATACGTTGATTATATTGTTTTTATATAACATTCTTATAACCCTAATGATGATATTTCTCTTTGACTTGAGTGTAAAGATGGATAGATTATTGGTATGATCGTGACTATAGGTTCTCTTTGGCCAGTAGTGCAAAGTTGAATTGTTGACCGTATGATCGCCACCATTGAATTTATAATTGAATATCTTTAGCTTAAGTGCAAAAGCGTGAATTGATCAACATATATGGTTATAATTATGGTTCATATAAATTCGAAATGATTATGTATTTCTTTGAGATATGAATATCTTTGGTCCGTAGTCTGAAGATGACTTGTTGATGAATATCTTTGGCCAGTAGTCTGAAAGATGAATTGTTGATGAATATATTTGGGTCGTGGTGCAAAGATGACCTGTAGTTGAATATCTTTGGCCAGTAGTGCAAAGATGAACTGTTGATGAATATCTTTGGCCAGTAGTGCAAAGATGAACTGTTGATGAATATCTTTGGCCCGTAGTGCAAAGATGAATTTATTAGTATGATTATGAACAGGAACTGTGATTTGGTATAACCATGATCTTTGATATTTCGTAAAGACAAGTGATGAAAATTATCTTCGTCTGAATGAGAAAAGGAATTTAGAACAACAATTACGATTATGAGTTATACATGTGATTGTGGGCGGAAATTGTTGATTGATGTTACGAGGATAAAACATTGTTGGTGGACTTTTTAACATGGAGAAGATAATAGACTTTATAGTCTATTTGACTCTTCTAATGGATTGCTCGTTCAGCTGTAACTATGGTTGAAATTTTTTATCATCTACCATATGTTCTAAATCTCTGATTTATTATTGATGAAGGCTATTGATAATTTAATTATCTTTAGTCATGATATTTTTTCTTGAAATTAGTTGTCTTCACCCTTTTTTCACAATTCCTTTTAGGTAATAAAAGTGTAAATTTGGACAAGCGAGGAATAACGAGGGAATAGAATCGGTGGTCTATAGATGTTGAGGGTGAGTGTGAATTCAACTTTGGAAGGGTGTTTTGTCACTATTATACAAAATGTTTAATGACATACAACCTCGAGTCATCATAAGACAGACGATTTGTGTTCATCCACTCACTTTGAAAGATATCTACCAAAGACTACCTATATAATCTTGGTGTTTGTTTGGAGTATAATACCCAATTAGAGACAAAGTGGAGATAATGATATGTCAAGAGAAGACTCACCATTGGGAAGAATATGATAAGAATCTTCTCGCTTTTCTTTAGGGGTCTATTAGATTCAACCAAGGATAATTACGTGGCCATATGATATCTATCATAACCTATACGCATGGCCTCCCATGTATACGAAGGTTTCTCGAAAGACTTCCCAAAGATTCTAATTTCTAAAACAGCTTTTGACTATACCTTTATGTAAGGTGTCATTGTGAGGTGTTGTCCACTACGGGGACATGTGTCACATTTGGTATATATTTGTATCCAAATTCACAAAGATATGTGTTGTTGTATTTTGCACGACAATTGTTGTAATAAAGTTGTAGTTATTTTCTGTACCATGTATTTGGCGACTCAGAATGGGTTGGATGGAATGGACCTATTTTGGGGTCGTTACATAAATCATTCGGACCGACAGGACAAAAGTAACATAATCCAAGGGAGGAGCCCATTAAATCTAGCCCCATAATGAAAAGGATCATGACCCAACAATAACTATAAAAAAATACAACTTAAATAAAAACAACAGATTCGAACACTACAAAAACTTGTCAAATATAAAAGGACAAATAAAATCACAAATGCTTACCTATAAATATAAAATGTTCATATCTTACAAGGAAATTAGACCCAAAAAAATCATCCTACTTTTTTTAATAACAATACTAAAATTTTCATTATCTGATATTAACTAATTGAACTAATGAACGAGTGTAAGATGAATAATTATTTATTTATATTATTATCGAAAAATACTATGCCTTTTTTTAGGGTTAGTTTTCTTGGAAGACATGTATATATATATATTTCTCAAGTAGACAATTATGAGGTTACATTTTTCTTTATTTTTTTAATAAACATTATGTATTTGTTTAAGCTATATATTTTTATTTTATAGTTATTATGGGTAATAGATTAACGGTTAAAACTTGAACAAATAAGTGAGTTAGACCTCATTTATTAAGGACAAATTAATCACTTATTTAGGGTGTGCATATCTCACTACCCTTATTTATTAGTGTCGACCGTCAGGAATCTACTCTTATGTGAGTATATAAATAAATTAAATACTAGAAATTTAATGTATTGATTTATCATTCAATAAATAATTGAAAAAAGGATCTACTTTATACAATTATATATTTAGTTAATTTTATAGGCAAAAGATTTTAAGCTTTAGTTTCTTTTATTCATTATTATATCAAATAATTAACTCTTCAATTGTGCTTTTTTGGCCGACATAAAACTGCAGTTATTATCTACGGTCTACCGGGGGTAAAAGATCAAAAATAAAGAGGGATATAAATGGTCAAAATTAGGTGAACGGTCTTTATTATACTAAGGGACTGTAATGAATTGAGTGAGTTAAATATTGAGTTGTTGAAATTTAATATATAATTTATTAATTATAAAATAATATTTGATTAAGGTTTGTTTAATTAAAAAAATTATAATTTAAAAATATTTGAATATTTATTAAATTTTAAATTTTATTCATATTTAAATTATTTATATTTTAAATCGAACGAGTCGGAACCGTTTTCTCAGTGTCGGCCGTCGGGTACGATTTTGAGGTTGTTTGGTTATAAACACATGTTGTGGCTGAATGACGCCCGGGCTGGCCTGAAAATTGTAACTTACTAGGTCAGAAGTTTCCTTAATGAATTTTTGACTGAAATATCCTCAACCATTAAAAACATTAATTTTCATATATCATCTCTGTCATCATAACACACATGACACATACATACATCTGGGTTCACCGCCATCATCCCTTGAAACCTATAATCACTTGATCCGTCATATATTAATTAATTGAATAAATAGTATAGATGATATCAACATGCACAGCAGCAAGAAAGGAAGTTGATTGACCAAGGGGGATGTTCAATAAAAGGAAAAGCAGACAGATCATATGATATCCAACCGCGAATCATCATATATATACATATTGAATTGTTCCATACCAAATTAATTGCAGAAAATCAATGAGTTTTATAACGTGGATATATAGACTTAAATTGCTTTATACTCCCTCTATTTTTATATGCAAGTTGTTTTAGATTTTTTTTTATATTCCTAATTATTTGTTGTTTGTGGTTATCTAGGAGGATTGATTACTATTTTTCCCAAATTGCCCCTTATTACTCCATCTAATCTTTTGATCCATATTTATGAGATAATGTAAAGTGAAGGATATTATAGACAATTGATACTATAGTTAATGCTTTTCAATCATTTCCTTAATTCTTGTACACATGTCTAAAACGACTTATATTATGGAACGGAGAGAGTATTTGCCATTAATTCATTACTCACATCTATTTTTAAATATTAGAATAATATGTATGGATTTCTTTATTTATTTTTTCTTTTTTTCCAAAGAAGTATTCAATAATGCTTTTGGATTTCCAAATGAAATACTTTTAAGAATACATAGATATGCAAAAATTATAAGTATCTCAAACCCATTTAAATAAAAATATCCAGATTTCATTTAGAATTTAATTTGAATAATTTGAAGATTTTAATGATGAGAAATTAATCAAAATAAAAAAAAACATGTTTAGAAAAATTAGAGGATTAATATGGGAAATATCCTCATTCAGTTGTTTTAGATGGATATTTTATCAAAACAACTTAATTTGTTCAATTTTCATTCAGATTTTCTACTTTTGTTCAGCTCATTCATATTTAAAATTTTCATTCAATTTTATCAAGCAATCCCTCAAATGATTCGATTTGGTCCGAACTTTGACAAACTCGAACCTAACTCCAACACTATTAATTAGCCGAACTTTAACTCAAACTCGAACATATTCGTATAATATGATCGAAACAACACACACATATGCGAGTTCGGAATGTTAGATGTTCACGAACAGTTCGCTAACATAGTCAAACATCATCATATTTGCGGAAATCTAAATGTTCACAAACACAAACTCACTCGCGAACAACTCATGAACATATCTAAACTCAATCAAGTTCACGAACATTTGAATCAACTCATTACATGAACTAAAGCAAAAATTAGGCCAAATATTGTAATAATCATTTATCCAAAACCAAAAATGAATACGAGTTAGAAGTTAAAAGTTAACAAATACTTGGAAATTCTTGATTTACAAATATCAAAAATCAAATATTAATATCTAAAAAGTCTTTTAAATATTCAAAGTGCAACCACTTCAAAGTTCTAGTTTTCTAACATGTTGCTCGCTGCACATGGGTTATAATTTATTAAATTATTAGTGATGTAAATTGTAATAATTCAATAATTATTATTAAAATTTTTATGAAAATATGTATTTTAATTAAATTAGAAGTGAAGAAGTACACATTATTATTTAATAATTTTTTTACGTATAATCAATTATTAAAAAATTTAAAATATGTTTAAGTAATAAAAAAAAGAAAATTATTACAAAATTAACAATTATTGATATGACAAACTTTAAAATTTAATATGAAATAATTAACCAACTACTTGTATTTGTAATTTAAAAACATTAAACATGTAAGAAATAGAATTTGGAGTCGAGCATCTACATGAGTATACTCAATCAAAATCAATCAATCGATCGAACCCAAACTCGTTTCAAGAACAAAATCGAACCGAACCACATGGTTCGTTCAATCAAACGTAATATCATATGCGAACTTGACAAATTAATCAACTTGAACCGAATTCGAACCAAATATATTCGCGAACAATTCGGTTCGTTTGCGTGCCAAGTCTGGCAATGAAAAAAATGTAGCATTCAATTTCAAAATTATAATATATTTATTTTTCTTATAAAACTTTAAAAAAATTATTTATTAAATAATATAATTTTTTAATAGTATATCATTACTTTTAATTTTAGTTAATTGATATTTATTTCATATCACAGCTATTAATGTTATGACATGTAACTTTCCTAATTTTGAAAGGGTTGAATTAGAAATTAAAAATGTTAGTTGTCAATCTGGTGAAATAATGGAAGATTGCAATTAATGTCATTTAAAATTTTACTAGTGACATAGTAACATGAAATGAGAATGATCTCCTTGATAACAAGTTATTTCAATCTTTCGCGGTTTTGCCTATATATATCTTCTCATCCCTTCTAGGGTTTCATCGTTCATTATATATACTTGATCATCCCTTTCATTTATATCCTCTCTCTTGGAGAACAACAAACACCTCTTTAATTTCTCTCTCACACACATACAAACACACAAAATGTCCGATCATCAAGCTTACAACTTTGAAAAAAGGATAGAGGCCAAAAGCCGGCCTGTGGGCAGCACAGAGCTGAGTTGGTGCAAAGGTGTGTCATGTGGCACAGGCATAGTAGTCCTAGCCATTCAACTGTCGAAAGAACCAGACACCTCACTCCTCCAAAATGCCCTCCACAAACTCCAAAATGCCCACCCTATCCTCCACTCCAAGCTACACAAATACTCGTTCACCACACAGCCAAAATCTGATCACCTCCACCTCAAATCGTTCGATCTGTCGAAAACCTCAAAACTCATCCAAACCCTCGAGAACCCATCAAACAACTCGCTCCCTCCGTTCCAAATGATCCTCGAACACGAGCTGAACAACAATGCATGGACCGATCCCAGCCGTTCATCTGACGTGATCTTTGCCAATGTTTACGCATTACCGGGTACCGAATGGGCTGTCATGCTCCGGTTACATGGGGCCGCGTGCGACCGGTCTACCGGGGTGTGGTTTTTGAGGGAGTTGATGGGGTTTGTAGAGGAGAAAGAGGTGGGAATAGATCAGAAGAAAGGAGAGGTTCATTTGGGAATGGAGGATCTTATTCCTAGTGGGAAGGCTAAGAAGGGTTTGTGGGCCCATGGAGTGGACACGCTGGGGTATTCCATGAACTCCTTTAGTTTAACAAATTTGAAGTTCAAGGATGTGAAGTGGCCTAGGAGTACTCAGGTGGTGCGACTAAATTTGAATAAAGAGAACACCAAAAGGTTATTATCTGTAAGTACAATTTTAAATGTTATAGTAATATTTTTTTCTTCTAGAGTAATCATTTTTGGTTGTTACTTCCTTTAATGCAATCTTCTGATCCATATATATAGTAATAATTAATGTCTATCAACTAATTTCCTTTTATTCTATTTTATTTATGTTCAAGTCCTTCATATTTTCACAGAAAGTACCTGATGCATGCATGACATCTTTAAAAAAAACTCATTAATTCAAGGTCCACACTGCTCTCTATAGCTAGCCTCTCATAATTTTGCCAAGTGATTTAATTTCTTTAACCAACGTACAGTTTCAATATAGTTTTTCATTACACTGTGTGAGTTTGGGTGCAAAAGAAACAGATCATCGATCTAGAGAGAGTCAAGTTATTTGCTACGGAAAAATTAATTGTAATTAGTAAATTATTTTTTCTTCTTAATTTTTAATTATTTATGAGTTTATATGTAGTACTTCCCATGTCAAAAAGTTATGATTATAAATTTTATAATAAAACCAAAATTATAAGAAAAGTATTATATATATGTCTCACTTTAATTTGTAACAGAGAGGGAATATTAATTGTAGGATATCAAAAACCAAAAAGGTTTTATATATAGTCAGAAAACCTTGCTTAGCTGTGTTCCTTTCTGGTTTTAAATCGTGGCTGTACGTGTGACAATCTTAATTTTTAGGGAATTTTCAGAAGTATTTAAATTTAATAATTACACATGCAAGTTCCTATCTTACAATATTAGTGTGAGAGTACTTACTAGATATATTCATGTGAAAGTTGAATTTTTAGAACAATTTTACTTGAGAAAGATGACTTTTTAAACAATTATACTTGTGAAATTAAAATGAATATAACATTCTCTCTTTTTAGAGCAGTATATAAAGATACAAACTGTGCAAAAAGTACAATTTTATTAGTTATGGACCATAATATTATATATGTTAATTTCAATTGCATATTCAATTTGTTTTCCGGTAATCAATTAAAATCTTACTTATTTGATTGCAAATTTATGAAAATTTTATTATTAAAAAGTTCAATAAATGATCCAATAATATTGATTAACTCTTTCTTGTAGTGTAGTTAATTGAATTTTTTATTTTTTGTTTTACAATCATGGAAAAATCACATACTATTGATTTATTTTTCAAGAGAAAGCAATCAAATTATGTTGACACATCTCTCGCTACCTTTGCCTAAATGTTCAAACAATGTCTCAAAAGAACAACGTTCTCTAAAATCACCAAGAATTGAATATAAAGAATGAGATATTAATTATTTGGAGCGTGATCCTGAAAAATGTATCGAAATATGAAAATGTCGTGGTGTGATGAAGTTCGACGAACTTACATCAATTACGGTCCATATCAATGCATTCTTTCCAAGTAATCTTTTTTTGAATATATATTATATTTTTTTGAATATATATTATATTGTTAAAAAAATTCTTGCCTCCCTAAAAACAAATCTTGATTTCATCCCAGGTTTTGGGCATGAAAATAGATAGATAGATAGATAGATAGTGTGCAAATTCACGCGACAAGTCAAAAAAATGAAGAATAATATCCTCCTTAACTTTTTGTTTTGATTATCTTAATTTGTAGGGCTGCAAGTTAAGAGGGATAAAGCTATGTGGAGCCTTAGCGGCAGCCGGAATGATTGCCGCCCACTCCGCCAAACGCCACCCCGATCAGAAGCCCAGGAAATACGGAGTTCTGACCCTAACCGATTGTCGTTCATTTCTTGAACCACCTCTATCCGGACATAATTTTGGTAAGTCATTCTATTCCGGATCCCCAGCTCAACCATCACACATTAATGCACAGTACGAGTATCCATTAGTGGTTGTATTTATGGATATATAGTTCGGCTATAGGATTAGTTATTTTTGGACCACCAATGCAAGTTTACAAACATGCATCTCATCTTTGACCAGTCCAGTCCAGTCCATGCATGTGGCACATGGATTGTTTGGGTTAGAATTGAATAGATTCTTGCTCCAATTTAGAGTAACATTGAAACTTTATATGAATAATGTAATGCCCTGTTTGGACAGTTACGATGGTTTAGTCTATTCTATTAAGGTAAAATAGTCGTTCATTATATTTGGCTAAACTTATTTATTTAAAATTAATGATATATATATATATAAGTTATTTTTTTTGAAGTAAAAAAATGTTAATTCACAAAACAACTTATAAATTAATTTATAAGTTAAAAATTAAGTCACAGACAAACACTCAAATAGAAATTTATAAATTAATTAAACCAACTTATAATAAGTCACTCCCAAACAGCTCCTAATAGTATTAATACAAAAAATGAAATCCACTAAAAGACTAATAATTCAAAATAAAAATACAAAATTAACTCAATCCCATATACTACTTCGTTTCTGCAAACAGACATATGTCTAAACAAACATATCTTTAGAGTTTTGGTTCTAGGGTCAGTAATTATTGTTCAATTAATACAAGTACATAACTTGTCAGTGAGTAGTTGTGACAAATTGAATTACACTTCGGTCGCACCGTCCCCTGCCAATTTACAAGTCATAGTTACTGTAACTAGTAAATTTTCAGTAAACATTTACTAGTAATTAACTTATTGGGTAAACATTCACAAGCGGTGTTAATGTTATATATATATATATATGATGCAGGATATTACCACTCTACCATCCTTAACATTCATGTTGTAAAAGGAGAATTAAAGCTGTGGGAATTGGCAAGGAAGAGTTACATGGGGTTTGTGAATTCTAAGAAGTGCAACAAACATTTCTCCGACCTTTCCAACCTCAACTTCCTTATGTGCAAGGCCATTGACAACCCTAGCTTGACCGCCTCGTCGTCACAAAGAACCTCTTTGATATCGGTGTTTGAGGACACTGTCATTGATGACGCTAATAAAATGCAACGCCAACTCGGGGTAGAAGATTGTTTCGGGTGTGCTTCGGTTCATGGCGTAGGTCCATCCATCGCTATATTTGACACGATACGCGATGGAGAGCTTAACTGCACCTGTGTTTATCCGTCGCCACTGCACTCGAGGGAGCAGATGCAAGAACTAGTTGATAATATGAAGAGGATTCTTGTGGATGCATGGTGCTAATTACTATGGGAATTAAGGAAGGCGATACATATATAGTACGTAGTAACTAGTACGTACGTAGCTAAAAGTGCATGCTTATATATATATATGCATGGCCCGGAAGTTAATTTGTTGTTTTGTGCTCCCTAGCTATGGTTATTATATATATCGTATGAACCATCATATGGTTCTTATAGGTAATCCTTGACAAAGGAAAAAAAGTACGTAGAGACGACTCGACGGAGCAAGCTAGAATTAATGATATTCATGTTTAAACTTTATTGTGCAAGTTTAAAGTTGTGGTTTCTTTTAATGGAAAATGGTGAATTACTAATTATATTTCTTAAAGTTGTGCTTAGTTAAATAAAGTACTTTTTTTTGAAAAAAAAATCGGATAAGTTATAGGGACAGAAGTGTATAATTTTGTTTTATTTTATTATTTATTATTAAAATCTTATAATATTACGATATGGTCATATATATTTTTAAGGATTGGAAAAGATAATTACAAGAATCAACCAAAATATTCATGGAACATATATAATTCAATCATTTTAAGTTTGGGTTTTATTAGTAGTTATTTAAATTATATATTTTAAAATAAATTAGGGATACTTTAAAAAATATTTTATTTGAAGTAAATTCTAAATCCATATCAAAGACCAAAAATCAAATGCGAAACACGTGTTTATTTTTCAAATAGACTAATTTTAATTTCTTATTCATTTTATATATAATAATTATTAAGTATTTTTAAAATTGACAAATTAACTTACTATTACTATAATAATGTTTATAAACATTGATCGAAAATGTATGATTAATGAGCGCGCTAAAGGAATTTTATAAATAATAAAATTGTTTATAAAATAATATAATATTAATCATAGTAGACAATTGCATGTATGTGATTTGTATTTATTTAATTTCTCTAAGTAAATAATGTAATCATTCTAATACCAATATTAAGTTAATTTGTGGAATTCAATTTTTTTTTTATAAACATCACATATAATGTAAGACCCCAAATAATTAATAAATGAAATTTAATTTTCTCTAATTATTATTTTGAAATAGTAAGGGTTGATGTGATTAATGTGGATAGTTATGAGTAAAATACGCAAATATTTCAAAATAAGCAAGTGGTTATAAAATATTCATTGTTGTTTGGGAATATTCGTTTGGTCGTGGAATATTAAATCTTTGTCAGGAATATTCGCATGCGTGACGTTAAACCATGTGTGGGCCCCATAACGAAAGCGATTAGAGGAAGAAAACGACAAATATAAGTTGTTTAAAAATAATCTGCGTAGTTGTTACCATTACACTCGTTGGAATACCCGTGGTTAAAAACACGATGAATACGCGTTGTTGCACAAAGAAGACACTGCATTTGCACCAATTATTGACTCTTACGTAAGAAGGCCTTTACTCAATAATGGTTACGATAATTACCGCTCAAATATTTTATTGGTTCAATAATTGTTGCGTTGATATTTTATATTGTTGTTGTTTGATAATTGTCATTACACAAGATTTTTTCATTATCGAAGCAATAATTCATATTATCTGAATAATATTATTAGATAACATTATTGGCAATGTCTAGAAAGTTCTGCATCAAGGAGAGGTTTGGTCACCTAATTGCGCTGCCAAGAAGGAGAAATTCTTATTCGAAAGTCCCCTCTTTCCTGAACTGCGCTCGGTTGTCAATATTGTAATTACAGAATATTATTTGTGAATAATTAATTATTGATTCATATGATGAGAAAAAATATTGATTTTATGTGGATATAGATGGAGAAAATTTTAATGTGACAATTGTTGAAAATTGAAATTTTATCTTTTTCTAATAAAATAATTCATTTAAATATATATATTATTATATTTTAATAATATAATAGTGGTGATATTTTTACAACGAATGTGGAATATATGAGTATACGAGGAGGAAGAGTATTTTGTTGCAATAAATATTTAAAACATGTTAAACATGTCATGGACCCCATTTATTATTCGAAATTTGATTATAACGTAAAATCGTCCGTTTATGAATTTCAGTCAATTTCTGTTTGGAATTTGAAAAAACTTTCTTCTGCAAAGTTGTAGAGAATTGAATTTCCTATAAAAACTCTCAAGATTCAAATTTTATGATTAAAGGGCTATTTATTATGAATTATTGAAGTTCCGAAGCTCCGAAATAATTGATTTTTGGAAGTTTTAAATATTTATATTAATAAAAACATTTTTTTTGTTGTGTGGGCAGCCCTAGCATGTGTTTAATGATCTTAGATCAGTTGTCAAAGTGGGCGTGAAGATTATTAAATATATTAATATTATAATAAATTTTCTAACTTTTGGTGTTTCTAAAGCGATTTCCTATAAATAGGTGCTTGGGTTAAATTAAAATTACACCGTAAATCAAGTTTTCTCTCTATATTATCGAGCGTATTCTTGTGAGTATTTTGAGTATACTTTGAGTATTGATATACGGTGAAAGTTCGTTATAGCTTTATATCCAATTATTCCGCTTAAAGTATCGCTTTTCCGAGGTAAGGATATTATTTTTTTTTAATGATATTATTTCTTCAATATCATTATCTTTGAAATATTGATCTGAAGTTTTTATCAAATTTGGAACTTTTGGTGCTCTGAGTTACTATTAACGTGTATACGACACTTATTCACGATATCTGATCTTATTCACGAATACTACGACTTATTCATTGAAAAATGAAAATTTTTTGTTTCGGTCAAAATATCTATTGTAGATACTAGCTTTGATTGTATCCATGTTTTGATCATTCATGAATTTTACACCACTATGATTATTTTTGAGGTATTTTTGGACGTGGATAAAACAAAGTACGAATCCTTAATCCTTGTCATTTTTGATTCACCGGATTCGCTTCTTTAAAAAATATTTTCATCATCCTCGGTCTTAAATGATGATATTATGGAATATCTTTGGCTGTAGTGCAAAGATGAATGATTTCGATTAATATCTTTGGCCCAGTAGTGCAAAGATGAATGATTTCGATGAATATCTTTGGCCCAGTAGTCAAAAGATGAACAGTGTTTAGATGAACATGACCAATCGGTGAATGTCCTTGGCTCGTAGTCACAAGGATGAATATATGATTCCAAATATATATTGATTGATGTTACAAGGGATAAAAATATTGATGATGGATGGTTAAATTCAAAGATATTAGTAGATTTCATCCTCTACGTAACTCTTCTATGAATTAATATTTTTCGCTGCGAGTATTGATTTAAAACTTATTGTCTATTGTATTCTATTAGATTTTTTTTCCCTGTTGAAGACTAACGATAATTTGCTCTATATTATCTTAGTCATAATATTCTTTGCTGGGCTAGTTGAGCTCACCATTTTCCTTTTTGTTCTATTTTTCTTCTCAGGAGGCGAGAATGTAGCGAGTACGAGTCGGGTTATGGAATGATGGTTTTAGAGAGTTGTTTAGTAGTCCTCACGATTTCTGTAAAATAATGTATCAATAATTATGATGAGGATTTATTTGTATATGGATATTGTTTAGATGGCAATATCTGTATTTAAACTCACAATTTTATTGTTGTAATAATAAAGTTGTAGTTATTTTTGTACCGTGTATTGACAACTCAGAATGGGTGATGTATACCTATTTTTGGGGTGTCACATATAAATCATAAAAATAATGTTATTTATAAAATAAACATGTGTTTTGTCTTCTTTAAAAAAATAAAATACTAAGAATTCATAAAACACTATCATTATGTCTCTTTATAAATTAATTTATTTATAAGTTATATTATAATTGTAAGATCCCGAATTTTATGAAATAAAAGTATTCAATTTTTCTATTTAGTAAATGGTTAAAATTGATAACAAGTTAAAGTTAAGGGTAATATATGAAATTTTTCAAAATACGCAAGTGGTTATAAATTATTCATTTATCGGGGTATTCGTTTGATCGTGGAATATTCTTTCTGTCGGGGAATATTCGTACGACGGCGCAGCTATTTGTGGGTCCCATAACGGATAACTGTCGGATAAAGAAAACGACAAAGTTTGAGTTTTTATAAATAACAGGCGTAGTTGTTACCAAGTAGACTGTTGGAATACCCTTAATGGTTAAAATACGATGTCTGGCGTGGTTGCATGCAAGATTGTTCAATTATTGATCCTTACGTAGAAAGGCACTACTCAATAATTATTACAAAGAGTTATTGCTTCAATATTTTATTTTATTGATTCAATAATTCTTCGCGTTGATATTTTATATTATTGTGGTTTCAATAATTGTCACTTTTGCAAGATATTTTCCATTATCATATCAATAATTCATATTATTTGAATAATATTATGAAATAGCATTATTGGCAATGTCTAGAAAGTTCTGTCAAGGAGAGGTTTGGTCACCTAATTGCGTGCCAGTAAGGAGAAATCCTTATCGGAAAGCCCCCTCTTTCCTGGGAACTGCCGGGTTGTCATAATTGTGATTTTATAATATTATTTGTGAATAATTAATTATTAATTTATATGATAAGAAAATATTTATTTGATGTGGATATAAATGATGGATTTATTTATGTGGTTATAAATGAATGAATTAATGTTGAGGTATTTTATCAGTATTTTGTCTGATTGGAGGTATTAAAAGATCAAATCAGTGTTCTTACAGCTTTATTGTGTGAGTTATAATTTTTAATCCGACCATTGGATCGTTGTGATTTTTGGATATGTTAAACATATATAAGTTGAGTATATGTTCACAAATTTTTAACCGTTAAAAATGAACGAATGATTTGTTATGAATTTTAAGAGCCGACTGTTTCAGAAATTAGGTTTATAAATGATTTTGGTGAAAAATTCTAGAAATAGGTGGGCCCCACTTTTGGTTGTTGGGGAAGATGGCTGATTTTTGGTGGATGGAATAGTAACAGGTAAAGCTAGGGGTGATCATTCGGTTATAACCGAACTGAATAAGCTATTCGGTTATAACCGAAAATCGAAATAATGATGATTTTGCTATCCAAACTAATAACCAAATTTAACAATAACCAAATTATCAAATACCAATTACCGAATTGTAATTTCGGTAATTTGGGAAAAATCAATTATCTTATTATTATTATTATTATTATTATTATTATTATTATTATTATTATTATTATTATATTATTATTATAAAATTAATTTTTTAATAAGTAAGGTTCTTGCTATTCTGGATACCCGAATAACTGCTTTTTCAAAACCAAACCGTAAATCAATAGTGAATAATAATTCGGATATAACCGAAATTGTAAAAAAACCGAAAAAGCTGAAATAATTGGCTTAAAAATTTCGATTCGGTATTTCTAAGTATTTCAGATTTTGCTTTTATCCATTTTTGCTCACTCTGGTAAAGCCATCGGTAGCAGTCAAGTCCGCTTCTTGCTGTATAACATTTTCCTATAAATAGAGTCTTAAGTTAGAATTGAAAATCACACCAATTCATAAGTTTTCTCTCTCTTTCTCTAGATTATCGAGTGTATTTTGTGAGTATTTAGATACTTGGTGAGTTCTTATTCAACGAAGGCAAGTTTTCTTCAAATCATATCCGATATCCAAATCGAAGTGATGCTCTTTTGAGGTAAGGGATTGTAAGGGATGTTATTTTCTTCATAATGATGTTATTCTTTCAATATCATTATGCCAAAATTATTGATATAAATATTATTGTGGAATTTCTAGCTTTTTGTGTCGGAGTTACTATTCACGTATACGATACTATTCACGTTTACGGCACTATTCACATATACAACATTATTCATGTATATGACATTTTTACGATACTTGTGGTCTTATTTAATACGAATACGAGATCTTATTCACGAGTTACTATTCATGAGTTACTATTCACGAGTTATTATTCATGAGTTACTATTCACGAGTTATTATTCATGAGTTACTATTCACGAGTTATTATTCACGAGTTACTATTCACGGGTACTATTCACGACAAAATTGGTTTCTTTTTCTGACCAAATTATCGTTGATTTATGAATCTTACTCTTGAAATTAAATACAGTTGTTGATCATATTATTTTTATTATCATATATAACATTTTTATAATCATGGTGATGAAATTTCTCATTGACTTGAGTGTAAAGATGGGTAGATTATTGGTATGATCATGACTATGGGTTCTCTTTGGCCAGTAGTGCAAAGTTGAATCGTTGACTGGTATGATCATGACCATTGAATTTATAATTGAATATTTTTAGCTTAAGTGCAAAGGTGAATTGATCAACATGGTTATAATTATGGTTTATATAGATTTTAAAATGATTATATATTTCTTTAAGTGCAAAGATGAACTGTTAATGAATATTTTTGGCCCGTAGTGCAAAGATGAATTTATTAGTATGATTATGAACAGGAACTGTGATTTGGTATAACCATGATCTTTGATGTTTGAGTAAAGAGGCAAAGATGAAAATTATCTTCGTCTTGGATGAGAAGAGGAATTTAGAATCACAATTATGATTATGAGTTATTCATATGATTGTGGAAAGAAACTGTTGATTTATATTACAGGGATAAAACATTGTTGGTGGACTTTTAACATGAAGAAGATAATAGATTTTATGGTCTATTTGACTCTTCTAATGGATTGCTCATTCCGCTGCAACTATGGTTGAAAAGTTTTATCATCTACCATATGTTCTAAATCTCTGATTTATTCTTGATGAAGGCTATTGATAATTTAATTATCTTTAGTCATGATATTCTGTCTTTGGGCTAGTTGTGCTCACCTTCCTACTTTCACAATTTCTTTCGGAGTAATAATAAGAGTGTAGCTTGGTCGTAAAGGGGGTAACAAGGGAATAAAACGGTGGTCATCATTTAGTAGTTATATTTGGTGAAGGGTGTTTTGCCACTATCATACAAGATGTCTAAAGACATACAACATCGTGTCATCATAAGACAGGGTTGTGCACATCCACTTCATCGAGTATATCTACGCCAGCATACCTATATGATCTTGGTGTTTGTTTGAAGTATAATTCTCAATTAGAGACAAAGGAGATAATGATATGTCAAGAAGACTCACCATTGAAAAGAATATGATAGTAATCTTCTCGTTTTTCTTTGGGGTCTATTGGGTCAACCAAGGATAATTCTGTGGCCATATGATATCTATCATAACCTAGAAGCATGGCCTCCCATGTACGAAGGTTTCTGTGACACCCCCAAAACAGGTATACATCACCCATTCTGAGTTGTCAAAAACAAGGTACAAAAATAACTACAACTTTATTGTTACAACATATAAACTGTGAGTTTAAATACAGATATTGCCATCTAGACAATATCCACATACAAATAAATTCTCATCATAATTATTGATACATTATTTTACAAAAATGGTGAGGACTACTAAACAACTCTCTAAAACCATCATTCCATACATCGACTCGTACTCGCTACATTCTCGCCTCCTGAGAAGAAAAATGGAACAAAAAGGAAAAGGGTGAGCTCAACTAGCCTAGTAAAGAATATTATGACTAAGATAATACTGAACAAAAATTATCGTTACTCTTCAACAGGAAAAATCTAATAGAATACAATAGACAACAAGTTTTAAATTAATACTCATAATGGAAAATATTAATTCATGAAAGAGTTACGTAGAGGATGAAATCTACTAATATCTATGAATTTAACGAAATTCATCATCAATATTTTTATCCTCGTAACATCAATCAATATATATCCGAATTATATATTCATCCTTGCACTACAAAAGCCAAGGATATTCATCATTAGTCATGTTCATCTAAACACTGCTCATCTTTGCACTACGGCCAAAGATATTCATCGAAATCATTCATCTTTGCACTACAAAGCAAAGATATTCAATAATATCATCATTTAAGACCGAGGATGATGAAAATATTTTTTTTTAAAGAAACGAATCCAAATGAAACAAAATGACAAGGATTAAGGATTAAGGATTCGTACTTTGTTTTATCCACGTCCAAAAATACCTCAAAAATAATCATAGTGGTGTAAAATTCAAGAATGATCAAAATATGGATACAATCAAAGCTAGTATCCGTATAGATATTTTGACGAAAAGAAAAATTTTATTTTTCAATGAATAAGGTCGATTCGTGAATAATACCTGATAATCGTGAATAAGTAACTCAGACACCAAAATTTTAAATTTGATAAAACTTCAGATCAATATTTCAAAGATAATGATATTGAAGAAATAATATCATTACGAAAAAAAAAAAATATCCCTTACCCTCGGAAGACAAAAGATTTAACTGGAATACTAGATATAAAGCTATAACTTGAACTTTCACCGATAGCAATACTCAAAGTATACTCACAAGAATACGATAATAATATAGAGAGAAAACTTCAGCTTACGTGTAATTTTAATTCTAACCTAAGCACCTATTTATAGAAAATGCTTAGAACACCAAAGCATAAAATTTAATATAATAATAATATATATAACAAATTCTCTACGCACACTTTCTAGATTTTGAATTCAGCATTTACATCACATGCTAGGCTGCCCACAAACAAAAAAAAAAACGTTTTCATTCTTTAAATATTTTAAACTTCCAAAAATCAATTATTTCGTAGAGCTTCGAACTTCAATAATTCACAATAAATAGCCCTTTTATCAGAAAATTCGAATCTCGCGAGTTTTTATAGAAAATTCAATTCTCTACAACTTTGCAGAAGAAAATTTTTCCAAATTCCAAATAAAAATTGACCGAAATTCATAAACGGGTGATTTTAGAGGCTATAATCAAATTTCAGTCAATAAATGGGGTCCACCGACATGTTTAACATGTTTTAAACATTTATTGCAACAAAAATACTCTTCCTCCTCGTATACTCATATATCCCACATTCGTTGTAAAAATATCACCATTGTTATATTATTAAAATATAATAATATATATATATATATATTTAAATGAATTATTTTATGAGAAAAAGATAAAATTTCAATTTTCAACAATTGTCACATTAAAAATTTTCTCCATCTATATCCACATAAAATCAATATTTTCCTCATCATATGAATCAATAATTAATTATTCATAAATAATATTACGTAATCACAATATCGACAATCAAGCGGCCTCCTGAAAGAGGGCTTTCCAATAAGAATTTTTCCTTACCTGCCATGATTAGGTGACCAAAACTCTCCTTAGATGTAACTTTCTAGACATTGCCAATAATGTTATCTAATAATATTATTCGGATAATATGAATTATTGCTTCGATAATGAAAATACTTGTAATGACAATTATCAAAACAACAACAATATAAAATATCAACGCAACAATTATTGAACCAATAAAATAAAATAACCGAATAAAGAATTACCGTAATCATTATTGAGTAAAGGCCTTTCACGTAAGAGTCAATAATTGGTGCAATACCGTGCGCTACTTACGCAACAACGCCAGACATCGTGTTTTAACCAACGGGTATTCCAATGATTAAATCAGTAATAACTACGCCAAGTTATTTTTAAACAACTTATATTTGTCGCTTTCTTCCTCCAATCGCTTTCACATGGGGCCCACACATATCAAGGCGTCGTCATGCATTTAATATTCCCAAACAAGATTTAATATTCCACGACCAAACGAATATTCCCGACAACAATGAATATTTTATAACCACTTGCTTATTTTGAAATATTTATGATTTTACCCATAACTATCCACATTAATCACATCAACCCTTACTATTTCAAAATAATAATTAGAGGAAATTAAATTTTATTTATTAATTATTTGGAGTCTTACAGTTTCCTTGAGCACTTTCCAAATATTCTAATTTCTAGTTTTTGACTGTACCTTTATGTAAGGTGTCATTGTGACGTGCTATCCAAGGTTGGGACATGAGTCATAGTTGGTATATATTTGTATCAAAACTCACAGTATATGTGTTGTTGTATTTTGCACGACAATTATTGTAATAAAGTTGTAGTTATTTTCTGTACCATGTATTTGGCGACTCAGAATGGGTTGGATGGAATGAACCTATTTTGGGGTTGTCACAATAATAATTCTGTCATTTATGTTATAAATACTAATTCAAATTGCTCCAAAATAATAAGTTTTTCTAAAGTTTTTTTGGGATCATATATAGATAATGTTTTGGTTCTAGGTAAATTTTAGATTTAAAAAGTGTTTTGGTAGTAGTTAATTAATAAAATAAAATTAGCAGGAAATTAATTTATTATATGATATATCATTGTTAAATATATAATTAGTACTATATATATTTAACAATGATCTGTAAGTTTTTTAATTTAGGCTCATGAGAATCAATATTAGTAAATGACTTCTATAAGAAATAAAATTATTATAAATTATAAGTTACTCTAAAGTTTTTCAGGATCATAAATAGTGTTTTGGTTCTAATTAAATTCTAAGTTTAAAAAGCATTTTAGTTGTAGTTAAATAAATAAAATCAGGAAGCTTTAAAAATTGTTTTAGTAGTAGTTAAATTCTAGTCCCATACCAAATATCAAAGACTAAAAAACTTAGTTTTGTCTTATTATATATGTATATAAATTAATAGAAAAATAAAATTATTTTTTGCACCATGAGAATAAATAAGGGTATTGATATATGTACACACTAAAGTGATAGTTGCACACCCAAATATGTTAAAAAGACTATATTACCCTTAATATATTTAAAATAAATTAACCATTTATTATTTATTCATTTTACCTTAATTTTGTTATACATCATATTTATAAGTAGAACGTGTACTGTATTCACTTAGTTATCGAAAAGTTAATTTTCAACCATATATTGAATCGAACTAGTTTATTAAACCTATTTGTTTACGGTTTTACTTAATAGCATTCTTTCTTATTTGAGATATTTTATAATATAATTTATTAAAATTTTAAATTAAATATTAAAACGCATAAAATATTAGAAAAAAAATTATAAGGGTAAATATTCGTATTATTAAGATATCATATATGTAATTTAGTTTGCTATTGTATTAAAGTAAGTGCCCATAATATAGTTTCTAATTCAAAAGATTTTACTTTGACTTGAAAATTTAAAATAGAAAATAGAAAATTATTTAGTGAATAATTAAACTTTCAGCAATTGTAAACTTTTGTTTTCAATTTTTTTTAATTAAAATAAACAAGTGATAAATGTGCTAATTGACTTCTCATTAGTTAAGGGTAATATAGTCCCTTTAATATATAAGGTGTGCAACAATCAATTTATGATATGCGTATATCAGTACCCCTAAATAATTTTTGCGTTGGGCCAGCCTTTTTGGGCTGAAGTAAAATAAATTAGATTTCAACCCACATATATAGGCCTAGTATTTATCCAAAAAGACAGTTAAACTAAATCTCTAAAAATATAAAAATCCGTCAATTCATACTTCAAACGGGTTAGATTTTGGGCTGGCAATCTGACATGCCAAGCTGATGACTCTTCTAAAAAAATTCCGAGAGCAGCTGAACTGACCCAAGAATCAATATGTGCTATTTTGGTTAATTCTAATGTTTTCACGGTTCTTGTTCTACAGGCATCATGTGAGGGAATCTAAACCTAGAATTAAATTATTATTATTATCTGGTAAATAAATACTTTGTCATTTTGTAGTTTATTTGCATTCAGATGTTGTATTTGGAATGTTTGAGTTCAAGCTTTGATCCATAATCTATTACATTTGATATATTATAATTTAAATATAAATAGTATAGTATGTATCGTAGTAATAAATTGAACATGAAATTAAAAATTGTATGTATATTAAAATTATTATATATATATATATATATATATATATATATATGTAATGGATCCAAATCCGGACGTTGATTTGACTGGTAAAAATTTGATCAAATTTTTTTTTTTTAAAAACAACTAAAAAAATTGTATTATGGAAAAATTTCAGTTCCATAAAATATTAAATATATTTTTTTTAGTTCTTTTAAAAAAAAGCAAAAAAAAAAAAAAAAATCCGGACGAAATAAAATCCGAGCATCCGAACTAGAACCGGACTCTCTCTCTCTCTCTCTCTCTCTCTATATATATATATATATATATATATATTAAAATACATATATGTACACCCTTGAAATAATACAACAAAATATACAAAAAGTTTGGTATAGTTATGAACATGATAATAAACTAGGGACTAATTCGAAATTAACTTATTGGCCAACTAAGAGAAGAATCAGTTAAATTGGATAAGATCTCCGTATATAATAATATACTCCTTCCGTCCAGGATAAAAATTCTGGTGGACTTTTTACGCATATTAAGAAAATGAATAAAATAATAAAATTATCCATAATAATGTCATTAAATATAGAGAGAGAATTAGAATAAGAAAAATATGAGATATTTAATGTTACGGGTATAATATAAAAATATGTGTAAAAGTTTGATTATTAAAGGGAAATGGACATTTAACATGGTACTACCCAAAATAGTAATAATGACTTTTATCATGGGACGGAGGGAGTAATAAATAAGCTGCATTCTTGACTAAAAAAATAAAAATTGTTAAATAAATTACATTTGTAAATCAAACAAAAATCTCAAATACATCAAATTTCTAAGAATTACACTCCCACAAACTAATACACCGAACCAAACATTGGTAATTAAAAATGGTACTACCTCCGTCTCATAATAAGTGTTTTTTTAGACTTAATATTTTTTTCTCAAAATAAATGATGTGTTAGAACTTTAATACAATTTTTGCAATATTTTTTCATATATGCCCTTATGCATTCAATGATATTTATTGTATCTTACCATCACTACAATTAAATGACACTCATTAACTCTTCAACTTCAAAAAAAATATATTAAGGATATTTTTTGCCATTTTAACTTGTGTATTAATATGCGTAATTTAAGTTAAAAAGCACTTATTATAGCACGGAGGTAGTATATATGTGCAGCCTGCTTTTTTGTGTGTACAGTGGATATGGTCACAAGTCTTATTCCGCGTAAGACCGTTACAGACATGAATTAAGTGCGGCAGTTTTTTTTAATTTTAATTTCTACTCCATTTAAGCCAATAAATTATTGTTCTAATTTCAATAATAATAAATTTCTAAGGGACATAACTGGGCAATATACAGTTGTTTATGACGAAGGTTGTTACATCTCCTAATGCAACCATTTGGAGAGAAGCTATTAATAGTAAAATTGAATTAATAATATCTAACCACACTTGAGAGATACTTGATTTACCACCTGGTATGAAGACTATTGAGTGTAAATGAATCTTTAAAAGAAAATTAAAACCTAATGGTTGACTTGATAAATTTAAAACCAGGTTGGTTGCTAAAGGTTATAAACAACAAAGGAATCGGAACATACTCTCCAGTTGCTCGTACTACATCTATTCACACCTTAATAATTCATCAAATAGATGTAAAAACAACTTTTCTTAACGGTGATCTAAAGGAAGAAATTTATATGTACCAACTTGAGGGCTTTATAATACATGGCCAAGAAAATAAAGTTTGCAAATTAGTAAAATCTCTATATAGACTTAAACAGGCACATAAACAATGGTACATAATTTTTTGACAAAGTTATGATTTCTAGTGGTTATGCCATTAACGATGTGGATAGATGTATTTATTCTAAATTTGATAGTAACGAATTTGGTGTGATTATTTGTCTATATGTTTATGATTTATTATATATATATATATACATATATTTAAATACATATATATATATATATGTGTGTGTGTGTGTGTGTGTGTGTGTGATTTCCCAAGAACATTTTGAGGGAAAAAATTGAAAAAATATGGTCATTTTGATGTTACTCCTGTTAGTTCACCTTGTGAAAAATAAAGGATCTAGTGTATCACAGTCTGAATATGTCCAGGTAATTAGAAGTTTAAATTATTTAATGAATGGTAGCAGACTTGATATTGCATATATGTGGTGAATAGACCAAGTAGATACACATAACCCAAACATGGACGGCTCTTTATAGAGAGTTGAAGTACCTAAGAGGTACTATGAGTCTTAGCTTACATTATAGTGGCACTCCCGGTGTACTTGAGGGCTATATTGATCCCAACTGGATCTCTGATTAAGATGAGACCCATTTGACTAGTGGTTATGTGTTTGGAGTAATTTCATGGAAATCCTTTAAGAAGACTAGGGCCGCTAAATCAACTATAGAGTCGGAGTTTATTGTCTTAGAGATGACATGTTCTGAAGCAGAGTGACTCAAAAATCTTTTGGGAGACATTCCCTTATGCGAAAGACCAGTTTCATTTATGTCTTTGCATTGTGATTGTACGTCGGCTATTGATAGATCCATAAGTATGACGTATAACAGAAAGAGTAGGCATATACGCCTACAACATACTATTGTGTGACAGTTGTTGACTAATGAGGTTATGTCCCTATACTTTGTGAGGTCAGGGTTAAACCTTGCGGATCCGATGACCAAGCCAACAACACAATGAGAGGGATGAGACTTTTGCCTTCTATATGATCAACGATGATGATAACTCAACCTATGTAATTGGTGATCCCATGAAGTAAGTTCAAATGGGCAATAACAAGTCATATGTGGTTGGAGACACCATCCATTTTATATATTTTAAGTCCTCCATATGGTGTTGGATAGTGCATTGTTACAGTGATTAAGTTGATTATTATATATACTCTTAATAATTTTCATAGCCCAATAGGGTGGTGTGTTGAACACACTTCATGGAATTACCTAGGGGAGGGGAGGGGGCTCTATGAGAACTAGGCAAGTATCTCTAGAGCACTCATTAGTTGGGGACATGGCGCACGGCCAAAAACTTGTCAAAACAGGTTTAACAACCTTGCTAAGAAATTATAGTGTGAGCATCTTGCCTCTGTTCTGCATAAAGATAGGAAGTTGATAGAAGTTTCAAATTTCACCAATTCTCTATGTAGTTCACGCTTGTGCACTATCATTTCTGATCCCCATAAATATATGTGAGAATTTTTGAGTGTCCATTCGTTTCTTATTGTTGAAATTGTGGGGTTTAGCATAATTTATGGGAGATCAGTACTCACTTTGACTTGTCAAAACCGTATATATATAAGTGGGATATGATTTTTTATTTTAGGAAAAGTGATTGCATGATATTGGAGCTAATAATTTTTTAACTGTTTGGAGTTGTTTTTATTAGAGAAATAACATAATATTGTTATTTATGATAGTTTTATATTTATGAAGTAGTTAGAATATTGTTTTTGAATTACCATAATTATCTCTTGGGACTCTTTGATGATGTAATCACTTGATTTTAGCCTAGGTGATTTTGTAAATCACTTGATACTAGCTTTAGTGATTATATATATCCCTTAATTCTAGAATAGGTGATGATCCTATATGTATATATATAGGACACCTCTCTTTTTTAAATGATACAAGCAATAATATACAAATCTCATAATTCTATATGATTTAACTTGGTATAAGAGCTTTGATCTCTTCATCGGCTGCGTATCGGTGCTTTAGAGAGATGCTTATCAGGTGACAGGCCTTGTGCCATAGGATGTCCGTACACAAGTCGATATCGTCATTCCAGAAGGGGGGCACGTTGTTCGCCCGCCAGAACTGTTTCTCGACCACCATGTAAGCTCTTCTGGACTGACTGCCTGCCTCGCTTAGGTAGTGGTGGCCGGTCATCATCAGGACTGACTGCCTGCGTTCGCGGTGCCCAATGTCAACATCCTTGGCAGGCTCCCTCATTTTCTCCTTCAAGAATGGAAGCGTGGAGACGGCTGCGTCGTTGTTAGTTAAGGCGACTATCCCCAAGGCGTTCCATTGGAGGCCGATAGAAAATCTGCCTTCCGAGAGGGTTAAGGAGTATTTAGGGGTCTACATAACGAGCGCTTACGTGGGGATTGCGGGGGACAGGCCGGCGAGCGTTCCTGAGGGGAAGATGATGAAGGCTGCCATGATCCTCGGCGTGGCCAGGGCCGTGGTGACTAGCTTCTTTATGCTGACAGAGCAGGAGATGATACCGGGGGAGACTGTCGAGCCAATCTTCAGGGCAGTCCACAGAGGCGCAGGGTTCTATGAGTTCTTGCCTAAGACTGGTCTGGAGGCGAAGTACACGACTGTCCTCAACAACATGCCAGACATGGACCAGGCCACCTCGGATGCCATGCCCTCAGTTCACATGTCTGCGATTGGGCTGCCTGCGTTGCAGGGTTGGTCCCTGATGATGACCGGCCACCACTGCCTAAGCGAGGCGGGCAAACTTCTGGAATAACGATATCGACTTGTGTACAGACATCCTATGGCACAAGGCCTGTCACCCGATAAGCATCTCTCTAAAGCACCGATATGCAGCGATGAATAGATCAAAGCTCTTATACCAAGTTAAATCATATAGAATTATGAGATTTGTATATTATTGCTTGTATCATTTACAAAGAGAGATGTCCTATATATATACACTAAAGAATAAATTCCCGTATCCCCAAGATTATAGACGGTTTATTCCAAATTTTGGACGACCCAGATAATTTATTAAGATGAGCGGGAAATTCAAATTCATTTGTATTTTGTTATATAGATATAGGATCATCACATATGCTAGAATTAAGTGATCGTGATTTACAAAATCACCTAGGCTAAAATCAAGGGATTACATAATCAAAGAGTGCCAAGAGATAATTATGGTAATTCAAAAATAATATTCAAACTACTTGATAAATATAAAATTATTTTAAATAACAATATTATGGTATTTCTCTAATAGTTTTGATAACTTTATAAATAGACAAGGCTATTGGAAAAAAAATCGCAAATGGCAAACCGAAAACAGCGTGCATAGTTTATTATTCCTTTGAATGCATGCTCTTTAATTCTTTTTCCATACACAGTTTTATTATTTTTATTCTACGGAAATAAATAAAAGGGCAAAGTAAAATTATTTCTATTCTACTGAGAGAGACAACAAAGGGGCAAAGGTTAATTATTGTACTTGGAGAGGAGATAGTCATTGAATCTTGAGGTATATTATTAGTCACATTGTCCGAGAAATTGATGCCTCCGCTCAAATTCTATCTAGATAAGTTCTTGCAATTTCATTATTAATTGTTAGTTGCTTTCTTAAATTACTATATTTGCTAGCGTAATATTACCTGAATACCTGATAATTGGCTGGCTGGCTGGCTGGTATACAGGCAGTCCGTATTAATCAGTAAGTATTTTGTACTCCATCGGCCACTCCAAAGACTATTTTTCCTCTCAAACTTCATCCACAAATCAAGGCTTACATACTCTTTGCATCAAACCAAAACTAAAATCAGGCACTCTTCCTCTCTCTAAATCACACATTCCCCCCTCCCCCTTCTCTATGTCTGAGCAGAGCTCCAACTCGCAGCAACCAGCTGAACCCAAGTTCCGGCCGGTGGGCGGCACCGAATACAGTTGGTGTAAGGCGGTACCCGGCGGCACAGGCATCACCGTTTTGGCCCTCCACCTCTCAAAACCACCGGACTTCTCACTTCTCCAAAATGCCCTCCACAAACTCCAAATTTCCCATTCCAACCTCCGCTCCAGGCTCCATTTCAACGCCACCACCAACGAATTCTCCTTCGTCACCCCCGCCACCGCCCACCTCCAAATCCAACCCTTCGATCTCCAATCAACGTCTCAGATCATCCACTCCCCCTCCGATCCCAGCGTTTCTCCTTTCCAACTCATCATCGAGCACGAACTGAACAAAAACACGTGGGTGAATTCCGACCATTCAGTAACAGCCGACGCCGATGTGTTCTGTGCCAGCGTGTACACCCTGAGCGACGACAAATGGGCGGTGGTGCTCCGGCTTCACACGGCGGCGTGTGACCGGACGGGGGCGGTATCGACGCTGAGGGAGTTGATGGGGTTGATGACAGAAGGAGGAGGGGCGGAGAGGGAAATAAAAGAAGATTGGGAGGTTAGTTTGGGAATTGAGGAATGTATTCCTAGTGGGAAAACCAATAAGCCTTTCTGGGCACGTGGGGTGGACATGCTTGGATATTCTTTGAATTCTTTGAGATTGACCAATTTGGATTTTAGGAACACCGAGTTGTCAAGATGTTCGCAATTTGTGGGGTTGAAGCTCAATTCAGACGAAACTAGTCGGATTCTTACGGTAAGTTTTGCTACTTTTTGTTATTGTTTTGATCTTAATTACAAATTTTGATTAGACTCATTCTACAAAATTATGTTTGACTTTACAAGTTCCTGGTGAATTTAATTTTTTTAGTACTACTGCTACATGAGTAATAACTAATAGCCAGCCAGGTATCTCTAATCACTAATCCTGTAGAAACGTGTACTCTTCTTCCTATATTGTTGTTGCACCGTTCACGCATTGCATTATATATACTTACTCAAAATGAGAGAATTTGATTTATTTCAGATAATGTTACTTGTACCGGATATATATATATATATATATATATATATAAAGGAAATAAATACTACTCCCTCCGCCCAAGACGTTTTAGAGAAGTTTTTTTCCCTTTATATATGACGTTTTAGAATTCCAAGTAAGCATTAATGCTTAGTTTCCAATATTACCCTAAATATTAAACGTAACTTTGATTCTCTCACTTTTTTTGCCCAATAAATAACAATCTCTTTTTCCAATATAAGAGTAATATGAGTATTTGATATTAAATCTTTATACTCATTTTCTTTTAAGAGGAAATAACTCTAAAAAGTTAAGGACGGAGGTTTAGGCAAAAGCATACAAATCACTCCTTCCCATGCCTTTTTTTATAAAGATAAACGGGGACGACCATTAGGGTCAGTATCACCGTCAAACAACCAATTATTTTTTTGTTGGATAAGTAAAGGACCTACCTCTATGTATTTACAGACATAAATTAGAGGAAAAATAGATAAATACTCGTAATTTTATTCTGAGGATATATTTTGTTTCATATTTACCCTTAATTTTTTTGTTTGTTTAGTTTAGTAATGATTATATTATAATGAAATTGTGATGGTACACTTGATCATTTTATACTAATTAAAAAAAATTGATTCTTCTAATTAGAACAAAAAAAATTGACAAATGGAAAATTGGAACTCCTTCAAGAATATTTACAATTTTCACCCATTCATTTTCTTCTTCTGAAAGTCAAATAGATTTTTCTTGACACCCTCGTCCAGTATGTGCCTCTCTACCCATCCGTTGCCACTGGCCACAAATAACATGAAGTATCAATACAATAGGGTGATACAATAAGTTTCTGTTATTAACTATTCATTTCCTATAGTTGGGGATTTTTATTAGCCCTAATTAAGCTAGTTTTCCTCTCCTTTCAGAACTCAATTTTGTAAATATAAATATGTTAGCTACTATTTGAGACCACAAACCAAAAAGTCCTACGGATGGATGGATACTTGGGCACTGAATTCCATTAAAATTTCAAACATAGAAATAAAATAAAATGAAATTTTCCTTCTTAATCTACCTTCAATGTCAACACTTGACAACTTTTACCAACAATGTCCATTTAAAGAGCAGTGGTATTTGAAAATGTACAAGGAGGAAACATAAAAAGCTGTTCTATTTCCTGTAATGGATCAAGAAATATCTTTTTACTGACTCCCCTGAGTTTGAAGTTGTGTTCTTGAATAATGAATGCAAGGAAGTAGTGGAAAAATACATTCTTAAGAACATAACTTGCAACTGTTTCAGGGTTGCAAATCCCGAGGGATCAAACTATTTGGGCTCTTGGAGGCTGCTGGACTAATAGCGGCTCGTTTCTCTAAAAACCTTCCTGAAGGACAATGGGAGAAGTATTCGGTTGCAACACTCACCGACTGCCGTTCCTTTCTTGATCCAGTTCTTTCTTCTCATCATGTTGGTGAGTCCATAGGTTAGGTTAGGTATAATTTTATTTTTATTTTTTTAAATAAAAATTGCCCCAAAATATGGAAATTCTAACTGGCAACCTTAAAGTTATTGCTCGAGGCTTCTGTCATTTCTCCCCCATTGGGATATAGAGTTTGTATCATTGTGAGCACATCCGGGTAAAATAATCATGTTGTGTCGTGATGGTTCTGTATGATATGCAGGTTTCTACCATTCTGCCATCGTAAACTCCCACGACATAAAGGGAGGTGAAAATCTATGGGAGCTTGCAAAAAGAACATACACGTCCTTCGCTAATGCTAAGAACAGCAACAAGCATTTCTTGGACGTAGCTGACCTCAACTTTCTCATGTGCAAGGCCATTGATAACCCCGGTTTGACACCATCATCGGCACTGAGAACTTCACTCATCTCAGTGTTCGAGGATCCTGTGACCGAGCATTCTAACATTTTACACGAGGAAAGTGGATTGGAGGACTGCATAGGATGTGCTTCAATTCATGGTGTAGGCCCATCCATTGCTATATTTGACACGATACGGAATGGCGAACTGCATTGTACTTGTGTTTATCCGTCGCCACTACATTCGAGGGAGCAGATGCAGGATTTGATTAATGATATGAAGAGGATTCTCGTGGATGGTTGTAATATGGGGGATGAGAGCTAGTTCTAAATTGATAAACTTCTTGTTGTTTGCATGTGTCTCAGAATTTACCATCCTATAAGGGCTCAGACCCAATGATCTCAACCTAATTTAAATTTAAGTACAGCTTGTGTGTGTAACACAAAGATGGGTGATGGCCTAACTTTTCTCGTAGTTAGCAGATAATTATCAGCCGAAAGTATATTATTGGACTGGGCCAGTCCTAGCCTACACAATTATGCTGGGACAGTACCCATATATACAAATATGTTGGGAGAAGATATTACCAGCTAATTCAATTTCTTTTTCGATTGATTAATTAATTCCATGCCGTTAATTTCCCATCTTATATTATAGTTATAATAATTTATACTCTTTTTTTCCTTTTTTTTGAATTGAGTCTTATTATTTCAAAATATTAGATCAACATTTAATATTTAAAGATTAATTTGAAATATTTCTATATTTAAAATTGATATAAAGCAGTTAATATTTATCAATTCAATTATAAGTATTATAAATGATCTAAACATATTACTAATTATGAGTTTCAATGTTTTCAAAACTCAAATAAGATTTGGCAATGTTAAATTTAAAAATTAACTTTCAAAAAATCAATATTTAATCTATATTTGAAATAAAAGAAGTAATTATTTTTTGTTCTATGTTTTGAATATTAAGGAAAATGTAGACAAAAAAATAAATTAATTAAATTATCATTTAAATGTCATAAAAATATCAATATTTAAAACAGTTCACAAAATAAATACTCTTGTTTTTTTAAAGGACCGAAAGAATGCAAGGCAAATACAAAGGTTTTTTTTTTCTGCCATAATGGCGGATCGACTTTCCCTCCAAAGACCCCAAGTTTGCACTTGCACCATCTTCAATTGACGGAATTTTAGTACACTTATACTATATATTAATTAAAACTTTAACTAAATAATTCTATTATAGTAACAACTAAGTAGCCGTTAGATATATAAAATCCGACCCTGGCCTGTTGATCAATTATTTTTAGGTGTTGTTCGGAACAAAGCAACTAAACAGTTTTATTTTTGTTTCAATATTTAATGTGTTGTTGATACAAGACATTCTTAAAAGGAAATTGATATTTTACCAAGCTCCTCGTGGCTCAATCATTAAAAAAAAATTACTTACAAGACTGGTGCATAAGCCAAGAATTTTAAAATTTCAGTGGAATATAGTAAAAAAAAATAAAAGAAATTGATATTTCCATAACAATTTTTGATATTTTCACATAAAAACCGTCACTTTTTCTGTTATAGATTTATCAGGATTAAATAGACATTAGAAAACCATACTTTCTTATCTCCGTTTCTTTTAAATTTGGAAGAAGAAAAAAAAGTAATAGAAGAGAAAATTATAGGAGAAGATTAAAAATAAAACAAAGAGAGGCTATTTTTCAGAAAATATAGATCCAAATCTTGTTGACTTGGACATACGCAGACGGCAAGGCGAAGGGAAATAAAACCAGGAAAAATAAATAAACCATCCTTGAAACACAACAACTTAACTTAAGTACTTCCGATCAATGTCTATGAAACTGCTAAGCAACTTTAATTTCTGAGTCCTTTTGTGCGGACAGGATAGTTTGACAATATAATCAATTTGTTCGCTGTAACAAATTCTTTTTGTTCTTCTGGTCCAATTATTCTGTCCAATTATCTTGTCCGCAAAGAGTTATTGTTAATTATAATTTCTTCTTCCTTTACTGGCTGCTTGTCAAAGTAGTACATACAATAAAAATAATGAAATATATGATCACTTAAAATGTACTAACAGAAAAGGGTCTTCTTTTCCTTCTTTTAAAACTAACAATCTTGATTGTTTCATTCGAATCTATATATGTGAAAACCAAAGCATGTTTTGTACATTCTATTTCTCTCCGCTACATGGATTCATAATAATCTTATACTAAGAGATTACAGATAGAAATACCTACCTAATTAAGCACTTGGTAGGAGTAATGGTACAATATCTAAAGGAACTCCTCAACCAAGTTACCAAAATCAAAATTCCCATTGCAGCATTCCACAGCACTTACCACCTCTTGAAATGCAGCCACAGTGCAAGGAACCACCAGTCCATTCATTTGCTTGAACCCAAACTCATTGTAGGCCTTCTCTAGCAACATCTTGAACAGAGGATGCGAGAGGTAGCCCGTGGGAACCACGAACCTTTGTCGATCCTCCCCTACGTACACAGCAACAAATCCGGTAGGGGTAGCAGAGGTAGACGACTCTAAATCTTCGCCATCCCTAAGCAAACTATGGTATTGTGATGGCTCACAATCAACCTTCTTAATACTCTTCACCTTCTTGGCTAGTTTCTTTACAGAGTAAAATTTCTTCCCCAACATTTTTGATCTCTAACTTGTTGGAATGGAAGGTTCTTAGACTACTGCAATATTGAGAGAGAGAGAGAGAGAGGATACTTGGAGAAATGTTACAAAGACGGAAATGTCACAAAGACTTTAAATAACTTTTTGACTTTTGATCAATAACTTTTGTTTTACCTATGATCGATATGTTTGATGTCTCAAGGTGTATTGTCTTCATCTACTTTGACTTATTAACAGTTGGGAGCAATTAGAGATGGATCAAACTGTAATGTATAACCACTTAGATCACCTATAACATAAATATAGGATTGGACAAACCACTTGGCGCTTTTAAATTATTAATACTAGGAATTGGCCCTTGTTCTCCAATCATGCAAGAGGTGCTATATATGTATTAGCTTATCTATTTATATAGTGCAGACCAAAATTGGAAAAACTAGATTATGTGTAAAGAAAGGATTAATTCCACTGTACGTACGTAGCTAGTTAAGGATTCCTTTATGTCTATAGATCAAACAAAACCAGATTAGTTGAGGACAAAATTAAAAAGAGATGGAAATCATATTCTAACCACCATGAATTACGTACAACACTATTGTTAGAATATATGATCACACACACGCACACAAAAGATAGAGAATTAAGAAGAACACAAGAGATTTACGTACGTGTTTCTCCAATTTGGGTACTCCATAGGCGGCTTGTTGTTTATTGATGATTTATTGGTTACATAGAACTTTACAATAGATAGTATACGTAAGACCCCAACTTTTTGAATAAAGATTAAATTTTCTCGAAATATATTTTTGAATATTATGGTGTGGATTTGATATAATGTTATAGTTGTGGGTAATATTTACAAATTTTGCAAAGTACGCAAGTTGTTATATAATATTCGATTGGTCGGGGAATATTCATTTTAACGAGGGAATATTAAACAACGGCACAATCATTGGTGGACCCCATGTGGAATTATTTGGTCGGATTGAGAAAACGACAAAAATACTTTATGAAAATAACGGCGGAAGTTTTTCCGTTAACTGTTAAACACCAGTGTTAAAATGAATATGCTGCGTGGTTGCATAAGAAGTAGCACACTTCAGATTGATTATTGATGCTTACGTGAGAAGTCACTCGCTTATACTCAATTATTGCTTCTGATAATTGTTGCATCATATCTATCATATTATTGATTCAATTATTGTCACAATGATCATCCGTGATAAAATGTTTTTATTATATCAATACTGAGACGACAAAATTATTCATATTATAAATTGCAATATTTACAATGTCTGTAAGTTACACAAGGAGAGGTTTGGTCACCTAATTAAGCGTCAATAGGGAGAAATCCTTATTGAAAAGCCCTCTTTCTTAAACGACTCGGTTGATAAATATTGTGAGTTATAATATTAATAATGAATGTTGTTCGAGTTGAATTTGGAGATGCGACGTGATATTTGAGTCCTAACGACGAAATTAGTAAAAATAGTCTATAAACACAAAATTTTTCGGATTCACTATTTGGTCAAAAAGTCAACAGTTGACTTTTTTGGAAAAAGTCAAACTTCAAAATTTCAAAATTTATATTTTTGATAAAAATAGTTTCATTATGTTGGAATTGTTTGTGTTAGTGAAAATCGACATTTATTCCGATGATAATTGATGTTTAGGGGTTATATTGATAAATCGAGTAATTTATCGGATAAATGAGAAATTAATTGCTACTAATTCACATGCTTATATAACTATTTGTTCACATATGTGTACTATTGAATCACATTATTTACTATTAGGGGAGTTGGTGCAAGATTGATAATACTTGCAGGACTAAATTATAAATGAAAGAAAAGTTGGAGGTATTGTACTGTAATTTTCGAGCCCCAAAACGTGCAATTATCGAAACTATATTTTTCCATAAATAGAAGCTCATTCTTCCTTCATTTCTCACCAATTCACAAAAGCTTTAGAGCGATTATTATAGAGAGAAATTATAGAGAGAAGAAGAAGAAATCTCTTATACCTCATTATTCCAAAGATCTAGTTTTTTCCAAGGTAGGGAGTATTATTTCTTTCTTATCTATGAAGAGAACTTCATTATTCCATTTTTATTATTCTGTTGGAATAACTTTGTATCGTGGGATACCTATATACTTGGTGAAATTCTTTTGTTGTTCCATTCTTTTATCATTCATTGGAACATCCTCGCTTCTATCGTTTCTACGGGACACAGTTTCGCCTCTTTATTATTACATTGGAATATCCTGTGCATGTGTTTTCTGCGGACTTTAATTCCGCCTTTATTATTATTATGTTAATGTAAGTTCTACGCCGGACTGATTCCGCCTTTTATTATTCTCGTTGAATATCCTCACATGCATGCGTTTATACACGGGACTTAATTCCGTTATTTATTATTCTGTTGGAATAACCTACATGTGCGGTCTATCGCATGCCTGGTGATTTCTTTTGTTATTCCATTCCTTATTATACTCAATTGGTTAAAGTTTTGACTTCTATACTCCATGAAATTAGTGGAATATCCTTGATATTTGCGCTTCATCCAATATCTTTTCATGAAAATATTCTTCTGAGCATTCTTGAATTTTTCTCTACAAAACAGTATCATGTTGACAATTTGGACGTTATTAGATCCTGGATAAAATAATTCTTGACCTTGTTTTATTTGTAAGACCCCAATTAATTAATAAATGAAATTTAATTTCCTCTAATTATTATTTTGAATAGTAAGGGTTGATTTGATTAATGTGGATAGTTATGAGTAAAATACGCAAATATTTCAAAATAAGCAAGTGGTTATAAAATATTCATTATTGTCGAAGAATATTCGTTTGGTCGTGGAATATTCGTGCTTCGCTTGGGAATATTAAATGCGACGGCCAGCAAACCATGTGTGGGGCCCCATAACTTGAAAGCGATTGGATGAAGAAAGCGACAAATATAAGTTGTTTAAAATAATAACAGAAGTTGTTACCATTTACACTGTTGGAATACCCGGTGGTTAAAGCACACTAATATGCGTTGTTGAGCGATGGCACAGATTGCACCAATTATTGATTCTTACGTAAAGAAGGCACTACTCAATAATTATTACGAGAATTATTGTTCAAGATTTTATTTTATTGATTCAATAATTCTTTGCGTTGATATTTTATATTCTTTGTTGTTTGATAAATTATCATTACACCAAGATTTTCCATTATCTAGAGCAATAATTCATATTATCTGAATAATATTATTGGATAACATTATTGGCAATGTCTAGAAAGTTCTCGCCTAAGGAGAGGTTTGGTCACCTAATTGCACCGCCAAAGAAGGAGAGATCCTTATTGGAAAACCCTCTTTTCTTTGAACGGCACAGTCACTGCGATCTTTGATTCTGTAATATTATTTATGAATAATTAATTATTAATTTATATGATGAGAAAAATATTGATTTTATGTGGATATAGATGGAGAAAATTTTTAATGTGACAATTGTTGAAAATTAATATTTTATCTTTTTCTGATAAAATAATTCATTTAAATATATTATTTTAATAATATATTAACGGTGATATTTTTATAATGAATGTGGGATATATGAGTATATGAGGAGGAAAAGTATTTTTTGGGGCATTAAATGTTTAACACATATTTTGTGTGTTGGTGGACACAATTATTAATCAAATTTGATTATAATCAGTAAAATCGCCTGCTTTGAGGATTTCGGTCAAATTTTTGTTTGGAATTTGAAAAACTTTCTTCTCGCAAAGTTGTAGAAATTGAATTTCCTATAAAAACACGCAAGATTCAATTTTCCGACAAAAGGGCTATTTATTATGAATTATTGAAGTTTCAAGTTCAAAATAATTAATTTTAGAAGTTTAAAATATTTTTAATTACAAAACGTTTTTTCATTTTTTTTGAAACTCATTTAACATGTGATTAGGAGGCTGAATTCAGATTGTTAGTGTGCGTATAAAGTTGTGGAAAAATTTTAATATTAATTTATTAAATTTTCTACTTTTTGGTGTTCTAAGCATTTTCCTATAAATAGGTGCTTAGGGTTAGAATTGAAAATCACACCGTAAATTGAAGTTTTCTCTCTATATTATCGGCGTATTCTTGTGAGTATTTTGAGTATACTTTGAGTATTGCTATATCTGGTGCAAGTTCAAGCTTTATAGCTTTATATCCATATTCCGTTAAGTAATGTCTTTCCGAGGTAAGGGATATTATTTTTTGTTCAGTAATGATATTGTTTCTTCAATATCATTATGTTGAAATATTGATCGAAGTTTTTATCAAATTTGAACTTTTGGTGTCTGAGTTCTTATTCACGATACTGGCCTTATTCACGTATATCTGACACTATTCACGAATCTGGACTATTCATCAAAAAAAATGAAAATTTTCTCTTTTAAATCTAAAATATCTATCATGTGGATACTAGCTTTGATTGTATCCATGTTTTGATCATTCTTGAATTTTACACCACTATGATTATTTTTGAGGTATTTTTGGACATGGATAAAACAAAGTCTGAATCCTTAATCCTTGTCATTTTGTTTCACCGGATTCATTTCTTTAAAATATTTTTGTGGCGCTTAGAAAATAGGTATACAACACCCATTCCGAATTCGCCAAAATACATGGTATGAAAGCAAACTACAACTTTGACAATCACAGATGTCGTGTAGAATACGACAATACAACCGTGAGTTTGAATACAAATATTGTCTTCTGAATAATATTACAGAATCACAAGATCGACAACCAGCCGTTCAGAAAGGGGGCTTTCCAATAAGGATTTCTCTCATCTGGCGCCCATTAGGTGACCAAACCTCTCCTTAGGCGTAACTTTCTAGACATTGCCAATAATGTTATCTCGATAATATTATTCAAATAATATGAATTATTGATTTGATAATGGAAAATACTTGTGTAATGACAATTATCAAAACAACAAAGAATACAAAATATCAACGCAAAGAATTATTGAATCAATAAAATATAATATTGAGCGATGAATTCACTGTAATAATTATTGAGTAAGGCCTTCACGTAAGGATCAATAATTCATAATCTATCGCAATACCGCATGTCTTCTTTATGCAACCACGCGTATTCAGATTTTTAACCACCGAGTAACCCAACAAAGTTAATTCTGTAATAATTTACGTCGTTATTTATAAAACTCAATCTTTATGCTTTTCCTCTTCCAACTGCTTTTCGTTATGGGGCCCACCAATGACTGCTACTGGTCGTCATTTTAGATTCCTTCTACAAAAAGAATATTCCACGACCAAACGAATATTCCCCAACAATAATGAATATTTTATAACCACTTGCTTATTTTGTAAACTTTGCACATTTCACCCATAACCAAAGAATTATATCAAATTAACCCTTATTAATTTAGAATAATGAATAAAGGAAAATTCAATTTTATTTATAATAAGTTGGGGTCTTACAACCTCCCTCCTTATGAAATTTCGTCCTCGAAATTGACGTGACGCACTGGTATATCGAAAAGGTGAGGTACTCGCTTTCATCTCCGATTCCAACTCCCATGTCATTTTCTCAATTGCATGGTTTCTCCACAAAACCTTAACTTGTGGTATAATCTTCGTCGTAAGACATGCTTTCTTTCCTATCCAAAATCTCAACAGTATCTCCTCGTAGGTTAAATCTTCACTTATCTCGTCTGGTTCTAATGCAATAATGTGGTTCGGGTCTTTCACATATTTACTGAAGCATAGATATGTGGAATACATTGTGAACACGAGACATACTTGGAGGTAACGCGAGTCTATAAGCTACGCTTTCCTATTCGGTCAAGAATCTCAAATGGACCAACAAACCTTGATTGAGCTTTCCTCTTTTCCCAAATCTTGTAACTCCTTTCCATGGAGCAATACGTAACAATACATGATCTCCAATATTAAACTCCACGCTCTTTCTACATGAAGATCAAGATAACTCTTTTGTCGATCTTGTGAAGTTTGAATACGTTGTCGAATCATTTGGATCTTTTACGTAGTCATGCGTACTTTAATTCGGTCCCAACAATGTTGCTTCTCCCACCTCGTCCCAAAGATACCGGAGAATCGACATTTTGTCCATACAACGCCTCAAATGGAGCCATGCCTATACTTGCTTGATAATAACCTGTTGTAGGAGAATTCCACCAGTGGTAGGTACTTATCCCAACTTTCTTTGAAATCTAGGACACGAGTCTTAATAGATCTTCAAGGGTTTGAATAGTCCTCTCTCGATTGTCCGTCCGTTTGAGGATGGTATCTTTGAATCGAATCAGAATCCGCGCCTATAGCTTTCTGCAAAGCTAACCCAAAATCTTGAAGTGAATCTTGGGTCACAATCCGAAACTATGGATCTTGGCATGCCATGCAATCGTCTGACAATCTCATTCACGTCATACGAAAGAAGACGCTCAAGGGATAAGTCTAGCGATATCGGTAAAAAATGGGCGGACTTGGTTAATCTATCAACAATAACCCAAATTGCATCTACACCTTGAGAAACTTTGGGAAGACACATAACAAAATCCATAGTAATGTGTTCCCATTTCCATTCCTAATCTCAAGTGGTTGCAATGGACCTTTTGGCACTTGATGCTCCGCCTTTACACGTTGACAGGTTAAACATCTTGAGATAAACTCCGCAATCTCTCTCTTCATATTGTTCCACCAAAATGTATGTCGAATATCATGATACATTTTGGTACTCCCAGGATGGATTACAAACGGGGTGTTGTGTGCCTCCATCATGATTTTATGCTTCAAATCGTAGTCGTTCGAACGAAAAGTCTAGAATTGACTCAAGTATTCCTTTCTCATCAATTCTTGCTTCCGGACAAAGACCTTCTTGCACTTTCTTCTTCATTTGTATCATTTCAGTCCGTAGAAGGCGACTTTAACTTTATCGATTAAAGTTGGCTCTACTCAGATATTCGCCATCATCATGTGGGACCCTAGAGTCTTTAATTCTATCTTCATCCTTTGTAAGTCGTATAAAATGGGCCTTTGCGTTGACAATATTGCCTTCAGATTGCGTATGATCTTCACTCAATGCGTCGACCACTACGTTATTTCGGGGATGATATTGAATAGTGTGATCGTAATCTTTTAACGGCTCAAAGCCAACGTCGTTGCCGTATATTGAGTTCTTTTTGGGTGAAGAAATATTTGAGGCTTTTATGGTCCGTATAAATCTCCACTTTCTCTCCATACAAGTAGTGTTCCATATCTTCAACGCTGAATCGATTTAATCGCTACTAACTCTAAATCATGAGTAGGATAATTCCTCTCATATTCTTTGAGTTGTCGTGAGGCATAAAGCTATGACTTTCCCATGTTGCATGAGAACACATCCTAACCCTCGCCAAAAGCATCATCAGAGATAACAAATCCATCCGAACCGGATGGTATTGTCGAAACAGTGCCAAAATGAGTCTCCTCTTGAGCTCTTGGAAGCTCTTCTTGCATCCCTCGCTTCCATAAGAATTTTGCATCCTTCCGAGTCACCGAGTTAATCTGAGTAGCGATTCGAGAAAATCCTTCCACAAATCTCCGATAATAACCAAATTTAAGCCCGAAAGTCACGATCTTGGCCACCGAATCTTATTGCTCCCAACTTTGTATTGCTTGATCTTGGCGTCAACAGATACTCCTTGTTTTGACACCACGTGCCCAAGGAATGCTACTTCCTCGAAGCCCGTAACTCGCATTTCTTCAACTTGGCATAAAGCTTGTGTTCACGAAGTCTTTGTAGTACCGACTTGAAATGGTGCTCATGATCTTCACGGCTTTTGGAATAGATGAGGATGTCATCAATAAAGACAACAACGAATCCGATCCAAATATTCTTTGAATACACGGTTCATCATATCCATGAAAGCAAAGCAGGAGCATTGGTCAATCCAAAAGACATAACTAAGAATTTATAATGCCCGTCTCGAGTCCTCCAAGGCGCCTTTGGAATATCCTCGGTTTTAATGTTCAATTTGATGATATCCAAAGACGAAGATCGATCTTTGAAAAGAATTGTGCTCCTTTGCAATAGGTCAAACAGTCATCAATGCGAGGTAGTGGATACCTATTCTTGATGGTTACATGGTTTAATTCTCAGTAGTCAATACAAAAGTCGCATACCCCGCTTTTCTTCTTTACTGAATAAAACAGGAGCACCCCAAGGAGACGTCTTTAGGGCGAATGAAACGATGTCTAATAATTCAGTAGTTGGACTTTTAACTCTTGAAGTTCAATAGGAGCCATTCGATATGGGGTTTTAGAAATGGGTTTGGTACCCGATTCAAGGTCAATAAAGAATTCAACATCACGTTCTGGGGGTAAACTAGGAAGCTCTTCAAGAAATACATCAGGGAATTCTCTAACCACAGAAATATTATTAAAATATAACTTGTCTTTATTCAAATCCATAACATGGGCTAAGAAAGCTTGACATCCGTTTTTCAATAAACGAATAGCTTTGTGGCTTGATATGACAAAGGATGATTTTAGTGGTTTAGTGGTTTGAATTAAGTATGATAGGTTGGTTAGAATATGAAAACTAACCACCTTACGAAAACAATCAATTTTGGCACGATGAGTGGTTAACCAATCAATTCCTAAAATCACATCAAAAGCAAGTATCTTTAAAGAGATAAGATCAACGGGTAATGTGATAGTGCCAACTTGGATCATGCAAGATTTATAAAGCTGTAGATGTAACGAAGGTTTCACCCAACGGAGTTTCAATGAGATAAATCAAAATCTAATTTCTCCCGAGTCAAGTTTAAACGTTGAGCACAAGCGGGAGAGATAAAAGAATGGGTAGAACCGGTATCTAGTAAGGTATAAACTTAGCAAGAATTCAAGATTAAACTTACCTGTGATCACCTTGTTCGGGTTCCTCACGCTTTGGCCAATCACGACAAAAAGCTCTTCCAGAACCGCCGATTTCGACTTATCCGGATACCTTGAATCACCACTCCGCTTAAACTTGGTTTCGCTTATAGTACAATCTCGGCGATGTGGCCTTCCTTTCCACAAATTGTAACATACCTTGGATTGTTGTGGACGGTTTGAAATGATATGTCCCTCTTTCCGCATTTGTAACATCTAACTGGCGGTCGTTCTCTCCTCCCTAGCAATTGTTGTTGGTCTTCATTGTTGATATCTTCCCGTCATTGTTGAATCTTCTTTTGAAATTTCCACTTGAGTCACCTCTCTATTATCATGTCCACAATTATCACCGAGTGGTTACTGCTTTCTCCGTATTCTTTCCTCCTCATTGGTTATCATCGCTCATGACTACCCGATTGTGGTCCCTCGGTTGAGTATACTCACTATCTCGCTTCTAATAATCGAGCCACGCTGACAACATCTGAATACGAGAGAAAATTTAGAGATAAGGTATTGACGAATTTACGGTTTTAGACCTCTCGGCTTGTCATACGCGTCATTCGCTCCTCATTCTCCACCAAATGAGGTGCAAACCAGATAATTCTGCGAACCTTGCCTCGTCTTGAGACAATTGTCATGTTGTTACTGTTCAAGTCTAATAAACTCTACCTCCTTCATATGACGAATACTTTCCGGAAAGTACTTGTCATTGAATAGTTCTGAAATCATTCCCAAGACATATTAAGTGCATATCTGTTGAGTACGCTTCACGATTCCCACCAATGTCGCTTCACCACGAAACATAAAGGTGGCGAATGGAACCTTTTGTTCCTCCGCGCACCCCAAGACATCGAATATCTTGGTGATTTGCTTGACCCACGTTTACGCTTTGATGGGATCCGACTTTCCATGGAAATCTGGTGGTCCCAACTCCTTAGCCCCATTTGGGTCATGACAGAATGATGCGTTACCATCATTTCCACCGTATTTTGTACACGAGTCTCCTTGCCCGACGATTTTGCATGAATCGCAAAAAGCTTCTAAACATCCCGTCGTTCATCATTTGCTCGATGGCGTTGTTCACGGGAGGAACATTGCCGACTGTTGTTACGTTCTCCTCGTTGGTGAAAGACACTGCGGCTCTCCACGGTCTCATAAACTCCATTGTTAACGTTCTCGGCAGACCATTCTTAAATCGCCATAAAACAAGGGTTAATTAAACAAATTAACATATCACATAATATCCTATATTATGAATGAGCCAACAAATAAGCTTAGTGTAGACACACTTGCAAAGGATTTACTCGTCTCTCCTCCTAGTTCTATTCCCCGATCTCCGCCAGAGATCATATCCTAAGCTACGATACATTAATCGTGACGCCTAGAAAATAGGTATACAACACCCATTCAGAAGTCGCCAAAATACATGGTATAGAAAGCAAACTACAACTTTGACAATCTGAGATGTAGGTGTGTAGAATACGACAATACTGTTGTGAGTTTGAATACAAATATTGTCTTCTGACAATATACACACCCAAATAAGTCCTCATTAATTATTCATACACTATTTTACGAAATAGTGAGGACAATTAAAACATCTTCCTGAACCATCACTCCATACCCCAGACTACGATCCTGCGCTATGTTCTCACCTCCTCCTCGAGAAGAAAAATGGAACAAAAAGGAAAAGGGTGAGCTCAACTAGCCCAAGAAAGAATATTATGACTAAGATAATATACAACAAATTATCGTTAGTCTTCAACAGGAAAAAATCTAATAGAATACAATAGACAACAAGTTTTAGATCAACAAATGCAATGGAAATGAAGAATCCATTAGAAGAGTCACGTAGAAAGAAGTCTCATGCCTTCTAAGGTTTAAAAGTCCATCATCAATAGTTTATCCTGTAATAACAATCAATATACATCTTTAATCATCTTTTGCACTTTCAGCCAAAGATATTCATTTTATATCACCAAATTGGTCATGTTCATCTCAACACTGCTCATCTTCGCACTACGGGCCAAATATATTCATCGAGTTAATCGTTCATCTTTGCACTACAGGCCAAAGATATTCATTTATATCACCATTTAGGGTAGGGGATGATGAAAAACATTTTTAAAGAAACGAATCCAATTGAAACAAAATGACAAGGATTAAGGATTAAGGATTCGTACTTTGTTTTACCCATGTCTAAAAATACTTGAAAATAATCATATTGGTGTAAAATTCAAGAATGATCAAAACATGGATACAATCAAAGCTTAGTATCCGAATAGATATTTTGGGACAAAAAGAAAATTTTTATTTTTCTATTGAATAATTATGTCGATACGTGAATAGTCTTGATATCGTGAATAAGAACCAAACACAACAAGTTCCAAATTTGATAAAAAAAAATTCACCAATACTTGACATAATGATATTGAAGAAAAATATCATTTAAGAAGAAAATAATACCCACTTACCTCAAAATAACCGTCTTGGATCGAATTTGGTATAGTCTTGTGAAACCCGCATATAGATATAGAACACTCAAAGTATACTCACAAGAATACGCTCGATAATTTAGAGAGAGAAAGAGAAAACTTAGTTTACGTGTGATTTTCAATTCTAACTTAGCTCTCTATTTATAGGAAAATGTTAGAACGCCAGCGAAAGGAGACTAAATAATAAAATATTATTATTCTTATTCTTACTTCTACGCAACAAGCTAGCCACCAATTTCTGAAAATTTTCAGCAGACCCATGTGCATTCAACACCTACCAAAAAGTGGGTCCCACCCATTAATTTAATAAAATTATTTTATCTTCCGAAACTTCAATAATTCGTGAAAATAGCTCGGTTATCAGAAAAATTCAAAACTCATGAATTTTCATGGGAAATTCCATTCTCTACAACTTTGCGAAGAAAGTTTTTCCAAATTCCAAATAGAAATTGACCAAATCCATAAGCAGACGATTTTACGATCATAATCAATTTTCTATCGAGAATTGTGTCCACCGACACCCAAAACATGTGTTAAACATTTAATGCCATAAAAATACTCTTCCTCCTTATATACTCATATATCCCACATTCATTATAAAAATATCATCGTTAATATATTATTAAAATAATATATTTAAATGAATTATTTTATCGAGAAAAAGATAAAATATTAATTTTCAACAATTGTCACATAAAATTTTCTCCATCTATATCCACATAAAATGAATATTCTCTTTATCATAATAATCAATAATTAATTATTCAAAATAATATTACGAATCACAAGATCTTGACAACCGAATAGTTCCTGGAAAGAGAACTTTCCAATAAGGATTTCTCACTTCGGTGCCCAATTAGGTGACCAAACCTCTCCTTAGATGAACTTTCTAGACATTGCCAATAATGTTATCGATAATATTATTCAAATAATATGAATTATTGATTTGATAATGGAAAATCTTGTGTAATGACAATTATTGAAACAACAAAGAATACAAAATATCAACGCAACAATTATTGAATCAATAAAATATAATATTGAGCGATGAATTCACTGTAACAATTATTGAGTAGTGCTTTCTTACGTAAGGATCAATAATTCATATCTTATGCGTAAGGTACCTTCTTTTTATCAGACAACCACGTATTCATCGTATTTTAACCACCGTAAACCCAACAATGATAATTAGCGGTAACAATTTACGTCGTTATTTATAAAACTCAATCTTTGTCGTTTTCCTTCTTCCAACCGTTTTTTTAGTTATGGGCCCCACCAATGATCATGGCAGCCATTGTAAATGAGATTCCCGACAAAAAGAATATTCCACGACCAAACGAATATTCCCGAAAATAATGAATATTTTATAACCACTTGCTAATTTTGTAAACTTTGCACATTTCACCCATAACCAAAGAATTATATCAAATTAACCCTTATTAATTTAGAATAATGAATAAAGGAAAATTCAATTTTATTTATAATAAGTTGGGGTCTTACATTTTTCATCATCCTCGGTCTAAAATGATGATATTCTTCTGAATATCTTTGGCTTTGTAGTGCAAAGATGAATGATTTCTTGATGAATATCTTTGGCTGTAGTGCAAGATGAGCAGTGTTGAGATGAACATAACCGATCGATTAATATCTTTGGCCGTGAAGGTGCAAAGATGAGCAGTGTTTAGATGAACATGACTAATCGATGAATATCTTTGGCTCAGTAGTGCAAAGATGAATATTTGATTCTGAGATAAATATTGATTGATGTTACGGGGATAAAATATCGACGATGAACTTTTAAATTCATATATAGAAGATAGTATTTTGCATTCTCTACTTAACTCTTCTAATGAATTGTTGTTTCATTGCAGTTGTTGATTTAAAAGCGGTTGTCTATTGTATTCTACATTAGATTTTTCCTGTTGAAGACTAACGATAATTTGTTGTATATTATCTTAGTCATAATATTCTTCTTCGGCTAGTTGAAATTCACCACTTTTCCTTGTTGTTCCATTTTTTCTTCTCGGGAGGCGAGAATGTAATGAAATCTTAATGGGGGGTATGGAATGAAGGTTCTGAGTGAGTTGTTTAATAGTTCTCACCATTTTTGTAAAATAATGTATCAATAATTATGATGGGGATTTATTTGGGTATGTATATTATTCAGAAAGACAATAATTGTATTTAAACTCACAGTATATATGTTGTAATAATAAAGTTGTAGTTATTTCTGTACCATGTATTTGGCGACTCAAAATGGGATGGATGGAATTGACCTATTTTGGGGGCGTCACATTATTGAATTCTTATATCATTGTCATCATCCTCATGTTTATATTTTGTTGAAAGTCATCCGTAGCCTATATAGTGCGTAGATGGACTTGGTATGATTATATTTAGGAATTATTCTTTGTAATCATGGTAGTAATGTTACAAATGATGTGGTAAAAGTCATCATTGGCTAGTAGTGCGTTGATGGACGATTGTTGGCATGATCATGACCATTATTGAATACACAAATATTCTTGGCTGTAGTAGTATTGATAATTATGGTCGTAATATCTTAAAGAATATCATTAGTAGTAGAAGTCGGGGTGATTCGATGATGTGGATTATTTATTAAAATTTGAGTCCCAATGATAAAAGTGATGAAAACCTTCTAAATCATAAAAGATAGTAGATTTTATTCTCTACTGACTCTTTTAATGGATTCTTGTTTTATTGCAGATTAAACTTGATGGTTGTTATATTGTATCGGTTTAACAACATGTTGAAGGCTAACGATAATATATTCTCGCATTATCTTAGTCATAATATTTTCTCTTTGGGCTAGTTGAGCTCACCTTTTTACTTTTATTGTTATCTTCGAGAAATGAAGCGTAGCGAGGGGACTAGTCGAGAGCGGAGTGATTTTACCAGATGATAACATTAGTAGTCCTCACTATTCTGCGTGAAATAGTGTAATAATAATTATAATAAGGACTCTTTTTGAGTTTGTATAATCTCTAATAGAACAATATTTGTATTCAAACTCACGCTTTATGTTTTTGGTCGTATTATGCCACGACAGATTTGTATTATTAAGTTGTATTTGAATTTATATACCACGTATGAAGTGGCGACCAGATGGGTGGCGTATATACCTAATTTTAGGCGTCGCGATATATATATCTACTAATCATATTTCAACCCTACTTGCATTATGTTCAATTACCCATAATGACCTTTCCAATTAACAACCCAAAAACTCTATTACTGGCATACCATGCGCAACACAACATGTACAACAACTTGGCACCCACGCTAAACTGGACAATAGCTTTCATCTCCTGAAATACAAGCGCCACTTACAAACCTTACTCAACAAGACCCCGCCACCACCACAATGTAAACTCTATACCATATCCATACAAAACGTGCGTGGAGTAAAGAGTAGAAGTGGGCACAATAAGGATTGGAATGGGTAAGCAAAGGCGACACATGTGGAAATTGGAGAGAGAGAGAGAGAGAGAGAGAATAATATAAAACGCGCGTGGAGTAAATAGTCAAACTACCAACTTTAGATTTGAGATGCATGACCATACAAAACGTGCGTGGAGTAAAGAGTAGAAGTGGGCCAGTGTGGGCACAATAAGAAGATTGGAATGGGTAAGCAAGGGCGACACATGTGGAAATTGGAGAGAGAGAGAGAGAATAATATAAAGACTATACATAAATATAGAGGGGGAATGAAAATGAATAGTTGACATGCATGACAAAAGGACATGGCTTTTCGAGTGAACGTGGTTTCCGCTTTGCTTGACCATTTCTTTAGTCATAAAATAAATAAATACCCTCGCATTTAAGGAATTTGCTCAAGGCATCGAATATTGTAAGTTTGTAACTAAAAGTTTTGGCAAGACGAGGAATGTCTTTGTGTCTCGTCTTTATTTGGGTTTAAGTATGTTTCCTAGCAAATTTCAATCAAATTTTTATATTTACTAGTATTAAGTTATAGCATTACGGACCAACATCTTAATTAATTTCTCTATTACTACAAGTGCATGATTATATCACCTGCATTGCATTTGTAACCAAGAATTACGTACTTTGGGAATACTTATTAGATCTCAACCACCATAACACAAATAAGTTGACAAACCATAATTTCATTGATTTGGCAAACAAGAAGGGGAAGGGGAAGAGGAAGGGGAAGGGGGTGTGTTCACACTTGTATGCACAAGAACAACCAGAATTGAAGTAGGGCAAGACATTCATGGTCAAAAAAGGGCTACAGAATTAATGCCACTGTCAAGTAACCAATTGGCATTCATAATCATTCATACCAAATACTCCTCCTTCCTATCCTACTCGTACGTTTTCAATTCCTATACTACTATTATCATAACACTCAGCAACACAATACAAGATTAACCAAATTTAGACCCCCTTACAGTTGAGTTTATTTTTTTTATATAATAATGAAGGGTTGGCAGTGGCTAAATAAAATATTAATTTTACTAAATTAATAAATAAAAAATAGATTGGGCAAAAAAGATTAACATGTAAAACGAAACGAGAGAGAGAAGTAAGTGAAATGAAACGGATGAGAATACTTTACGGTTCACCCTTGATTCTCGATCTTTCCACTCTTTACATTTTCTCATCATCCATGCCATGAAAATATGCCTTCAATTTTACTTAAGCTACTTAATTCTGTTAAATTCATCTTAAACTATTTAAATTCAAAAGTGGGTGTTTGGTCTAGTGGCATGATTCTCACTTCGGGTGCGAAGGTCGCGAGTTCTATTCTCGCAATTCCCCCTTCGGCTCTTTGTCTATAATTTTCATTTTGGTTCTAATTTTGTTTTCATGAATTCCAAACAAAGCATATATATATATATATATATATATATATATATATATAAAGAGATCGAAGTCATATTCTTCTTCTTTACTCTCGTCTTTCTCTCCTTTCTATGATTTTTGATTATATACAAACCTGTCGTCTATATACTTTTAGTGACGAGACAACATATAGTGTCGCTAAAGTATGATATGCATTTACCATTATATATAATCAAAATCGCCGCCTAAAGGGGTGAGCACGTGAATAAGAAGATAAGAGGTATTCACTTGATCCCGGATCAGATATATATATATATATATATATATATATATATATATATATATCTTGATCCGATTTTAAGCTCACCTCTTATCTAACATATTTTGCTCACCCCTTTTAAGTGAGATTTTAATTTGAGTGATGATTCTATTAAATCTTATATGTCATATAATAGTCGTATATGATGTCCGTTGCTAGCAAGGTATGTTAAATAAGGGGTGATTTTAAGATCCGGACTAGTATATGTATGATACTCCCTCCGTCCTAGGATAAAAGTTCTGGTGGACTTTTCACGCATATTAAGAAATGAATGAAATGACAAAATTGCCCATAATAATGTCATTAAATATAGAGAGAATTAGAATTTAAAAAATATGAAATATTTAATGCTACGGGTATAATAGGAAAATATGTGCAAAAGTTTGGTTATTAAAGAAAAATGAACATTTAACATGGAACTACCCAAAATAATAATAAGGACTTTTACCATGGAACGGAGGGAGTAATAAAAGATGTTATTCCACTTACTTTATATATTTGCCAACAAAAAAATTGAATAATAAAGTCCATTAGTAACATACAACAAATGATTGAAATTCTCATAGGTAGGTGGATGGAATATATGGTTTAAATTTTTAGTCTAACGGGGTGTTTGATAAAAATAAAATGAATCTGAATGAAAAAAAATTATTTGATAATTGATATGTCTGAAACATCTGAATGACACAATTTTATTATTTTACCCCTTTAAAAAAATTCAAAATTGTTGTAAATTTATTTAATATTACTTAATACAATAGTTAATATTTTTTTACTTCATTTAGCTAAAAAAATATGACTTAGCCTGTGACGCCCCCAAAATAGGTATACATCACCCATTCTGAATCACCAAATACATGGTACAGAAACAACTACAACTTTATTAATACAATATAAAAACTGTGAGTTTAAATACAAATATTATCATCTAGATAATATCCACACTCAAATAAGTCCTCATTACAATTATTGATACACTATTTTATAAAATAGTGAGGACTACTTAAATAACTGTCTTGAACCATTACTCCACACCATGACTAGTTCTCGCTATATTCTCGTCTCCTGAGAAAAAAATGGAACAAAAAGGAAAAGGGTGAGCTCAACTAGCCCAGTAAAAAATATTATGACTAAGATAATGTACAACAAATTATCCTTGGTCTTCAACAGGAAAAAATTTGATAGAATACAATAGACAACAATTTTTAGATCAACAACTGCAGCGAAAACAACAATTCATTAGAAGAGTTAAGTAGAGAATGAAATCTACTATCATCTATGAATTTAAAAGTCAATCATCGATATTTTATCCCTGTAACATCAATCAATATACATCATAAATCAAATATTCATCTTTGCACTACAGGCCAAAGATGTTAGACCTCAACTTTTTGAATAAAGATTAAATTTTCTAGAAATATATTTTTTGAATATTATGGTGTGGATTTGATATAATGTTATAGTTGTGGGTAATATTTACAAATTTTGCAAAATACGCAGTTGTTATATAATATTCGATTGGTGGGGAATATTACGTTTTAACGAGAAATATTAAATATAACAAGCACAATCATTGGTGGACCCCATGAACGGAATTATTATCGGATTGAAAAAATGACAAAAATACTTTATGAAAATAACGGCGAAAGTTTTATCATTAGCTTGTTGAAACACCGGTGTTAAAAAGACGATGTCTGGCGTGGTTGCAAGAATAGCACCAGTATTGATTATTGATCTTTACGAGAAGTCACTTTCGGTTATACTTTCGATTATTCTACTGATGAATTGTTCATCATATCTATCATATTATTGATTCAATTATTGACACGATGATCATCTGCGTAAAATGTTTTTATTAAATCAATACTTGAGACGACAAAAGTTATTCATATTATAAATTACAATATTTACAATGTCTAGAAGTTCTATCGAGGAGAGGTTTGGTCACCTAATTGGCGCCCGATAGGGAGAAATCCTTATTGGAAAGCCCCTCTTTTCACAGGAACGACACGGTTGATAAATATTGTGAGTTATAATATTAATAATGAATGTTGTTTCGAGTTGAATTTGGAGACGCGGACGTGATATTTGAGTCTGGAACGACGAAATTAGTAAAAATAGTCTATAAACATAAAAATTTTCGGTATTCACTATTTGGTCAAAAAGTCAACAGTTGACTTTTTCGGGAAAAGTCAAACTTTAAAATTTCTAACTTTATATTTTTGATAAAAATAATTTCATTATGTTGGAATTATTTGTATTAGTAAAAATCGACATTTATTCCGATGATAATTGATGTCTAGGGGTTATATTGATAAATCGGGTAATTTATCGGATAAATAAGTAATTAATTGCTACTAATTCACATGCTTATATAACTATTTGTTCACATATGTGTACTATTGAATCACATTATTTACTATTAGGGAGTTGGTGCAAGATTGATAATACTTGCAGGACTAAATTATAAATGAAAGAAAAGTTGGAGGTATTGTCTTTGTAATTTTCGAGCCCAAAGCGTGCAATTATCGAAACTATATTTTTCTATAAATAAGCTCATTCTTCCTTCATTTCTCACCAATTCACAAAAGCTTTAGGCGATTATTATAGAGAAAAATTATAGAGAGAAGAAGAATTGAAATCTACTTCCTCACTATTCCAAAGATCCGAGTTTTTCCCAAGTAGGGAGTATTATTTCTTTTTTATCCATGAAGAGAACTTACATTATTCCATTATTTATTATTACATTGGAATAACTTTTGTATCGCTGAGCTACCTATACTTGGTGAAATTCTTTTGTTGTTCCATTCTTTATCATTCATTTGGAACATCAATGCATGCGTTCTACCTGGGACACAGTTTCGTCTTTTATTATTACATTGGAATATCACATGCATGCATTTTACGCAGGGACTGATTCCGTCTTTTATATTACATTGGAATATCACATGTACATGCGTTTCTGTGGGACCTAATTCCGTTATTTATTATTACGTTAGAATAACCTATACGTATCTTGATCTATCGCATGCACGGTGATTTCTTTTGTTATTCCATTCCTTATTATACTCAGTTGGTTAAAGTTTTGACTTCTATACTCCATAAAATTAATGGAATATCCTTGATATTTGCGGTTCATCCAATATCTTTTCATGGAAATATTCTTCTGAGCATTCTTGAATTTTTCTCTACAAAGCAGTATCATGTTGACAATTTGGACGTTATTAGATCCTGGATAAAATAATTCTTGAACTTGTTTTATTGAATTCTTATATCATTGTCATCATCCTCATGTTTATATTTTGTTGAAAGTCATATGTGGCCTATAGTGCATTGATGGACTTGGTATGATTATGACCAGGGATTATTTGGTGTAATCATGACCATAATGTTACAAATGATGTGGTAAAAATCATCATTGGCCCGTAGTACATTGATGGAAAGTTGTTGGCATGATCATGACCATTATTGAATACACAAATATTCTTGGCCCGTAGTGCGTGGATAATAATGGTCGGTGATCTTAAAGAATATCTTTGTCAGAGTAGTGCGAGGGTGATTCGATGATGTGGATTATTTATTAAAATTTGAGTCCCAAATGATAAAAGTGTTGAAAAACCTTCTAAATCATAAAAGATAGTATATTTTATTCTCTTGACTCTTTTAATGGATTAGCTTGTTCACCGCAGATTAAACTTGATGGTTGTTATATTGTATCGGTTTAACCTTTGTTGAAGGCTAACGATAATATATTCCGCATTATCTTAGTCATAATATTTACTCTTGGGCTAGTTGAGCTTACCTTTTACTTTTATTGTTCTCTTCGTGAAATGAGAAAGTGGCGAGGACTAGTCGGGGAACCGGAGTGACGGACGGATGATAAGCATTAGTAGTCCTCACTATTCTATGAAATAGTGTAATAATAATTGTAATAAGGACTCCTTTTGAGTTTGTATAATCTCTAGTAGACAATATTTGTATTCAAACTCACGATTTATGTTTTGTCGTCTTTACCACAGCACAGTTGTATTATTAAGTTGTATTTGAATTTATGTACCATGTAAGTGGCGACCCAAGATGGGTGGCGTATACCTAATTTTGGGGCGTCACGGTTGGTATCAAAGCTTAGGGATATGATCCTGGCTAAGATGTGAGACTAGAACTAGGAAGAGAGAGAGAAATTCACTTGTTAGTATGACCTACCTAAGTTTATTTGGTATTTGATTGGTCGATTGAGTATAGTGATAATATGTTGCATGTCCAATTAACCCTTGTTTTGTGACGGTGTTTGAAAATGGTATCAAGAATGTTGAGAACATCAATGGAGCACATGAGGCCGATTGAGTCTCCGCAGATCAATAACGGGACAACGTGCGTCGTGAAGCGACAATCCTCATGCAAATAACAACACCGACCAAATGATGAGCGATGGAATGTTCCGAGGCTTCATCCAATTCATGCAACATCGGTAGAGCGCTCTCGCTGTTCAAAATGCAGTGTAAACACAGAAACTCTCGAGACGGTCACCGCTTAAACTGCTTTTCGAGTTGGGACCACCGAGTTTATTGGAGAGCCAAACCACTTAAGGCGGAAGCATGGATAAAGCAAATCACCAAGATATTTGATGTCTTGGGATGCTCCGAGGAGCAAAAGGTTCCTTCGCCACCTTTATGTTGCGTGAAGAAGCGACATCGGTGGGAATCAGAAAAACATACCCACTGACGACTCATGATGTCTTGGGAGAAGTTCCAAGAGTCATTCAACGACAAGTACTTTCCGAAAGTATTCGTCATACGAAGGAGATGGAGTTTATCAAGTTGGAACAAAACAATATGGCCAGTGTCGCATACTACGAGGCTAAATTTGCGGAGTTATCCCAACAGATCCCATTTGGGTCGATAATGAGGAAGCGAATGACACGAATATTTTAAGAGGTTTAAAACCGGAGATACATCAATATCTTATTTCTCATAAACCGTGTTTGTACTCGGATGTTGTAAATAGGGCTCGCTTATTGGGCCAGATACGAGTCAACGCAACCAAGAAAAGCGGTAAGCAACAACATGAAAATACCGGTGGTATCGATCGTGAAGCGGTGACAACAAGCGTGGAGGAATCAACATGCGAAAATGGTAACCACTTTTGGTAATCATGGCGAAGACAAAAAATGGACATTTCAAAAAAGGAGATTCAACAATGATGGAAAGACGTCGGCACCAAAGAACCGTGGTTAAGGAAGGAGAAACGACCACCTATCATATGCTTCAAATGCGGAGGGAGGGACATATCGGTCCAAAGCTGCGCGATGCCATCAAAGCGTGTTATAATTGTGGAAGAGAAGGTCACCTAGCCCGATTTTGTCGTTCATCTAAACACCTATTCATATTTGCACTACGGGCCAAAGATATTCATCAATTGGTCATGTTCATCTAAACACTTGTTCATCTTTGCACTACGGGCCAAAGATATTCATTATAAAATCATTCATCTTTCTGCTACTGAGATCAAAGATATTCGGTTATATCATCATTTAGGGTGAGGATGATGAAAAATATTTTAAAGAAAACGAATCCAGTGAAACAAAAGAACAAGTATTAAGGATTCATACTTTAAATAACCCAAGTTCGAAAATACTTCATAAATAACTAGAGTGGAGTAAAATTCAAGAATGATCAAAATATAGATCCAATCAAAGATAAGAATCATAACAGACGATCTTGGACACAGAAAAGAAAATTTAATTTTTCTGTGAATAGTATCGTATTCGTGAATAATCTTAGTATCTGAGAATAATAACTCAAACACTAAAAGATATAAATTTCACAAAAAAATATCATCATGCTTAATGAATAAGTACTCGTGAATAGTAACTTAAATAAATAGTAACTCATGAATAAGAACTCCCAAGCATGAAAAAGTTCCAAATTTGATAAAAAGTTCTAACCAATATTTCTAAGCGTAATGATATTGAAGAAATAATATTATTTTTAAAAATAATATCCACTTACCTTCTTAAAACAATCTTACGATTTGAAATCTCGGATATAATGTCTTTGAAGAACTTGCATAGTATAAAGAATACTCAAAGTACTAAAATACTCACAAAATACGCTCAATATTATAGAGAGAGAAAGAGAGAAAAAACTTCAATTTCTGGTGTGATTTTCAATTCTAACCTAAGCACCCTATTTATAGGAAATTGCTTATAACACCAAAGAAGAAAATTTAATATAATAATATAATATAAATAAAATTTTTTATGCCAACCTTAGACTTCAGAATTCAGCAACTTAGAATGTGATTAATGAGGCTCACAACATATAAAAAACGTTTTTTATTAAAAAAATATTTAAAACTTCAAAAATTAATTATTTTAGAGCTTCGGAACTTCAATAATTCATAATAAATAGCCCTTTTTCAGAAAATTCGAATCTCACGATTTCTTATAGGAAATTCAATTCTCTACAACTTTTCAGAAGAAAATTTTTCCAAATTCAAAATGAAATTGATGAAAATCCACATACGAGCGATTTTACAAAGCTATAATCAAATTTCGAATCAAGAAATGGGGTCCACAGACACACAAAAAACATGTGTTAATCATTTAATGCAACAAAAATACTTTTTCTCCTCATATAATCATATATCCCACATTCATTATAAAATATCATCATTATTACATTATAATAATATAATAAAATATTATTTTATCATAAAAGATAAAATATCAATTTGTAACAATTGTCACTTTAAAAAATTTTTCCATCTATATCCACATAAAATCAATATTTTCCTCATCATATAAATCAATAATTAATTATTCACAAATAATATTACAGAATCACAATCTTGCAACCGGTAGTTCCTCAGAAAGAGGGGCTTTCCAATAAGGATCTCTCTTCTCTGCCAAGCAATTAGGTGACCAAACCTCTCCTTGATGAACTTTCTAGACATTGCCAATAATATTTTCTAATAATATTATTCGGATAATATGAATTATTGCTTCGATAATAGAAAATCTTGTGTAGTGACAATTATTGAAACAACGGTAATATATAAAATATCAACGCATCAATTATTGAATCAATAAAATAAAATCTTTGAGCGATAATTCTTCGTAACAATTATTTAGTAGTGCCTTTCACGTAAGAATCAATAATTGGTGCAATACTGCAAAGCTCTTCTTGTGCAACGCGTATTTACGTGTTTTAACCAATTTGGTATTCCAACAATGATACTTGTAATAACTACGCCAGTTATTAATAAACAACTCATACTTGTCGTTTTCTTCATCCAATTGCTTTTCGCTAGTTATGAGGCCCACACAAAATTTTATGGTCGCATTTAATATTCCCCGACAATGAAGAATATTTCACGACCAGATGAATATTCTCCGACAACAATGAGTATTTTATAACCACTTGCTTATTTAAAATTATTTGCGTATTTTATCCATAACTAACCACATTAATCAATCAACTATTACTATTTTAAAATAATAAATAGAGGAAATTAAATCTTCATTTATAAAAAGTTGGGGCCTTACATAGCCATTCAGTTCGTCCATTTTATCGATTCAGTCATTCAAACCAAAACAAACGCACTAACCGATTCAGCCATTCAGATTCAACTTCATTCAGCTCTAAACAAACACCCCTAAATATTAAATATTAGAGAATTCACAAATTTAACTAGTTAGTTGATACAATAGAACATGTTAATTAAATTTTAATATTTATAAATTAATTAGAAAGAAATTAAATGAGACTCTTTTTTTCGTGAAATAAGCAAAAGATATATATTTTCTATTTCAGGAAAAAGTCGTATTTAATTTTATATTTTTAGTTAATTTGTGAACATTTTAAGTTTAAAATCAATGTGATTTTATTTAATTTTAATAATACAATAGTTACCATTGTAATTAACTCGAAAATATCATTAAGTATAATTTTGTTAAAAATTACTAATATTATTTATAAATTGAGTATGAGAATGAAGGGAATAGTGGTAACCTCGTCATAAATCTTATTGGAACAATTACATATATTAGTACTTTTTTAGAAATAATTACAAAAATCATACACCTATAAAATAATTACAAAAATATTACACTTTTTCCATATTTATTTACAATAATAGTGCAATTAGGATTCCTTAATTTGAGGGATTAGTATTAATGGGCTGATATGGCAAATCTGGTGGGTTTTTTTAAACGCGTGAAATATTCTTCTTCCTTCTTTTTCTCCCAACTCCCATATCCTTTGTTATGGTATTTCTCTCTCTAAAATCTTCTTCTTCTTCTTCTTCTTCTTATTTTTCTTCTTCTTCTCTCCGCCCTTACTATTTCTCTCACTCCTCTTGAAGCCACTCGTCAAATCAATCTGAATTTGAATCTACTTTTCGCAGACGATGGAATCCGCCTCCTTTTGGAACCTACCATGCGATATATACATGGTTGAAGTGATGTTGTCATACTATGAGTCTTTACTTCTCGGTGACATTGTTCGATACCAAATTGGCGCTTTAAACTTGCATATTGTCAAAGAGATGGCGAAGACATCCGAAATGACTCTTCCCATCCCGAATTTGTACAAATATAATTTTGGGAGTTATGCTAAATTTTCCTTTATTTCGATTTTTTGATTTTGTTGGATATTCATAACAATTTGTTATGATTTGTGAGTCTGTAATGTTTGTGAGTCAGTAATGTTTATTGGAGTTTATGTAAACCGGGTTGGATATACAGTTGTTTACATTTTGGTTATCATTATTAAAACTTGTTACAGTTACTTTCATATAACTATTTGTTACTTCTTTATTATGTTTTGATTCTCAAGTTATTTTATGGTTTGCTACTATTATTGTGCCCTCGATGTGGGATTTTGGTTACTTTTATTTTTTATTCGTTAATATATAATTGTTTAGTATATATGGATTGCTGGAATCGAGTTTTATTACATGATATTTCTTTTTGGTTACCATTAAAACATTTCAAGTTCTTTATCATATAATTATGTGGTTCTTGTTTTATTATGTTACATTATGGTTCTTTGTTATTTAATGGTTTTTGACTACTATTATTGTACAATCAATGAGGTATTTTAGTTATTATTTATTGTTTCTTTTAAGTTGTGGTTTGCTACATTGTTTGAGATGTATAGCTTAGTAACAAATATGTATATAAAGGTAACCAATTATTATTTTGATAGTAACCACATAGTCTGAAGCTTTTTGTTTCGGACATTTATCAAATGTGAAGTATACATGTCATAGTATAATTGGGTTGCTTAAACAAACAATATCACATTCATTACAAATCTTTGATACACGAGTTGTTTTATGTTTTGTTACCATTAAAACATATTATGGTTATTGTTATGTAACTATTTGGTTACTTATTTATTATATTTGTTTCTTCGTTATTTAATGATTTTTGACTACTATTGTTGTACAATCAATGAGGTATTTTAGTTATTATTTATTGTATCTTTTAAGTTGTGGTGGATACATTGTTTGAGATGTACAATTTGGTAACCAAATATGTATATAAAGGTAACTAACTATTGTTTTGATAAGTAACCGAGTTACAATCTTGTTTCGGAGACATATATCAATTGTGAAATGTACATGTCATAGTATAATTGGGTTTCCTAAACAAACAATATCACATTCATTACAGGGATCTTTGGATACACAGTTTGTTTTATGTTTTGGTTACCATTAAAAATATTATGGTTATTGTTATGTAACTATTTGGTTACTTATTTATTATATTTGTTTTTCTCAAGTATTTAATTGTGTTTGACTACTATTATTGTTATTTATCGGTGAGGATTTTAGTTATTATAAGGGTAACCATTTTAGTTTTTGTTAGTAGCCAAATAATTAAAAACTTATATCAGAACAGTTATCAAGTGATTAATGTACATGTGAGGGTTCCCATTTATCTAGCTGATGGATACTTTTAAATACATAGTTATAAAAGTTATTTGGAAATGGTCTATGCCAATTGGTAACTAAATATAAATATAGAGGTAACCATTTTATTTTAGATGGATAACCAAATTTACATAAAAATATTTCGTAGCAGCTTACCAATTGTTCAATGTATATGTTTACTTTATATTGATAACTCATGATGGAATCAAAAATTAAAATATTAATCAACATCAATTTTGGTTATCAGACACCATCAAAAATGTTACTAACCATGTGGTTAATAATTCTAAGCGAGAAACAATTATATATTCACTCATAAACAATTAAATTTGTTGTATTGTTCTTTGTCAATACCATTGTCTAACAACCTTGAATAAACATTATAAAATAACAAAATCAATATTAGACAGTAACCAAATTACATAATTTTAGTAACCAGAAAATAAACCAAATTTTTACATGCAATTTTGAAGGCCTAAATGATGGAATTCGACCAAAAAACCCTGCAGTTCACCAGCAAAGCCTAAATTACTTTTGATTGTTGACCCGTTTCCAATGAAATTAGGCTCTGAAAATGCCAAAATTCGACACTCCAAACTTGACAGAAATTGTCAAATTGTCACTGCAACCAAATAAACATTATACTGCAACCAATTAAATAGTATACAACAACCAATATATAATCAGATTAGCAGTTGTATGAAGGTAACCAATGTATTCAATGAGTAACCACCAATATAAAAGAAACAATTATAAAAAGCTGAATAACGATTATAGAGTAACCAAATAAACACCTTACAATGATCTAAATACATATTATACAATAACTAAGATATATGTAATTAGTAGCGAAGATTATAAAAAATATTTTTACATTCATTTTACAACCAAAATAATCAAGAATGACTTTGTTACAAATTAAAGACTAACAGATGTATGAAGGTACCTACCAATGTAGTTAATCAAGTAACCATCAATATAAAATAATCACTATAAAAACACAAGAATATATAAATCAAAGAACCATGATAATATTACACAATAACCAAGTCAAAGATTATATACTAACCAAATCCAAATTAGACGATAACCAACATATATTTACTTAGTATACAAAGATAAATACATTCTGCATTGCATTTTATAGTTAAAAAACAACCAATAATAATTTGTTTGTTACCAACTAAAGGCAAACTTTTGTAAGAATGTAACCAATGTAGCTAACAAGTAACCATTAATATAAAAAACATAAGTAGAAATGTACATTAATATGCTTCAACAACCAATATTACAAAGAACTAATTAATCATTACAAAGAATTAAGTTTGCATTAGTCAATAACCAAGTCAGCATTAGTTAGTAACCAAGTCAGCACTATAATTTTACAAAGTAACCAAGTCAGCATTAACAGTTGTATAAAGGTAACCAATATATATTCAGATTAACAGTTGTATAAAGGTAACTAATGTAGTCAATAAGTAACCACCAATATAAAAGAAACAATTATAAACTACAATAACATTATACAATAACCAAATAAACACCTTACAGTATTTACTCTTACATTTTTCTTATACTCATTAAGGTAGTAATATGCAACTTAGAACATAAGTTTTTACTCTTACATTTTTCTTATACTCATTGAATGCTCATTAGAGAGCCTGGAAGTTTGTTTCTTAATGAAAGAATTTGGTCATTACTTTCAAGCCCATCATTACTAGTTTCTGATGTTTCAAAAGTATTAAGCAATCTACTCTAGGAACTTTCCTATTTATCCCATTATTCAAAGCAAAGCACGCCAAGAAAACAGAAGGTCTAGCCAATTTGAAATGACTTGCATATCTTCTTCAAATATCTAATTAAATTCTATCAAATCTTACAAAGAAGAAAATTTGTGCCAATACATTGTTTAGAGTTGCTTCTCAAAGAGGGGCTAAAGTATGTAGAATGATAACTGAGCTACATTAGGCTTTATGCTTCAGGCCATGATTAAGTACCACATCCATGAATGTGCAATAAACAGTAGCAACATTGGCAGAGTTTAACTTTGGTCGAGCTGTGTGCTCCCCCCGATTGCATTAGGCATGTTTAGTGCAGTTTCTCTGAAATTTAAATTAACTTTGAAATCTTGGTGTTTCTGTAGGCTTGGTTTAGAGAACTTCCGAATGGAGTATTGGACTCTCTCTCACCAGAGCGGATAATGCAGGCACAGTCAGAACAGGAATGTGCTCAGTTCGTGAGGCACCTTCCATCAACAGAAGCCGCTTTACTGGATTGGGCAATTAACCTGATGGCTGATGTTTCTCAATTGGAAAATTTTAACAAAATGAATGCACGCAATGTAGCTATGGTATTTGCACCAAACATGACTCAGGTAAGCAGAAACTTGTTATTGTCAAAATAACCCTATTAACACTTACCTATTTTTACTTTCAAAGCAAGCATCCTCGCTCCGGCAGAGAAGCATATAAAGGAAATGCAGGGACAAACATAAAATAACAATAAAGCTCGAGAATTTTTTTCAAGTACTGAGAAGAAACAGTAAATGTCAGTAGGCAATTTGTTACTTGAAGTCGGTGGATGTATGGCCATCAGGCCGTTTGCCGATTTTCTCCTCTGTAGGAGTATCATGTTTATTGGTAGTCCAAATCAATTGCTTGACACTCTGCATTAACTTTCTTTCCTAGTATCAATTTCTGGCTCCTAATAACAACTGATTGGAGTGGTTCCACACTGTATGAACCTTTCCATTCCTTTCACATAAAGGCATCGTCTTACCTCGAATTTTTATGATGTGTTTAGTGTTAGGTGCCATGACAGCGCTAACAATTAATGTTGGTTGCAGATGACAGATCCTATGACAGCGTTGATGTATGTGGTCCAAGTGATGAATTTTCTTAAGACTCTAATTGTAAAGACATTGAGAGACAGAGAAGACTCCAAAGTAGAAACAGGTCGTGCATCCCTCTTAGAGCCGTCTGATGAAAATGGGCGCAACAGCTATTCACAAGCAATAAGTGAGGAAGTAAATGAGATTAATGAAGAGGAGCAAGTATTTGTAGCCAAAGTACCGCTCTCAGAATGCCATGCACACTCTTATCGGAGTAACTCAAAACCTGAAAAGGACACTCATAATAATCTTATTGGGAATTTTGTTCCGGCTGGAAAGGGCCATTTGAATGATACTTGCCCTGATGAAGTTTCCACTCACATTGGCATTATGGCGGATGGACAAGAAGAGGGTAATAGTAACAAGGCAACTGGAGGGGCTCAACTTACATGTGCAAGACCAGATATGGCCAGTCGAGGAAAAGTGTCGAGAAAGGATCGAGAAAATGTAATGAGCGTCCAATGGCTCGTGTAGCAGGGCTGGGAACCACCATTGCTAGTCGTTTAAATTCAAGAACGGAGTGGGTTGAAGCTTGGCGGTGAATAATATATTAACTTGTTGTGAAGATGGTTTTAACTTGGATTGCCAGGTCAAAGATTGAGGGCAGCTACTATTTACTACTTCGTAGGATTAGTTTTGACTTTTTAAAATCAATTCTAAATATTTATTAGTTGTTTATCAAGAGGTCTTCAAAATACATATAATAGTTTAATGAGTCAACTTTATTTTTGATTTTGATCATTATTGGGTAAGAGTAATTGTTTAATAAGGTTTTATAACTTAGTTTATTCAACCTACTTTCATGTTACACATTATTTAAACTCTACATGAATTTGCTATCGTTGTTAATTTGGTTGCGAACGATTTTTCTAGAATTATATTAATATTTGAGTCACTTTAATGGCTAAAAATTTGTCTAACCCACAATCGCTCAAGATAGAGCAAGTCATGTCCCGCGAAAAGTTATAGAGGCTATCACATGCAGAAATCAAAAGGGCACTTATTTAGACTTAAACCTCTGAAAATATTTTGTACATTTCTTGTATGTTCCTTATTATATTAGAAGGCTCTAAAGTTTAGTAAACAAATGTAGAACATGTGAATAATTAAAAGTTTGTACATAAAACTTTGTAGGTACTCAATTGTAATCATACAATCTAAAACCTTTCATTGACAAGGTAGAAAGACTATAAATAAGAGGTGACCTCATTTCCCCAAATCATCCAATTCAAACTTACAATCATCCTAACAAAAGTATTTTCTAAATTCTCTTATATAAAGCACGGTGGAATTTAAAAATATCTAAGGCCTTAAGGATGTAACAAAGTTTCCAAGTAGGGTCGTAAAGTTGAGACAATCAAATATTAGAATATTCTTGTTATTCTATCGAATTATAACTATAATGTATGTGTATGAGATAAGTAAAAATTAATAACAAATTTATTTTAATTTATTCAATAATATCGTTATATAAATTATTTTTCATATTATAATATTGTTTGATCGAAGTGAATATTATTTGTCAAAAACGTATATAAATACATCTATATTCATCAAGATTCGTATCAATTTTCAAGAGTTGTTTTATATTAATTTCACTTATTATAATATGTATTGATATTAAAATGAGATTTTCCCCCTTTTCATGCTTATTTATAATTAATTTCATGTTAGCATGTATTTTATTATTTTTTTGGGGGGAAAAATGAATTTCTCAATTAAATTTGATACCCAAATATAATAACAATACTGATATTAATCAATCATCTTTCTCTATATTCTCGCCAGTGTGCGAGTCGGGAGGGTTCTATCAATCGGAGTTTCCAACCGCAGCGTGTAGCTTTCTTTTGTCAAGCACTGCCTCGCACCTGTAACATCTCCTCTTGGTACGACACACTCAATTTCTGGTCATTGTTTTTTAATTTTGTACTTTAAAACCTAGTTATCCACCACTAACTTTGCTTGTTAGCTGTCCATCTAAAACAAAATTTGTTGGTAAAATTATGTGTTTCGGTTTAATTTTTTAGCTAGTTCGGGAATGGGGAAAAGAAAAGATTACGCCAATATTAGGTTGAATTATGATTTATTTATTTTTAAAACCCTTAGGTTTCAGTTGGTGATTGGCAAAATATGGATTATATTACATTATTTATTGTGGGTGATGCTGACATATTTTTGTATATGCATGGATCACAGATTTCAGCATTGTTGTGAGAATGATTTAGAACAGCTCATAAGAACTCATGTTGTCATATTTGCATGGATTGAGCTTCAAAATGAGGATACAGTGTTTTGATTCAAAGTTCTTTTGTTCTTCACCCTCTCTGGTCCCTTTACAACTTCCTTCTCGAACGTATGATATCCTTTTGTACTTCAGATCTTCAATTACTATGTAATGATATCATCTGTTCTTTATATAAAGTCCAATCTATTCTTGTATAGATCACTATCAAATTCCAATTTTGGATGTAGTTTCTTGTGTTTCTTCTGCATTATTTTCTTGTTCTCTAATATGATAGACGTCTGATGTGTAGGGAAACCCATCTCTGGTATGTTTTACCCAATGAAGTGAAGAGTGAACAACTTTTAAACCAATACTTAGAAATTCTATCACCGTGTGAGAGAGAACATGTTTTTAGCATGCGCAGTGATGAATTGAGAAAAGGAGCTCTACTAGCCCGTGCGTTGGTTCGCACTACTATTGCAAGATGTATGGCTATTCATCTACTTTTTCTTTCATCATTTGTGTATTTGTGTATTTGTGTTACTTATTTACATCTGTCGGATGTACTGATGAAGTAAGTACTTATCCACCGTAATTGAGTGCAAAAGGAAGTAATTCTGGTTATAAGAAAAATCAAGTGAATCTGAGCAAAACAGACTTTTGCCATGGTGTAAAACTTTTTGTTTGGTTATGTTAATTGAACTAGAGAAAGATGATTGTGACACTCCCAAAATATACATATTAACATTAACATATATGTTGGTACAGTAAGCACGCAGAGACTCCTAATTTTTTTTGAGATCTTGAAAACTCTATATGATCGAGTATAGTAACATTTTGACGTAAAATTTTAATTATGTTAAGAAATCCAAGAATTTACCAAAGAGCATCAATGGCAGGCTGCTATTAATGATGTGAGACTGTATATTCTTTGTACTTCATTGACAAACGGTCATAATTTGCTGAAGCATTTTAACATAAATATTTTATTTTGTTCTTATTATTATTATTTATTATTATTATTGATCTGTCATTAATTTATGAAAAGATATTTGATAGATTAAAGCCTTTAACAATATTATTTATTACTAGATCAGATAAATCAAGTTAGTCCAAGGTCTTTGAAGTTCAGGAAGAACATCCATGGGAAACCTGAGGTTGGTTTGCTTTAAATTGTACTTTAGCTCTTTCCATTGCCATGTTTCTGAGTGGTATGCACTTTAAACTTTTTCTGAAATATGTTGATAGGTAGAGTGGCTACAGAGCAATGATTGCTACCCACCACAATTGCATTTCAACATTTCACACACTGCATCTTTAGTAGCATGTGGAGTGACAATGGATTATCCAGTTAGTGGCTTCATCATTTTTATTTGTACATCTAATATATGTATTTATAGCTAATCTCTTAAATAATTGACATTTATTGTTTTGGTGCTGCTATTTTTACTTAATTGAGTTTGAACTAATTATAGTTACCTTTCTTATTATAGATTGGCATTGATGTAGAAGAAAAGCAACGAAAGTTAAAACACAATATCTCATCGTTCGCTCGGAGATACTTTTCCCGACAAGAGGTGCAACTATTAAATTCTATCTCAGACCCAGAACTTCAGCGCCAGGAGTTTATAAAATTATGGACACTCAAGGTCAGCTAGATTTCCAGAGTAATTGACCATGTTCTGTTTGGCTATGTTATTGGCTATGTTATTCACCATCAAAGCATGGACTTATTATTTCAAAAAAAAGAAGAAAAAAAAGAATAGAAGTCTAGCATTTTTGGTTCAATTGTTGGTATCGTATGTTTTGGCCCTTAGGGGACGCCTGATAAAATTTGAACGTGCGCAGGGAGTTAACACTCACAAATCGAGAAATAATCCAAAATATTGAAGATCAACTTATTTTATATGTTAACTTAGATTAATTGAAGCTTGATCTGGAAAACACCCTCTGAGATTAAGGGCAATCAATTCCAATATTCAGCTGTTTTTTCCCTTATTTTAAGTAAGAGCACGTTCACTGCAAATATACAAGTAAGGAAGTGAAAGATATTTGAGAAAAGGAGTTTTTTCCAGATTTGTGAGATGAAAGGGATATTTTAGATATTATTTACTTTCATCATCATGCATGGGGAAAATCTTATACTCTCGTGCCCTTTTTTCCTTTTAAAATTATGCTTCATAATTCATTCCCACCATTTTGGAGCATGATTCTTATATGTTGGGGAACTATTTTGGATATATATGTCTCTCTGTGTGTGTGAGAGAGAGATCAAAAGGCAGCTAGATATATTTATATATTAATGAATTAAAAAGTTATTAGGTTATGCTGTTATGCATAACTTTCATGGTTGATATATGTAAATCATTATTTATGCTTTTAGCTTTATTTTAACCTTGAAAAGGAAAAACACTTCCAGGAGGCATACGTTAAAGCATTGGGAAGGGGCTTCTCTGGTGTTCCATTCAAAACCTTTAATATCCGGTCTATGAATGCTACTAAAGGAAGCTTTCGACCTTCTATGAACTCAAAATCTGAGGTATTTGATTAAACATTCCACTTTATTTGTTTCAGGAAGTATTAACGCACCACTTTATTTGTTTCAGGAAGTATTAACGCACCACTTTATTTGTTTCAGGAAGTATTAACTATTTCTATTAAAAAATTAATTGGGTTGAAGCTTGAAAGCACATGATTTTTAGAGGAAGAAAAAGTATAGATCATGGACACATGGAATATTCAGTCAATTTTCTTAAACAAATTCATGTAATATATAAAAGCTGAAATGTAAAAACTCCCACAATAGAGTCCTTTTTTTATAAAAAAAAATTTCTACTAAATACTTCCATATTAATTACAAAATTATAAAAAGCAGAAAAATAAAAAGGTCACATGTTAGAGCCCAGTTCTTTTGAAGTGCTAAATACTTCCAAATTAATTATTTCTTATGTAAGATCAAAGAATCCTACCTCAACCCAATCAAAACAATTTACACTAATATTAAAGTTTAAATATTCCAAGACTCTTAACAGAGTCCAATACTTTTAAATATGTTATTTCGGTTATCTTCTGTGTGACTTTATAATCGATAGCCTTGTTGATTGGGCATCTATGGCCATACTATAAAGATGCTATAGTAAGATCCTAGATTAATATTAATTTCATGAGATTGAAAGCTTTAAAACCATTTGATTTTATAGGCTTCAAAATGTATAAAATTTACAAAACGTCCTTGTGAATTAGTTATGTCAAGCAAGATAATGCAAACAACTTCACTCAATATTCAGTCATTGTTTCAGCACTAATAGCTCGGGCATACTGTCAGGGTTCTGAGATATTGGACTCTTAACAAGAGTCCAATACTTTTAAATATGTTATTTCGGTTCTTTTCTATATGTGACTTTATAATCGATAGCCTTGTTGATTGGGCATCTATGGCCATACTATAGAGATGCTATAGTAAGATCCTAGATTAATATTAATTTCATGAGATTGAAAGCTTTAAAACCATTTGATTTTATAGGCTTCAAAATGTATAAAATTTACAAAATGTTCTTGTGAATTAGTTATGTCAAGCAAGATAATGCAAACAACTTCACTCAATATTCAGTCATTGTTTCAGCACTAATAGCTCGGGCATTCTGTCAGGGTTCTGAGATAATTGTTGAGTCCTTGGAGGATCCCACCAACTGTGATGACGATTGGAAATTTTCACTCCTGGAATTGGCTGGTTCTCATTATGCAGCCATTTGCACAAAAAGGGATCGTGCTGTTAAAGGTGAGATTAAAATATTTTTATTGATATATGGCATGTGAAAGCACATAAATGCTTAAAAAATGGACTTTTTAACTTGTAGGCAAAGGGAACATTCCAATGGATACGAAAGTGTGGAAGACAATTCCCCTTGTTAAAGATGAATATGTTTCTGGGACAGATTCAGTTGTAGCGATTGGTGGCTTGATGTAATGAGCAATTCTTTGGAATGGTATTTATTGGTGATGACCTAAATATTAACCAAATGTTTGTCACTCAAATGAAGAGGGAGTGTCTGTAACGCTGTTTCTTGCTTGGTCCATTCAATGTTTGACCAGATCCACCTTGAGCAACTGAATCTGAGGATCACAAGTGTGCAAACTTGGCATACAAACGGGTAGGCAGGCCAGTTAATCTTTGTAGTTTCATCAAAAGCAAGACCGCTGTTGCTGATATATTCTACAGTTTTTGAAATTGTCATTGTGATTCTCTTGAGACAATTCTATGATTAATGTATATACTTAGCACAGTGATAAAATTTGTTGCACACCGTGATCAGGTTAAATAAACTTTTTACTGCACTCACAGTCCGCACCCAGCTTCAACACCTAATTTGTCCAAACCTGATGATTTTCATTTGCTTTGTATTCTGTATATTCTTCATTGTCTGTGAAGTCTTGCCATATGAGTAATGGTGGAATGGCCTTTTTGAGGTATACGTGGATGTCCTTGTCAACTGGTTTCTATTCCGTCATCGGACACTATGAAAACACTGAATTCTCAAGCCTCTACCATAAATCCTCATATGGTACTGCATCTGGTAAATTCTTTTCGAAACATCTTTTCTTTCCCGCAGACATTTATTGACGAGACTCGCATCTCCTAAAGGAGGTGGTATCAACAAAGTTTTTCTCTTTGGCCCTTTTCTACTTGATGACATTTGAACTCACATCTCATTTTGGTGTTCCAAGGTTATATTATATTTGTATATATGTTATATATTTGTAGTGTTATACTAAAAGCATGAATTTCATGAAATATAGATTGCAGAAAATAGAGCTGAAGAGAATAAATTCAGCTTGATCAAGTACTTGATTTGTTTCTTCCACTTTTTCCTAATCACTCTATACATTAAAATTTGAAATTTTATAGGATTAAATGACAATATTTTACGCAGAATTGTAAACTACACAATGGTCAATAACAATTATTTTCTTCCTATAGGAGAAATTACAGACTTTAAATGCATTCTAATTTTCAACCAAAATTTCAGTCCCTAAAGGCATACATTGTTAATAGCCAAAATTATGAATTTCACCACTATACTTGACACGTTTTATTTAATACACTACTGAATTTTTAATTTTTTGCATTACACCACTGAACTAATTATTATTTTACAATTAAGCCATTCCGTTAGAAAAAATTGACAGACGTTAAATAATTGTTGACGTGGCGCTGACATGACAAAAAAATAATAAACTAATGCTGATGTGGCAAAAAAAACATAATACTCATTTTAAAGTTTAAAAATAACAAAAATATAATAAAATAAAACAGATTTTTTTAAAAAATATAATTCTTAATAAAAACAGATTTTTTTTAAAACATAATTTTTCAAAAAACAGATTTTTTTAAAAAACATAATTTTTTTAAAAAAACTGAACTTTTAAAAAACATACTTTTTAAAAAACAGATTTTTTTAAAAGCATAATTTTTTTAAAACAGCTTTTTTAAAAAAAAACAGATTTTTAAAAAACATAATTTTTTAAAAAACAGATTTTTTTAAAAAACGTAATTTTTGAAATATTTTTATAAATGTATTTATATAAAATTAATGTATAATTTTTACAAATGGATTATTATTATTATTATTATTATTACTAGAAAAAAGCAGAACGACATTGGTGATATAGTGCTTTGTTTTGTAACGAAATCAGAAGTTCAGATCGAAAAAATATATAGCAGTGACATTTTGTGAACTAAGTTCAGATCGGAAGTTTTGGTGATCTGAACTAAAACTTCCGATCTGTTTTAGTTTTGGTGATCTGTTCGGAAGTTTCGGAAGTTTTGGTGAATAGCAGTGACATTTTGTGAAATCTATTTTGTGAACTAAGTTTTCAGATCTGAAGTTTTTGTGACATTTTGTTTTGGTGATCTGTTTTGTTTTGATTTTTTGTTTAGTTGTGATCAGTTCAGCTGGTCTTCGAACTAATTTTGTGATCTGTTTTTTATTTTTTTTGTGAACTAAGTTCAGATCGGAAGTTTTGTGAACTAATTTTGTGATCTGTTTTTTATTTTTTTTCATATCTGAACTAAGGTTTCTTTAGATCTGAGTTGTTGGAGTTGGATTTGTGGTGAAGAAGATGATAAATTAGAACTTCTGTGACGAATTACAGATCTGAACTTCTGGATCTGAACTATTTTTTTTCATATTTGAACGAATTCTTTATCTGAACTAAGGTTTCTTTTGTGAACTTCTGTGACGAATTTAGGTTGTTAAAGTTTTAGAACTTTGTGGTGAAAAAGATGATTAATTACAGATCTGTGACGAAGAAGATGATGAAAGTGAAAGTGAAGAAGATGATGAATTATTATCAAACAAACAAACAAATCTCTTGGCTATCAAACAAACAAACAATTACTATATTTTTTAAAAATCTATTTTTTTAAAAGAAATTACGTTTTTTAAAAAAAAATATGTTTTTTTACAAAAGTTCCGTTTTAAAAAAAAAATTTATATTTTAAAAAAAAATTATGTTTTTTAAAAAAATCTGTTTTTTATTAAAAATTATATATTTTTAAAAAATCTGTTTTATTTTATTATATTTTTGTTATTTTTCTTGCCACGTCAACATTAATTTTTTATTTTTTTTGTCATATCAGCGCCACGTCAGCAATTATTTAACGTCTGTCAATTTTTTCTAACGGAATGACTTAATTGTAAAATAATAATTAATTCAGTGGTATAATACAAAAAATTAAAAATTCAATAGTGTATTAAGTAAAACGTGCCAAATATAGTGGTGAAATTCATAGTTTTGTCATCGTTAATATCACAAGCATGTTCATGTCCCGCTCATGTCTTAAAAAATGTGAAATCAGGTAATATATAAAGATGCTGCAATTTAGAACACTGGTAAAACAAAAGGCTGTTAGGGAACTTTTGAACTGAACCATCCAATGAACACCATGAATGACAAGAAACATAAAATTTATTCTTGATATTAACAGTTTTTATACAGACCTGCCATTACATGATTTCCTCTTGATGAATTTAAGGAATATGTAGAACTTGGCAAGAGCCGCTAGACAAATGCAAGTCTGTGATCTCATGCTAGACAAAGAACCAACTTTTCTCCAGATTGGAGATTAGCACTTTATTTGAATCTTTTACAGAATCTTATTGATGTTGTCTGTTTGGAAAAATCTATTAATACATTTACCTCTAGTTTGACCCAGTGGTAATGGCATCAAGCTAGCTCAATCTTTCCTTCTAAACTATATGCGTAGTTTTGATGCAATTGACCACTCTTATTATTCCTTGGAGGAAATCTATTGTCTCGAAATTGAGTAGCACTCCTTGTTCTCCATTTAGTGGCAAACAAATCAAAGTATCTTTGTCCTTGAACATCCTGCAACTAAACATCTTCAACATCTTCAATTTAGGATTTTCGTTGTTCTCTCTTAAAGGCCAACACAACCTTCACGGAGTTGGTGTCCAGAGTCCAACAAGCACGAGTGGATCAGCAGAAAATTTCACAAATATTGATCTTGTAAACAGTTTCAACCATATTTGGTGATTGCATAGCCACCACCCATGGAATTGGAAGAACTATTGAATTCTTGGACTATATTCGTTGGGCTCACTCGTCATAAATTATAAAAATCTTGGCAATTCATTACCAATAGTCATGGCAAGAACAGAATCCATTTCTGAAATGGTGGAAACGAGTTGCATCTCTAACAACAAACTGACGATCAACAATCTTGCTAACCAACTTTATAAACAAATGACAATCTCCACACACCCTTAGGTTCTTTGTCACGAGAATCTCTGTCCCCACACCAGAGTTCAAGAGTGCAAAAGCAATAGCCAACCTTTCACTGTGAACTCCCATGCTACTAGCAAGCTCTGAATTTCTTCTATCTTGATCATACTCATTAGGCTTGTCAGTTTCCCTAATTAAATCTTCTAACCTATCCAGCATTGCATATATCCCCTCTGTTTGAGGGTGGCTTCTATCTCCAACCAAAAAGAGGTGAGTCCTCCCTTCATACTCAACATAACTACACCCAGGGTCCTTTCTGAGCTTCCGTTCTCTCATCATCACCCGAACTCTTAATATTCCCTCCATGTTATCTGCCTCAGAGTATATATTAGATAATAAGACATAGTAACCAATATTTGTTGGTTCAAGCTTGATGACCCGCTGAAAAGCTAACTCAGCTAGCTCCACATTTCTGTGGATTTTGCAAGCACCCAAAAGGGCACCCCATACAGCACCATCAGGTTCCTCTGACATTGATTCAATGAGAGAGCGAGCTTCCTTAAGTCGACCTGCTCGACCTAAAAGATCCACGATGCAAGAATAATGCTCTGAACCCGGCCGTAATCCATATATTCTCTCCATTGCATTAAAATACCCCAAGCCCCTATCAGTCAATCCTGCATGGCTACACGCAGACAAAACACTGACAAAAACCGTTCCATCTGGATGAATGCCCGCCCTTATCATCTCGTCAAAAAGCTGCACAGCAATCTCTCCTTGCCCATGTATTCCATATCCACCAATAATCGCTGTCCAGGATACTAAGTTCTTCTCTGGCATGTCATTAAAGATAGCATGTGCTCTCATCAAATTACCACATCTAGCATGCATATTAATCAGGGCATTTTGAAGGAACCGATTGAATCCAAAACCACTGCGCTCTATTTTCTGTTCTACCTCACTACCAACCTTTGGGGCACCAAGATTAGCACAAGATGACAGAACCCCAACAAGTGTCACGGGGTCGGGACACATACCCAACAATTCCATCTCGTGATAAAGGTCCAAAACAAGAGTAGCATGACCATTTTGTGCATACCCAGATATCATTGCATTCCAAGTAATTAAACCCTTTTCAGGCATGTCATCAAACAACTTCCTAGCATGTTCAACCGATCCACACCGAACATACATTGTAAGTAAGCAATTCTCTACAGACAAATCAGTGTCCAGACCACACTTGACACTAAAACAATGCAGTGAAATCCCAAATCCCAAATGCAATGGAGCAGTACAGCCCGGAATCAAACCCAACATTGTAACAGCGTTTATGGATACACCCGCCAACCTCATTTGAGAAAGTAACACAATAGCATTCAATAGTTGAGAATTCTGAGCGTACCCAGCAATCAAAGCATTGTAACAGACAGTGAGCGTCCTTGAATGAGGACTTTCATCGAACAGCTTACGTGCATTTTCAATCAAAAAAAATTTACAGTACATAGAGATTAAAGCAGTCTGGACAAAAGGTTCGTACAGGCATCCGGTTCTGATGACATGGGCGTGGAGCTGTGCGCCGGGGATGGGGAGAGATAGAATGGCACAAGATTTGAGGGTGAAAGGGAAGACGAAGGCATTTGGTGAAGCGCCGGAGCGGAGCAACTGGGGGTAGAGGTAGAGGGCTTGTTGGTATTGGCCTTGTTTGGCTAGCTCTCTTAGCTGCGTGTGCCATGAGCTACAGCTACTATAATAGTAATTTCCGGGGGTTTGAAAGTGTTGTGAGAAAAGTCTGGTTGTGCCGATGCGGTATTGAGTGATGGGTAGTCTGGTCATAGCATGATGCACCTTTGGGCTGCTGCTTGTATCCTCTGCGCTGACCCTTTTTGGAATTAACTTAGCACGCTCAGTTAAATGCTAATAATCCAAAGACAAAAATAGTGAGCGACATGAGGAGGATTTATATAAATTATGTTTAGTAAAATATGAATTTTATAAAATTTAGAGAAGTAAATAAAAAGATATAAAAAAATATATATTTAAAATTGTAGAGACAAAAGAGTAAAAAAATTTGAAAAAGTGAATCCTAATTGCATCTGCATAACTAATAAATATGAAATAATTAAGATGTGTCTTGTGGATTTAAGTAAATATATGATTTGACTCAACATATATAACATAACTTATACCTAATACTATTATTTTATTGTTTTGGTGATGTCAAATATGATATTATCGATTATTGTTACTTAAATTCTTTTAATTTATAGATTTTGAAAAGAAAAAAAAAATATATAATTTTTTTGTCAAAATTGCCCTTAATTACGTTTAAAAAAATAAAATCCCAAAGTTTAGTTGGGCACTTGAATTTATTATTTTTATGAGTAAAATAATATTTTTAAAATTGTCTATATATAAAATTAAAGTTATGTGTTAAAAAAATAATTCTTAGCTGATCACATGTAGATCGTTATATATAACGGTATATATATATATATATATATATATAAACAAAAATAACACTTTGTCTAAAATTATGGCTCAAAAATGAAAAAAAATGTAAGATAGCACGGTACTCCGCCATACATGAAATCCTGCAACCGGATAGGACTAGCAATATAGTGTGGACAAAACCAGACAAAAAAACACACTCGTTATAATATCTTGCTACTCAATTGTACAGAAGAAGAAGGAGAAGAAGAGGAAGAAATAGAAAGAAGAGAGAGAACTCTTCTCCATCCTTCAAATGGAAGCCCTACCTTCTTTCTCAACCGTTACTTCCCGCCATATCTCTACAATTTCACACACTACTAGTAAAAGTAAAACCCTCACCTTTCCCAAAAAATCAACAAATTTTTCCTCTTCTTTCACTATTTCTACATACTCTCTCTCCTTCCGTTCAAAGAATCCATTCACTGTAAGCCAATTAGCCATCAGTACTACTCATTACCTAACTAATGTTTTTGTGCATTTCAAGCAACCAAATTTATTATAGATTGTCTATATATTTATTTATTTCACAGAGAGAACTATGGGGATTAGTCAATTCTGATACTGTAATCACTGTTAGGAGAGAAATGCGGGGTGTAGTTAGAGCTGAAATGTTCGGGCAACTCACCAGTGGACTTGAATCAGCTTGGAATAAACTCAAAGGAGAAGGTTCATTCTTCTCTTTTCTCTCTCATGCTTTATAATTAGTTAGGTACAGTAATTGTTTGATGACTTGCTCTTGAGTTTTGTTGACCGAGGCTTCAAACTAGGCCGGTCATGTTGGTTAACTGACATTTTATAAATAATTGTTTGTGTGATTAAGAGACCTTGACGAAAGAGAATATTGTGGAACCTATGAAAGACATTAGGCGAGCACTTTTAGAAGCAGATGTAAGTTGGCTTAAATTTGGTTTAATTTGTCAAAAGTTGTGTCCACAATTAAATAATAGTGAGTTAATTATGTTATTGCCAGGTTAGCCTTCCTGTTGTGAGAAGGTTCATTCAATCTGTAAGTGAACAAGCTGTGGGTGTTGGCTTGATTCGAGGAGTGAAACCTGATCAACAATTGGTTAAAGTAAGCATTTTCTTAACAATGAAACTGTCAGCTTTCCTATGCTTTTCATTTCGTGGTGATAATGTTCTTATACTGGTAAGGCTTCCACCTACTAATCCAAGGGACTGAGACCATGTATGGACTTAAGGGTCTTGTTGTCTAAAGATCTTCACGAGTCTTTGGGATGTTTGCAATCTTTCTGCATAATAGATTCTTTAGGATCATCATTGCAGGATATTATTGATTTTTATAGTCTACACAATTTTCCAGAGTTGCGAGCTTTATAAGTTTTCCCTGACCATCATGCATCACCTCGTATTTTGTCAATACGTACATTACCTTTAAAGTCTCTTCCTCTACATGCTTCTCCCATTCAGTATTGCATTAAATTAAAATCCCAAAATTGTTCTGTGATATGTCCATTTAGTCCTGTTTTTGGGGTGCACCTAGCTAACTAATAACCATAATAACAATATGAAGAACAACGACAACAACATAATAATAATGATAATGGTACCACTAATAATATGGTAATGTTAGTATGTTTTATGAAACTTTGCTGGAGTGAACTTTCAATAGTGCTGGAACTTTGTTAATCTGATTGCTGGTTGGATGCAGATTGTAAATGAGGAACTCGTTAACCTGATGGGTGGAGAGGCTTCTGAACTGGTCTTTGCCAAATCTGGCCCCACTGTAATTTTATTGGCAGGTCTACAAGGTGTTGGAAAGACGACTGTTAGTGCCAAGTTAGCTTTGTATCTTAAGAAGCAGGTGCATTTGTAAAATAAACCCTCTCTCTGAGAGTACCAAGACACATGCACGCATACACAACAGAGCAAACACACACACACACACATGTACCCAATACTCATCTTTGTTCTTGTTTGCGTATTTGTTAGTCCTACTATAATCTATGTGACCCTTGTTAACGTGTAAATTACATGGACAACAGGGGAAGAGTTGCATGCTGATTGCTGGAGATGTATACCGACCCGCTGCAATTGACCAACTTGTTATTCTTGGTGAACAGGTTTCCACCTTTTTTGCCCTTCAAGTACCATTTGAATGCTATTAATGAAAAATTGAAGGAGAAGAGATAATGTTTATTTATTGTTATATATAAAAACAGATAACATACCACACTGTTTTGGTCTGTAGCTACTTTTGTCATAATTTGTAGTAATCTATACATGCAGACCGGACAGTACTCAGAGGTGGAAGGCATTGTGCTTTAGGCATTGACAAATTTTCTCTTGCACTCATGGACCCCATTCTCATCTTTTGTTTTTTAAATAATTATCGTGTTTCTAAACTATGCAAATCTTGTGAACGTATTTTGCTTAAGTTGGTTGAGAGAGTTTTGTCATTCATCTGCACTGACCTAGTTAGCGAAATTGCTTTGCCCTTTGCATCATTCATGTCGTGTTCAAATTCCAGATCGCTTAATTCATTCTTGTATTCTATGTAAGCATGGAACAGGTGGATGTGCCTGTTTATACAATGGGTACTGAGGTCAAACCAGCAGAAATTGCTAGGCAAGGTCTTGTAGAGGCTAAAAAGAAGAATGTGGATGTGGTCATAATGGATACGGCCGGAAGACTTCAGGTTCTTAAAATTATGTTTCCAATATCTGCTGGCAATATATATCAAGTTAGAGTTTCTGAATTATATTATTCTTTTTATCAGATAGACAAAGCGATGATGGATGAATTGAAAGAGGTGAAACGAGCACTAAATCCCACAGAAGTTTTGCTTGTTGTGGATGCCATGACTGGCCAAGAAGCCGCAGGTACTCGGAACACTTTCCTCATCTGATAGATGGTGAATTTTTTACCTCTTTTTCCCCTGCCTAAGTAAAACGTTTTCCTTGGTACCATGCAGGATAATTTTACCTATAGTTGGTTAATTTAAATATGAATATGCAGACAACTAATATATTGCAGCCTTCTTTACCGATATATAGGCTCCTTTAAGTTATTGTGATTGAATAACTTGTATTATTATCCTAACCAATCTTTCTTTTACAAAAACATCTGAAAACTACATGTTTGAGGCAAAAATAAATTTTTACTGGCCATATTATGCCATGAAGCTATGTGTTTAATTTCTTACATGTTCCTATCATCATTCTTTTCGGAATAAATTGAAAGTTTATGTTTTTTATGCTTCTCTAAGAGATTGTTTCCTATAAGTGGAACTTTCGTGAACGTCTAAATTATCGGCTATGCCTGATGCCTTGGTTGGTCTAGTACAATGACCTTGTTTAAATATTGTAAATAAGAAATTTGTAAACTAATAAATCAAATGGGTGTTATATTTATTGTTAATTTTTCATTATAATGATTTTCAGGCTCAGCCTTAAGCTCTGTTTATAATATTGAAGCAAGTATTAATATAGTGATTTAATGATAGAAAAAGTAAGGAACCACATTGTGCTCCTGAGATCAGGTCTCCTTGATGACTCTGGGAGGAAGGTCCTTTTCTCAACTGGAAGAAATGTCGCCATAATGCCCTATTATAGTATTTTGCGTCTCTAGATACTGCTGAGCTTCATAGATAGCACAAAATTAGCCTCGTTTATGTTTATTAATTGAGAAATAAGTAGGACATGCTTTTCTTTACTACAGTCCTGTTATCATAGGTAAATTTGGATTATACCTGAATGCATAGCAGAACAGTTCAGAGTAAGCCACTGAGTTCCTTCTCCCTTATTCATTTGCATAACTTGATCTGGTTTTTACATATCTTATTAACTATGGACACAGTTTTTAATGCAAATTTCGTACCTTTTTTTTAAAATGTACTTCAATGACGCTGCAGGCTTGGTCTCGACATTCAATCTTGAAGTTGGAATTACTGGTGCCATTTTAACCAAACTAGATGGAGATTCAAGAGGTGGAGCAGCTTTGAGTGTTAAGGAGGTCAACCTTTTCATTCCTCACTACTTAATATAAATTATAAATATAACTCCTCCTTAGTTAATGAAGTTACATGGACTATGTTCTTGAGTTTTGTACTTATAATAATGTTTCTGCAAGAAATTCAGTTTTCTATTAGATGTGTGTCCTCATTTTGGGTGTAATTGATGACTTGAATTATTACTGTTGCATGTTGATGGAAAAAGATCATCAGTGATGTTACTATACGTTAGCCAACAGTGATGTGAGGGGTGGACCAGGTATAAACATAACCTCTGGCATCAATTGCACAGGGTGACTACCCTAATTTAAAATTATTAATCCAGCTTTTACTATTGCAGATTGCTCATTTAATAGATTATTTGTGCTTGTGTGAATTAACATTTTAGTCTCAGGGTAACATTGCAGGATAATTAGGTTCATTTTTAAACTTTGTGATTATGTAAAACAGTACATATCTAAACAGTTACAGTATGTTTGATACATATAATATGAACAAAACACAACATCGGTTCTTATTCATTGATCATTATTTCTGCAATAGTTACAATGCCTTCACCCTTCAAGAGAGTAAATATAAGAAATCTAACTTTTCAAGGAGTTTTTTAACGATTACAAGTTTGTAGCTGTTATTAATTTCCATAACATGGACAGCTTTAGGGCAGCACTTAGTGTCCAAGTTAATGAAATAAAAATGATAAGTTAACATTGCTGGAAATGTATTTTAGATTTTAGTGGTCGGCACCCATAATCTTCTCTTCAGAGGTAAAGCCTTCAGTTTTTCCTTTCAGCTTGTAATGTATACAATTGATGTCAAACCCTACCATGGTGAAGTGACATTGACATACCATGGATTTTTACTCAATTAAGAGAAAAACAGGAAACATTTGATTTCATTATTTTACAGTTCATGTTAACCCATGGTAGCGTCAGTTTGTTAACAATCTGCATAATATAAAGGTGATGAGGTTTGTAGCCTACAACCGAAAAGAGACTAGGTTTAGCTACTCATTCGAAAATTGTAATTAGGTAAAATATGAAGAAATTAACAGGCTGGCCCATTTTGAGTTGCAATCATTATTTTTGACATTATTGAATTCTTTCATCATTAGATTTTCTCTACTCATGAAGAGACATCACTTCAAATTGGTTCTAACAATTGGTTATGGCAGGTATCAGGAAAGCCAATCAAGCTAGTAGGACGCGGAGAACGCATGGAGGACCTTGAGCCTTTCTACCCAGATCGTATGGCAGGACGAATCTTGGGAATGGGAGATGTTCTATCATTTGTCGAGACGGCACAAGAAGTTGTGAGTGTCAATCATTACATATCACTTTCCCTAAAGCATCATGTTCTGACAACTTCTGATTAATTTTGGGTAGATGCGCCAAGAAGATGCTGAAGAACTACAGAAGAAGATCATGAACGCAAAGTTTGACTTTAATGACTTCCTAAAGCAAACTCGTGCAGTTGCACGGATGGGTTCCATGTCACGTGTTATTGGAATGATTCCTGGCATGGGCAAGGTATAGAACCAGAGTCTGTAATTAATATTTTTTGAAAAGTTGACTACTATCCTTTTTGAAGTATTAGTTCACAAATAAATATACCTGCTTGCTATTTTATATGCATACACGAGACATTTTTTACTGCTTATGTGGAAAGAAACCATATGTTAACCCTTTATTCTCATTGAATATGCAGATAACTCCTGCTCAAGTTCGAGAGGCAGAGAAGAGTTTAAAGATAATGGAGGGGATGATTGAAGCAATGACTCCAGGTTTTTATTCCCTATGCTATTTGAGATATTAATTACACTTTGGTCCATCACGTTCTTCTTTATTTATCCTCTTGATTTTGTTCCTAGTCTCAACACATGCCTCAAAAGTGTGTAAGAGATGAAACATGTCTCAAATGTACAAGGACATACAAATGATGATAGAAGATAGAGCAATGACGTCATTTTGTAGACCTCATCATCTGCTTTGCCTTGTCCTTTTACTCCTATTGTTTTTTTAGATACTTTTATTATGAAATAAATGGAAGACATTTGGAGATCTCTTAGTTTTCTTTGGCTAATATAAAGGCTGTATTATATGATTGTTTTTCTAGAAGGCTCATGATAGGTGAAACTGCTGAAAATATATTGATATGAAATGCTAGGAAATTTTTTTATAATTATTTCATCAGTTGAATAGCCTGTCTTTAAACCCAAAAATCTTTCTGTCTATTTGAAGAGGAAAGGGACAAACCTGAATTGTTGGCTGAATCTCCTGCTTGTGAGAGAAAAGAGTTTGCTCAAGCTTCAGGGAAAACAGAGCAGCAGGTATACAGAAAGTGGCAGGCTCATGTAACTTAGCAGATTAGTCCAACTCATAACAGCCTTGTGTAGCTGTTTATGTTCAATTTAAGCTGTTAATTTTATATCAGACGTATTTTTCAGTAATAATTAGTTTGATTTTTTTAGGTGAATCAACTTGTTGCTCAATTATTTCAAATGAGAGTACGTATGAGGAATTTAATGGGTGTAATGGAAGGTGGATCTGTTCCTTCTCTGAGCAATCTTGAGGAGGCTCTTAAATCTGAACAGAAGGTACATTTTTCTGTTAGTTTCAGTTGCATCTACATGTGCGTGCATATCTACTAGAGGGCATGCGTAATGACATACTTGTTCTTGGATAGTTGGGACTTGGGATTTTTGACTTAACTATTTTTATGTGCACTTCTATATTGTTACATTCCTCAAATCTGCTAAATGTATAAGAACCAATATGTAAATGTTTGTTAGGTCAACAGTATTCAGTAATTATACTCTTCAGATTCTTGAAATTCAAAATAATTAGTTTGCATGTGTGCTAAACCAACTTTTAAGAGTTGAAACGGTTAAGTTTTGGGATCAGGGCTTTATGCCATGGCACAGGACTATATTTGTGCTACTGAACATTCTCGAGCTTTGCTAGCTTTGAATTTGAGACTTTACAGGATATGAAAGGCTCTATCTCAACATACTAGTAAACGAGGTTCAATTGCCCGAAAGAACCTTTCACCGTAAGTCCGAGCTAGAATGACTATCTATATGAAATATGAGATACTGGCTTATAGCTTGCGCTGGAACATAAGACCCGGCTATGTTGGTTGATGTGGATTATACTAGTATACTACTATTACCGTAATAAACAATCCTATTTTTTTTGTTGATACCTTTTAGGATATTAAGGTTTGCTTAGGAACACTTTACACTTGAGACACAATTTTTTTCAATAATAAAGTTTAATATCGAGAAAATCTTTGGGAAAAAATTATGTCTTAGTGTGTCCTATTCACACGATGATATTTATCAAACTATATATGCAAGTCAAGAAAAAACTAGGACTCTTTTATAGGACGGAGGAGAATTTATATATTCAGTTGGTCACATTTTAGTGAAGCTCTAAAAACCTATTTGCTGTGACTTGTGCACGTTATGACCCACTGAAACTATTTTCACCTATATTGTCTATGTTTACTATACTTTGTTTTAACTCAAAGTAAAAAGAAGAGAAATATAGTTGGCAACTTTGGGGTCTGCAGGAATACCCCAGGTATATTTATTTCCCTGTAAGTGAGAGGATTAGACAGTTGAATTATAAATATTCCATAATTTGTAAGTTTAGTCTTCAAAATATATGTATTTGGTTTATCTTTTGTGGATTGTAGGACATACTTCATCCATGTAAAGAACTCTTGATTAAAAGAAAATTAGCTACATCACCATTTAATGACATGATAATATTTGTACCGAGTATCTTACTTTGTTGAAAATGCACAAGTTTTTGTATAGGGGAATTGATATTTCCACAAGTAAAATTTGATATTTTTACAAGGTCTCTCTCACACAGAAGTGTGGGACTCGCCTACTATGTGAAAGAGACTTTGTAAAACTATCATTTTTGATCGTGGAAATATTATTGTGAAATTTATGTGGAACTACTCAGCATTCTGTATTAGTATCCCGAAGGTGTTGCTACCTGTATGCTTTTATTAGTACAGCTCGAGCTGATGAGGTGAACTTTTCTTCTTCTTCCTTCTATGTTAGGCTCCTCCTAGCAGTGCCCGGAGGAAGAGAAAGTCACAATCAAGGAGGCAATTTGCAGACTCAACATCGGCAATGCCAAGTCCTCGCGGTTTTGGTGCCAGGAACTGAGAACCAAAATTTGGCTTGCAGTATGATGGGGGTTGGCTCCCTGTTTATATTTTTTGCTTGAGTTGTCATTTCTCCATCTATCAGAAAAAGGGTGCTTTTTTGGAGCATTCAGAGGAAAATTAAAGCTTCTTCTTAGTTTTGATTTATTAGAAGTAACGCCACTTTAACAGCCAGAGTAATCAAAGGCCACATATATCGACCTGATTTTAAGTAGTTTACTACATTTTATTCAAATTTTCTTATGTACCACTAAAGCTTAAAGACGTGCATTCTTCTGTACAAGGAATTAAGTGTTATGCATGGAAAATTTAGTTTGACCGTCCAATGTATATTTATACTATTTAATTGTATGCTAATCCATGTAATTTTCTGTCATCTTAACACTTTTTCTTAGTTTTAAAATGGACAGGAAAAATAATGTACGGAAATGTTAAGTTTTTTTTTCAATTTTTATGTTTTTGAGTTTTTTAATAAAACGGAAAAGAAAAAAAGAAATGGATAGAAAATTTGCCACTTTTAAAATGAATAGAAAATTAGGTCATTTTTTTTGGCCAAATTTTTCGTTTAAAATTGGTCTGATTTAAACGGAAAAGAAATTTAAACAAATAATATTTTTATAATCTCCATATTATCTTCAATTTTTAATATAATAAATTTTTAATTACAACCTATGTCCCTAATTTATTTTTATCTACTAACATAAACTGATAAAAGAGGAAAGACTTCTTGGCGCGGACGTCTTCTTTGTTGCCGCGAACGAGTTGTCAGAATTCCACAAACGATTAAGTACATGCATTTGCTTATCTGCTTTACCTTCTCTTGAAAATCTTGTGAAGACTTCATATGGAGTATAAGTTATGATTGGTGTACTGATTCTCCTTTTCCGAATCTAGTAGAATATTACAATAAAACATGTTATTATCAGTGACTTAAATGTTTTTTGCAAATATGTTATTTAAATGATTTATGATGTACATATTTAAAATAAGGCATTTTATTGTAGTTATAATTGTTATGCCTATCAGACCATGTTTCAGACTAATTTATTATTATTAGATTGTCTCTATATAGATAGTCTATTTATGATTTTGTGAACAAAAATATGAATTTACTATTATTTTTTATGTCTATTTGTTGTGGTGTATTTAACTTTGGGACTCATTCAGTTTTATTGATTGAATAGATAGACAATCAAGAGAGTAAATTTTGAGATTTTATTGTTCGACGATATTTTTTATCAAATGTCGTATGACTAGACCTTGTAGGAATAAAACTAGTATAAAAACAACTGAAATGAAAAAAATAAGAGATACTGAAATGAAAAAAAGAGTAAGAAATGAATTGTTTCATGAGATGAGTGTGACACTGCATGTTTGTTCATTGTTACTTGCGAAGACGCACTTGTTTCTATTTGTTAGATGCAAATTAAACTCAAACAACATAAAAAATATACTTACAAAGTACTAGCTAGGTTTCCTCCAATATGTCAAAATACTATACAGTTGACAGTTATGGGGTAACATGTGATTTAAATTTGCATCTTTATCGGGTAACATGAGTCATGTTACGTATGGACAGGGATGACACTAAATTTTCATTTGCTTGCACTGAAACGTAGATAACCTCATATGCTCATACAATTAACCGTGTCCGTACTAACAAGCGAGTAAATTTGATAAGCACATAGTTCTTTGTTTTCTTTAAAAAATTCTTTTAATTATGTACTCATTCATGTTACATTCAACTATGAGCCATGAACATAGAGAAGATGAAATATGGTAGCAATCAGCATAAATAATTTACATTAGGTAGCAACTTATTTACAATTTTGATATTTTTATTAAATTTATTTTGCATATTTTTATTCATGGTTCAATAGTTATAATTAATAGAAGGGTAAATTTTTAAATGTAATTTTTTTTTTCATTGAAACTAAAAAACACAAGAAAAGAAAAAAAATTAAATTTTATATTCTTTCCTATTAAAAATTCAGAAATAACACAAATGAAAACTTTAAAATTTTAATTTTTTTTTTTCTGTTTTAATTTAAGTTTTCTATTTTTTTTCGAAGGTTAAAAGTTTATGTCCTTTCTCTGTTAGTTTTGCAATTTTCACTTTTTTTACATGCTAAAAATTAATATATCAAATTTGATCTTATGTTTTGATAGGAATGAGTATGATTTCATGCACAATAACGGTTGAAGGTATTAAAGGATTAACTTGAAAGCAAGGGTGGGATGTGGATGCAAAAATTACGGGTACGTACATCTCTAATATGATATTTCAAAACTCCGACAGTAAAACCGGGCAGTTGGAAGCAGAAATAGAAAGTTGGCGAAGAAGTCTCGTTTATTTGTCATCCGGTTCTCTGGGTTGTTGACACGTGTGAGGTGAATAATATATATGGAAACCCATACATATTCTGTATCTCTCTCTCCATTGCACTTGCTTCCGATCCCATCCCATCCAAGTGAAAGATGGAGAGCCCCAATGAGTCATTTCCGGCAGCTGATGTGGACAAAGAGTTGAATCCTGGCCACAACAAAAGTGTAGAGGTCGATCCCATTTCGTCACAAGTAGCACAATCTCTGGAGGATAAGGTCCGTAACCTACCTGGCTACCTACCTACATCAAAATTCTCATATATGTTGGTGCTAATTTTGCATGTATCTGCAGGAAAAAACTGAAGCAGACAAAAAACGAAAGGAGAAGGAAAAGAATGATGCATTGCAAACATTTAAGTCTGCCATTATTGTTTCAGGAGTCCTCATTGCGGTGGCCGGTGCAGTCTTTGCCATAACCAAGAAACTAAGAGAGAATAAATAAAGCTTAATTTATTAGTTAGATGGTCATTAATTGGATACAAATTGAAATTATACCCCATGCACCCCCCACAATTTTTGGTTTTCTGTTCTTCTTAATTAATTTGTTGGTGTCAATCTATGTTTTATTTATATACTGCAGTTGCTTGCCGACTGCTAATTTATGTAGATTTTAAATTTGATTGTTGAAGAGTAGCAGATCGGCAGAGCCCTAATTGTATTTGTAGGGACAATGTAATGTTATTGTCTTTGTTAAAGCATTCATCCAAATCTATACATGATTTTTAACCTTTTATTTATGCTTATAGTTTTTGAAGTTAGAATCCTATTTTGCTATATATTATAGATAAGATATTTGAAAAATATACACTAATACAGGGGATGATGATCTACACCCCCGGCTGGTTGCGGGGTTTTTGTCAGCCAGCAGCTAGGAGTGTGGAGACAAAGCGACACCAATTTGGTTTCAATCGATATATATCGGTATTTCGGTACCGGGTTGAGGAAGCTGTTTTGGACAAACCGGTACGTATCCGTTGAAGTTATTGTCTCTTTATTATGTAGTAGTCTCAAAGCACTCAATTTCTCTCACTAATGTTGAGTTAGATTGGAGTAATGAACGTAAGAATGAATTGAGTCATTCTTATTCCTTTCAAATTTATGAATTTTATTATTTGGAGAGAGCGAGTATGAAATAAGGTATTCCAACTAAAATGGAATGAATCATTCTATTCTCCATTTCGTTTGTAGCATAAGTTTTCTTTTGGTTCTAAAGAAGAAAGGAAACGGCGGCACCGATGGTTCCACCACCACCACCGGTAATAAGGGGGCATCTCAATACGAGGGTGATTTGCAAGCAGAAGTCAAGTGAAAGATGTAGAACTCTCAAAATTATTTTCCAAATTAAATGGGTTTTCTCCTTTTTTCATGATATGTATTTTCTTTCTCATCTTCTTGGTTCCTACATATATATTGTTCACGATTTGTAGATCTTGAAGAAAAATTAAATGGGTTTTTGTTTTTGTTTTTTATATTTTACGGATTTACATATTGAAGATAATGAAGCCCTTTTTGTTTTCTTTTACCTCTAAAGCTAGGAAAATGGGGTTTCTTCTGTTTTCTATGACTGGGGATAGTTGAAATTGTGATATGTTAATATGTACTATCTCTGTGTGAGTATATTAGTAAATTAGTTATACATACGTGTTATTTTTTTTGATATTGTAATGTGTTTCTGTTTCAATTTTTGTTGGAACGTGGGCTCTGTTTTTTTTTTTTTGGGTAATTTGAAGGATAGAGAATTAGAGATAGTGAATCACTGATGCTTAACCTGTACAAGAATAGGTATAAATCGGTACTGATCTGGTATCGAATCGGTTAATCGATTCGGGACATCGGTCTAATCAGTATCGGTTCGATACGATTTGGATCGGTAGTCCTAGCCAGTTGATCTCCTACCATTTATTTTTGGGTTAAGTTCAGAACCTGGGGTTTGGGCGGTTTCCCACTTAACCACCTGTAATCAGTAAAGCTACATTTAAACACTCGACTTTTTGAGTTAAAGTGAAAACGTCACATTTTCCATCCAATTTAACTGTGCATGTATGTCACGCGCCAAAAACGCGTGAAAAGGAGCTTTAACAATTGAAAAAGACTGAAATAGCCCTTCTTCTTTCTTTAACTTTTAAAAGACATTCCTCTCCTTTTCTCTCTCTCTCTCGTCTTCGAGATGGAGCTCGCTATGCTAATGGGTTGTTTTGTACAGCTTGTTCAAGCTATGGAGATTTCCTCACGATTTTACTGATTTATTACTCCATCCTCTCCATCGATCGGGCTTTTGGGTGTTTATTCTTTCATTTTATTTGTTCAAATGAATGTATTAACTTTCTTGGATCTAAAATATGGGAAACCGCTAGGTTCTCGCCATATTTGGGGTTTCCGATTTCGACATATCTGTTGTTTCACCCATCTTCTTTGTTGCTTATTATCTTATTATTGAATTTGATTTTGGGGGTTTTTATTTCGCCAGAGCATCGATTTTTTGGTTTGGTTTCTGGCGTCCCAATCGGTGATATGGGTCTCCTAACTTTGGTCGGAATTTATATATGGTGAACCAGATTCCTAAATTGAGCCACCACCGCTTCAGTTTTCCTTGCCGAGCCCCTCAAGACGCCGATTCACCACCACCGTCAAGTTTTTCCTATTGAGTCTCCGTCCCAATCATCGCCTCTGAGAGGTCAAGCTTTCCGATTTATGGTCTTCTTAGTTTTTGGGCAAATTCTAGATCTAATAGTGGGTGGTCGAGAATGTCGTAGGAATTGAATTACGCTCGATCTTCACAATCTGAACCAATTCATCTAAGAACCACGACAGTTTTGGCTACAATTTTCAAAGGACAAGAGTTGATGTAAGCGATAAATTGATTTCACAAAAAAGTATGGTGATGATGAACCCTGAGCAAAGAATTAAGGGCTTGTGTATGCTCATACTGATTTTACTGTAGGGTAGTTAACAGTATAGTAGATGTGAAGCTGAATGCTAAATTATCAATATGCAATTAACCAATAGATTGAGAAAGATATCTGAGAAAGTTGTTAGCATTTTTTAAGTGTGTTTACTGTAAGTAATTGAGCTTTTATGATTTTTCATAAAAGATTTTCCTAGCCTTAGAGAAGTTGTGGATCAAGAATTGTGGTGTATTCAGTAAATAAGGGTTCTTGGAGAGAGATTGTGGTGGAGTTGGATTTTGAATTGATGCAGGGAAGTTGCGGCTCGATTGTGATGATGCGCATTAATTTCTTCCTTCTTGTACATTTTCATTTCCATGAATCATTGCTTTCCTGTTTGTAGCTAGACTCTGGCTTGGAGACAGAGAAAAAGAGAGAATGATGAGTGGGATATTTCGGACATGGATTAAGAGAAGGAAGATGGAAGTTTTCAATATATATATATATGGAGGGTAATTAAGTCTTTAGCCAAATTATTTAACGGAGTTAAGACGGAAAGTATTTTTTCACTTCAACTTAAAAAGTCGGGTGTTTAAATGTAGCTTTACTGACTATAAGTGATTAAGTGAGAAACCGTCCAAATCCCAGATGGTCATAACTCTTTATTTTTAATAGGAAACGCTTAGATTAAAAAGGTTAAATAAGTATCTGCAAATCTTTCTCTTACATATATTATTTATTATTCATAATAATTGTTTACATTAAAAAATCTCAAAAGTGTCGGAACACTCCCTCTCAGTTAAGGTTTCATTTGGTAACTGTTTATACTTTCATTTTTATTTTATTTTTCATATGCTTTTACATTACTTATTTTTACTTGTGAAAACAAAAATCAGAAAAAAAAATTTTGTTAATTTTATTTCAATGTTAGTTTTATTCATTTTTATAAATATATAGTTTAAAATTTTGTTGTTCACAAGGTTCAATTCTTGGATCTTGGAATGACTGCTTGTGGTGTCAAAATTAAAGAAATAACTTTTTTACTTTATTTTACTTCTACTTTTTTCAAAGCAAAAAGAGTTACCAAACGTTATTTTTTACTTTTTTTTAATTTCAAAAAATAGAAATATAAACAAACAAAAAATAGAAGCAAAAACAGTTATCAAAGGGATCCTAATTCTTCGTACTTTTATCTGTAAACTATTCCCAGTCATATTGAATCCGACTCAAACTGAAAGTTTGATTTAATCCTTAATAACTTTATTGTAATATATATAACTTAATTCAGTGGGTTAATGATAGAAAATTGTTAAATTCACAATTGAAAATATTATTTTCATAATAAAAGTGTCGCTATAGATTCTATAGCGACGGTGAAATACATTTATAGTAATACTTTTATTGTAAAAATAATAAAAAACATTGTGGATTTAACGATTCCTGATGATAAGGTTGAAGTTAGTCATAAGTCAAGTGAATTCTCATTTTAAACTACGGGTAATATCTTGTGGAAAACTTTTACAAAATGACAAGTTCTAATTATGGGAGATTACTGAAGTATTCTTGACAATAGAGAGAATTATATAAGAAATCAAATGTGATTTAAGGGATTTTGAATTAAATTCACTTTACTAGTATTTATTCTATAAATATAGACAACATAAACTAGTAAAATTAAAAGTAGGATCATCTTTACAAAAATTAAAAATTAAAAAATTAAAAAAAATGATAACAAACACTTATTTGTAAAATAAAGTTTTGAATAAATATATGGAAGGGGTGTTTGTTACATGTCATGATAAATACTCATCTAAATACAAAGCAGTGGATATTTGATTACCAATAATAGAAAATTGTCACATTGTGTCATTTATATTTAATAGAAAATGTGCGACTACCGTTAAATGTTATTGTGAGTGTTTGATAAGAATTCAAGATTATTGGATTTTTTTTTTATATTGATCTTTTACTACTAATTTTAGTTGAATGACTCATTCATACGATTATTGTCCAATATAATTAACAATCCTTAAAGTACTATTGAACTAATTAATTGTGTATTACTTAATAAATCATATTAATTTTTGTAATATTATATAAAATAACAATTCATGATTTATTTTATTATTATGTACAAAATTTTTAAGTATGTCGTTAATAATAAATTAAACTTATAATAATAAATAACAAACAACACCACATACTTTATATGAAGAATGAGTTATTTTAGTTAAACTAAACATGTCAATAAACAAAAAAATGTAAATTATGCAACTAATAAAGATATTTATATCCCAACTGTTAAATATAAATGATATTTTTGTTTAAATAAAATTTCAGGATGACCAATATTTGGGGATATCAGATTATAACATATTTTTTGGTCATTTGATTATTAAAAATCAATTTACTAAATTATCAGGAATTTAAGATTATTAATGTAACAAATACAATTTATAAAAATGACCAAGTATGATCACTCTTTAGATGATCGGAAACAAACGAACTTAAGTAGCAACCGTAAAAAGTAAAAAGATTTTATCCATTAAGCCCAAATAAAAAAGGGGTTAAACTCGAAGTTCGTCATGGCTAAATGCAAATAAAGGCGGGAATTCTGACCGCCATTTTCACCCCCAAAGGCCTTTAGTCGCTTTACAGACCTTATTAGTTTTCGAGTTATCAGTTCCGTCGATCAGTCTAAGGTAACATCAAACCGATCTATTTTCCGGTGATATTTTCTGAGAATTAGGTAACTTCTCGATGCTCTGATTCCTCTTTTTCAAATCCTTGGTATTTTGTTCTATTTTTTGCAGGACAAAAACTTTGCTATTCTTTATATGTATATGAATGTGATATTGTTTATCTAATTTGAGGTTTTTTACAGTAGACTCCTTATATTTTTCGATTAGAGATGTAATTGCTTCCAGTTTACATGGTATTGAATGAAACCCTAGAAGTTGACCACTTCCCATTTCAATTGGTGAGCAATGAGATTAGCGAACATAGATCTTATAGCGATAATGTGGAAAAAACTAGGTTTAGTTGCTTCATGATAGACCGCATGATTTGTGTGTATATATATTTATATATATTTGACAGGTAATTTTTACCGCAAGTATGGGGATCGGAATCGATCTCGAGGTTATTCCTCAAGGCCGAAAGTTTGTTTGAGCAATTTTCTTAGCAGAGACCGATAATGTTTTATTTTTATTTTTTTGGGTGCTAAATTGATAATGTTTTCTCCTGTCTCCTCTATATTTATGTATATGCAATCAACTTCTATAATTGAGGGGTTTAGGCCAAATAAGTCAACTTCAATCAAGCCTAATAATTAGGAGTTCTAGCCAAGTCGATCAATAGAATCTAAATAAAGTGCTATACAACTACAATAAAAAATGACTGCTGAATTACGAAATTGTGTTTGTTCCATATGCTTGAAGGGCATGGATACATCAAACCCTGCAGTTTTTGTCAATGCTGAGCTGCTGAGGGCATATATGGGACGGAGGGTGCGGACAGTGATTCAAGTTATACGTTCTGATGGTGGTGTTGTAATTGGAAAATCTTGCGATGATCAGCAAATTGTTGTTAAAGGGCAGTTGCCGGCTCCTCTTACTACTTTTGTGGAGGTCATCGGTATTGCTGACAGTCATCAGTCCATCCGTTCTGAAATAGGAACCATCTTCAGCGATACATTTGGTATGATTCATGCTTTATTAAAATGTCCTTGATATTCTGGGAGCTGTCGTTGACACTCCTAAATTAACCTCACTTTCACTCCACAATTTACAATAATTAGCACAGTAGCAAGTAAGGATCGATCCCACAGAGAGTAAAGTTGTTTTAGAATTATTCTACTATTTTAACAGAAAATAAAGATGGGGGTTTTGAAAATTATTTTTAAACTAAGAGAACAAGAATTAACGATAAAATTAACCAAATATGTAAAACTTTAGTTCTGCAGTTCAGTTTCACCAAGTACAACAATCAATTAATCAAGTAATTATTATTTTTCCTTCAATGAAATTATTAGCCCTAGATAACAATAAGCTCTGCTATCCGAAATTCTCTTTAGATTATCACTGTATGAAACAAGCTCTCCACTGTGATTCTAACTAGCATATAACCTAGAATAAGCTCTAGATTTAATATGATAGAGCATTAAGAAATAGAAAATTAGGCTAATCCAAGCAACAAACACATAAGCTCGATTTATTTAACTTGTTTTCTAATAATCTTAAAGAATAAACAAAAAGTTTGTCCACAATTATTATTACCAAGTCATACTTTGTGATGAAGAGAGATATCAATTACACGTAATACCAATCTTAATCTAAGATATGATAATGATCAAATTAACTCAATTGGCCATATTAAATTAATTAGATCAATTAGCATACAATCAATAAAATGAGATTATCGTAAGAAATTTCACACAAGAAGGAATAAATAATAATACTCAATTAATTAATTACTTGTAACAAGGATTCACCTCCTTTAGAATCTAATAAAAAGAACTAGCCCGACACGCTTCTTGAGCCTTCACTCCAATAGAGGATATTTGAATGTTGAATATTGAATGAATAAAACCTCGACCTCATCCTCTATTTATAGTCTAGACAAAGTCCTAAATCCTATAGATGTAGAAATCCAAATCCTAAAAGGATTTACAAATCATAACTAGTTTCCATAAAGAAATAGAATTCAATTTGAAATAAATCTTAGTCTAAAGGAAATCTTAAAGCTAATAGAAATATCAATCCAATTCCATGTAGAAGTCTACCAAAATCGCATTTAGAAACTTTCCAAAATCCAAGATTTCTTGATTTTTCCCGCTCAAATTCATTGGGGTGAATTTTCATTTCCTCGTCATGACGTCCTTTGGTAAAACGAGCATAACTTTTGATCTATGAGGAGTTACGGGCCTCGCTACCTATCAAAACGAAGATATCGATTTAGATCTACAACTTTCATTCTTTAAGAATCGATGAGAATCGCTTTCTGCATCAAGGTCAAAATCGGCCGCAAGTGATCAATGTGTAAATTACAACTTCCAAACTTTGAGGTTCAACGCTCGCTTAGTAAAAATATCATAACTTTTTCATATGAACTCCGATTGGGATTTATTCAAGATGTTCCTAAAAGATAAAGAAGAGTTCTACAATAAAATTCAAGTCCCAAGCTAAGAACATGCATCCAACTTAATGCTAAAATTTCGCAATTTTCTTTTTCCTCATTTCACTCCAATTCTTCCCGAAATCATTAAATACCTTAATAAGCTTCATATACCCATGAAACATGCAATAAAACTAAATATAATGGAATCAAAATAAATGAATAATATGCACTCATCATATTCCTATTTCGTGGACTGCTTGGGTGATGGCCAGCATTTGTTGCTCCTTTTTCTTTTCACCCAAGTCCCATTTAATTCTTCTTTTGAAACTTACATTGGATTAGTTATTTGATAGTGCATGACTTTTAATCTAAAGTGTTTCGCTTTTTCTTCCTTTTTACAATCGCGATATGCGTAACTATAACCACTTTTGCAAACTCATGAATTCAGGGAGTATAAAAACTTGTTCATATAAGGAGGCACAATGACTGTGCTTTATATGATCTTTGTCAGAAAGCAAGCAAAGACTTTTACATTGAACATTTTGACAATGTATACCGGTATTATATGATGGTGTCAGGTCATTATAAAGTATAATTCTTTCTCCCATGGGTAATGTTAATTGACATCTTAAATTTATTTTTGCAATCAACAATTGGTCCCATTCTAGCTGTGCTTCTTGTGTCACAATACCGTGCTATCTTTATGGGGAGCCTTTTAGTTCTTGTAGTTCATAAAGGTGCAAGATATGTGTTGGTCAACATATGTGTCCTCACCCACCCAATTGATTGGTCAAAGCACTCGCCCACTTTCCATCAACATGTTTCATGTTTTCATCCTTATACACAAGTTCAAATTCTCCTTTGAAAGTTCACCCTCTTTTATCGACTTCCCTCCCTCTACATCTTTGCGCTATAAATGGCAGCAAAACATAAGGGAAATACACACCAAAAACTCTCCCAAGTTTCATCCGAGAGTTGGAAGAAATAGAGAGTGAGAGAAAGAAGCTTTTGTGAAGCTTTAGAAAAATAGAGAGAGATAGTTCAAATAAAAGGGTGTTTTATTTGGGTTCCATCACATAGTTATTGTGGTGAAGTAATTTGAGTTTGTACTCAAATTAAGATATCTTTGTATTCTCTTAGTTTATCCTAGTAAATTGTTTGAAGTTTGTCCCGTGGTTTTTACCTCTTAGTTTTAGAGGTTTTTGATAAATTTTATGGAGGAATCAATTGAGCCACGATTAAATCGACCTCTTCAAATTTTTTCGATCCGAAGCCTGAGAATGGAGGATATCCTTTATCGCAAGGATCTCGTATGATCCGTTGGAGCTCAAGGAAAGAAGCCCCACCTGATAAGTCTCGAAATGATTGAATAAAATGAATAGGAAGACTATTGGTCACATCCGCAGTTGGATCGATCAAAGTGTGTTCCACTATGTTTCATGAGAGACGGATGCTCACACTTTATAAACAACACTGTAGTCTACGACGAGAAGAAGAATGCACAAAATAAAACTTTTGTCATTTAAAAATTGTGAATCTAAAGTACAAGGATTTTGAGCGGTGTGTTTAAGCATATAGAGTGAGTTCCAAGGTTTGAGTGAACCAACTCATCCACCATGAAGTTGAATCTTGACGATGAGATTCGTGCTCTTTTGCTTCTCGATTCATTGCAAATAGCTAGGAGACTTTGGTGGTGTCTCTACAATTCAAATTTCTGAAGGAAAAATGACTACGCAGATGGTCGGGGATGTCTTCATAATGAGGAGACAAAGCGCGAAGGAGAAAGGCGTAAATTTTGAGACATATGCTCTTGTCACGAGAAGAAGCGGTGTAAGCAATTTTAGGGGATCTCACAAAGGAGATACAAGTCGTAGCAAAAGCAAAAATCACAGGAGCAAGTCAAAGACCAGACAAGGTGAAACTTATCGATACTTCCATTGTAATAAGGAAGGTCATTACAAGAGAAATTGCAGAATCTAATTAGACAAGCAAAAAAATGGTGAGCAAGGAAAGGTTGAGGAGAAAAACACTGCAGCCACAGTCACCGAAGATGTTGTGATTCTTTCATTTGGGGAAGAAGAATGCTTGCATGTTGATGATCAGAAAGTTGATTGGGTGGTTAATACTGGTGCCTCGTATCACGCTACACCTAAGAAAGAATTTTTCACAACTTATAAAGCTAGAGACTTTGGGTACGTGAGAATGAGAAATACTGATCAGTCCAAGATTATTAGAATTGGTGATGTTTGCATTCAGACAGGTGTTGGTTGCACTATTACCTTGAGGGATGTTAGACATGTTCCAGATTAAGGTCTCAACTTTGATTTCTGGCATGGCCTTGGACAGAGAAGGCTATGAGAATCACTTTGGCAGCGGAAAGTGGAAGCTTACCAAGGGCTCTATGGTGATTGCGAGAGGTGTTGCTTGTTGTTCGTTGTACAAGACTCATGTGAAAGTGTGTTCTAGTGAATTGAATGCAGTTGAGGATAACTCTTCACCAAACTTATGGCATAAGTGGCTTGGCCACATGAGTGAGAAAGGGTTGCAATTACTAGTAAAAATGTCACTCATTCCTTTTGTTAAAGGTATTGTTTTAAGCCTTTGTGATTATTGTTTGTTTGGGAAACAATATAGAGTTTCTTTTAGTAGTTCAACTAAAAGAAAATCAGAGCTACTAGAGAGAGTATATTCTGATGTATGTGGACCCATTGAGGTTGAGTCTTTGGGTGGAAATAGGTACTTTGTTACCTTTATTGATGATGCTTCGCGGAAGGTGTGGATATTTTTGTTGAAAACAAAAGACCAGGTATTCCAGTTTTTTTAGAGTTTTCATGCTATGGTTGAAAGAGAGACTGAAAAATCATTGAAGTGTTTTCGTAGCGACAACGGAGGGGAATACATTTCAAAAGAGTTTGGTTGATATCTGTAATAAACACGGCATTCAAAGATGAAAGCAGATCGTTCTCGGTACCCCACAACATAATGGTGTGGTGAGAGAATGAACCGCATTATTATTGGTAGAGAGCGATGCATGTTGAGAATGGCTAAGTTACTTTAAGTCATTCTGGGGTGAAGTTTCGTTTCATCTTGTTTGTTACTTGATTAATAGATCTCCATCAAAGACCGTTGGATTTTCGATTTCGAAAAGATTTGGAGTGGTAAGGATTTGTCTTTATTCTTATTTTAGGGTATTTGGGTGCAAGACTTTTGCACATATCCCCAAGGAACAAAGATTGAAACTTGATGACAAATCTACTCTACTCCATGTGTGTTTGTTGGCTATGGAGATGCAAAGTTTGATACCTAAGTTATGGGATCCAATGCAGAAAAATTATTCAGAGCAGAGATGTGGTGTTTCATGAAAGACCGTAATTATGAGCATTTTGATAATGCTACACGTACCCTGAAAATAATAGAGTTTCGGACCTCGTGAAGTTTCATCTCCAAAGATGAATGCCATAGTTGGAGAAGGAGGTCGAATGAAGATACGACCGATACTGATTGCACGCGTGGTGATGGGTCGATGCAGAGAGTGTTGATCGTGGAGCAAACAGATATCAAGAACCTCAACAAGAAGATCCACTAGAGAACATGTGCCATCACCGACATATCCTTCATCCGAATATCTTTTAGTTCTTGAGGAACGGGAGCCAGAGGATTTTCAGGAAGTCAAGACTCATAAAGAGAAAGCGCAATGGTCGAGAGCTACGCAGATGAAATGGATTCTTTCAGACAAGAATCACACCCTATGAGTTGACTACACTTCCAAAGGGCAAGAAAGCATTGAAGAACAAATGGGTGTTTAAGTTTCAGAAGGATGATGAAAAACTAGTAAAGTACAAGGCTCGATTAGTCGTCAAGGGTTTTGCTCAAAAACAAGGTATCGACTTCGATGAGATTTTTTCTCCTGTTGTGAAGATGACTTCTATTCGAGTAATGCTGGGATTAGTTACTAGTATGGATCTTGAGCTTGAGCAGTTGCATGTGAAGACTGCTTTTCTTCATGGTGATTTGAAGGAAGAAATCTACATGGAACAGCCAAAGGGATTTGAAGTTATAGGGAAAGAACACTTGGTTTGCAAGTTGAAGAAAAGTTTGTACGGTCTGAAACAAGCCCCAAGGCAATGGTACATGAAATTTTGATTCATTTATGATGGATCAAGGTTACAGTGATGAAACAAATCTGCAGATCATCAGGTGTATGTTAAAAGGTTCCCGGATGGTAATTTTGTTATTCTGCATATATATGTAGATGATATGTTGATAGTTGGGCGTGATGTCGATATGATTCATGTGCTCAAGGGGCGAGTTGTTCAAGTCCTTTGATATGAAGGACTTAGGTCAAGCTAAAACAAATTTTGGGTATGAAGATTGTTCGTGACAGAAAGCCAAGAGGTTGTGGGTTGTCACAAGAGAAGTATGTTGAAAGCGGGTACTTGCAGGTTCAACGTGAAGTGATGCTAAACCAGCTTAAGACACCACCGGCTAGTCATATTAAGTCGACAAAGTGCAAGTGTCCTTCTACCAAAAGGCGGGAGAGATGATATGGCGCAGCTCCTCACTCATCCGTTATAGGAGTCTTATGTATGCAATGGTTTGTCTGCTGCTACGATATCGCTTTCATGCATTATTGGCATCAGGAGCAGTATTTGTCAAATCTGGCGCAGAACATCGGGAAGCGAGCTAAGTGGATTCTCAAATACTTGAAAGCTACTTCCAGCCAGTGTTTGGGTTTTGGTGGTACGAGTCCAAATTGGAGGGTTTTACAGATGCGACATGGCAGTTTCTCAAGAGAAGAAATCTACTTGGGTATCTCACATTTTGCAGGGGAGCAGATTCATGGCGACCAAGTTGCAAAAGTGTGTTGCTTTGTTTCTGTCGAATCGAGATACATCATTGCCATCAAGCGAGGAGATGTTGTGGTTAAAACGGTTTTTCCAAGAGTTGGGTTTAAAACAAGATGAGTATGTGGTTTATCGTGATAGTCGAGTAAATCGACTTGACCAAGAATGCCACGTGATTATAATCGGTGTGACGCCCCAAAATAGGTCCATTCCATCTAACCCATTCTCGAGTCGCCAAATACATGGTACGTAAATAACTACAACTTTATTATTACAACATATAAACTGTGAGTTTAAATACGATATTGCCATCTGCATAATATTCACACGCAAATAAATCCCCATCATAATTATTGATACATTATTTTACAACAATGGTGAGGACTACTAAACAACTCTCCTAGAACTTTCATTCCATACTCCACCTGCACTCGCTATATTCTCGCCTCCCTAGAAGAAAAATGGAACAAAAAGGAAAAGGGTGAGCTCAACTAGCCCAAGAAAGAATATTATGACTAAGATAATATACAACAAAATTATCGTTAGTCTTCAACAGGAAAAATATAATAGAATACAATAGTACAACAAGTTTTAAATCAATATTCGCAATGGAAATAATAATTCATTAGAAGAGTTAAGAGAGAATGCAAACTACTATCTTACATGTATGAATTTTAAAGTTCATCGCCTATTTTTATCCCCGTAACATCAATCAATATATATCTGGGATCAAATATTCATCCTCAGCACTACAGTGCCAAGGACATTCACCACTGGGTCATGTTCATCTAAACACTGCTCATCTTTGCACTACTACGCCAAAGATATTCATCGAAAATCATTCATCTTTGCACTACTGAGCCAAAGATATTCATCGAAATCATTCATCTTTGCACTACAGCCAAAGATATTCAATAATATCATCATTTAAGACCGAGGATGATGAAAATATTTTTTTTAAAGAAACGAATCCAAAGAAACAAAATGACAAGGATTAAGGATTAAGGATTCGTACTTTGTTTTATCCACGTCCAAAAATACCTCAAAAATAATCATAGTGGTGTAAAATTCAAGAATGATCAAAACATGGATACAATCAAAAGCTAGTATCCATAATAGATATTTCGGACAAAAAGAAGAAATTTCATTTTTCGGTGAATAGTCTCAGATACGTGAATAGTGCCGATACGTGAATAAGAATCTCAGACACCAAAAGATAGAAATTTCACAAAAAAAAACATCTTCACGCTTAAGTGAATAAGAATCGTGAATAAGAATTCATGAATAAGAATCGTGAATAAGAATCATAAATAAGAACCCCGATATGAAAAAGTTCCAAATTTGATAAAAATTTCCAACCAATATTTTGGCATAATGATATTGAAGAAATAATATCATTTGAGAAGAAAATAACATCTCTTACCTCGAAAAGACAAAGATTTCTAATAAACACCTGATATAAAGCATGACTTGAACTTTCACCGATAAAGAATACTCAAAGTATACTCAAAATACTCACAAGAATACGCCGATAATATAGAGAGAGAAAACTTCAGCTTTACGTGTGATTTTCAATTCTAACATAAGACTCTATTTATAGAAATCGCTTAGAATAACCAAAGTAGAAAATTTAATATAATATTAATATATTATATAACAATTCCTACGCACTCATTCTAGAGTTTTATTTCAACCACTTAGCATTTCTCACATGCCACCTTCTAGAAAAACTAATAAAAAACGTTTTTATATAATAAATAATTAAAACTTCCAAAATCAATTCTTTCTTGAGCTTCAGAATTTCAATAATTCATAATAAATAGTCCTTTTATCGTAAAAATTCAAATCTCATGAGTTTTTATAGGAAATTCAATTCTCTACAACTTTGCGAAGAAAGTTTTTCCAAATTCTAAATGTAAATTGACCAAATCCACAAATGGGCAATTTTACAAAGCTATAATCAAATTTCAAATAATAAATGGGGTCCAATGACATGTTTAACATGTTTTAAACATTTTGGTAACAAAAATACTCTCCTCCACATATACTCATATATCCCATTCATCGTAAAAATATCATCGTTAATATATTATTAAAATAATATATTTAAATGAATTATTTTATCGTAAAAAGATAAAATATTAATTTTCAACAATTGTCACTATAAAAATTTTCTCCATCTATATCCACATAAAATCAATATTTTCCTCATCATATGAATCAATAATTAATTATTCACAAATAATATTACAGAATCACAATATTGACAACAGTGCAGCCTCAGAGAAGGGGGGCTTTCAATAAGAATTTCTCCTTATCATGCGCAAGCAATTAGGTGACCAAACCTCTCCTTAGATGTAACTTTCTAGACATTGCCAATAATGTTATCTAATAATATTATTCGGATAATATGAATTATTGCTTCGATAATGAAAAATATCGTGTAATGACAATTATCAAAAACAACAAAGAATATAAAATATCAACGCAAATTATTGAATCAATAAAATAAAATATCGAATAAGAATTATCAGAACCATTATTGAGTAGTGCCTTCCTTCACGTAAGAATCAATAATTGGTGCAATACCGCAGTGTCTTCTTGTCTAATAACACGACATCGTGTTTTTAACCACCGGGTATTCCAACAAAGTAAAAATTCAGAATAACTACGCCTGCTATTTTTTTAAACAACTTATTTTTGTCGCTTTCTTCCTCCAATCGCTTTCACATGGGGCCCACATGGGTCAAGGCCATTGCATTTAATATTCTCGACAAAGCATTTAATATTCCACGACCAAACGAATATTCTCCGGCAATAATGAATATTATATCACCACTTGCTTATTTAAAATATTTATGATTTTACTCATAACTAACCACATTAATCAAATCCACCCTTACTATTTCAAAATAATAAATAAAGGAAATTCCTTTTTATTTAAAAAAATTTCGGGGTCTTACAATCGGACCAAGCATATTGATGTTCGTTATCACTGGCTTCGAGAAGTGATGGAAAAGGAATTGATAAAAGTGAAGAAAGTTCATACCGAGGAGAATCCCTCAGACATGTTAACAAAAGTTGTCACTCGTGACAAGCTGGAATTTTGCAAAGAATTGACCGGGATGGACTCCAAGTGACCGGGTCACAGAGATGACCTCTTTTAATGGGTTCGGAGTGGGAGATTGTTGGTCAACATATGTGTCCTCACCCACCCAATTGATTGGTCAAAGTACTCACCCACTTTCCATCAACATGTTTCATGTTTTCATCCTTATACACAAGTTCAGTCCTCCTTCTTTGAAAGTTCAGTCCTCTTTTATAGACTTCCCCTCCCCTCCATGCTGCTATAAAATGGCAGCCAAACATAAAGGAAATACACACCAAAAACTCTCCCAAGTTTCATTCGAGAGTTGGAAGAAATAGAGAGTGAGAGAAAGAAGCTTTAGAAAAATAGAGAGAGATAGTTTAAATAAAAAGGTGTTTTATTTGGGTTCCATCACATAGTTATTGTGGTGAAGTAATTTGAGTTTGTATTCAAATTAAGATATCTTTGTATTCTCTCAGTTTATTCTAGTAAATTGTTCGGAGTTTGTCCCGTGATTTTTATCTCTTAGTTTTAGAGGGTTTTTCACGTAAAATCTTGGTGTCTCGTGGTTGGATATTTTTACTCATTATTTCTTGCATGGTTATTATTTTGGTGGAACTGCAAATTTAATCTGTTTGGCATGTGCTGATATTTTATCCATCTAATTTATCAAATACAACAGTATTTGGGTGGTGATTTTTCCCAACAGTATATATATGTCCTATGCTCCTTTCAGACATGCCAAGGAAAATTTCATTATTGGTGCTTGGGTTAATGAGTTGATTTGCAGTTTGTTGCATCTAAAATAATTACTGTTGTTTGACATTTGTGATTGGGTGACATGTGGAATTGTGTAGTATATTATTGCGTTTTTCTGTTCTTTATTTTATGTTGAATCTGTTTATGAAATGTCATTATTTAACAGATGGTTCTGTGCTTTCAAATGGCGTGGAAAATAACAAGTCGGGTAAAATACATTGGAGATCATTAGACATGTGCTGATTCAATAGATATCAGTCCTTACGTTTGTTAAATGAAGGCCCATTTCTCAAGGCATGAGTGGAGCCGTGGAGGTAATATTAAACTGAGTACATGTAAAGTCTTTACAAAGAATGGATAAACGTAAACAATATATACACAGTGAGTGTATATATAGAATGTGCGGTTTTAATTTGAAAAACAAAGTCAGTGTTCGCACCTCTGTGTAGCGTTGCACGTACCATAATACTGGTGCGTATGTGATTCCATGATTATTATTTGCCTTAATTTTACACAACGTACTTACCATAGTGATGCAATACGAGCCCTTCAAATTAATCATCATGGCGATTACGACTTGTCTTGCTTATAAATTAATCAGATCACAATAATTTGTTCATACACTTTCATAACTTAACTGAGCTGAAATGAAAGTTTGGCTTAGGCACTGCACTGCACTGCACTGTTTGATAAAATGAATGAAAAATTATGAATGTATAAGAAAATTTAAATAAGCTGAATGAAGTAGAAGCTTTGAATATAAAATGAAATGATCTGTTTGTTTGATAATTGTCTGTTCTCAAATATATGAATATGTGCATTTTTCTGTTTTAACTTTCTGGACTATTATGAACAAATTTATTATGTAATTATAAATAAATAATGATATTTAAGAAAAATTAAATATAAACTTGTGAACAATTTTTTGAGTATACTATTAGTAATATAATTTAATGAATAAACACTAAATTTTTTTATAACATTCTATTAGTTCATAAAACAAAAACAAAAAACTGCAACAATATTCATTAAATTGATTATTGACCAATTTGTTAAAGAAAAAATATTTTGTAAACAACAAATTTGTTTACGATTGTAAAAAAAGATGGATATTAAATGTAATTTTTAATTGTCTATGAGGGTAGGCAGGTAAAAATATCATTCAACACTACTTTTTACTGATTCAACCACAAATTTCTGAATGAATCGTTCAAACACATTCAGAGTTTAAAAATTATAAAACAATTAGTCTGAATGATTAAGGGGTGTTTGATAAAAACTGAATAAGCTGAATTTGACTCTGAATGAGAAAAGTTGTTTGATAATTGATATGTCTGAAACATCTGAATAACATATTTTTATTATTTTACCCCTCTGAAAAAAATTCAAAATTGTTGTAAGGGGGGTGTATTCAATAAAGACTTTTAAATAATTTTTTTAAGTGACAGACTTTTATAAAGTTTGTGGATTTTAATGACTTTTTAAAGATTCCATGAAATAAGCGACAGACTTTTATCGACTTTTTACCAATACTTTGATATACTTTTGTATACTTCTAATATATATTGCAGCTTATATTAATTGTTAAAAAGTCAACAAAGATCTTATATTTTAGATAAAATGTGTACGATATTAAATAATATTAAAATACATTGACCATGTCACAACCTAATTTGAAATAAAAGACATTGTTGAAGCGAATTATTATATCATACTATTACAAGAAAATGTCATATTTCATAAAAAAAAATCATTTTTTACTAACAATAATATAAAATAACAATTTCGCTTTTAAAATTTTCATTGTCATTTTTCAATCAAGTCATTATTACTAAACTAACAATTTATAATTTTCAACAAATAACAAAATTAACAAATTTAGTACTTTTTTTTACAAATATAATAAATGAGATTTTTTTTATGGGAAATAAGAAATATAAAATGATATTAAAATATTTGTTATCTTCATTTATACCTCTTTTTATCCATTCCTCCTATTTCTCTCAGCTACTCCCTCTTTTTTACTCTTCCTCCTTTTTCTCTCTCCTCATATGCTTGATCTCCTCTATCTCTTTTTTCTGTATTCATCATCTTCATTTCTCAAATATTTGAAAGTCTTTGAAAATCTTTAGAAATGATATCAAACTTTGGATATGAGTATCTCTTCTTCTAAAATCTATCAAACTCTACCATTTGATAGAAATCTGAAAAATTTATGACTTTTTAAATACCAAAATACTTTTATAGACTTTGTAAAAGTCTCAAATCAATACCACCTAACTTTTAAAAATATTACAAAAGTTGTAATTGAATACCAGTAAACTTTTATAAACTCTTTAAATGTCTTGATTGAATACAACAAAACTTTTAAAGTCTTCAAAATTATTTAAAAATCTTAATTGAATACACCCTCCTAATTTTATTTAATATTACTTAATATAATATAATAGTTAATATTGTAAAAAAAATTTATTCGTCCTATTCAGCCAAGAAAATGGGACTTAGGGGGTGTTTGTTTGGAGCTGAATCTGAATGACTGAATCGATAAGATGGACGAGCTGAATAATTAAGTCAGATTCTTTTAGCTGAATGGCTAAATGAGGAGCTGAATGAAGTAATTTTTTTAAAAAAATTAAACAAAAAATATTAACTAGTATATTAAGTAATATTCAATAAATTTACAACAATTTTGAATTTTTTCAGAGGGGTAAAATAATAAAGTTTTGTCATTCAATTATTTCAGACATGTCAATTATCAAACACTTTTTTTCATTCAGATTCAAATTCAACTCATTCAGATTTAGATTCAGATTTATTCAATTTTTATCAAACATCCATAGCCATTCAGGCCAAATCGTCTCAATGGCTAACTGATTCAGACAATTTTTTTTCCGAAACAAACGCACTGAATGACTGAATCAGTCAGTCATTTACTGCTAATCAAACAACCACTTAATCGGTCAAAGATACTCATTCAGATCTAAACAAAGAACCTCTTAAATTTTTTTTAGTTGTTTCAAATATTTGTATATGATATATTTAAATAGTAATAATTTTTTTTATAATAAAAATCTTAACATTGATAACTTTATTATTGAAAAAAATGCTATGATGAAATAAGTAGGTCGCAACTTTTTTTTGTAGACAAAAAGGGAGGTGAGTCACGTTGGTGTGTGAGCTACCATACAAAAAGGCATTGTTTTGTGTAATTGAATATATTTTCTTCTATGTTATTTATATAAAAAATTAATTTTTATAATTTTTAAAAATAGTATTATTACAAGGGATGTCTCACGGGTGAGGTGTCCTACATCTCTTATACTCTCTTTTTTTTTTGTATAATATAAAAATTAGTGAATGAGAAATAATACAGCAAACGCCATATATGGTCAGCAATGTGCACAAGAACTAAATAAATGGTTTTGGTAGTGGATATCTATATTAATAAGATAGAACCTATTTTGAATTTGGGCAGAAAAACACAAATATAATTCATATTCATTCTAATTGATTGGGAAAGCATAAAAAAGGTTCAGATTATTCTAATTGATTTGGACGGAAAAGAATGGTGGGAGAAGAAGGAAAAGAGAGAGAAAATGAAAGTGAGATTGTTAAAACGAAAAGAGAGAAAAGATTTCGTTAAGCCGTGCTTTCAAGCACGAGCAATTACTAGTCAATAATATACATTAATTTTTTTTATTGCAAGAGGCTGGGTACCAATTGAGCCAAGTTCGGTTGGTGATTATAAGATTTTAATGGTATAATTTAAAATTTAAATACATAAAAATACTGATAATTATTACAAATTAATTAAATAAAAAAAATTCTTAAATTAATTTTTAAAAGTCAAAATATATACCTAATTGAGAGGTGGAACTGGAAGGATTAAAGATAGAGAGAGATTAAGTTATTAAGTTGGTGGTGTTTGATTGTATCTTAATATATCTTAACCGTTCATCTCTTAATACATTCATAAAAGTCTTTTATTATTTTATTTTTTAGTGACATTTTTTTTGTTTTTTTTTTTCAGATTACCTCTAAAAAATATATAGTATTTATTCCAACCTAATTTTTAATTTACCAAAGTTTTTAGGTATAATTTGGATACATACAAAAAATAGTTTTGCAGTATTACATACCTTGCGTAGCATATGTAAAATTATTAATGACATATTTTATAAAAAATTTTGGAATCAATTTACATTCCTTTTCTTAATACTAAAAAAAAAACCTAAAAAAAAAAAAAAAAAAAAAATTCACTAGAATGTCAATAAAAAATGTCCCCTTCTAATAACAGTTTATTTTTTGTATTAATAATCTATTATTTTATATTTTAAGTATTCAAATCTTAATACAAATATATGAGCTAATTAGTTACAGTAATACCCTCAAACTGCGAATCGCGATAAAGTTGGGGTAAGATGGTAATAATAGCCTGCTAAATTGAAAACCTAATAAGCCAGCGGGCAAATCTAGGTTTATATTACACGCACGAAAGTAAACTAAGAGAAGGGTTGCGCCACTGGGAGACTCAATACTGGTAAGCTCTTCACTTATTTATTCTCTGCATATAGGTAGATATATAAATTTGTATATATTTTGTGTTATGTGTATCGCTTCGCGTTCTTACAATATATTAGGATCTCTCATCATATCTGAGGCTGTTAGATGGGGCGTTAATCATGGTTATTTATTGTTAGGGTTGCAATCTAGTTTGTTGGACAATTGGCTTACAATTGACACAACTTCTGCATATATATTGAATTTCGTTTTGGGGTTTGCTTTTTAAAGGATAATAAATTTATCAAAATGTATGACAAATTTTACTCTTTGAGATATGAAGTTGCTTTGATATGATTTTGAAAGCTCAAAAGCAGCATTACTATTTAATTTCAGATGTTGTGGTCATAATAGTAAAGTACTATGTAGCAACTAATTGCTAGGTCTAGGAAGAGTTTGATAATTTTCCAAAATTTTATGTGAAAAATATGATCATTTATTGTTGGTAAATTTGGAATATCAGTATCATGTTTTTCGATTAGCAGATTGAATATAATTTGTTCAAATATTCATATATTTTGTTTCAAGAATTCCATGAGACAATGGGTGCCTTTGAAATAGTTAAGTTTTGATTTCTAGTCTCCTCACATACCGCTTCCAACTACTGAGCTTCTCTCCAACCTTACTTTCTTTTGGGAGATGAAGATTTCCCACTTTTATAAATATCCAGATTGATGAATAAGTTGAATAAGATTCAAATATCTATTACCAATCTGACTAATATTACCTACCCATTGGCCTTATCAATTGGTGTTGCATCGAGCAAAGGTATCAATCAGTGTTTGGATCTATTTGGAGTTTCGAGTGCTGTATACTATATAGGCTAAAATGCATTGCGCTAGTGGGTAACTTTATTATGGATGCATACAATTTATAATTCTCTTTGATTTTTTCATGCAATAAAGTTAATTTCATAAAAAGAGGTTATTAAATTCATGGGTTAAATACATTTTTACCCATTCTACTAAGGGTCGGTTTACAAATGCATCACTGAACTGATTTTTTTTACAATCGACTCATTGAACTTCAAATATTTATCAAATCGTTATAAATTCCGTTAAATGAGTTGACTTTTAACAGAATATCCAGCTCAGCTTTTAAATGAATATCCACGTAGGTAAAGTCTGGATCATCATTCTAGTTATTGCCACATTAGAAATTAAATAGATTTAACTATTTTTAGTATATAACATATTAAAATTAAAAGAAAAGTTAAAAAAAATCAATACCTAAATTTCTCTCTCCAAATTCAAACCCCATTTTGTTTCTCTCCAATGTCAAAATCCCATTTCAACTCTCCAAAATCAAAACCCCCATTTCATTTCTCTCTCCAATTTCAAAACCCCATTTGATTCTATATCTATTTGTGGATATATAGATCTGAGATGGAGATTTTTTTAGCAATAATTGATTTTTAGCAATGAATATATACAGTGTTGTTTCGAAGGAAGAAAATTTGTGAATATATATATATATATATATATATATATATATATAGAATTGTATTGATATACTGTTCCTTCCTCGTTTAATATCCTTCCCCACCTCTTCACTCCAACCCCTCCTTCTTCCCTCATCATCTTCACTTTCTCTCTCATCGCCGTCTCCACCGCCGGAGCCATCAACATCACGGAGGTTCTCTTCGGTTATCCGTAGTACAACGATTTCACTGTCCTAGTAATGAATAACAGGCTTTGTTGGTTCTTTGTTTAGAGAGATGGGTGGTGGTGGTTGGGTTTGGTGGTGATTGGTGAAGAAAGAGAAGTTTGGGTTTAGTGGTGACTGGTGAAGAAGGAGAAGTCTGAGTTTGGTGAATAATAATAATAATAATAATAATAATAATAATTCCTCAATTTCAAAATATTAGATAATTTTATATTTTTAAAGTGAAATTAAAATATTTAAATTTTTAAAAAAATATGAATTAATTAATTTATATAAATACATTTGTAAAAATTATTCATTAATTTCATTATTAATTAATTAAATTAATTTAATAATTTGTTGTATATTAATTTGATTTATATTTTATTAATTTATATAAATACATTTGTAAAAATTATTCATTAATTTATTTTATTATTAATTAATTAATTAAATTTAATTATTTGTTATGTATATTAATTTAATTTATATGTTTATTAACTATTTGTTATAGAATTGAGTATAATGTAATTTAATTAGTTATCCAACTCAGCTTCTCTCTCCTGCCATGTATTCCACGTCATTTTTCTGTTAAAAAGTTAACAGACATAGACGGCAAAATCACTTTTTGTAAATAATATATAGTTCAATGAGTTGATTGTAAAAAAACTCAGTTCGATGATGCATTTGTAAACTGACCCCTAGTAGAATGAGGAAAAATGTATTTAACCCTTAAATTCATAGACAAGTTGATTGTTCTAAAAATAGTTTAGTATAAATGTTTGAGCATCCAATGATAATATATAATATTGATATTTTTGCTATTAGAGGTAAATATCTGAGTACCCTAATTTTGGAGTATCGGAACACCAGAGTAGCATGCAAGTACAATACATGGTTTCCTAGGTCAGGAAGTGTTTGATAACTTTCTTTGTAGTATACTGTAAAGTAAGCAGTTAATTATGGATGGTTTTGTTATTCTTTGGAGACTTGTATTGGGGTTTAGGTGGAAAGAGTCGTTAATACGAAGGGTTTGTATTTAAATCGAATAAATGAACTTTTTGAAGAAACCAACTTTGCAGAATAGAAAAATCTGAAACTTGGATCAATTTCTTCCTTCAATTAATTTGTCTAATTTAGTCTTTTATCAGGGTGCGATTATGTTTATAATACTCTTTTTGTCTTTTCCTGACATCTAATGCTTATGTATATTAATATGAAGTATTGATATTCTCATTGATGGATAGGAGAGAGAAAAAAAGTGAAATTAGAGTGTAAAGTCTATATACTTTCTACAATGAACTTAAATTTTAGGCTCGTCTTTTGGTGATACTTTTTTCACCTAGAGTTTCATACTAGAGTGGTTCTTCTGTTGTCTTCGTTTTTCTGCTTTTCTTAGTATTAATACTTATTTAGGATCATTGTGCCCTTCTAAGAATCTATATTATACCCCTATGAAGTTACCTCTAGGGATTAAGTCACTCTTGTAGTGTGAATTAATCTGCTTGTTTGATACATGGTTGTTTGTTTGGAAATTGAAACTAATATGGTGCTTATCTGATCTGAATCTTCTGATATAAACAAATGGTCATGTGAAGTGCATTTAGATTGCATATTACTCAACAATCCAACAGCCTCATCTAGTGCATTGATTTACTGCAAAAAGAATGCACACTGTATTATAGATAATTAGATATAGAATTGGAGTTTTTTACTGTTCTACTATCATCCAGGGTGTTTTAACTTTCTGTAGCTGTTTCAAGATACGTATGCTCAAGTCTTATAATTGGTTTTGCTTGGACTACTGAAAATATTAGGACTACTGAAAATATTATACTTGCAATTTTCACTTCTTGTAATACAATTTCTCATTCCTTATTATTTGCTCTTCCTTTTCTTTTTGTTCCTTCTCTTTGTTGTGAATGCATTGTTCCTGAAGATAGTTAACCTAAAATTTGGCCGTTATTTTTTGGCATCTGTCGGTATCTAAATTTCGAGAAATTCATAGCTTCATTTTTAAACCTGTTGAGCATCATCATCCTCTTGATTATCATTCGGAATTCTCTCTTATCTGTCTCTGTTAGTATTGATACTATGCTTTTATCATCCCTTTATTGAAAAATTAATCACATTGAAACTCCTTGGAGCCATATCTCATGGCAAAAATCCAATCGAGATTCTTACTCTTGAACTCCTTTTGGCCTTTCATTTTGTTTCCACCTGTCCATATTTGCATCCTTCCTTCTGCAAATGCTTCTGGCATCTTTGCTTCTACCACAGTTGCTGTGAAAGCTCATATTTCTAGATATATAAGATGCCGAGGACGAGGTCAAGTGCTGCAGCGATCAAGTCAACTGAACCTGAGAAACCTGTTGAGCCAGAAGAGCAAGTGGATTTTGATGGAGAGAATGATGTTGAGGAGATAGTTGAGGAAGAGGTTGAATATGAAGAGGTAGAAGAAGAAGAGGAAGTGGAAGAGGTGGAGGAAGAGGAAGAAGAAGAGGAAGAGGTGGAAGAGGAGGTGGAGGAAGAGGAGGAGGCTGATGTTTCCGACACAGCTGATCCAGAGAATGGCCAAGATGGTGATGAGGAGATGACTGCTGGTGATGATGTGGAGGATGTAGAGAAAAAGCATGCCGAGCTTCTTGCACTTCCTCCTCATGGTTCAGAAGTATACTTGGGTGGTATTCCTCAAGATGCGTCTGAAGATGATCTGAAGGGCTTTTGTGAATCCATAGGGCAAGTCACAGAGGTAACTTGTGATCCTGTCTACTGAATTAAATGCTATACCATATGTACTGTTTAACATATGTTATATATATCATTTTTTGTGTGACAACAGGTCCGAATAATGAAAGGAAAAGACTCAAGTGAAAATAAAGGTTATGCTTTTGTCACCTTCAGAACTAAGGAGTTGGCTTCTAAGGCCATTAAGGACCTTAATAATGCAGAGTTAAAGGTAATTTAATCGCTGTTCATTATAAGTCTTTTGCTGAATATCCCAATATATAACAGGATGAATCTGCCACTTATGTGTATTATAGTCTTTATCTTTTTTCCAGTTTTATCTTGTTGCAGTAGTTTTATTTGTTATTTAATTATTTTCCTATGTATTATTTATTTACTTATTTATCTTTTTGGTGGTGTATGTACAGTTCAAAATAGCACATAAATGACTATTGAACCTTTTAATTTCTCAGGGTAGAAAGTTAAGGTGTTCAACATCTCAAGCGAAACATAAGTTATTCATAGGTAATATTCCCAAAAACTGGGGTGAGGAAGATATAAAGAAGATTGTGACTGAGATAGGGCCAGGTGTCAATGCTGTGGAGCTGCTGAAGGTTAGTACCATGATCAGCTCTATATATGTATCATTCCACTTTTTTCTCACTATTAATCTTCTTATATGCTTCTAGTGGTCCTGAATTTCCATCTTGCCATAGTTATATTATTGATTTTCAATCATCTTATTCGTTTATCTTCTCTACTGTTCCAGGACCCACTAAATTCCAGCCGGAACCGTGGTTTTGTGTTCATTGAGTACTATAACCATGAATGTGCAGAGTATTCCAGGCAAAAGATGTTGAGCCCAAAATTTAAGCTTGGTGACAATGCTCCAACTGTGAGCTGGGCTGATCCAAAAAATGCAGAATCCTCAGCTGCTTCTCAGGTGATCTATTCTGCATTTAAGCTCTATCTAGTACTCCGTTGCTCCATATTGTCTGCAGCACTTTCTTAGCGTGTGGTACAATACAAATTTGAAGACCTGTATAAAGAATATTTAAATATTATATTTGTAAAAATATATTTAATAAATTCAAACGTTATATTTTTAACTCTATTATAAATAACATAGAAATATAACATATAGATACTTACAACACGTCTTAATATGCTTTCCACACACAAAAAAGTGTTGCAAACAATGTGGAATGAAGGAATGGAGGGAGTATTATTTAAGGAAATGCATGCAAGATATCAAAAATTCCTGAATTCAGAATATAAGAATCATAATATACATAAAGAAATGTAAAGCACAATAATTACATATCTAAACGTATAGAGAACTCGGTTTAATGGAAAATAAAGCATATTAGCTTAAGTGTAATGATAAAGTCGTCAAAGAAATCTATAAACAAACTTCAAATATTCAAATATAGTTTGGGGACTCTAAACTAGAGGCTTAATTAAATAATATGCATTATTTGTACAGGAACTAGAGGAATAACAATAACTTACCATTACCTATCTATATATAAGTATAAAACCCAATGTGAAAATTTCTCTGTAAAGAGCAAGCAGCAACTCCAAGTCTGTTTTTGTCTCCATATAAGAAAGAGAGGTTAAAAAAGGAAGTGGAGACAAAGTCTTTAGGAGAAGATGAGAAATCCTATAAGCATTTTAAGGCATGAACAACCACTTTTACCAGAAAATAGGTTTTTATGTGTTGTTTTAACTCTTGCGAGATACTCTAGCTTAAAAAGTAATGTTACCGTATCGTAAATCTATCGTCTTGTAAGATGCATCCGATACATGGGACTTTCAGATACTGACAACTATGAATACACCGTTTTAGGAGTCCATTGGAGTTGCGGTTGCCAAATGCAGATCTCAAAACTAATGTTCTTTTGCCTGGTCAAACACTCAAACCCCTCCAAGGATATAGCACAGATGCTATTGCCTGTGATATGTTTATAGCAATATCTTTAGTCCGTCCCACTTTAATGATCTCCATTTCGATGCCACAGAATAAGTGATTTGAGTTTAGGTATTAATGTGCATTTGACTATTTAATCTTTGCCATTTAAATCTCAATACTGGTAGTACTAAGATTTTATTTTTAATTTTGTTTGCTTTAAAGGGCTGATGTGAATTATAGTTTCATCTTTGGTAAAATACTCTTCTCCCTGAAAGAACGTGTTCATCAAGCTTAATCACTTTTTGGAATGAAGTATATTTTACTTATTCTTTAAGGAATCTTTGACCGTAAGGCATCTAGGATCAATGTTAGACAGGGCATTACAATTTCATTTTTGCTTTTGTTTCTGCTTAGATGCTGACAGCTGTTGAATGTTGGAGAACCAGTTTGCATGTCATTCATTACACATTGGTTTGAGAACTAATATATGGGTGTTCATCTTTTAACAACCGGTTCTTAGTGGAAAGAAGGAAAATCATGCTTGCATATAGTTTGATAGGTAGTATTAGCTTGAACTTTAGTATGTCAGATGACGCCATAATTTAATTGCGAGAGTAGTAGAGCCTATTTTTAGTTTCTTGGTTTAACATAGTGGCTTCTCAAGAAAAAATTCTAGAAAGCTGTTTGTAATAACCTCTGTGTCTCTTCTGCAGGTTAGAGCAGTGTATGTGAAGAATTTGCCCAAAAACATTACACAGGATCAGTTAAAAAATCTGTTTGAGCATCATGGGAAGATCACAAAAGTGGTTCTCCCACCTGCAAAAGCAGGACAGGAAAAGAGCAGATTCGGTTTTGTCCACTTTGCAGAAAGGTCAAGTGCCATGAAGGCTCTAAAGAACACTGAGAAATATGAGATAGATGGTAATACCTGTGTCTTTTTGTATTTACATGGGGATTTTAATTCTTGACAAGAAGTAAGCCATGTTGATTTATTAGTTTCATTTTGATAGGCCAAGTATTGGAGTGCTCTCTTGCCAAGCCCCAAGCAGATCAGAGGTCTTCTGGAGTATCAAATTCTCAAAAGGCAGCCCTGCTTCCAAGTTACCCACCTCGAGTTGGTTATGGTTTGGTTGGGGGTGCCTATGGTGCTATTGGTGCAGGATATGGCGGCGCAGGCTTTGGGCAAGTAAGATACTTCTCATTATTCACTTTATGTACTGTCTAGGCTCTAGCCTCTAATTTTACTTTTCAGACTGCTTAATACTGTATGTCTGATTTTGTTGTGTATCTTAAGGGACCAACTTGATGTTATATAGATGGTGATTGGTGAAAATGTTAAATGTGTACTGCTTATAGCGCGTTACATTTGGGAGATAGATTTATGCATATTGCAGCTTAGCAATTATTTTTACATATTTAGGAGATGGAAAACCATTGAAAATTCTATGAATCGAATAACTAGGATTGAGAGCGAAGTACCCTTTATGTGGAGTGGGAGCAAAAGTGCAAGAGCACAAATTCTAAAATCTTAATATAAGGGAGCGCCTCAAGTGTCGATGAAATGTAAGTATGTGGGCAATATGTGTTGTATATTGTGTTATCTGGACTTGATATTTTTGATTGGTTGCTCAATTAATAAGTCAAATTTAGCAAATAGAGTTCAGCTGTCATGATGGCTAGTGGTTCCATTGTCTATGAGGGGTTTGAGGGTGAAGTCCTCATCTGCTTAGCATTTATGGAGAATTTTGTTGTCGGCTGACAGTAACAAGCTTCCTTAGGTCATACACACAAAAATGATTGATAGCATGAGGTAAAACCGTCAAAATCAACAAATTGCAACCGTGACTTTAAGACACGATCATAGTTGTTACGACGCCACGATAAGCGACAAGGCGACCGCCATGGCATCCGACAAGTCGTTTACAATATGCAATTTATATATTATTTATTTTACTTAACAAGTATATTGGCAATAAAATTTCATATACATTAAAACTCAAAACATAACACTATGGAATAACATTAAAGACATAAGTAAATACTTAGCAATAACAATCCAAAAACAAAACACATGATATTAAAAATTAGTAAAAGAAATGAAGAATGCAATAAACACCGCATAGAAAATAAAGTTGTAACCAACCATCACAAATATGTAGTCTAATAACTAATAAAACACCACCATAGCAAGCCAAAATAATGTTTAGACTCTACACTAGTCTAGAGACATCGTTCAATCAAAATCATCATGGAAAAGGTCATTTCCATCTCTTCCACGAGAACTACTCTCATTCAAAGGTGTAGGTGATTTTTTTTCCAAAATCATCCCCCACATCTTCATCATCATTTGGAATTCTCTCTTCTTCGTCAACTTCATTATCGGAGTCGGAATCCATCAACCTTGATTCCCTTGAAGTTGAACCACCACCACGTCGAGAGTACGACATGAGATTATCACGAGCCCTCCTTGAAAGATTGCTACTTGAGGTTGGATGCACTGGTTGCCTGATCCACATCATTTAATGTAAGATCCTCCCTGGGATGGACAACATCGGCCTCATTATTGATCCATTGAGGATCCCTTTCAAAGTCATCAATGTTTAATGAATCAAAATTATTTCCAAGTTCACGCCTTTTTTGGAACCTTGAGTCGATCTTTTGATTGTATTGGGCATACACCAAGTCACTCAATCATTTGTGTTCCAAACTATTCCTCTTCGTATGAATCTAAAATAAATATAATAAAAAATAATAATATTAATGATAAAATTTTTATTATATAAAAAATAATTAGTATTATTAGTGGATGACTTGTTACTTTTGAAATTTGAACTAACAATAAAAAGTATTTACAAACTCAAATGTACTCGAATTGCGCTCTCAATCGGAAGAAGAACAACATATGTCTAGAATTCTTTTTGCAAACGAGGATAACTCAATAGCCCACGCTCGAAAAGCATTCCACCAATCAACTAGCAAACTTTTAAAAGAAATATAAATATTTTTAAAGGGAGGAAAGGAAGAATGTATATAAATTATAATTTAGCTTTTATATCTTTATATATATTTTAAAATACTTACGAGGATTCTTTATTTTATGTTGCCTAATCACCATTTCTCTTGCAAAAGTATCTCGAGAAGCATCATAGTTATCAGCTAGATTGCTAATCTTGTCTAGTAAATCTAGCTCGGGCACCATCTCATAAAGTATTAGCAAACAACTGACGTTCCTCTTTGATATCAAAGTACTTGCCTGGATTGTGAAACAACGCAGTCCTATATAATTTTTGCTCCATTCGACTTTCCCATCGCCGCTCAACAATTTCAATTACCTTCTTATACAGTCTTTGTTTGTTGTCAAATGCATCTTTGATTTTTTTCTTCGCGCATTCCATCGCAACAATAACTTCTGGCATATCAGGCTTCTCATCACTATCAACAATCCTCAAGACTATAAGAAGTGGTTGTGACGCCCTAATGTAATCCTCAACGTTATGTCAAAATGTTGTTGAAATAACAATACACATACTTTCCCGCTTCAGTAGTCGACAACTTTGATTTTGACCAATCATCGCTTATGAACAAATGCCTTAATGCATCTTTATTCTTGTACAAACTTTGCAAGGTGAGGAAAGCAGTAGCAAATCTAGTAACCACGGGTCTCACAAGATCCCTCCCATTTGTTTTCTCCCTCATCATATTAAGAAGAGAGTGCCTATAAATGAATGTTGTGATTCTTCTTGCATTTGTGATTGTGGGCTAGAATTGATTCAACTTGCCTATGTCTTCTAACATAAGGTCAAGGCAGTGAGCGATACATGGTGTCCAAAACAGTGTAGGTCTACTCTCCATTAATATATGCCCCGCTGCCTTGTAATTAGAGGCATTGTCTGTGACCACCTGAACAACATACTCGGGGCCAATTTCCTCGATCTTGCTATCAAGTAGATTTGCCAACATTGTGGCATCTTGCGACTGACTGGACTGGAGGCATCAACAGAACCCATGAAATAAGTTCCTTTCGGACTATTAACAAAGAAGTTCAACAAGTGTCTTTCCCTCTTATCTGTTCAATCATCCCACATGAGTGAGCAGTCGTATTCCTCCCAAGCAACTTCATGTTTCTTCTTCAAGTCATCGGTTTTCTTCTTTGCCTTCTCAAGTAAAGGAATCCCCTCAACTCATGATACATTGGAGGCTTGAAACCCGACCCATATTGCCCTATGGACTTGACCATTACTTCAAATCTCCTTGAATTTGCAACATTGAATGGTATGCCACATTCGTAGAAAAAGTCGGCAATGTGCATTTGGACTCTCATTTTCCTCCGGTGTCCTAAAACAATTTTCAATACTCGTTTGGCTGAAAACGCTTGATATGCCTATCCCCTACAACTTCTTCGGGAGTCTTCCTTAAAAGTGTTTCAATCGTCTTTGTTGGAGCTTTTGGTTGTGATTTTTGGAATTGAAGTACAACTTTCTGCCTTTTATAAGCCAGAACTTGGGATAGTGTTGGGAGAAGTATTGGAAGCCATGGTTGGACGAGCAGATGATTGTTCTACTTGCACTTCTACTACATCATCATCATCATCATCATCATCATCTAGCTCAAGTGGCTTGTTCCTCTTTTTACTATTCAAAGTCGCTTGCATCTATCTCATAATTTCTGTTACTTCTCCAAATTTTTTGGCTAGATGTTGTTTGAGCCTTTTGATACCTGAATGACATTTCTTCTCGCAAAGTATACATTGCACGACATCCTTATTATTTATATCCGGCCAATATCCATATTTCCAACCCCTAATCGTTCGATTTAGCTTTTCTTTTAGGGTCCTTCGTTATATCATAATTATCGGCCCCCAAACTTTCTGCCATTTTACTTTCTACACAATACAATCAAATAAAAAATATAAGAGACAATCTTTATATAAGTATATATAAATTTTCTAACCACACCACTCATCAACATGCATGTACTAGTTTATATATATATATATATATATATATGAACCTAGCAGAAAGAAAGAAAGAAACAAAGGTAGTAAGACACTTAGGCTAAAAAAAAGAAGCAGCCAACAATTATACAACCGAGTAGCCGACCAACACTTTAACTTCAATAAACATAAAGGGAAAAGAAACTGACCAAAGCAGCCGAGCAGTAAAAAAAAGGGGAAGAAAAAAAACGAAGAAGACGTACTTGCTGGCTGTTACCTGCCGATCTCGCCCTCGTTGTCGAAGTCTCTCGCTCAGTCGCAACCTCCCTCTCTCCCTCGTCGTCGACTTCGTCTTCTGTCTCTCTCGGTTCTTTCGAGTCTCGACTTCGATGGATCTGAGTTTTACTTCTCTGTGAATCAACTCCGTAAGGGCTTCGTTATATCATAGTGCAACTCGTTTTTTTATCTAGTTCAGATTTGGGTCGACCCATGAGACCAAGTCGATCGACCGACAATAGTCGTCTAATTGTTGCACATCCAAGACAACGTCTTTTTTATAAGCGTTCATTTTTGCAGCCATTAACCAAGTCGGAAGCTCGCCTTGCAGATCTCTGGCCGATTAGCGACTCCTTAACAACTATGTGCACGATCAATTCACGCACTTTTAAAATTGGCAAATAAGGGAGTGCTCTTGTCAGGATTAGCTTGATCCTAAACTTGATTTCGAACCCAAATAGTAAGCTCAACTAATAATAGAAGTCGATTGATATTTTCTGGGATTCAGCTGTTTAAATGGAGGACGAATGAGAGAGAGAGAGAACTATTAAAATGAGCAGGAATGCTAAAATGAACCATGATAATGTGCTTCTACATCTAAAATACCCTTAACTAATAAGTCCCTACACTTTATTTATTGCTACTATAACCCTAGGCCTTATGAGATTACTAATATGGCAATAAGAGACAATGTGGTCCTTGCCACAACTGTGTGTTACGGCTTTTGCGACCTTGGACAACAATCTCCCCTGAAAGTTGCTAAGTAAGCTTTTACACCAAGTAAACACTAGAGAAGATTAAGAAAACTTAGTAAGGAATAAAGGAATAAGAGAATAGAAAGAATGTTTTTATTACACAAGAAAGCTTGTACAAGGACGCTTGGAGAATGCATAAGTTTAGGATGACATGATCAAATGAGGGCCACCTCCTCAATGGATAGTTCTAGATCATACGATTGCAAAAATGAATATCTAGAAAGATCTTTGCAACATTCTAGAGGTTCCTAGACCTATTATAAAACCATTCTGGAATATTCTATTTATGACGAGTATCTTGAGTACTCTAGAACATTCCTAAAATACTCTACATGCTTCTCCCTTCTTTTAGATTATTCCACAATTTTGTGGAACTAGGTAGAGCTTTCTACCATATTGGAGAATGTTCTAAAAATTTGCCCTCATCTTTGCCCAAGTCTCCAATAAGCACATGCGTGGCTTTTGCGTATGATAACCTCTAGAGCCTTCCGTGGGACGTGACAAATGGCCTTCGATATGTCAACATAGAGGTTTGGAGCAAGGTTGTGCAAGCGTTGGTGGACTCAGGGGGGCCACACATAACTTTCTAACTACCGACGTGTGGGGCGTTGGGACTGAAACCATTCAAGGACGAAGAATGGGTGAAGTCCGTCAATTCTAAAGAACAACAAACCCATAGTATAATAAAATGGGTTGAACTATGTTTGGGAGCATGGATGGTAAAGACCGACTTCACTGTCATCAACATGGATGGTCACCAAGCTGTCCTTTGAATGGACTTCATGTAGAGGCATATTTCATCACTAGTACCATATTGGGGAGTATTGGTGATCCACGGGAGTGATGGACATGCCTTAATGCGAAATGCCTTTGGTGCAACAAGGGGAAAACACAAGCAAGTTGGTTGGTGCCATTAAGTTCATAAAAGGGACGAAGTTAACACATAGCGAGAGACTTATTGGAACGCGGGTGTATATTGTAGTCGTTAAGAAATGTCGAACACAGTAGGAGGCTCGACATTGAAGCTCGTGATGAGGGCGTCACAAAATCTAGTGGAGGAGAATGTCACGTCCTGCGGAAGGTTCTAAAGGTTTTTCCACGCGGAAGTCATGCTTATTGAACGCTTTACTTGGGCAAAGATGTTGGAAAGTCTCTAGAACATTCTTCAATATGGTAGAAAACTCTACTTAGTTTCACATAATTGTGGGATAATCTAGAAGAATGGAGAAATATGTAAAGTATTTTAGAAATGGACTAGAATCCTCAAAATACTTGTAATAAATGAAATATTCTAGAATGGTTCTAGAATGTTGTAATGATCATTCTAGATATTCTTTTGTAATGATATGATCTAGAACCATCCATTGAGGAGGTGGGATGGGTATAAATAGGAGGTTGCCCTCATTTGGCCATATCATCCTAGACTTTTGCATTCTCCAAGCATCCTTGCATAAGCTTTCTTGTGTAATAAAAACATTCTTTCTTTAAAGAGTTCTCTTGTTCCTTACTAAGTTTCTTTAGTCGTTCTCTTGGCCTTTACTTGCTTAAAGGCTTACTTAGCAACTCTCAGGGGAGATTGTTGTCTAAGGATGCACGGTGAGGCTTAAAGATTTCTAAAGCCGTGACACCTTCCTTCGTTCCTCTTTAGCATCTGCAACAATACCTTAGGTTGCTTACCCACGCCGTTTGACGATACCATGCCAAGCAAAGCCTTCCGCTATGAGCAATCCCTAATGAAGTGGTGGAAGCCTCGTCAATAATATCCGCAGAAGGATTTAGCACGATAATTCCTTTGTGATTTTAGCCCTTCCTGGCCATGAAAGTCTCCCATCGGTCTTCTATCACCCGCTTGGTGAGGAGTGAGAATGACCTACAATGAGTTGAGGAGTTGAAGAGCTCCCTCCCATTGTATCTTCCTCCTCATGTTCCCCCTTTTGGATCAACGGTCTTGGCGCTTAAGACACTCTCTTACCCAATGAGGTCCATTACATATGAAGCCATTTTCTCGCGACTTCTTGTTGTTTTTCTCAAAACTTCTTCCTACTTTGTCTTGATTGTGGACGTCTCTACCCCCATTCCCCTTGGGGTTAGTAGGTGTCGTCCCATTTTCTTCAACCTTATTCCCATTAGTAGGGTTGCCCTCTGGTATGTACAAATGATCAAATGTCACATCCCGCAGAAGGTTCTGGAGGTTATGCTATGCGGAAGCTACATAGGCGCTTATTAGAGGCTTACTTGGGCAAGTCTCTAGGACATTTTTCGATATGGTAGAAAGCTCTACCTAGTTCTACATAATTGTGGAATAATCTAAAAGAAGAGAGAAGCATGTGGAGTATTTTAGGAATGTTCTAGAATATTCAATATACTTGTAATAAATAAAATATTGTAGAATGACTCTAGAATAGGTGTAGGAACTTTTAGGATGTTGCAAGGATATATATTATTTTGTAATCCATTGAGAAGGTGGTGTGAGTATAAATAGGAGGTGACCCCACCTCATTTGCCATACTATGATTTATGCATTCTCTAAGCATCTTTGTATAAGCTTTCTTGTGTGTAATAAAAGCATTCTTTCTTTAAAGAGTTCTCTTGTCCTTACCAAGTTTCCTTGGTCGTTCTTTTAGCCTTTACTTGGCGTAAATGATTACTTAGCAGGGGAGATCGTTGTATGAGGCTGCACGATGGGACTTAGACACTTAGTTAGAGATTTCTAAGGCCGTGAGGCCTGTGACATGTTGCCATACGGGATTCAGTAGTTCGGAAAAGCTTATAAATGGGGATTTGGGATTTTTGTTGAATATTAAATAAATATATTCATATAAAAATGTATGTACACACGTACTTTTAAAAAATTCCAGTTAATAATAATTCATTATAACATGTAAAAATATTCAATAAAAAAAGTATTCATAAACTAATTCTATCTTGGAATTTAAGAAATATATAGTATTAGTATATAAGTCACTATATTAATAGAATATATAGTATTACTAATATATTCAATTCTTGTCATTTAACAAAAACTACAAAAGCATTCCCAAAAGAATCTTTGCTGAATCTTAGGAATCCCTGAATTTAAATTCGGCGATTCTTCAACCTACAAAAGAATCAAAGAATCCTTGCTTCTTAGGCACGAAAATAGAGGAAACAATTGTTTAGATTGTGCGCTAAAGCAAATGAATTATTATTTACTGAGCTTATGACCGTGATATATTGTTGCATCTCCTATAGTTTTCTTCATGTCATGCTAAATTGTGTATGTCGAGTAAAATAGAAGAATTTCTTTTCTTCTTCCTTGGAGAAAAAGCAGCTGCAAATATTTGAAACTAATGGTTCTATAATTATGTTTTTCTTTGTTTTGTTTTTGAATTGCCAATATCTTTATTCAGTTGCTGATAGAATGTCACTGCCTTGCAGCCGCTGATCTATGGAAGGGGACCTACACCTTCTGGCATGGCAATGATGCCCATGCTTCTTCCTGATGGAAGGATTGGATATGTCCTGTAAGTATAATAGTACTTTAAAGTTGTTTCTTATTTGTGTAACATTTGACCTATTTACAATGAGCCATCCTCAATATAGAAAGTGAATTAAACAACCAACTTGCTCCAACAACATTGCAGAGCTGTTTGGTACAAGTACACAACTTTTATATTATCTTGTGTACACTGTACACTGCCAAAAACCTTGTAAAAACAATAGTTTCAACATTTTAGGTGTTTTTTGAGGTGCTTTTTATTGGGAAATAAATATTTCCTAGTCCTTTTGATGGTGAGGTTGGACATGCTAGTGACTATAAGTAAATGTTAAGCTTACAGTTCTTAAAATGTGCTTGAGCCATTGCTTAGTTCAATGCTAGAGAGTTCGGACAGATAAACCTGAAAATGGCTGTAGAACCAAATATGCAATATATGCCGAATGCTATAGCTTTTGTATTGTCAAACTTTCATGGAGCACCCTTATTAAGAGGGATGCACACTGGGTAATTGCTGTCCAGTTATTAACTTGGTTCTGCTTCTTGTTTACTTTTATATTTCTGTTTTCATTCCTATTTCCCATTGGACGTGACCAACACATAAACTCAATTCAAGTTGTTTACTTACCGTAGGCAGCAACCAGGAGCACAACCACATACTCCGCCACCACAACACAGAGGTGGCCGGAGTGGTGGGGGAGGAAGCTCAAGCGGCGGAAGACGTGACAGTGGCCGTGGCCGTGGACGAAGCCGTTACAACCCATACTAACTTTTTGGGGTTGCCTCTGAGCAAATTTATTGACCAAAATTATGCAAGAGAGCAATGCTCCTCTGAGTTACATTTAAGATTGCTATGCCATGTGATGATAACTAAACAGTAACTTCAATTCCAGCAGCATGTTCATTGTAAAGTTTTATAAAAATATTCTGTTTGTGCTACTTTTCAGCGTTTGCTTGTAGCAGTTTGAGTTAACTGAAGCAACTAAGCTGACCCTGTTCTTTCTATTTCCATCTCTCCCGCACCACCCACATGACACCCACGTATTGAGATTTCACGCTATTGAGATTCAAAAAGAAAAATAAAAACAAAAATTGGTACAAGAGCCGGAAAAGTAATACGGGGACTGGAGATTATTACAAATTGCTTCATTATTTATTAGAGAAGTAAAGATATAAATTTCTGTTTTTGATTGGTTCGTGTTTATTTGATTAACAAATTTATTAGAGAACTTGCTCTTCCCTTCATGGTTTCATGACGAATCCTAAGTAGTATTTTTTTCACCTTTATTCAATGAAAATAAGCCATTGTTTTGTAATCTTTTTTATGGTATCCTTGTTCTTGTTCTACCTCAATCTTACAACGGGTGTCTCAAATACAAGAGAAAATAGGACTCTTCTTTCCAGACACAAGATCAATCAAGATATTCTAAATCTAGCTAATTACCTAATCAAGATTGTGATCAATCAGATATTCTAAATCTAGCTAATTACCTATATTCAAATGGTTTACAACACCTAAATGAGATAACAGAATGATACAAACTTAATTTCTAATGTTTCTAACCACAACCATATATATTATTTAATATATATATATATTGTAACAATTTTTTAGTCACTATAATATTATTGTTAATTTTATAACCCAATAACACCAAAATGACACCAGAAACCTGAACTGCTGCTTTATAATAAGAGATAATAAAATAATTTCTTCATAATATGGAAGTAGTATTATTATAGCAAGCATATATTTGGCGCTTAAAATTATCAATGGTCCACTTCTTTTTTGAGTGCATAATTACATGTTTAATTTTATATCCCAACACATTTAAAATCACATCAGCTTAGTAGTTTGGTGGGTGGTCCTAAAACTCTTTTTGGCATTTTTATGTGCATAAACAGAGTCCAAATTGGCGGCCTCAACGATATTCAATATTTCTTCTTTTTTTAGTAAATATAAACTATAACACAAAAACTTTAGGCTACATAAGAAATTAAAAAGTCACCAATAAGTTTATTTTGTTGGTTATATTTTGTGTATATATAACTATTATTTTTTATAATTATGTATGTATGAATAGTATATTGCCCATTTTTTAGATAAAAAGTTCGTTAGGATTGTCATTTAATAATTTAATTTTAAAGTTACTTCAAATACGAAATAGTTTTGATATTCATTTTAAAATTTGATTGTAACGTATAAAAATATGTATATTTTTATATAATTGAGTGATATATTAATGACTTTATAATTATAATAAATAATATAATATGAGTCGTCGTAAATAATATTTATTTTACACCATGGTAATGATGTTTCATAACTTTAAATTAAATAAAAATTTATGTACTACAATAATATTTTTGCATGTTTTTACAACAGATTGATTTGTGTCAAAACACGTTGATCTTATCTAATTTATCTAAGGTCAACCTTAAAAGCCTTTATATTAAGTTGCTACTTTCTTCGTCTCTTAATATAAGTTATTTTAAAAAAATATTTTGTCTCTTAATATATGTCGTTTGAGAATTTTAAGTAAATATTAATTACATAGTTTCCAATTTTACTCCAAATATAAAATATAATTTTAGTTCTCGTCATTTTTTGCCCAATAAATAACATTATTTTTTTCCAATACAAAGAACACAATTGATATTATATTTGATGTTATATAATTATTTTCTAATATTTATGCACAATTCTAAAACGACTTATAGTAAGGGGTGTTTGATAAAAATTGAATGAATCTGAATGAAAAAAGTTGTTTGATAATTAACATGTCTGAAACATCTGAATGACAAAATTTTATTATTTTACCCATCTGAAAAAAATTCAAAATTGTTAAATTTATTTAATATTACTTAATATAATAGTTAATATTCTTTTTTATAATTTTTTTTACTTTATTCAGCTGCACAATCAGCCATTCAACCAAAAAATCTAACTTAGCCATTAAGCTCAATCAGCTGGTCGATTCAGCTATTCAGACTATTTTTTTTCCAAAACAAGCGCACTTAATGCTTCGAGTCCACTCTAGACTTCGAGTCCACTCTAGACTTTGTGTTCCTAACGACTCTGATTTGAAGTACAAGATTATGATGGAGGCACACAATACACCATTTGCAATCCATCCTAGAAGTACTAAAATGTATCGTGATCTTCGACATACATTTTGGTGGAACAATATGAAGAGAGAGATTGCAAAGTTTATCTCAATATGTTTAACTTGTCAACGTGTAAAGGCGGAAGAGATCAAGTGCCTAAGGACCATTGCAACCACTTGAGATTTCAAAATGGAAGTAGAACACATTACCATGGATTTCAAGTTTAGTCTTTCCACGGTTTCTCAAGGCATAAATTCTATTTGGGTTATTGTTGATAGATTAACCAAGTCTGCGCACATTTCTTGCCGACACGGAGACTTATTCTCTTGAACGTCTTCTTAGTATGTATGTAAATGAGATTGTGAGGTTGCATGGCATGCCAAGATCTATAGTTTGGATCGTGACCCAAGATTCACTTCAAGATTTTGGGTTAGCTTGCAAAAGCTATGGGTACGGATTTGATTTATTCGGCCGATACCATCCTCAAACGGACGGACAATCGAGAGAGGACTATTCAAACTCTTGAAGATTTATTAAGACTCGTGTCCTGAACTTCAAGGGCGGTTGGGATAAGTATTTACCATTGGTGGAATTCTCCTACAATAACAGCTTATCGTGCAAGTATAGGTGTGGCCCCATTCAAGCATTATATGGACGAAAATGTCGCTTCCGTAATGTTGGGACGAGGGTGGGTGAAGCAACATTGTTGGGATTCGAGTTGAGTACGTATGACCACGTAAAAAGATCCAAATGATTAGACAACGATACAAACCAAGCACATGATCGACAAAAAGAGTTATGCAGATCTTCATCGAAAGGACGTGGAGTTTAGTATAGGGGATCATGTATTGTTGCGTGTTGCCCCATGGAAGGGAGTTATAAGATTTGGGAAGAGAGGAAAGCTCAATCCACGATTTATTGGTCCATTTCAAATTCTTGACCGAGTAGGAAATGTAGCCTATAGACTCGCTTTTACCTCCAAGTATGTCTCGTGTTCATAATGTGTTTCACATATCCGTATTTCAAATATGTGAAAGACCCGAACCACGTTATTGAGTTAAATCCCGGACGAGAGATAAATTGAAGACTTAACGTATGAGGAGGTACCATGTCAAGATCTTGGATAGGAAGGAGCATGTCCTACGCACGAAGGTCATACCATAAGTTAAAGTCTTGTGGAGGAACCATGCTATATAGAAGAAATGACACAGGAATTGGAAATGCGAAATGAAAGTGAGGTATCCTCATCTTTTCAAAACACCAGTACGATATGTCAATTTCGAGGACTTAAATTTCATAAGGAGGGAGGTTGTAAGACCCCAAATAATTAATAAATGAAATTTAATTTCCTCTAATTATTATTTTGAAATAGTAAGGGTTGATGTGATTAATGTGGATAGTTATGGGTAAAATACGCAAATATTTCAAAATAAGCAAGTGGTTATAAAATATTGATTTTATGTGGATATAGATGGAGAAAATTTTTAATGTGACAATTGTTGAAAATAGAAATTTTATCTTTTATGATAAAATAATTCATTTAAATATATATATATATATATATTATATTTTAATAATATAATAATGGTGATATTTTTACAACGAATGTGGGATATATGAGTATACGAGGAGAGAAGAGTATTTTTGTTTCAATAAATGTTTAAAATATGTTAAACATATCTATTGGACCCCATTTATTGATCGAAATTTGATTATAGCACAGTAAAATCGTCTGCTTTGTGGATTTTGGTCAATTTCTGCTTTGAATTTAAAAAACTTTCTTCTGCAAGTTGTAGAAATTGAATTTTCTATAAAAACTTGCCGATTCGAATTTTCTCGATAAAAGGGCTATTTATTGTGAATTATTGAAGTTCAAGTTCAAATAATTGATTTTTGGAAGTTTTAATTGTTTAAAATAACAAAAACGTTTTTATATATGTTGTGAGCCTCATTAATCACATGCTTTAGGTGGTCGATTTCAGATTCCCAAAGGATGGCGTAGAATTTTTTTATAAATATATTATTATATTAAATTTTCTCGCTTTGGTGTTCTAAGCAATTTTCTATAAATAGGTGCTTAGGTTAGAATTGAAAATCACACCGAAACTAAAGTTTTCTCTCTATATTATCGAAGTATTCTTGTGAGTATTTTGAGTATACTTTGAGTATTGCTATACTACGAAAGTTCAAGTTATAAACATATCCGAGATTCCAGCTAAGAATCTTTGCCTTTCCGAGGTAAGTGGATATTTTTTTTTCCGTAATGATAATATTTCTTCAATATCATTATCTTTGAAATATTGATCCAAAGTTTTTATCAAATTTGGAACTTATGGTGTCTGATTCTTATTTACATTACGATACTTGACTATTCACGATATCTGATCTTATTCACGAATCACGGACTATTCATCTAAAAATGAAAATTTTCCTTTTCGTCCAAAATATCTATTGTGGATACTAGTTTTGATTGTATCCATGTTTTGATCATTCTTGAATTTTACACCACTATGATTATTTTTGAGGTATTTTTTTGGGCGTGGATAAAACAAAGTACGAATCCTTAATCCTTAATCCTTGTCATTTTGTTTCACTTTGGATTCGCTTTCTTTAAAAAAATATTTTTCATCATCCTCGATCTTAAATGATGATATTATTGAATATCTTTGGCCCAGAGTGCAAAAGATGAATGATTTCGATGAATATCTTTGGCCCGTAGTGCAAAGATGAAACATGACCAATCGGTGAATGTCCTTGGCTCAGTAGTGCGAGGATGAATATATGATTCCGGATATATATTGATTGATTGATGTTACGGGGATAAAAATATTGATGATGGACCGTTAATTCATAGATATTAGTAGATTTCATCCTCTCACGTAACTCTTCTATGAATTAATATTTTCCATTGTGAGTATTGATTTAAAACTTGTTGTCTATTGTATTCTATTAAATTTTTCCTCGTTGAAGACTAACGATAATTTGTTGTATATTATCTTAGTCATAATATTCTTTATCGGGCTAGTTGAGCTCACTCTTTTCCTTTTTGTTCCATTTTTCTTCTTAGAGGCGAGAATGTAGCGAAAATACGAGTCTGGGGTATGGAATGATGGTTTTAGAGAGTTGTTTAGTAGTCTTTCACCATTTTGTAAAATAATGTATCAATAATTATGATGAGGATTTATTTGTATGTGGATATTGTTTAGATGGCAATATCTCGTATTTAAAACTCACACGCTTTCTTGTTGAAATAATAAAGTTGTAGTTGTTTTACATGCACTGTGTATTGACAACTCAGAATGGGTGATGTATACCTATTTTGGGGGTGTCACGGTATATATATCATAACTATATAATTTTTCCTTACCCTACCCTACCCTACCCTACCCTACTCTACCCTACGTTTCTCCATTATTAATATTCTAACCTACCCTACCCTACCCTACATTTCTACCACTAGTAAAAGTTGGTGGGTACAAAATCAAATAAACAAAACCCACCTCTAGGCACTAGTCAACAGTCGAGAGTTGAAACAAGAATTTTTTTAAAAACAATTCTCCTTATTTCTAATCGTCTTTTTCACTATTGTGAATTAATTTTATAATACTGAAAAATAAAGATACATTAATGAATATCTAACTTATAAAATTTATAGTTCTAGAAACTTTTTTTTTTTAGATGTATAGAAGATAAATTTAATTATACATGTTAACGCCAAGATCTTTCTCCATGTTCCAATCACCAAGACGCCGTCCGATATCCTTGATTCAACAAGTCAACACTAAAAGCTTGATTACCGGACTGTCGAGGGATAACTCGGCGTGAGAGTCGATGTCGATTTGCGATCATCACAAGGTCAACAATGGAGGAAAATAATGTCTAATGCCTAAGAGAAAAATAATAATATGATCGTGTCTTATAATAATTTTTACTTACCTCCCTTTTGTGATCCTAGCCCCATACGCATCTAATCCTTGCCATTTCGTACCACCCATCAACTCCTCGACACCTTTTCCCCACTCCTACTATTTCAAATTAAAGTATGTAGCCTACTTCCTCCTGTTACCACTATTTGCCACCACGGCCATCCGAGTCCCATCCTCATTAATGCCATGCAGAAAAGTGGCAGACATAACAGTCAACTTTTATTTGGCGTAATGATTACCAGTCAAAGTTGGGTTAAGTGACAATTTACATAATGGGCTAATTCAATGACTAAGCCCAAATAAAGGAAATGACCCATATGACCGGATCCAACCGAGATAACCCAACGAAATGATCAAGTAATTAGGCCCAAATCATTCGGATCAATAGGACAAAAGTAACATAATCCAAGGGAGGAGCCTATTAAATCTGGCCCACTAAAGAAAAGGATCATGGCCCAACATTGCCCCATAGTCTTTTATTAAACAGGGGGTTTAATGGAAGACTATAAACAATATAGGCCCATGATATAACGGATCATGATAAGTCACAAGAGGTTCAGAGTGAAACTTACCAAAGCCCAACTAATTTGGTCCAAATCGACATCAGAGACAGAAATGGGAGGCCCAATAGACATAAGTCCACTCTGGTCAAGATATTTAGATCCAAAACCGTACGATACCTCTTCTAATTCACCATCATTGTAGTGAATTAAATGTGCCGCCCTCGATTACTATGTAACCGTCAATATAAAAGGTAAACTTTACCAATTTTGACGGTTTTACCTGCCAATTTGAACTTTTGAGCTTTCTTCTCCTTCCCAGAACTTCTTTCTCTGTCTTACAAAATTTCAACAATGGTGACTATGAGCTCTAGCCAGACTTCTCCTCTTCGTGTGACTCCATTGTAGACAGCTTCCCCATCCAAAACCCAACCAAGAGGGTTCGAGTTCAAACCCTCCATCTCCTCTTGATTTCTTCAAGGATAGGAACAGCTTCTCATGCCAATATTCCATCTATCATCACGGAATCGAGATCGTACCCTCCGGACTCGTTACGGATCCCGTGATAATTATCTTATAAGGCTCTCCTGCTCTCGAAGAAATGAATGTACCAGCGGCCAGATGGTTGGGTCGCCATGCCGGCTACCTTTCTCGAAAAGGGGATTCGTCTACCCCTTCACGCTTTCGTTGTTACCCTCATAGGGTTCATAGGAGTGGGTTTCGCTCAGCTGGTGCCCAATTCCTACATCCACATCTTGGCATTCATTGCCTTCTGCCATGAGTTAGGGATCCCTCCCTTTGTCGACATCTTCTTCACCCTCTTCTCAGCCGGTAGATCCCGAGAACGAGGCTTTAAGATGCTGAGCAAACAATCTCCTCGCCCGAACGCCAAATTTGAGAAGAGGTCCCTGATTAGTACCCCTTCGAGCAATAAGGGATGGCACGAGAAATGGTTCTTCGTCACAGGACCAGAAATCTCTACTCTTCCAGATTGGACCATCTCAGATCGGATCTCTGCTGACTTCGGAGATATTCCCGAAGAGCGTGTGAAGGAGATGGGAGACTTTCTGAAGAAGATTCCTCTAAAAGAATGGAGTTTTACACTTCTGACTAAACAAGCCTAGCTATACGACCACAAATGTAAGTTTTGAACAACTCTGTAATATAGTTTTTTGAGGTATTTAAGTGGCATGGGTTTTAATATATGGTTATTTGTAGTGTCTCTGATCAAACCAACTTCTTCGGAAGTAAAAGAGCTGGGAGACTTTTTGGCAGGGAGGACTACGGAGGCGAGTGAAGAGCTTCCTACCGAAGAGTCTTCCCGAGCCGATCTCCCCGTCTCCGATCCACCAACCATTTCCTTCGAAATGATGAGCACAGGTTTAGCGAGCCTCTCATTCCCGAAGAAACCCTCGACCTCGCCGAAGGAAGAAAGCCGCCAAAAAAGCCAAAACTACCCAACGCGATATAGCGACGCGGAGATCCTTCTCAAAGCAATCCCACAATCAACCCCTCCATCTTACCCTGTTACTGCACCTTCTAATTCAGCTCCAATTAAGAGGAGTCTACTTGACATACCTCTACGCGATAGGGCGAAAGTCCTTCGCGTTAAAAAGTTAAGATCAAAGATAACCCCACTCACTGCCGAAGAACTCCGAGCTCCATTATCTTCGACGGTCATTCCCCCAATAATTTCCACTGGAATTCAAACACCTGATGCCGAGCTGGTCGAATCTGACCACATATTATCCCGAAAAAGAAAACAACCTTCAAACAGCCAGCCAGGTTCAACCTTTGCTCCATCTTCGACCCCCGAGCCTACTCCTGCCCGATCTCCTTCTCCAGAAATGATACATGCGGATCCCTCGTCGGTTCGTAATCAACCTATGCCTTCTCCTCCAAGGCAAACGACCACCGAATTTCAGCATGACGCTATGGCCTCTCCAACCATGTGGCCTCGATTTAATGCCAACTTCCCCTTTTAACTGTTCGAGGCCATCGTTCGTGAGACCGATGACCATCGATTCGGGAACAGTTCGAACGGGAATTTGCTTAGTGAAGGCATGAGCTACTTGGCGAAGGTAAATGATTCTCTCCTTTATTTCCATATTTATCTTCATGCTCATACATCTGAAACTGATCAAATAATACTTGAACATCGATAAAGGAATCTCAGATTCAAGGCGTCTGCGTCCGAGGTCCCTCGAGGCTGAATCCGAAAAAGAGGCATTGAGGAAGGAGAACGCCATTCTGAAGTCTGCTTTGGCTCGGGAAAGGACCCAACGTGAAGGCGTTCTTCATACGAATGAAGGACTTCAGAAAGAGTTTGCCCAAGCCAAAGGAGACGTGAAGACCTCCAAGGAAGAACTGAAGTTGACTAAAGCATGGTATGAGGAGATAGTCAAGATGAATGTCGACTTGGTTCAGAGGAGTGAAATAAGGATAGATAAGATCAAAGAGCTAAAGGCTGATGCTAAGCTCTTAGCTAAGACGATTCATAAGCTGGAGCGGGAAGAAACTCGTCAGATGAATATACGCCAGAAGCTCGAAGAAGAAATCTGAGAACTCAAGGCTCTTCGGGACCTTGGGCCTCCTTTAACTGATGACCTTCGCAAACAAATATGTGAAGAGTATCGGAACTCGGATGAAATCAACGGAGAGATTATGAAGATATATACCGAAAAGCTACGAGCTCTGCCAAAGTCCCAGCAAGGAGAAGTTGATTACGACCAACGTAGATCCATCCTTGCTCAACTTCTTCGGATGACCAGGGGTCTGCGTACGTGAAGCTAAAGCTTTTGTTTTTCCTTGGTTTTATTTAAAGAACATTTGTAAAAATTATATTATTTTCTAATATTGTAAAGTAGGTTAGATATTAATGAAAAGTGATCTTCCCCTCAGGATGACTTCATTGCATTTACTTTCACCAATACTTGATATTAATTTAATCAAAAAATGTACAAGCTTTTTCATGGATTCAACCCGAATTGTTAATTAACAACCAAGCATGTCACATAAGGAATAAGATGAAGTTAAAGAATGAGGCATTCCAAACTCAACACTTAGAAAAAAAATTTAGGTAATAAAGTAAAGAGATACTTATTCAGTTACCGAAGTGTGAGACAGATCTGCTTCATCGGGAGTTTGTTTACCCCGAAAGGCCTAACAAATCCAATAGATGACATTTGCCTACCACGATGGGCCTGACAAGGTCTTAAGGATGACACTTGTCTACCACGAAGGGTCTGACAAGGTCTAAGTGACGACAATTGCCTACCACGAAGGGCCTGACAATGCCTTAAGGATGACACTTGCCTACCACGAAGGGCCTGATAAGGTCTAAGTGACGACAATTGCCTACCATGAAGGGCCTGACAATGCCTTAGTGACCACCTGCCGAAGAGGCTACCATCGAATGGTCAGCGAGTCCTCCCGAACCTCCTAACACCACCGAATCGATCAAAGAATGAGAGACAAAATTTGTTTGAGAGAAAGAGGAATTTTATCGATGATGATGTGAACATTTGAGACTTCCGATGTCTTCGACATTGAATTTACTGAAAGTACTTCCTAAGCCTGCCAGCGTGCCAAGTATTTTTAATTACTGACCCGTCTAATGCCTTCAACCGATAAGTCCCCGGCTTCGCACTTCAAAGGATTTCGCATTTGTCCTTCCCAAATTCTCGAGGCGTAGATGCTTCAACTTCTCTCGAGACACAAAATCTCCTACTTCAATCTGCTTTTTACCCCTTATTATAATGATTGGCTACTCTGCGTTGATAGTCGCCAATTTGATTAAGGTCATTTCTCGACTTCTTCAAACAAATCAAGATTGGCCTTAAGCCCTTCTTCATCAGATCTCTTTGAATCGACTAACTCGAAAACTTGGAGATCCAATTTCAATCCTGGACTAAGGCATCGATGTCATGAGGCCAATCTGAAGGTGAATCCCCAGCTGTAGCCCTCTGGAGTAGTTCGATAAGCCCATAAAGACACTAAGTAGCTCTTCCGCCATCTCGCCTTAGCTTCGTCCAATCTGCGGCTTGATCCCATTCAAGCAGTGACGTTCTATTGGTCACTTCAACTCCGTCCGCTTGATGAGGATGAGCCATCAAGTCTTTCTGTCTTTGAATCCCCAGCCTTTCAAGAATGCTTCAAATTTCGATTCCACAAACCGACGTCCATTGTCCGATATTACCACCTTAGAATTCCAAAATGTAATACTACTTCGACTCTTTCAAAAATTTTAAGACTCATGTTCCGTTATTGACCTAAGTGGCTTTGCTTTACCCATTTGGTCATATAATCGATGGCAACTATAACAAAACCGACTTGACCTTTTGCTTTTGGTAACGGACCCAAGATATCAACCCCCTGCATAACGAAGGGGTATAGGAGATAAGATCGAGTATAGCTCTCTTCGGTGGTCGATCTTGATTGATCGCTTAAATGGGCACTTCTCGCACTTCGACGTCTTTCGGTCGCTTCCTTGAAGATGGTCGACCAAAGAATACCCCGACGAAGTACTTTGTAGGCTAATGACTTAGCGAGCAAATATATGGTCGCCACAGATGCCTTCATGTATTTCTCTGAGAGTATATTCACTTTCAGGATGGAGTCAAACATTTCAAGAATGGAGATGAAGGCCGCCCTTCTAATGATCCCCATCAATCGTAACAAAATTAGCACTCTTGTACTTGATTTTCTTGGCTAGCATCCGATCCGGAAGGTAAGACGCCATCTGCCAGATACTCGTGTATGGAGTCAACCAAAGTGATTAGTTCGGTCGACGACATCAACCGCTTCATGATGAACACTAGAATGTTGCAAAATTTCTAAGTAAATCGAACCATCAAAGATGTTAACATCCGTAGTGGCTAGTTTGGAGAGTGCATCAGCAATGGAATTGTTATTACGCTCAATTTCAAACTCGTGGGACTAGAAATCTTTGGCCGTTCTTTCACTTCGCCAAATACTTGATCATTCTTGGGCCTCGAGCTTCAGACTCCCAGAGAGTTATTAACGACTAATTGAGAATCACCAAGATGACTATTCTCTCGCACTTCAAGACTCTTTCTTAGTCGTAACCTCATGAGCCTTCATACTCAAATTTCGTTGTTAAATCGCTTTAAACCGAAATCGATGGTCTGTTGCACCTTGAATCCTCCCGGACTCGTCGAATAATCCCCGCTCCACTGATGTCTATAGTAGAAGACCCATCTGCATACAGCGTCCATGAACTCCCCTTCTATCAAGAAGCGCAGCAATGACTCTGTCGATCCTTCACCTTTCTGGTCCACAACTTCATCACTTTCAGAAGAATGAGCACTCAACCACAAAATCACCAAGGCTTGGCCTTTGATGGCGGTTCGGGGATGATATTCAATAAAAATTGGGACAACTCCATCGTCCACGCAATTTAGTCTCCCGATACCTCCGATTTGCTCATAATCTTCTTTAATGGCTGATCTGTGTATACTATTACCAATCTACCTCGAAGTATTGCCTAAGCTTTTCACTAGCGATTATTAAAGAAAAAACAAACTTTTCAATGTTTGGGTACCTTGTTTCAACATCCCGAAGGACATGACTTACATAATAAACCGGGTGCTGCTTACCCCCAACTTCACGCACCAAAATTGTTCCTACCGCCAACGAGCTAGTTGCTAAGTACAAATATAGAGGCTCGGCAGGAGCGGGCTTCACCAGAAAAGGCGCCGAAGATAAGTAGGACTTGATGCTCTAAAAGGCGTCTTCACACTCCGAAGTCCATTGGAACGTCTTTGCATTCTTCGGCCCTTTCAACGTATCAAAAAACGGCAAACATCTTTCTGCCGACTTGGACATGAACCTCCTCAAAGCTGCAATCCTTCCAGTTAGACGTTGAACATCTTTAAATGACTGAGGAGTCTTCATTCTCAGGATCGCTTGAATCTTCTCTGGGTTGGCTTCAATTCCTCTTTGATTGACAAGATAACCCAGAAATTTGCCAGCCCCTAGACCGAAGGTGTACTTAGTGGGATTCAATCTCAAATTGTGATGACGAATTGTCTGAAAGCATTCCTCTAAATCATCCAAATGTTTATGTACCAACATGCTTTTGACAATCATGTCGTCTAAGTACACCTCAATATTCCTGCCCAACTGATATCTGAAGACATGGTTCATCATCCTCTGGTATGTGGCTCCGGCATTGATGAGTAGAAAGTCATTTTCTTATAGGCATATACCGAACGATGCGTAATGAACGCCGTCTTCGGTATATCCTCTTTACACATGGAGATCTGATGATACCTAGAGAATGCATCCATAAAACTTAATAAAACGTACCCCGAAGTGGCATCAATGAGTTGATCGATGTGGGGCAACGGGTAGAAATCCTTCGGACAAGCCTTGTTCAGGTCAGTATAGTCTATGCAGACTCGCCATTTACCATTCTGTTTCTGGACCAGCACCACATTTGCCATCCACTGCGGGTAATCAATCTCAAAGATGAAGTCAGCTGCCAACAGTTTTGCAATCTCTTCATCTATGATCTGCTGACGTTCAGGTGCAAAGATCCCCCTCTTCTGCCGGACTGGTTTCTTTGACGGGTCTACTTCCAATCGATGCTCGAATATCCTCGCTACTCTGGCATATCTTGAGGTTCCCGTATGCGAAGACGTCAACATAAAGACCTCGGAGCTCCACGAGGTTCGTCTCGGAGAGGTTCCGCAGAACCGAACCTATTTTCACCGCTTTGTCCACCTTGCCCGGATGAGCTCTATCTCCTCTCGCTTTTTAAATTTGGCATGACTAATGGCTCGTAACTACTCTCAGTGAAGGGTTCAATTTCTATCGTCATGGTCTGCTTTTGCTTCGATACCCCCACTCCCGAAGTGATCACAGCATTTCTGTAACACCTTCTGGCCAGATCCAAATCTCCTTTCACCTCCCCAACCCCATGAGCCGTAGGAAATTTGATTTTGAAATGAGGTATTGATGTTATAGCTTGTAAAGCAATTAAAGTAGGCCTCCCCAAAATAGCATTATAAGCAGAATCAACATGCATAACGTAAAATTTGCAAATAATTTCTACCTGTTGAGGGGCCGTCCCGAAGATGACCGGTAGCTCAATGGTTCTAACCACCTTGACCGGATCATTGCTAAAACCATATAGAGGAGCCTCCTGCCCTATCTCCATCTTCCGCCCGTCCAGATTCATCCTTTTATAAGAATGGGCATACAGGATGTCTACAGAAGATCCATTATCTACCATCATCCGCTTATATCCATCGAACCCACTTCACAGCGATCAAGACCAATGATCCTCGTAAGTGCGGTTCGATGACTTTCAAGGGTAATCTTCATCAAGAAAGGAGATTACCAGATTCGGATAGGTCTATCGATCTTCTGGAAGGTACCGCCACCGGCGGCGATCGAATCCAAATAGCTTTTACCGCTTCTTTCCAACGAAGCTTCGCTAGAAGTACCTCCAATGATGATATCTATCACATGTCTTGCAGTCGTCCCCGGCCGGCAACGCTTCTTTTGAATCGGGTTGAGTTCTTAGGAACAGGTCCTCATTCCTACGCTGTTGATTAGTTCTGCGCCACATCTTGAACTAAAGCCCCACCTTGTACTTTTCTTTCAATGAAATCTTTCAAACCGGCACAATCGTCAGACGTGACCGAAGCTTGATGGTAATCGCAATACTTGCGAGATTCCTTTTCGGACTTAATGTTATCTCGAGGTGGCTCAAGATAGGTTGATCCTTAATCGATCCAAGATAATGCATTATCTCAGTATTGAGTGCCGTGTACGTCCTATTCACTCTCTCCGAAATGGAGTGACGAACGCCCCTCCTCCTGCCTCCAATTGTTGTGTTTCTTCGACCCGCCTCATAATTCGTCTTTATTCCTTCATTCTTCTTCCGATCTCCATCGGTTTTGTCCCGATCTGTCTCCTTAAGCCTTGGCCCGAAGGACGTTTGAGGCTGTTCATGGCTTTCTCCACCACGATATAGCCTTCAGCTTTGTCAAAGGCTTCAGCGAGACTCTTCGGGTGATTGAACATTAGTTTTTTCACCAACTTTTCCGATTTGATCAAATCTAAACCATTCTAAAACAGTCCCACAGCTTGTAGATCGTTCAGTGCATCATTGGCCCGATCGCTTCACTTGAATCAGCTTCACATAATCGGCCCAAAGACTTATTCGAAAACTGCCGAACTTGAGCCAATGAACCAGTTGGTTTTCCCCTTCTTTTGTTGCTCCCAAAGCGAGCATGAAATTTACCGCACATGTCTGCCCAAGATGAAATTGAATCCGAGGGTAAAGTCCCCATCCACCGACGCGGGCATCCTTTCTCGAGTGTTGTGACAAAAGTATGACACTTAAGCAAAGATCGCTAAAAGTCATAATAATCCATCACCGGTTGAACGCTCGATCATGGTCGTAAGGATCCCCGATCCATCATAACTTTCAATGTGGGGCAACTTCTTGGTGGGTCGACCTTCTTTTAGAATCTCCGCGGAAAAAGGGATGCCTTCTTTCCGGTATCCTTCGTTTTCTCGTGACTTCGAGCAAGCCGCTCCGAAGCTCTTTTAACTCTTTAACCGAGATACTCCACGCCTTCAGTTGTGACGATGCTTCTTTTTTACGATGACTCCTTCCTCTTCCGAGTAGACCGGCTTTCTTACATAGATCCTCCAACTTTAGAGGACTTTTCCACGACGATGACGTCCACAGGGTGATGTACCCTCAGTAGACTCTCGGGAGCATGATCTATAGATATACTTCATTCGCTTCGACCCTGCTCCTTAGAGTCGACAGGGTGATGTGCCCTCTTTGATCTTTGAGGAGTAGGGCTTCGGGATCTTCTTCTTTCTCGTGGTTGGCCCCGATACCCACGTCCCGAATGGGCGTACTCTTCCCACTCCGATGCCCTCGCTTTTCTGGATCGAACATAATCGAACTCTTCGTCTCTCAACTCCGCTATTCGAGCCATTTGCTCAATTTATATCTTGTCATTGCTTCACAATTGCCTCCATGGCCATATCCGCTTCATCTGCCATTTTAGCCAGTCGTGAGGCTTTTTCGTCTTAGGTCATTTCGATGATCGAGTTCAGGCGAGGTGCCTTTCTACCCGCTTCCCACCATGGCCGGACCCTTCTCTGTCGGGAAAACTAGCTTACGCTTGACGTTGCCCATAGCCCTCTACCAAAATCTTCTTCATGTGATCGTTTGACGCCATGTCTTTGGCATGAACACTTTATCAGTAGTCCCCAAACGATCCTCGACGAGACACTCGCGGTGTTGATTCACCGACACCATAGTCGCCCCTTTCGAGTGTAGGTGTTCTACTCTTCACCATGAATATCGACGTAAACAACAAATACAACCAGGATTGAAAATACTCAAGACACTAGAACTCACCCTCCTTCTAGCGCCAATGTTAACGCCAAGATCTTTCTCCACGTCCCCAATCACCAAGACGCGTCCGATATCCCGCAGATTCAACAAGTCAACACTAAAAGCTTGGACTACCGGGCCGTCGGAGGATAAATTTCGTGAGAGAGTCAAGATTTCACGATCACAAGGTCAACAATGGAGGAAAATAATGTCTAATGCCTGAGAGAAAAATAATAATATGATCGTGTCTTGTAATAATTTGTTACTTACCTCCCTTTTTGTGATCCTAGCCCCATACGTATTCGATCCCGGTTCTCGTACCACCCATCACCTCCCGACACCTTTTCCCCACTCCCATTATTTCAATTTAAAGTATGTAATTTACTTCCTCACCGCTACTACTATTTGCCACCACGGCAATCATCCGAGTCCCATCCTCATTAATGCCATACAGAAAAGTGGCAGACATAACAGTCAACTATTATTTGGCGTAATGATTACCAGTCAAAGTTGGGTTAAGTGACAATTTATATAATGGGCTAATTCAATGACTAAGCCCAAATAAAGAAAATGACCCATATGATCGAATCCAACCGAAATAACCTAACGAAATGATCAAGAATTGGTACAAATCATTCTGATCAATAGACAAAAGTAATATAATCTAAAGGAGAAATTTCATTAAATCCTACCTAACTAAAAAAAAGGATCATGGCCCAACAATACGTATGCAAAGTGAAAGAGGGAAAATAGATATAAATTATATGAGGTATATATAGAGAAAAAAATTATATACTTAATAGACTATCGTACTTGCTTGCTTTTAAATTTCTCGTTCCTAACCTCCACCTTCTCCATTCCCTCTCTCTCTCTCAAAACTCTGTCTCTCCCTAGTCTCTGGTATGCCACAAGTTGATCTAGAAGGTTTAGTATCAGTCTGCGGAGGCAGCAGCGATCCCAATATCGACTGTGATCCAGTAGCCGACGAGGCGCAGGATAACCCCGACGTTCATGAAGCCGCCGACGTACCCCCTGATTTCCCGCCAGAATCGTTCTGGTTATCTGGAGACGCCGAATTCGACTGGTTTGATAGGAACGCATTCCTCGAGCGCAAAGAATCAACCAAAGGAAACGCCAACTCTACAAACTTGAATCGCTCTAATTCAAACTCCCAGAGATTTTCAGTAAGCTTAAAATCCAAGGCTGCGATTATCGGCTTGCCCAAGACTCAGAAGAATAATTATTGTGATAAGCGTAGGAACACTAAACCGACGAATATTCGGTTATTTCCACCGAAACGGTCGGAGTCAACTGGAAAATCGACGGCTCCGATGACGGAACCGTCGTCGCCAAAGGTCTCTTGTATGGAAGAGTGAGATCAAAGAGAGGACGGCGGCGGAAACATCGAAACCAGAGAAGCCTACTGTAAAACCGGCGGAGAAAACTAGATCCGCAGGTGGAGAGAAGAAAAAAGGATTCCGCTCCGCTCTAATGTCGTTCTTTCACTCCGATCGTAATAAACCGGCTGTTAAATTTGATGAACCGTCGGTAAAATCGTCTTCTAGAAAGAGCAGGACATGCAAAAACCGTACGATTCCGTCGAGTGGTGAAGTGGCGGTCGAGCCGTCTGGTTTGGGAGGTATGACGCGGTTTGTGTCCGGTCGTAGGTCGGAGTCTTGGGGTGCTGAAGACAATTCGATTGAATTGCATCTCAATAGCGCGACAACAAGAGGTGGTGGGTCCAGCCGGCGAAGTTGATTTTGGACGTAACAGTGGGACCATATCGTGTGTTGTTGAGCTGACGTGGCAAGTTGAATAACGACCCTTCCCTCGTTATTTCCATTAGGTAAAATCTCGGCAGGTTTTACATATATAAGTTAATAGTTTTGGGCTTTCATTTCCACGTTAGGTAGTTTAGATAAAATGTAAAAGGAGATTGATATGTTACAAGTAAAATTAATAATTTTATAATATTATTTTTACATAAATAGTAAATAAATTTTATATTTATATAAATTAAAATTTATAAAAATATCAATTCCCAATATAAATAGTAGTAGTACTGATTTTGTATTCAAGAATGCCGGGCAGCTGTAATTTAAATTTCTACTACTTCGCTAGTGCCTTATCTAATCTTTATTGAAATTTTCTATGCCACTTTATCTTATCATATAAGATTTTTAAATTTCATAGTAGTAATTATTAACGCGTCTATTATGAAAGATATTATTCTCTTATTTTTTATATTTTTTTAATAATACCTTTATTTAACTTTAAATTTTTTTACTGAAAACAACATAACAAACGTCAAAAAAAATAACACTATTAGAATCACAACCACATTTCTTTTTCCCTTCTCTCTTCTCTATTTTATTGTTTCAAGAAAAAATTTGGAGATCAATTTTTTTTAATAATTATGTACTTTCAAATTATAACAAGTAAAATTGGAATTAATAACTCTTGGCAAGTGAGAAACAATTTGTTTAGGCTCTATTATTATCAACGGTCACGTAATCTTTTAAGAATTGATATTTTCATATAAAAATTTAATATTTTTATATAATTTTTCTCATAATACTCATCTTTATGTGAAAATATCATTTTTACATCAGTTTTTGATTAAATTTTTTGTTACGTAGGGCATGTCGAATAAAACCATCGTACGTATACGAGGAGTGTCACATACGCTTGGTACCTTTGTTCTCCAGCAATTATTATCCTTTTATTGGTTTGAGGGGCTACTTGCGTAAATTCATTTTGACCAATATATTCATTTAGGTTATTTTGAGAAACAAGTTACAGGATCCTTTATATTGAACTAGTTACCCCGAAAAGGGGTCTAATAAGACCTTGTCTGACGGACGGGAGGAACCAGAATGGAAGTATTGTTATGGTGTCAATTTTTTTTTATATAAAAATTAATACCTCGGTTCTGAAATAATTGACGATATATATCAATACACACCTATTAAGAAATTTAATTACTCCAATTCATTTGTTTATTCATCCAATAAGGAGAGAGAAAATTTCTAGGATATACATAGAAAGATAAAGGAGTCCAATAGGAGAGAGAGAAAATTCTTAAGTCTTTATATTTTCATAGGACTCCAATAAGAAGAAGAGAGAGAATTTTCAAGTCTTTAATTTTCTTTAAGACTCCAATAGGAAGGAGAGAGAGGATTACATGGAAATCCTATAACGTTATTTGGAAACAAAAATTGATTATAACTTGATAATAATAGGGAACCGAGGGAGTAATTTACAATAAAGTGTAATTCACCATAGATGTGGGTCTAGTGATAAAATTAATTACAATTAGACACATCAATTGTAATAATTTCTTTGTAACCGAGTGTTGTTGTAATTTATAAGTTTAAAAAGTTTTTAGCAATCAAAAAAGTGAGAAAAGAGTAATTTAAAAATCAACTATATAATTACAAGTACTAATTTGATTTCACCAATTTTTGATTTAACATTATGTTTTCCTACCCAATCAAATTAGTATAAGACTGCAAATACTGTTCAAATTTGTAAATTATTCAAAAAGAAAAAGGAAACTTCAAAATAATTTTTATTTTTCCTTCTACCAATTTTATTACAATTTTTTTATCTCAAATTTATGGATGATAAATATCTTTACAAATTTTATTAGTATAATTTTATTTAGATATTTTAAATATATAAAAAAAAAAATCTCTCAATATATCACACAATTTAATTACATTGATATCAGTCCTGATTTTTATTATTAAATTATTATCCTAATTAAATTAAATTTATTAAAACTTAAAATTTTATCAAATCACATGATTAATCGTATTAATAATATATACGAATTTTCTTAAAATATAATAACGGTAAAATTAGTTGAAATTTTTTATAGTAAATTTATTACTAAATAATTGACATGGTTAAATTTAAACTTATTAAAGCTTGAGTCTCTTAGCTCCATTCGGAATAGAAGTTGAAGCAAATTTTATCAATATAAACACTAATATATAATTCATTACAAACTCAATTAGATTAAATAATTTTTTTATATAATCATAATTAAATAAATTTGCACTCCATTCAAATATTTAGCTTAATAATTAGTCAAACCAACCTATAATATAATTCAATAATTTATTATTTAAATAAAATTTAATAACTAAAATTATCTTCTAAAAATTCTAATTAAATATTTATCCTACATTTAATATTATAATAAATCGTATCCATGTCGCCCGTGTGCTTTGTTATCATAAAAGAGAGAAATCAGAGGTCGGAAACAAAGTTATATTATTTAATCACTTACCATTAGCCTTGTAGCTCTCTGAACGTGCGGCGGCGTCACTCGTAACCAAATCAGAGCAGCCTTTTTTTCTATGATTCTATTTTACGGCACTGATACGCAAAGAGATAAATATTTGAGCATCGACACACTGTATTACCAAAATTAATTTTATACTAACCAACTCCCTATTTTACTACTGCCTAAAAAATGATGCTATTTATTATGTCTTTTTTTTAATAATAATAATAATAATAAAAAAAGGGTACTAAAGTTAGTTGATGAATGTATCTACTTCTTCTTGTTCTCATCATAGAGCTCAACTTTTCGTCCATTAAGCGCCTGTGCAGGCCTTGAATTGTTCTTATATGCTGAATCCAAGGGTGCCTTCAACGCCTCCACTTGTTGTTTTGATATAGACCTCACCTACAATTATGGAAATATATTGAGTATATATGTTAGGCAATTTATTTGTACGTGTTAACGTTGAGATGAATTAGTACGTACCCTGCCGAGAATGTGCCAAAGAACATTTTCGGTGCATGGAGGAAGGGTGTAAGAACCAGTGTATCTGTAATACTTGCGGGTACTTTTCCTGAGTTGCTTGGGGTCTATGGTCCCCAGACCAATATGAGATTCTTCACTGATTTTACATTTTCTTTACCCAACTCTCCTAATTTACTCTGTATCTGTAATCATCAAAACTTCACAAATTATATATATATATATATATATATATATATATATATATCCATATACACTTAATAATTTTCCATAACACTTGCTAATATATAGTATCGTGCGTTGATAAAAACTACCTTAGCGAGTAGTGAATCAGCACTGCCGAATTCGTAGAGAATTGCCACAACAACGATCATGCTCCCATCTTCTTTAGCCTTGTGAACCAGATGAAGCTCTGCGTCGTATCTGTAATTAATTAGATCCACGATCCAGATCATGAGCTATATATATATATATATATATATATATATATATTAGATAGAAATTGACAACCGGCCGGATCTGATCACTATTACATTAAGAATGGAATAGTCCTATATATAAACAACATGCATATATCGGACTTGGCTGTTTTGGGATATATTTAGGAGTATTTGTTACTTATTTTTCAAGTGCCAATTAGTATAAAGTGTTCGAATTAGTTGTACAAGTATGAGAGGGAGAGGGAGAGGGAGAAACATACAACTTTCCATCAAGTCGGTGCTCAGAAGGAGTATGCCAGTGCATTTGTAACAGGGAGTAGTTCTTGCCATCTACACTAAACCATCCAGCATTTCCTTCAAAATGCATCTGCAGTTAACAAAAATCTATAATTAAAGCTTATTTGGTTATCCGTAAGCAAAGTTTACGTTGTTGTTATCAAGGTACGTAAAAGAAATAAAATAACCATCTATTACTACATTATATTTTAACATGCATGGTTCTTGATAATACATTTTTTAAAAATATAATTGTATTTATATTCTTAATTAAGATATTTTTTAGGAAAAATATATAGGAGAAATAATTAAGTTGATTTGAAAACTGGTAAATATTTAGCGTTGATAAAAGAAGAAGGGAAGAATAATTAAGAGAAACCCACCCCAACGTTGAAACCATTGTTAACCAAGGTAGCATTTGCAGGGTAATAGTCTCTGTCTAAGGGCTTCAACTTGTCATTATGCGTTGCTTTGTCCTGCACAATGTCTATTGGAGACTGCGATTTTCCATTGGAGCATGCGGAGAACTTTGGGTTTATGCTTCCCCATTTGTCAGGTCCATTTCCACCAGAATAACCGAATTGAACAACCTCAATATCCTCTGATTGTTAAAAATATTTCAGCAAGAAATTAATATATATCATGATAGTAAAACTATATATATATATATATATATATATGGATATAAAAACGAACGGAGGGAGGGAGAGAAGTAAAATATATATACTTTCTGGGTCAGAAGCGGCAAATGTGTTGACGATAACAAGTGAAACTATGAGCAAGAAAGAGAGACAATAAACCGCCATTAATGGACGTACGTAGCAAAACAAAAAGAGACGTATATATATACGTTTGGCTTGTTTTATTTATAAAGAGATCATGTATATGTATATGTATATGTATATGTATATGTATATATAGAAGCTAGCTAGTATTGTTGATGGGCATTTAGTTGTTGATCATAATATAATGAAAATGCAATGCAAGAGCAACTCTTAATTTTTGCTAATTATAGAGGAGAGGAGATGACTGGATGAGGATTTGTTTTGTTTGGTTCTCTGCAAAAGCCAAACAGTCGCCAGTGCCTCCTCGAAACTTTTGGACCACCTTAGCTTTATGCGAGCGAGTGCGTGCGTGTGTCTCGATCTATTCATAAACATTCTGTACCGTCCTTTTGCAAAAGGAAAACCTGTTAAACAGTTTTCGTTTTCGTTTTCGTTTTCTTCCTTTCTTTATTTAATTTAACAAAATTACATTACTTCCATGCAATACCACATTTTCCTTCTTTCTTCTTTTTTTTTAACGAGATTTTGCATCTCAACATATGTATGCCCATTGTAATAAGTAATCATTTTATAGATTTTTTTAAAATTATAAATTATCCCACTAAAAGACTCCTTTTTTTTAATTTATTGACATCAGTATTTTTAAATTTATCATGATAATCATGCATTTCATAGTTATGTAATCATGTCCAAAATTCAGCTACGGCAATTGACATTGCGGTCTCCCCACCACTGTGGTCCACTGAGAATATATATCATAGTACAAATCACAAATGTCATTTCTCAACTTTATAAAAGGAAAGGATATAAATGCAAGTAATACACGATATCTTTCTTTATGATGTAAAATAATTAAATTTAACTTTTAATTAATTTCAATAATACGCTGAAGAAATCGACAAGTACATAATTTAGGTGCAAACATTAATTCCTCAATTTATAATTATTATTTTTTAACAAGCACATTTTACAAATAAATCCGGTGATTTAACTAGAAAGGGTAGTGGCTCATAAATTTTTTCAGAAGAATATAATTTGATCATTTGAAAACAAACCTCTTATTAAATAAATGATACCATATACAAACCTCTCTCTTCCAACTTATATATCTCCTTTATTCTTTACTTGGATTTCTATTTGATTCACTAAAGTTATCCCTTCCCTTTATTCTTTACTCCCTAGTTAGCCACAAGGTAGTACTTTAGATGCTTGAACATGGTGGATCATATAGCTAGTACTCATTTCCATCAGGCTTTTATAAGAATGTTACACATAAGTATATAATAATAACTCATGAAATGTACATTACATTGTCTGTCAAATAATTATATTACAGTATCAGTGTTTTTTCAACTGTACCTACCAAGACAAGTGTAGAATGAAGTTATATTTTAATTCTCCGCCCTGCCCTGCCTAGCCATATTATATTTATAGGACAGTGAAAGAGACGATTCTATCATATTTAGTAGACAGAAAAATACAATCTTACAAGATTATAGAAAAGACTAATAAATCAGGAAAGAGTTTCTTCCTGTACAACACCCAGGTAAACTATGAAATCTATCAGACAGGGTACCTTAACTACAGTTGATGCATCCGTTTAACCGTTTATGCTTTGACAATAAAGTGAATGAAGCTGATATGATACAAGAGCATAAAGAGCAAAACCTCAATATGCATCAGATAGCCTCAATTCTCAAAGAGCATAAGTTGCTTTGATATACTCCACAATTTCTGCACTCTCAAACATTTGCACCCCAGTATTTGGATCTTCTAAATAAGGTGCCTGCCAACAATAACAAATACAAGAGGCATTATATAATGTGTGACAGAAAGAGTGTGTGCTCTATTATATTACACATTAATGTTTATGAAAGAAAGAAAAGGGAGTACCTGAAAACGCCCAGTTTTTTGATAAAGTATCTGCCGCTTTGGGCTGCCACGAGCACAACTGCAAAATAAAAATTTATAAAGATATATGCCAAAAGGTACCAGATATAAGTCACTAAAGCTACAAAGAAATGAAATCAGTCGATTTGATTCAACCAAACTAAAGAAACCTTTGGCTTAACTTGTTGCACTGGTTTCAAGTTTCTTCTTTCCACTCCTATATTCCCCATACTTCCTATTTAAGTTGAGTATCGGAATTCATTTTAACTCTGGCTACTAACTGCAACCTTTCTCCTCACTTCTCAAAGAGTATCCATCCACTCAAATCAAGCATTGACATAAATAAAAGTGCCCTTTTATGTACTATTTTGGTTCAAAAGTGACCGACTCTTTTGGATTTTCATCAGTTACCAATATCCGCAACACATGTCCGTGTTATAAAGTTTAAGGAAAAACAAAATATCTGAAGCAATTTTTATAGTGCTAGTGTTTCAAAGCAAAGACACATAAATATGACACTAGCACAAATTAAAGTACAAAAAACATTTTTTTACTTTCTGTCATAAAATCCGACATATATGACCCTGTGGTCAGATTTTAAAAGACAAAATCGTCCACAAGTGTAATAAATATGCAACACTAGATAATTTAACAAGAAGCAAGATTGAGATATATGTACTTTACCTATGGAGAATGTGTGGTAGCTCTAACTCTACAAGCACCTCACGCACAACTTTGCAAAATGGGGAAGCCTGAAAGAGAAAATAAATTTATCATCTATCAGAATATATAGTTTTCATCTTTCTTTTTGTTTTGTTTGCTGTATTCTCTCTTTCCTCTCATGTTATTTTTTTCATTTTCCCTTTTTCTACTATGCATATTTATACATACATATACATATATATATATATATATATATATATATATATTTGTATCTATAATCCAATATGTATGTTGGGCCATGATATATCAGGTCCGGTTTGTATGGTGGGCTGCAGTCTACATGAGGTTGTTTAAACCCACGTAGGATTCTGTTTTGGTAGTTGGAGTATTTTAAAGAATCAATGATTCCTAATTATATTTGGTTTCTAAATCTAGAAGGAGATGTTGGGATTTGAACCAACTTCCTTATTTTTAGGAGATCTTATGCAATCCCATTAAGGAATTATAGCTAATGAGGAACCCTAATCCAATACGGAGAAGGACTCTGAGAAGGTGGTGAGATCACTATAAATACAAGGCTTTGCACTGATTCTAAGGTACACACAACTCATTATTATTTTTTAGCACTTGAGCTTTTTGCCTCTATTGTTAAACTTTATTCACCTCCATCACACCGTATTATCCCCCAAAAAAGCCAGTCAAGCTTTTGTTGTTTTAAAAAAAAGCAAAAAAATCGACGCGCTTTTTGGTAATTGAGGCGCGTGAACGAATCTTGACGTTAGCACATACACATACATATACATATATATATATATATGTATATGTATATGTATATGTATATGTATCTATAATCATGTATGTGGGATTAATTTTCAGCCTATCCCAACTATTTTGCGATAAAAGGTATCCTGAGTCGAATCGAACAGTACCTTACTCAGATTCTACTCAAAACTTTTTTAAGTTACTCAAATTTGTACTCGAATTTGAATAAAATTTTGACTCCAATTCGAATTCGACTAGTTTTATTGTACTCGAGTTTGACTCGACTCGTTTTTTAATCGAACTGCTTGCAAACATTTGAGGCATACATGAATTAGAACTAGATCATTTATATTATGATAATGTATATACAATTAACTCAATCAAGTAGTTGAAATAATTAAAATCTGAAAACTTCAAATTAGATCTCTAGCCTTGTAAAAAAAATTATGACATGATATTATCACTCTTGAAATAATTAATGAACTACTTCCAATTCTAAAAGTATTTGAAGAATTTAATTGTTAAATAATATATATTAAATAAATCGAGTATACTCGATACTATATACGAGTAAGGATCAAACTCGTTTAAGTATGTATCAGTGAGGTAAGGAAAATTCGATACTCTAAATGAGTAAACAATGGATAGCTCATATTCAACTCGTACAAGTGCCTGACTATCAAAATTGATTCGACAAATTTGAGTCTAGCTTGAAAAGAGTTTTTCGAGTCGATCCCAAACCGGGTTTTGAACCACTCGGGTTCATTTTCAGCCCTACATATAACGTCGTTATTATTGAATTCTCTCTGTAGACCACTTGTAATGGAACACAAAATCAAATATGCTTCAGTAATCCGCAATCTAACCTCGTAAGCCCATAGTTCAAGAGGTCTTGGAGGCAGTTTTGATGGTGTATACGAACCTCCCTGCAGAAACAACAGTAGAGACTTTTCAGCGCTACAAAACAAGTGTATAATACCCACATGGATACAACTAACAGAGAAATTATGTGTAATTTACTAACTAATGCTGGACAATTTAATTGTCACTTATGTTAGTCATATGACTGGTACATCAACTTCATAGTTTGGAATACTTTTAGGAAGATAATATAGATGTCATATACATAAGTTACACCCAGTAGTAGGAATCTATTTAAACAAGTTGTGAAAAGTTCAACACCAATTATACTTTTCCCATGCGACCAATCATAGCGAAACCTTCAGTCAGAGTCTGCAACAGAACAAGCAATAATCACTTAATACATCTATTCAACTGTTTAATATACTTGGATAATAAATATGGTGAAAACGCATTATGCTAACCGTTAGTAGACCAAGCGACAATAACAAAGGCACATTTCCATCACCTGCACAGAAGGAAACAACAGAGGACATGCATAAGATCGTTGGTAATCAATGCAAGAAATCGGAAAGATGGGCAGAAAAGAAAACCCTTTAAAAAAAAGAGAAAAAACAACAACTAAAGTTTGTTAAACTCGCAAAAAATTCCCATTCTAAACACTACTATTGTTAAATACAAGTCAAAGTTATTGAAATGCTTGTCAACAAGATGGACCTAAAGTTAACAGAATCCAGACCAGGAATTGAAGACTATTCAGATTTCATAGTCCTACAGCTTTTTTATTAGATTAAAATGAGAAAATGCCAAAATTGAGAATGAAAGTAGCTAAAGATAACAATAGATATTATTATATGTAAGCTCTTAGATGGGTAATTGATTCATAATTATAGCTGTGAACAATCAAGATAATTTAAATACTCACTACACACCATATTTCCCGACTAGATACTTGATTATGTCATCTGATTCATACATTGCAACTCCTGTGTTTGGATCCACCTGCAGAAGAAGATAATAAGCTTAGCATCCATTCCAACAAACCCTGCTCAATATAAGATGAATTGAAGACATAAATGTAAAATGCATCAACCACAACTAATGTTTGAGAAAACAGAACATGGAATTTCAGAATTCCTTATGAATCAAGAAGTGGACAGACTGGATAACTAAGTTATAAACTTCTTCCATTTTTTTAATTTAATTTTTTTTTGAGAAATTATGAAGTAAAACTTCTTCCCAACTGAATCCAGAAGATTGGGGACATCATAATCCCTGTGAATTGGCACAATCAATTATTAAACTTAAGTATCTACAATTTTTTTCTCTACTCAGTCAATGTGTCCCCCCCTTATACATTCCAAAATTATATTAGAATTCAATCAGAAAGGTACTCACCACAAGACGAGCAGAATCCCTATAGGTGAATGTTGTAATAATTGAGAGAGATATATACAAAGGGGGTAAGCATCCCCACCTTGATTTTTGACGAGAATAATCCCTAGTATTTAACATAATTAATTCAAAGACGGATGAAGTTTGATGATGTAAAAATTTTCCCGTTTATTTTTGGAAAAAAGTGAACTAAAATTCTAAAATTAACAAGAAGATTTGGCATAGCATAACTACTGGTTAAGTTTTATAATTTAGAATCCTTCTAAGCCACTAGAATCTAATGTACAAAGTTACAACTGAGCATGTTGCAGATAATTGATTTCGACTCACTTGCAAGTAGATGCTATTTGGGTCTAGATAGGATTTGGGAATCATACATTAAGACCCTCTTATTGCTCTATCAATCAATCAGGAGATTTTTGTGTTTCAAATTATTTAGATTCCTACATTTTTGCATTTTATAATACAGCCTGAGCTTCATAAATAATTAGCCCTTCCAAGATTAATATTGACTAGAACAAAAGGAATGCAAGAGCCGAGAGGCAACGAAAAGAAAAAGATTAGCAGTATATGCATGATATTTAAAGACTGTGCAGTCAGAAAATCTCTTCTCGGTCTCTCAAGAAAGTTTTCTCAAAGCATGCAAGTGTCGATATTAATTTATATATATTTAATATTTCCTAGTTAAATCTCTTCTCTTTCTTACAGGTCTCTGTTTATTACAAGAAAGGGACAAAATATAAGGAATATCCTCAAACCATGTAAGGGAATTGCTTTTTTCCACCCGTCTGAACAGCCTTTGGACGGAAATTTGGACCATTTTTTGGGCATGGATAATACAAGACATCAAGATCCAACACAGCAACAATTTCCCTAACCTGTAATTCAACAACAGAAAGAATGTATAGCATGTGAAACCCAGTGAGGTGCCACCAAAACTTCAATTTTATTTGCCAGAAATATATTTAAATTGGGCATTAGGTCCGTGAAAGAAATGTGCACTATCACAACTGAATTTCTTCCAAAGGCAAGTATATATTTCATTAAAGAAACTTGTCCCTCAAGAAACCAAAAATATGAAGCCTAGGTTGATGTTAATTGTTACCTTCCGACAAAATGGGCAGCTAAAGTTTCCACGCGTTCCATGAAAATCCACGGACAGAGAAAGCAACAGATGCATTCAGTCTTAATTAATCACCATGAACCGAAAAGTTACAGGGGAAACCAGAGAAGGGATAAAGGGTATAGAAGTGTAAAACTGATAGAAAGCATTTACATACATAGTGCCTGTGGCATTCAAAAATTAATAGAAAAGAAACGAGTATTGAGGGTTTAAGTACCTTTCAAACTCATATATCTCAATAGGCATCTCAGGGCGTGGACCCAATTTTGAAGTCTCTTTCACCTTGAAACCTGTTTAACCACAAACAAAAAGTTAATTATAGTTTATTTGACTTTAAACTGCATGTATAGTATCCTATTAAAAGATTATAATTTTTCCTTTGAGCTGATTCAAATAGAACTTCCTTAGACATTTCAAGCAGCATTTTTGTTGCATATACCATTTTTAAAATTTTCTGAAAAGTAGTTGAAAATCCTAGTCAAAATACAAGCAGTTATGCATGTAACAGAACAAACAACAGGTTACTAATTCAGAAGAACCTGTATTACTAATTCAGAAGCAGGATATGGTATATCAATTAAAACTGATAAGTCAAGCTTGCTGAACATGGTTCAAGTTTCAGCCACCATGATTAGTATACTACATAGTACAGTTACTGAATCAGTAGTATGTCAATTTGGCCGTTTTAATTAATCTTTAGATCTTAAAAAAATTATTTTTCCTCCTTCTGATCTTGTTCTTTTTTATTTTCATTTTTTGGTTTTCTTCCATTACTTCACAAATTCTCATGCTCCTCAACCCAAAGTTCACAGGATAATATTCAGTTAGATAAAACATAAGTAAGGAAGAGATTTGTCAACAACAACCAGCAATTTCCAGGGCATACTGGTCAGATGGAATCTCATCCTTGGAAACGAATGATGGAGAATACCTGCAACATTAACACCCAATAAATAGAAATTCAGTAACCCTAAAAGCATTTGAAATAATGTTTGAAAGTTAGGGAAAATAAAAACTTCCCATCCCACTTCAATAAAGCATAATAGTGTAATAGGATGCATATATGTGCTTCTTAAACTGTCAAGCCAGCAAAACTTCACAGTAAATTTTTCTCAAGTTCTTATCCAACATTAGTTTATTTCTTAACTTTGCAAGCTACATTGTAAATGGTCAAACCCCTAAGATCACTTTCCCCTTTTGAGTTTCTTATAGAATGTAAAAGTCGTTAAAAATATTGCATCTCATTACTCTAATAGCATAAAATATTCACACAGTTTATTAATTAATTCATTGCTCATAATGGATTGTATCTGAAGTATCTTAATAAGTAAATTCTACCCAATTCACCAAACTCATGTTTGGTCTCACTTATATTAGAAATAAGTTAGTTAACTCCAAGCAAGGGGAGTTTTAAAATTTTTAAATAAAATATAAAATTATTTATACGCAACATTCTCATTTCAAGTTGAAGTTAACGAAAATCAGAAAAAGAAAAGAAAAGGCGAACAAAACAAGTTAAATCATAGGAAATTTCATACCCTGAAACAACGGCACCGGTGCCCAGACGAAAAATCAAGGCCAAAGAAGCTCCCAAAATGTCGAAAAGCTTATCGGGTCTGATGAAAAACCGCTTCGGCTGGGGAGGCTTGAAATTGGGCGGAGGAGAGAAAGAGGGAGTGGTGGGAGACGAAACGCCTAATCGTGGTGGTTCTTCTTTGGAAGTGACAGCTGGCGTTTCTGCTGATGACCTGACATAACAAACTCTACTATTTGGCTCTCTTCTGAATCTAGAAAGCGGACGGGAGATGACGGATGGCGTGAAGTTAAGAACTCCGGCCATGCTACTCCGGCGAAAAAGAGTTGAAGAAGAGCAGCGCTAGCTGGTAAGTGTGTTTGTAATACTGTACTGTACTACTACCTTATGTTGTTACATGTGTAATGCGTGGTCAGCAGAAGTACAGGTTAACGCGGTTAGAACTTAGAAGTTTAAAGTTGTCCAAGGAATTAAGTAATTAATTTTTACATAAAATTCTCAAACTAAAAAAAAATATTTTTTTTTATAAAACAATTTATATTAAAGAAAGAGAAAAATATTAAAATTAAATTTAAAATATTTTTAAACTTAAAATTGACATAATTTTTTCAATACAATAATACACCAGTATATGTGTATATTTTTATCGTAACAAATATCAATATTTATAAACTTTTACACAATAATTTGAACTATTTGTTTAATCAATCACCATAACTGAATTACTCTCTTTCAGTCTTATCTAGTATTCGGATGTAGGCCTGTATGTATCATATTTCAGGGCCAACATTTTATTAGTCAACACCCACCATGCCAATTGCCATGCATCATTATTGCCTCTTTCTAAAAATAGAAGTATCATATTCAGCATAGTTTTTTCCATTTCTACAAAACTAGAAGTAGGCATAGTGATAGTGAGATAAAATAAGTAACAAAAGCAAAAGTGTTCTTTTTTTTTTATTATTATGTCATTATTTTGTTAACAAAAACGATGTAAACAAGAACAATATTCATCACGTTTTATCAAACAAAATTATCTTTGGAAAACAACAATAATCACGTTTATACTCTAATCAAACAGCTAAATGCATATTGGAATTAAATCTCTTAGCCTCTCTCTTTCCTATATTATTATATGACTTGTCGGCCATCAGCAAGTAACTAGACAATTTCTATCAACTTTTCTAAAGCCTACTTTATCAATATTCTGAAGAGCTCCAAGCCAAGCATCATGAGAAACACCAAGGTCAAAAGTGGCATGAGGCCCAATTGTAATATCATAATACTACAAGGGCAATCTCCTAATAATCTTCATATAAGTACAACAGAGAGTTTGTCTTGTTCCCGGCCCTTAACAAACACACAAAAATCAAACTACTACTAGTCTGATCTGAATAAAAAACTCTTCTTGAGCAAAGCACCTTAACACAAGCATGGGAAATTGTTTAGCTCAGCAAGAAAAGCTCGTCGCACCCCTGAATGTGCATCAACTGTTACCAAAATGTGCTGGTCATGCAATATCTGAGACACTACTTCCGGTGACCCGGCATCTCCGGCCAGACGATGACATGCCACTTCCGGTTCCTTCGCTGGAATTTGACAAGAAGATGCTCCGGCATTCAAATGCAGGAGTTGTGAGGATTAAGCTCGTCATTAGTAAGCAAGAACTGGAGATGATGTCAAGTAAAGGAGTTGTTTCGGTTGAAGATATGATTTCTGTGCTTCAAAAGAAACAAAGTGCGAATTCGGTAGACAAATTGGATAGTCAAGGCAATAGAAACCGTAAAGGATGGAAGCCCGTATTACAAAGTATACCTGAAGTGAACTAGTTATTGTTCCGATATATATATATATATACTTATTTTTTTAGCTTAACAAATTAAAGAAAAATCTCAATGTTTCAAGTCACAGACAGTAGTTTGGCGTCAAGCTTACCTATTCCCATAAAATAAAAATGGAAAAGATAAAGAAAACACAACTAATGCAGTATAATTTTTTACATTGTAAAAATTCATAGCTAGAAACATAATTAATGGTCATGCCAGCAGATAACAAAGAACATCTTTCTACCATATATATATATTGGAGCATCATAGACTTGACTAACTCAAAAGTTCCGTGCTCTTCAACATGTTAACAATCCAAGAAACTAAAAAAAAGCTTGTTGACCAAATGTTACAAATTAATGAAAGAACTGATGAACGTTTTGACCATAATATATAGCTACATCATTGTTGGCAACTAGAAGAAAGCAAGACGACAGCATTATTGAATTTTCCAAATCTTTTCTGTTAAACAGTCAAAAGTACAGTTTCCAACTTAATATATTAACGTCGTCAAAGTTTAAACAAGCTGTTCCTTATGCTAGCTGTATAAGCTGATTCTATCAACGCCAAATAGCTCGACTCGATTCAACAAAGACTTGGTAAACTAATGGGATTTCATCAAAGTTCTTTCTTATTAGCTATATTCAGAACAACATCTTCTGTTCAATCCATGAGAATCGAATATTCTCACTACCATTGTTAAACTTTACTATGTCCTTATAATAATGCACTTTTCAGTACCCAATACAAATGAGGAAAGTTGATTACAGATAACAAATCAATATCAGCGAACAAGTATAACTTAACTTTAAGAAAGCTTTATAGTACATGCAACAGAACCATCAATTCTTCTGATTTATTAAGGATACATATCTAAAGTCATACAACAACTTTAAGGCACCATAAAAGCGGAAGGAAGAAACTTAGTAGGGTTTTAGCTGGAAGATCATTGTTCCTAACATCTGTAGTAAAAAATTTCGAATTTGGTTAAGCATTGAACTGCTACACACACAAACACATATATTACACATAAAGCATAATTTCTTCAAGGATTTTTTTATTAATTAGTAATTATGCGAATAAAAATTGTAATGTAACAAATATTATTAAGCAAAATTCCAGAGCATCTCTTTCCAGATTGATTTTGGCTGGACAATGATCCATCTCTTGAGATTTGTCTAAACATTTAAAGCTGCATTTATATGGTTGCAGATGATACATTATCACAATACACAAGTCAATTTCTATATATATACAATCAATATCAACACTGAAAGTAATTACATAATTGTTTTTATCCGAATTGGCCATCTACTATTTTTTACTTCTAACATTCAAGTTGCTGATCATTGTAGAATGACTAGCTATTCCTGTTTCCTTTCCACTTCTAGAGAAATCTCATTACGACGTGTAAATGGAAGTGTAAATGGTGGATTGTACTGCATCAATGGAAAAAGTACATCACTACCCAAAACAGTACAGTAACTGATAAGATCCATCTCTTAATGACAATATTTATATATTACCTCGCCCTGGAAATGAGAGTCATATATATATATATATAGACACACTTAAGGTTTGCATTTGACACACTTAGACATAATTTTTTGAACTAATAAAGTTCACTCTTTGAAGTTTAATACTGAAAACAAATTCTAAAATATTATGTCCAAGTGTGTCCAATACAAATCGTAATATTTGGGGGTTAAAAGTTAACAAAAGAAATAAATGAATGAAGTACTACTTTATTTATATTTATGCAAATCACCTGTGCAACTTCCACTGACGCTCCTGCTTTAACTTGAAATTCATTGTCATTCTTTAATGCGTTTCGAAGTACTGATTCACGCTGCTTAACTTTTTCATCAGTAATAAAACCTGACTAAATATAGAAATAAGTAAGAATGGTCCAGTAATTCACGAGTCTCAACTAATGTCAAAGGTAGTCTCCTGTTTTCAAATTCTTGTTAGCAAATGTAAAAACTTCTTTACCAACTAAGGGCAAATACACAAACTAATTAGTCAGCATCACATATGCATGACACACACGCACATATATTAGAAAATAACAGCTTCATGCAAAAGCAAAGACAAAATTTGTACAGTATAATGCACATACCACAAACTGAGCACTATTGGCCTTTCAAAAAGTGGATTTGATATTTTCACTTTTCAGAAGAAGATAATCAAGAAAACTTGTGAAGTGAAAGCAGTTGACATATAATAGTGATGGAGTGAGATGGACAAACCAGAAAAGGCGACAACTGCCACAATTTTTTGTGGAACCTCTTTGATAGTCACCGATGGATCTTTGGGCAATGGCAAGTTGGATCCATACTTTGAGGGCATGAAAAATGACATTTTCCACTTATTTTGATCTTCCAGCTGAAAAATTAATAATCTGATTAGTTCAAGATAAATGTCAACAAAAAACAGAGCATTTTCAATAAAAGAAAATGGATATTGCTACACGAGCATAGTCCATTCAGTAGGCCAAGAAGAAATTCACTCCACTAGTTCATCTTATTGACAATTTGAAAGCAACTAAGTTGAATCTAGCTCAACCATCATAATCCCATTCCGACAGTTCACAAAAGGCCATGCAGCAACAAATGTTAATAAAAGTTTTGTGGTTAAATGTTTGACATTATTAAATTCCTCCATTTTTTGTTATCTGGTTGGGCTGATAATCCTAAAAGTAGGAGGAAAATATCCTGTTCAAACAAGATTTGATAATGGAACCAAAGAAGGGGCTAGGATTTCACTTCAATGGGGGAAAATATTTGAAAACCTGAGAAGTCAAAGGGGAAAAAATCGGAGAGCAGATTTCTATAGTAAACACTCGTCAGGCACCTGTAATAATAGAAGTAGCATATATACTACTCCTCCATTCCAAAATTAGAGATAAATTTGTAAAACGGTAACTTTTAAGGAAAACTTTAGTTTTCCACACTTAGCCCAGCCCTGATTAGAGATGTGGTAATTGTGGCATGATAATACTCAATCAACTTATAATAAAAGTAATGGTATATATATATATATATATTAGGAACTTCATGTTAGTTCGTAGTCTAAAAATAGAAATGTTTCTTAAATCTAGGAACGGTCAAAAATGAAAATGCATCTCTAATTTTGGAATTGAGTGATATTGGAACTTCTTTTTCCCAAATAGGTCAAGAGGGGAAACATTAAAATAATATAAGAAAAACATTAAAATAAAAAAATATAAATAAAAAATGAAGAAAATCTCAGCAAGTACGACGGAGTTCATTATACATGTCAGCACATACACAGGTGAATTACCTAATTAACATTTCTTTTGATACATAATTTCATATAAGAATTAACAACATGAGGCGTAATAGACCCTACAGAGAGCATTGTAAAAAAAACTTACCCTCCTAGTTATTACAGGAGTTGTCATCTCCAATTTCTCCCCTTCAGATTGAGTTCTACGAGTTAAAACAGGTGTAGTCATCTCCATTTTCTCCTTTGTTGTATTCTGGAAAAAGAAAGTAAGAAATGAGTGCAGAAAAGAGTTGTTTATATTAAAATGATAAGTATTTAATCCATTTTGATAGTATCTAATAGAAACATAACCAGTACCTTACCAAACAGGTATTCAGCCAATACATTGAATGATTGAGATGCTCCATTGAAATCAAATCCATACTTCCCAGGCATTGTTGTCTCAGCAATAAAGTAAGGCTGATTCACAGTAACAACCTTATACCTTATTTTTGATACACATTATCTTAAGGAGAAGCATACAATTAAAATGTAAATAATAACAATTACCTGGAAAAAGAGAAGATACAATTTTGCATTAAGTTAACAGGAACATCATCAAAAAATAATGTTCATCATAAAGCTATAATTTTTAGATGACCATATCATTATATCAAAAGTGTTAGCAAACTAAACCAAATTAATAAAGTCTATATTGTTCATGAATTGTCTCTAAGAAATTGTTGGTTTTTTGTACTGTCTCTTTGTTTTCTTGTGCGACTCTTTGAGAATTGTAAGTCTTTATTGAAAGTGTAGGGGGCATTAATAGAATTATGTATGTTCATGTTCCTTTGATCTATAAATAACTCTCATGTAATCGGTTGGCAGCAAATGAGTTGAATTAAGTATTTTAAGGGTTAAACACTCTTCCTCACTTTTCTATTTTTATCCTCCATTGCCAATAAATTGGTATTAGAGCTCAAGTTCAGCAGCTTCAGTAACAGGAATAAAAGGAAATTTTCTTGAGGCTTCTGCTTAGTTGGCTCCACCAGTTTCTTATGGTTAAAGTTTCAGCGCCCATTACGAGGAAAGTAAACTTCCCCACTTTCAACCTTGTGCAGACAGAACACGGCCTTCAACCTGAGTGAAGCTATTACTATTTGAAGCACCACAAGTACGCAACAAAGGTTCTACAGAATAATTGTTGATTTTCAAAGCAACGTCGTGATGGCAAATTCAAACAATCTAGTTTCTCTAATTTCTCGCTTCAATGGAAAAGACTATGATTATTGGAACCACAGTATGAAGGTATTATTGAAGTCCTTAAAGCTGTGGAGCACTGTTGAAGATAGCTATGAAGAACCATAAGCTGAAGAGGGTTTTGTCACAAACCCAAAAAAACTGACACAATCCAAGTAGGAGACCAAGTAGGAAAAGGAAGGAAATTCAAGTTTAAGAAGTGTTGATATTGTTTTGGACATAACTTTTGATTCGTTTGGAGTTACGGGACCATAATATATCAAAACGAAACTAGCGACGAGCCCTACAAATCGCATGGCCTTCGGCCATGGTGTAAACTATTTGAAGCCCCAAAAAGGTCTGGAAAGAGGCGTTTTGGTCTTCCGAAGTTTTTCTAATTTTTTGAATTTAGTTGGATATTTTCGTAATTTCATTAGTCCTTTCATAATTAGGTTTTCCAACTTATTTTTTAGTATTTATATGATGTTTTCACGTGTTTTAGGGACAACTCATTATTATTATTATGAAAATTGTGGTTGTTTAGTCAATTTATCCCAAACTTTGTAAATTCCTGTGATTGCAAAGTACGTAGATTCAATTCCTGTGATTGTTTCTATTCTCTTTAATGTCTTTCGTTGTGTCAAAAACATCCTAAATGATAAAAGGGAGAAGGATAGCAAGGCGCTCTTCCGAATTTATCTAGCAATTGAAAGACCAATATTTGAGAGAATTTTGAGGACAAAAAATTCAAAAGAAGCTTGGGATATTTTGCAATCAATATATAAAGGTGAAGAAAAGGTAAAAAAAGGTACAACTCCAATCTTTGCGGTTAGAATTTGAGAAGTTGCAAATGTAAGAAAATGAGACTATTGCTGATTATTTTTCAAGTGTCACTTCAATTGTTAACCAAATGGCAGCCAATGGATAAGTTTTACAAGACCAAAAAGCAGTTGAGAAAATTCTTCGAAGCTTACCACAAAAGTTTGATTTTATTGTGGTAGCTATCTAAAGAGTCCAATGATGTGTCAAAACTTTCTTTGGAATATTTGCAGGCTTCTTTAAAGGCACATGAGTTCCATGTTTAATCAAAGAAATCCACATTTTAATAATCAAACTCTCAAGTCTGAAATTAGGGGAGGCCGAGGTGCTCCCTGAGTCCCTGTGGTCGAGGTCGTGGACATGGAAGAGGTGACTTCCATGGAAATAGAGGTAGAGGCTCAAACTTTCATGGCAATGGAAGAGGCTCACCAGGTAACGATAATTATTTTTTCAAGGAGTCGTCGAATGAGTATTCAAATAATTATCAAGGAGAAAGAAGTCGTGGTATTAATTAAAGAGGGAGAAAAAGTTGTATTGAATGTTTTCATTGTCATAGGTCTGGTCATAAAATTAGTGAATGTTGGTTTGCACCATCTAACAAAAAAGAATCTGAATTGGTGCATGAAAATGAATCAGTTGAGAAAGATTGTTTAAAGTAATTATTAATTGTTTGTCAAGAAAATGATAATAGTGGTGCCAACAAATATATGACAGGGAATAAGGATTTTTTTTTAACCTGATGGACTCAAATGTTGGGCAAATAAAAATTGGAGATGTTAGAGCCTATACAATTAAAGGAGGTGGAGAAGTCAATTTCAAAACAAAAACTGGAAATTTTGAAAAAATGACAAATGTTTACTTCGTTCTAGGCATAAAAAATAATTTGCTAAGTACTGGACAACTTTTGCAAAAAGGATTTGATATACTTTTTCATAATAAATTATGTACCCTATCAAAAAATAATCAGGTTGTGGCAAAGATTGGCTTGGCAGAGAATAATTTATTTCCACTTCGACTCCAAGTGGAAAATTTTCATTGTTTTGTTGTTTGTGATAAAGAAGTTTCCAGTTATGGCACGATAGTAATGCGACCACTTGAATTTCAACAACCCAAAATTGTTAATGGTAAAAGGAATGGTGGAAAGTTTACCTCGATTAATAAAATGGAGGAAACTTGTGAAGCATGCCATTTGGGAAAGTCAGATCAGAACCCATTCCCTCAAAATCTTTTTTGGGGTGCAATGCTGGCGACCCACTGAACTTGTTCATTTGGACTTGTGTGGGCCTATACAAAGTGTCATCTTTTGGAGATAACAAATACTTCATCTCCTTTATTGATGATTACACAAGAAAAATGTGGATTTATTTTCTTTATGAAAAATTTGAAAGTTTTCAATCTTTAAAATTTTTTAAAGCAGAAGTTGAAAAGTATTTTGGTTGTCATTTAAAGACTATAAGAACAGATCGAGGGTTAGAATATCTTTCAAACTATTTTTAACATTTTTGTAAAGTTAATGACATAAGGCATGAATTGGTAGTTTGCTATACACGACAACAAAATGGTGTTTGCGAAAGAAAAAATACATGGTTTGGTGCATCTTTGAAAAGAAAAATGTTGACAAGCCAATTTTGGGCAAAAGTTGTTTCTTGTGCATTTTATTTGATCAACAGATCACCAACAAAAAAATTAAAAAACTGCATTCCTCGTGAAGCTTGGTACGGAAGAAAACCAAATGTCCAACACTTGACGATTTTTGGAAGTGTAGCTTTTGCTAATGTGACCGATGCAATGAGAACAAAACTTGATGATAAGGCAGAAAATGTATTTTTGTTGGATACAGTGAAAGGTCAAAAGCCTACAAGCTGTATAATCTAAAAAAAATTGTTATTAGCATCCACATTCCTTAACAGAAGAGTCTTCTGGTAGCAGCCCCGAAGGAATCAAGACAAGGACTTTGCAGGAGATTTATGATACTACAAAGCCTTTGTCCGCATGATGTTTTTTTTACTGGCCGATAGATGCAGGAGCTATTTTCTTTGCTTTCTTTGCAAGAGCACATCCAATCTCCAATGAAGATGTAACAAAAGAAGAAAAATGGAAACAATCCATGAAGGAAGAAAATATGGCTACTGAAAGGAATGACACTTGGAAGCTCGCAAGTTTACCACCAAACAAAAGACCCATTGGAGTTAAATGGGTTTCTAAGACAAAGTTAAATTCAGATGGCTCCGTCAATAAGTACAAAGCGAAGCTCGTTGCAAAGGGACATAGACAGAAGGAAGGAGAAGATTTTAATGAGGTATTTGCATTTGTTTCAAGACTTGATATTGTTCGCTTAATTATATCACTTACTCAACTCAAAACAATTGAAGCTCGCTCCAAATGGATGTCAAATCGGCATCATTTCTAAATGGATTTCTTAAGGAAGGTATCTATATCAACCAACCACCTGGCTTCGTGAAGAAAGGTGAAAAAGATACAGTTTACAAGTTAAAGAAGGCTTTATATGGTTTGAGGCAGTTACCAAGGGCTTGTCGTACTTTGAGCATAATCACTTTCAAAAGTGTCCTCGGGAGCATATTTTATACACCAAAATTGATTCTTTAAAAGGAAGATTTATGGTGGTAAGTCTCTATGTTGATGATCTCATTTTTACAGGCAATGATATGGTGATGCTTAATGATTTCAAAGCTTCCACGAAACAAGAGTTTGACATGACTGATTTGGGAGAGTTGCGTCATTTTTAGGCATCAAGTTAAATCCAATCCGATGAATTTTTTATTTCCCAAGGAGATATGCAAGGAATTTTAAAAAAAAATCAAGATGGAGAATGCTAATCCTGTTTCAACTCCATGTGTAATTGGGCTTAAGTTAAGCAAGAAAGGTGAAGAAAAGCTTGTGGATCCAACTATTTACAGAAGTTTTGTTGGAAATTTGATGTATTTAACTGCCACAAGACAAGATTTAATGTTTGTTGTTAGTATGATTAGCAGGTTCATGGAGAAGCCTCACTCGGAACATTGAGAAACATCAAAAAGAATTTTTCAATATATGAAAGGCACAGTTGATTATGGAATTTTCTATGAAGCAGGAGTTTCAGTTAATTTTGCTGGATTCACAAACAATGATTTTGGAGGAAGCGTTGATGATAGCAAAAGTATTTCATGTTATGTTTTCAATATTGGAAGCGGAGCTATTTCTTGGAGTTCAAAGAAACAACCAATTGTTAGAGTTTCAACAATTGAAGCTGAATATATAGTTGTTGCACATGCTGGATGTCATCTAGTTTGGTTAGAAGGAATTTTGAAGTATCTCAACCAAAAACAAGAAGCTGATCCAACTTTGTTTTTTGATATCACTTCAATAATTTTAGTTACCAAAAATCCAGTTCTTCAAGAAAAGAAATCATATTTGCATTCGATATCATTTCTTAAGGGAACTTGAGAATGATGGACTTATTAATAACAAATATCGTAAAACTGGAGAGCAGCTAGCTGACATTTTTACAAAGCCTGTTACTGGAGAAGTATTCAAGAGGCACATAACTATGCTCAGAGGGAAGAATAAATTTGGTTTACAAGAGGCCTTGTTAGCAAACTAAACCAAATTAATAAAGTCTTCTAGATTGTTTATGAATTGTCTCTAAGAAATTGGTGGTTCTTTGTATTGTCTCTTTGATTTATTGTGCGACTCTTTAATAATTGAAAAAGTCTTTATTGAAAGTGTAGGAGGTATTAAAGAATTATTTATGTTCATATTCCTTTGATCTATAAATACCTCTCATGTAATCAGTTGGCAGCAAGTGAGTTGAATAAAATATTTTAAGGTATAAACACTCTTCCTCACTTCTCTATTTTTTCCCTCAACTACCAATAAAAAGATTATTCACTACATATCCCAGTTTACCAGCCTGAATAGGTCTCAATAGCCAGTTGCAACCCAAATTGGAATATGATATAGACATTAGCCATAAAGATAGAAACATAAATTAGTTTCATACGAATAACTTATGACTTGTTTGCCAGGAGACATCCTCCCAAACCATTTGCAACTTTATCTATCTTATAAACAATCAAGAAACATTACACAGAGAAGAATCAAACCTCAACTTGTCTTATCTCATACTTGTCTTTGCGGCTCAAAACCTTGAATTTCACGGTTTCAAGATCCGGAACTGTAGATACAATCCAAAATTGACAATAAACCCACACGAAACCAAAATTCCACTCAAGTGTCAAAAATAACCAATTTAAACAAACACCAAACAGAAAGATACCTGACCTGACATAAGAGCTTCCTCCAAATTCTGAACCTCAAACCTCCGTGGAAAAACGTATTTCGCAGTCTCGGTAGCCAAATCCATTAAAACTAGAACAAAGGAAAACCCAAAATGAGAGCCAGTTATCCAAACAGGTAACTAAACTGAAAGGAATTAGGAATGGAAATAAGAAATGGTGGAATTTTTTTTCGTGTTATGAACATTTACGTCGCTGAGAGATAGAAGAAGTTTGGGAGACCAGAGCGAGTATGAGAGAGACTCGAGCTTCAAGCGGTGACATGTTTCTGGCTCTTCTCTGTGGAGTAGTAATACTAGTTGTGCCGATTGAAGTTTTATCAGTTGCCATGCGTATGATCACCGTGGTGGATGATGATGGTCTATTACTATTACTATTACTATTACTATTAGGATATGTTAGATACAGAGACTGAGTGATCACTGAAGGACGAAGCATCTTGGTTCTTCTGTTTCTGTTCGTATTTCTCCTGTTGTATGAAATTCGTGGTTAGAGTTGTTCTAAAGTTGCTATTTAAAGGACCTATTGCCGTATTTTTCAATTTAGCCCTTGTCCATATTCGTTGGTGTTTCGTTGTGATTTTTCAAAAGTTGGGATGCAAAATGAAACATTTTAAATTATGGGATGCAATATATAAAATATAATAAACATGGGAGAATTAAAATGCTTGGCTCTAAATATATTAGTTAAATTATTCAATTTAGAATAGAATAAAAAATTAAAAAGAAAGAAGTTATAATATAATTTTTATCATAAATATATATGACCTATTATTTTGTCCTCTATTCTTTATAGTTGTAGATATGGATTTCTAGTTATTTTGTGAAAATTATATTATTTTTTTTTTAATTGTAAATTTATTAATGACTCAAATTATATAGATTATTTGAAAAATATTGAATATTAAAACTATAAATTTAAATCATAGTTTTAAAAATTTGATAAATTATCAGTACAAAAATTCTAAATCTACCTTTTTCTTTTACTTATTTTTAATTGATATTATCATTTATCTAAAATTATTGAAAGAAGATGAAAAATAAATTTTTCAGAAAACTGATATTTCAAAATCTCTTTTATAACATTATAATATTTATTTATCATTCAGTGAATAGAATTTTACGAAACTATTGTATGGACTATGGAGTACTTCCGCTTTAGAAAGTTGAATTAATTGGTTAATTCTAAAAAGTTGTAAGAATAACGCCTCTATTGCTTTTTCAAAATTTGCCAGAATTTTTCAATTAAGTAAGCTAATTCTAAGTCAAAAAAAGGGCGAGGATAAAATCGTAACTTCGGAACCTAATCCTCCTCTTTCCTCATCACTGAACTGAGGTCCAGCCGTCCAGGCCAAAGAAGTGTTTACTCGCTTGTAAAAATCTCTCTCTCGACCATAAATTTTAATGGCGGAAGGCCTAAAAATTTTGGTCTGAAACTCTAAGTAAAACCATATAAATGGCTTCCATATCCACATGTTTCACCATAACATCCAAGTTCCAATTCCACTCTTTTAGGAGTCAAACTTCACTTTTTCTTCAGAAGAAATCATGTATTCGATACAGTAGAGGCTCTAGTATACCAGTAATTAGGGCGAGTGTCGATGTCGCCCCGTTGTCAATTAAACCAGGCGGCATCATCGAGACTGATAAGCTTCCGTCGGATGTTCGAAAACGGACGATGGATGCCGTTGATGCTTGTGGAGGGAGAGTAACAATTGGTGACGTGTCTAGCAAGGCCGGGATTAAGTTAAATGAAGCTCAGAAGGCCTTACAGGCTCTTGCTACTGATACTAATGGCTTCTTGGAGGTATAACTTATTTATTACTTCCCCATCCCACTAAAAAAGCTAATTTCAAATTGTGATGTGAATTTATAGAAGGCCTTACAGTCTCTTGCTGCTGATACTAATGGCTTCTTGGAGCTATAACTTATTTATTACTTCCACGTCACACAAAAAAAGCTAATTTCAAATTGTGATGTGAATTTATTTTAATTTTAAAATATCAAAATTTGTACTAGTTTACGATTGACTATTGCATTAATCAAAATCAAATAAATTTACATCAATTTTGGTTTTTAGGATAGGACCTTTTTTGAGGAACAGAGTATTTCATTTGTTATTATGCTTTTAGTATATTTTTTTCATTGTTTGTATATTTAAAATGAAATTGGATTGAATTTTTAATAGTCAGAAAAGCCTTAGATGTTGCAATCAAGGATTTTGAGTCTTTTGACCGTACAAATGACAAAATAGGGTTCAGAACTCTACACAACATGAATCTTTTAATCGAAGTAATGAACTTTTTTAAGTATTGTGTTACAAAGTCTTTAAATTTCAATTGACGGAACTGATAAGTTAGTAACTAACTGTTAATAACTTGATATCATGTAGTGTGCTTTGAGGGTACCCTTTGCACAGCCGGCCCCAAGTTAGTAGGAGAGTTACAAACTTACAAATCCCATAGGCCCCTTAAGAATTTGAATATCGCATGAAATGGAATGTTAATAGCCTTCTTAATTAGTTGGCAATAGTTGAGTGATGTATTGAGCATAATTACTTTTTTTAATTTTGTTGGAAATAATTGTGTAAAACTTGTAATATAACAAGCCCTGCATGAAAACCAGATATAGAATCTGCAGATTAAATACCCTTACTAATTTTACTTAACGATTTTCAAATCTTACACGCAGTTCAAATTAACTGTGTATGCAAAATTTTGGAATCTTAAAATTGAAGCTGACTTCCAGTTTGTTAGTCTAATGTGTTGGGCATAATGAACATGTAATATGTATCTATAATTTTCTCTAGGAATTGTTTTTTGATTTCCTGAGGGCAACTGTTTTGAAGATGGTATCAACAGGTTTCAGATGAAGGTGATGTGCTATATGTTTTCCCAAAGGATTATCGTACGAAGCTTGCAACCAAGTCACTTAGGATAAAATTTGAACCCCTAGTTGAAAAGGCTAAGGTACTGCCTTTGTAACTTCTTCATGTTTATCCTTGTAAGAATCAATATTAAGGGATAGAACTCTATCTTTGACCAAATTATGTTTTTCTTCAACAGTATGGAGCTGAGTATATAGTAAGAGTTTCATTTGGAACAGCATTAATTGCTTCAATTGTTATTGTATACACCGCTATTATTGCTATCCTTTCAAGTAGAAGGTATCATGGATCTCACTTAATCAAATCTATACATGTTCTTGTTCTATTTGTGTTATTTCTCACTTATTTGATCGACAGTTAATTGTTGATTTATTGTTATCATCCAATTTACGTAATGGTAAGGTAATGACTGAAAATATCTCTGATATTTTTGTGTCGCAGTGACGAAGACAATCGTGGCAGGCGTGGTAGATCTTATGATTCTGGATTAAACTTTTATCTTAGTCCAACGGATTTGTTTTGGTAATATTTCTAATTGACATATAATATTTATCAATGTTTCTAAATATTTTTATAGGTTTTTTATGAGACTAAAAAAGTTGCATGACAAGAAAAATTTACGAATAATATAGTTGTAATAACCTTATAAAATCATTAAGTAAATTAAATTGGTTGGGTTTAGAAATGCTTTAGTTATTAGTTTAAGTTAAGTAATTCATATACAATTGGGTTTTGCCATTACATCAGGTATGCAGATCAATGATTTGTGTTGGTTGACAGGTTGCGTTCTAATGTCTAAGGTGGTCATGATTATAGTTCAGTACATGTATTGATGTGCTATGATTTGAAGGAGGACCAAAATAATTAATAATACATGTATCGATATGCACTTTGTGAGCACCTCCATGACAGTAGAACTGCAAACCTAACTTTTTGGTGGATAAGCGTCAGTGGTTTGTTGCTGATTTTGTGTCAATATAAGATTTCCTACTGTCATGATATTATTCCATATGATCCATATGACTTGATAAAAAGAACGCATCCACATGACTTGTTAATTGAAAAACTGTGCCTAGTTATTCATGTGATGTACTTCCTTATTCTTATGTTATTAATAGGTAGAAGTTTGGAAGAAACACTATGTGATTGCGCTTATCTATATTTTGTTAGGTACTGGGATCCATATTACTATAGGAGGAGACGAGTGCGAGCAGATAATGACGGGATGAATTTTATTGAATCTGTAATCAAAAACTTTTTATATATTTATAGAGCTTATGTTTTATTGGTTTGTATGTTCCGACTTTGGTGATGAACTAACTCCTTGAGTGGCTGTTTTTTGTAGGTCTTCTCATTTGTATTTGGTGATGGTGATCCTAATCAGGGTATCGAAGAAGAGAGGTGGAAGTTGGTAATAATTGAGCTCTGAATTCAGTGGTCCGTTACTTTCAAAGTTTCATTTTGACTATATCGCCGGCATGTGTTGACTTCTCAATTCTTTATGCTATAACTGCCATTATTTAAATTTATGAGCAAGATTTTCACTAAACTTCCTTCCTAGTTAAGATTGAACCAAAACAATAGAGACCACAAATCTCAGTGCTTCATGCTTACACATTCTAGGACTTCCGTGGTTATGGAGAACTTGCATTTTCACACATTGTTTGTCCAAGAGGTCTAACTCTTGATTCAGTAATTAATATATCAATGATATCTTCTTTTTCAGCGTTTGCATTCATTTTGGTTCATCTAATGGAAGTACATCCCTTTTTGTTAGCATAGACAAAGAGGATGTCTCCCTTGATTTTCCTCCCTGTGCAAACATTGAGCATTGAGCTGTTGTGCTTGTGCTACTGTGTAAACATTTATAGTTAGGATGAGTCTTCAGGAAGGAGTAGGTAGCCAGTGCTAGGAGGTTCTTCAAAGCATCAAGCCATCAATCAACCATAATACTGTGAAGTAGTAAATTACATTGCATGAACAAAATTTTATACTGTTTGTGTCAAAAGTGAATGAATGAAAGGTGCTTATTACTTTCCTCATAACCACCCAGTGCTTCAGTGCACCTTCTTGCTCGAAGCTGCTTAAATTTTGCGTGCAGTTTCTAGGTCAAAGTTATACTTTTAGGTGCCTTTTTGTATCAAAGTTGTCTATTAATTTGGTTATTGGCTGAATCTGATAATGTTGTAATGTAGATTTGAGAATGCTATTCTCATATTTAACCATCTTGTCGGACGACCTCATTTATGTTTATCCTTTCTAAAATGGCCACCTACGATTGAGTGCAAATATTTGAGATTTTTGTATTTTATCAAGGAATTGAAGTGGAAAAAGACTGCATGGTGCAATATTCTAATTAGGGTTGCAACTGAAAATAATAGAGAGGAAATGATAGATTGAGATAGAAATAGATAGAAAACAGAGGAATGATAGGTTTATGGAATCTCAAAAAGAATGAAGCTTAATCTAACCATCTATCCAGTACAGTAAGTATCATCGTTGTTCAAATGTGATTACTTAGTCATATGCTCCTAGTTTCAGGTTTCTTGTATTGAACTCTAGAACACTTATAATTGTATATTCCATTTTTTTTGATATTGTACTCGTTAAAATGAAACTATTTTTTCCTAGTATCACAGAGTGAGTGCTAAGTGCTAACAGTAAATGAACAAACTCTTCTTCTTTAGATCTCACTTCTCAGTGCACGTATTCGTTAACTGCAGATATTGTTGAGTCATTCACTTAAAATATTCTACTTTGGACGTTAGAAATAGACTGGTGATGCCCTATGTAGCTATGTCCTATTTATCCTGGTTGTTCTTCTCCTTAAAAGATATCATCTTCGATTTGATTCTTTTTCTTTAGAGTTTGTAATTTTTTCTTTATAGTCCTGGTTAAAGTTAATAATTGGCTAGTTATGATCTCTAATGGTCTGTATGGACACTATTTTCACTTTTCAGATTGGTCAATATATAACATCGAATGGCGGCGTAGTAACGGCTGAAGAGCTTGCTCCTTATCTTGATGTGGAGACTACAGTGGAAATGGTATGTGCAAACTTTACAGAACTGATTATGTTATTAAACCTAGATGATACTGTCACAAAATCCAGTTTATCATGTTTTGCATTTAGAATGTACTTTTTTTTAATTTATATATATGAATTCATCAATTTTAATGATGTTTAATTGGCTTGCTAAGGAAATAGGTTATATCTTATTATGTGTTTGAACATCATAATGTTTTTGTTTGTGGACTAATCTGTTTTTGTTCCTCACTAAATGTGTTCTTCTCCTGTTACCTGCTAGGCTGCTATCTAACATATATCTGTATTATCTTCGAAATACTTGGTACAAACACCGACTTTTCCATGAATAGTTGATTTTTCAAGCTGAATGGTATTTGGTCATTAATAAACTGCTTTACTTAGAAAAGAAAATGTTTCTTACCCTGAATATTTGCATCTCCTGCATTTTTGTTTGTTACAGAATGATGACTCATATATCTTACCTGTTCTTTTACGATTTGAAGGCCAACCAGAAGTAGATGAAGAGGTGAGTTCAGATTGTGTATATGTAGAAAACATTTCAATCTCCAATACAGAGCATAATAGCCTCTCACCGATACTAGTTTCTTAGTAGATTTACTTTTGTATACATTAATAACATGTCAAAATTTTGTCTTATGTTAATGCATAAAGTGGCATGCCCATTTATATATTTTTAGCTAATATATACAAAGATTCCTTAGTTATTACTTGAAAAAGTTTTATTTGCTCGAAAAGTATCTTATGCTTGGTGAAAACTTGTAGTTCAACTTACTTTCTAAATTCTAATTAATATAAGGGTGATTGATATCTTATCCCAAAGTCTCAGTTGAAAACTTTGGAAACATTATGTCATGTTTTGAACCTCCTTTTCTTTATCTACTAACATAACATTCCTTTTCTTATACTAATTTTTTCAACAATTTTTGTTTCTCTTTCTTTGTTTTTTGATGATTGGGTAACTTCTTATTCTCACAATAAAGAAGAAATTTTATTAGAAACAATAGAGAACAATAGGGTAGGACACAAAGTCCTTCAGAAAGAAACAAAAAGTGGAAGAAAAGTAAAAAGTTGTTAAAAAAGAATAGTCTAGTAATCTTTATGCCCTTTCCAAACTGATATCCCTCTAAATGCCCCCATGGCCAATGCCATGAACTCATTTCATGCAGGGAAATATTCTGTATCGGTTTCCATCACTACAACGAACAGCTTCTTTACAGAATAGTGGAAGGAAAGAATATGTTGGGAGAAAATGGGCTGACTGGGTTGGTGGAGTTGAGAAATTTTTCAGGGAGAAGCAATGGCAATTCAGGTTTCCTATATCTGTCCTATTATATTAATTGGTTGATTTTCATGTTCTTTTTAACTTCCTAAAATGGTTATATTTTCACTATGCAGTAAAACCAGTAGTTCAGAAAAGGCAATGGTCATTGGTTTGGGTGGGCTCAATTTCTTTGGTGTTATTATTCTGGGTACCATGTTGAAGTATGGTCCTTCCCTCCTGCTGCTTACTTCTCATTCCATAGTTTCCTCATTACCTGTCTAATACATTACATCTCTGGTTGAATTGTTTCATGAAGAAATATGACAGTTACACCAAGCGGATTTATCACCTTTGTCTCTGACATATTTCCTCTACTTCAGGTGTGACTCGATCACTTAGTAGATACCATGCTAAGTGTACTTCTTTTACAGTAATTTTGTATTTTTGCTGCATCTGCATTTATAATTATATGTACCTTCATAGTGAAATCAGATCAAAATGGTTTTAATGTAAGAAGATAAGAATGCCAAATTTGTTTAGGGCAAAAGAACGATCCCTGTCTGTTTCACTTTATCTGATTGCATATATGCACTTGGTTTCAAATTTTAATGTAAATTGATTGCTGATCATGATTTTTAGAATTTACTCGCCAGTTAGTTGCTAATATTGGGTACATAATTAATAATTCCGTATTCAATGCACGATGCTTGTTCAGAGTGATGTTGTCCTTTAAGGCTTTAACAAACTGAATTTGATAAAAATAACAGACTGAATCAAAATTGTAGAGAGAAAAAAGGAGAGAAAACTTGGGGAAGAAGAGAGCTTTCAACTTATTTTTGATATTGCCACATGATCCCTCTCACATGAATAGTGAGTAGGTCCCGCCTCAATGTGAGAGAGATTCATGTGTAAATATCATTTTTACATGTGGAAATATCAATTTCCTTCATAATATTCTCGTTACTTCTAATAAAATGACCCCATTATAATATAAAGAAGATATGCTCTACTCTCTTGCTATCCTATACCACACGGTTATCATACACCTTATCTTAACCAACTCACATGTGTTGAGTTTATTCTAGATACTCTTTAATAACTACCCTTCCTTAAATAGCCTCAGGTAACTGGTGAAACTACTGCTGCTTGACAGATGTACAGGCTGTCATAGTAGTGTTGTCTTTACTGTCACTGACCACAAGTCACATTTTGTACTGTATTTTTGGATTCCTGGGTGCATGATGGTTTAAAACTTAGAAGAAATATAACTGGCATTAGTGCTGCAAAGTACCACAAGAATGTATTGCTAAGATACAAGTAATAACCACTTTTCGTATAAATAAATAAAAATAACTACTTCTCTGTACATAAATAGAAGCCATGTATTTATTCACTTAGATGCTTTAGCATAAACTTTGTTTCTACTTCTTCTCAGTACTTAAATAGATACCATGTATTTATTCACTAAATGCTTTAGCATAAACTCAGTTCGTTGGAATCTCCCAAGGGTGACTGTATCTACATTCTGTCTCTAGAAGCCTTACTTCCATACCCCATTTACTTCGGAACTACTGTGACAGACTGATGATACATTCATTTCATTATTTGTGGTGTTAAGAAATTTTATCTTAATACCATTATTTTAATATCTCCTTAGGATCCTCCCTTGTGCTTGAAATTTTAGTGCAAACGTTTGCATTGCTATGGGCAAGTGGCAGTTTTGCTCTTAGTTTAGTTTCCATTTGTGTTTCATGCCATTTCTCCAGACCTTACCACATGCAAGTGATGAAGAGTAAAAGCATATTATGTGAAGCTTAAGAACAAACCAACTACGTCTCTTTGTTTTGTTAGGTTGAACATTTTTATCCTCCACAGAGCTAAATTTTAACCTTAGATTCTCTAGTCATAACTTTTTGTTTTAAATTTTTAAATTAATTTTGCAGATCTATGCCGGCTCTTTTTTCACAATTCCTTTGGTCCGATGGTTCTTTGTCCGCAAGGCGAATGCTGAAATAGAAAAGAGGAACCGTGCAAGGGAACAACGTGCCCAGGCACTTCAACAACCAGATCTCTCTCTAAGGCGAAAGGTACAATATAATCACTTGGATTGCTGCTTCCTATTGCACGTACAATCCTTCAGTGGGAAGCTTGAGAATCACCCCTCTTAATGGGTTCATATAAACTGGTTTAAGTACAAAGAAGATTGATGTTTCTTATTGCACTTATGATCTTTCACTGGGTAGCTTGAGAATTGTCCTTAATGGGTTTCATTCCTATTTATCCAAATAAACTGGTTAAAGTGTAAAAAATGGTAATGTTTTTTGACCAGTTCATGTCCTGTTTAAAACGAGAACAAGTTGGAATGCTTTATCCTTTTCTTTTCCTTAAGAAGAGTATATCTTTATTTTTTAGGAGGAGCCAACACCCTGACCCATTAGAGGTTTCTTCCTCACCAAATTTTCTAAATAAAAATCCCCTTGGTTCACATATAAAGTAGGGATCTATTACCCCTTTTTTTTTTTTGCTAAATAACTATGGATAGGGATCTATTACCTTTTAACTCTTTTTAGTGTTTCAAATACCCTCTTGAAGGCAATATATGGTTTTCAGTAGTTGCAACATCTTCAAATGCGATCACCTGAAATGATGATTCTTCTGGCAAAATAAATAACACAAGTCCTGATACTCACTTGAGGACCAACTCCAATGTACATGCCAAAGTAAAGAACTTGTGAATTTGTTCCAACTAATCTCCCATTTAGCCTTCTTGTAATCGTTGGTTTTTTTTATAGCAAGAAATACATGTAATCTCCCATGTATCTTGTGTGCTTTTGGTTTCATTAGTATGGTTTTTCCTTAAGTTTTGTACTTGAGGTTTTGGTTCCACAGGGAAGCTATGGATGGTAAGTTGTTTGTCAGCAACCTTTTACACTTGACGTGTGGGCTTTATTCTTCTCAAAAAATTACAAAATGGTCATATATATATATATATATATATATATATATATATATATATATATAACTATATATATATATATACCTATTATGCTAGAATTTACAAATTGTAATAATAATAATTGTAAATACAATCTTGTGAGCTTATCTTTGTTATGATACTTCCTTTTCTCTGAAATTTTATTTGCTAGGATCTGTTTTTTATCTTTGTTATGCTTGGAGTCACGTGGAAATCTTTTACAATTCATTTACATGGCCAATAAGGTTGTATTTCATATTTGTGGTTGTTTAGTGAATGCTTACTCCCAAGTTCTAGAAGGATTCTGTCTCTAATCAGTGTCTGACATGCTATTTGGATTCCCACACTTCATACGGCCATGCAACACAGTGAATTTCTTGATTATGAAAAGTGAAAAATGATGTGTAGGAAACCACAGAGAGTTTGGATATGACTGCTGATTTATTTTACTTTTGGAGAACAGCTTTGTTGAGTTAGTATCGCTTTTAACGTACTATCATTGTCATTTGATGTTTATTCATATTGCTTGTGAAATTTGTTGCGAACCAGTGAAGTATTGCTAGTCACCTCAATAGTTATGCATTTAGCTACTCAAACAGTACTCCCTGTTATAGTTATTACCTTCTGGGCTTACATCATACATGTTATAGTATTGAATTTGCTTTACATTGTACCTTTTTTGTTCTTTATGACATTATTAACATGTTGCTGTATATTCTAATTCAGCTTCTGAGCGCTAGAGACATGGCCAACAGAACATTCATTGGCAAGGATAGGATTGTCTATAGTACTGAAAGGGACTTGTTTGAGCAAGACTACGAAGCCAAAGAATGGGATCAAAAATTCCGAGAGAGAGAGAAATCAGAGTAAGAGTTTATTTGATTATTTGTGCCTCACCTTAAATTAAGTACTATAGAAAATGAGCGCAGAGAAGGGGGGAGAGAGTTGCAGCATGTATATTTTGAACATCTTACGAATTAACCTGACCACAAGAAGATGGTCCACAATGCCATACTTGGTTACCGTATCCTGTTTTCTGATAACATCAATTATAATCATGTATATTTCCGTTTAAATAACATTTACAATCTTTAAGGGAGAACTCAGGAGACTATGGAACCTGTAATTCATGAATCCAGTAAGGTATTTTTATTTATTTATGACGGGCATGACGCCATGTCGAGCAACAACTTAATGTCCACCCATTCTGTTTTGTTTTTTGAAGTTTTTAATACCGCTTATTATATTGAAATAGTATAAGACATTTTCGGATGTACAATTAATTGGAATGAATAGTGCAATTATTTATTTCTGCTGTTTCATTCTTAGAATTGAGAGGGTCCATAAGTCCTTATATTCACATAATGTAATGTGATCTAATTCACATTTGTTAGTTGAATCTACGCACTGTTATCTCTATCCCAATTCTTCACTCTCATTCCTTCGTATTATCTCTCTCCCTAATTAAACCATAAATCAGCACCTTAAATTTTCAATGTATCATTTGATTTTATTTATTCTTTTTTTTGGCACTGAATTAACAGCAATGTCAACTATTATTGAGTTAATGGTTAACTGTCAGTTGTTTTTGAAAGCAACTAAAATCTCTTTGTTTTTGAAAGCAAGTATGAATAGACTCGAACAAGACAATAGGATAATCTCTAGTAAGGTTATTCAGTTATCATACCTTCTATAAGCTTATGCACCATCCCAGTGCCCTTGTAAGCAGTATACATATTTTCTTTCATTTCCAGGAGCACGAAATGCTATCAAATAAATATGATAATTTTTAGCTTTTCAAAATAGTGAAATCCTTAACCATTTTACTCTTTCAATCGCTGTTTCACTTTCCTCAAAGGAGCTTCAACACTATACCTGGGGGCCCAGTACGAGTCAACCAACACAACCTAAGCTACAATACGTTTCTGTCAACCTACTTGGCACGCTATATTAAGGGTTTTTTTAATAAAAAAAAAAACTAAAATAAATTCTTCTTTTATTTGTTATAATTGACAGAATTTGTTTGATACGTGTGTATCAACCGTCTTAACTACTATCAACAGAAGGTAAATACTTGCACAAACTTCAACGAAGGAGCTTTAGTATTGGACAATGCACTATGCTACAATTATACCCGACTCCAACCAGAAGTATATGGCAAACTAAACATGGTCACAAGTCAAAACCAAGAAAGAGACGTCATAATTTGGAGAAAAAAGACCTACGCTCCCAGACTTGCATAAACCAGATTTGCATAAACCTATATCCCCTTCAATAATAATGCAGAGAGCTTGGAAAGTGTAGATAGACTGCTCAAATGACTTTGTATGCCATGATACCTGCATGGAATAAAAATTTAATTAAAAATTGAAAATTTAGGAATACTTCCATATATAGAGGAGAAAATGCACGCACTTGCTGCCCATTATCATCAGATCTATGAACACACCTGTGCTTGTAAAATTCACTTCAGAAAGGTGCTTTCAGTTAACCAAGAACAAAAATACAGAGAATATTTTCAATGGCTAAATGATTACAAGTAGATGACAATTGAGCAACAAACAAGTACGTACCTGGTAAGTGAAAGGTGATAACCTTAAACAAGAGGTTACAATGTGAATTAACCAAAATGAAGAAGATTAGTGTTTTTTTCCTTTTGCAGATAAGTTTAGTTTATTATGTTGTGATCTTGTAGTACAATATGATTTGCAATATAAATTCTTTTTGAAGTTCCAACACTCGCATCTAATTACATAAGTTGAAATTATTCTGTGAATCTGTTTCATGTTAACTATTATAGCTAGTGTGAAGTGGCTTGTAAACCGACATAGTAATGGTGGGTAACTACAACAAGATGCTGCCATCAATATCACTTACATTAAGACAAAAATAGAGGATAGTTATATTTGTCCTACGCTAAAAGTGGATATTTACTGAGTAACAAAAATAGAGGATAGTTATATTTATTGAACTCCAATAATCTGCTTACCTAAGACTACAGAGTCAATAGCATGGAATGTCTACTGACTTTTATATTGTACGAAGACCTTGATATCTCCTCAAGCAATCCCTGAGTCACCTACAAAAGTAAAGTACTCTTGCAAGCAACTCTGGCCATAATCGTAGAGAACTGCTCCATCCAGTTGCTAATCCCATTCGTGTGGATCGACACTGTCAAACAAATCATAGCAAGAGTAACTACAAGATATGAAGCAAACAAGAAGAAGTCATCTATATCAATCTTCTGTAGCATCAACCAAAGTGTTAGTGTATTACATTTTTAAAATCCTGCTAATTTGCACATGCATCAAGTCAAAGAATCACTTCTTAAAGAATATCCATAAGAATTATACATTTTATAGTTTGTTTTGATTTGCTTCAAGTCCTTCCACGTATACATTAAAATTCTTCAAGCAATATGCTTTGATGGAATGTATAACTTTAGGATCTAGTGAGCTTGTATCAAGAAGAAATTTGGAGCTAGTGTTTGACACAAACTATTTCCTGGAGTCAGCAACTTCAAGGGGAACTAGATTGAACGAGACATAGTAAATGGAATAGGAGATTAACACATAATTATGAGGTCTTACAACTTTCAACTTTAATGAAATTCTCATAAGATTATCAACAGACAACTTTGTATTCCAACTATTTCTAGACAAAGGAACAAATTGACAATTTGAACACAAAAAAATTAACATCACATAACCACACATCACAGGTTCATATCTAGCATTACTTTGTAATAATATTCACATAAATAATACTCCCTCCTCCATTCCTGTGCACTCAGGTTGGTAAAGTTCAGGAAAGAAAAATTTCTGTGATTTAAAAATATGCTTTCTGCTAAATCAGTGATGCCCCATATTTCCTCCAATGTAAACAGGTAACTGCATCCTAGTATATACCGAGTATTCTGATTCTTTTGCGGATTTTATTCAACGATATGAGGCTCACGGTAGTATGCTCGCTTTTACATCTTAATTTATTTTGTACTTTGCATATTCCGTGTTGAGTTTACCTCTCTTGGATCCTGTAATATTCAATTGAACTACTATAAATAAAATATGTTCATGCATTTCTTCAAAATAGAAGTTCAACACATGTAATTCTCGAGGAAATAATTGGCGTATCGCATTATAAGTTCATTTAAAGCATTTCTATTTAATGGTAACTTCTTTCATGTAAGCTCTGAACAATATTTGTGCTTCAGTGTATTTGCTCATATCAACAAGACAAGGTACTATAAATGTCAGATCTACGATTTGTGCTTAGGATGGCAAAGCATATTTACAATTGATGCACTTGTTGATATAGAAAAAAAGTTATTACCAAATACCCTCCGTTCCTAAAAGATTTAAAAAGTCAAAAAAACTTTGGAGAAGAATAAATTATTTACTTTCCTAAATCATTGCCAAATACAATTTCCACAAGACTATTAATTAATTTCTCATAGACTTTTTCTTAATTCAAAAACTTTAAACGACAATGGGGGAGGTAGTACATCAAAGACTCTTAGACTTTTCAAAACTTATGGGGTAACATGCCGTGTAACATGTTGTTATTAGTTCTTTATTCTTATCTCTATATGATTTAATAAGTGTAAATCGTTACCTATCATAAAGTAAATTGTTAAAAAGCTGATATCCCATTCAGACGATGTTTATGGCTACTTCAGTGCATCTGTGGGATATGAAAAACAAATGATTGCTATTTTCTGTTCTTGCTTCGTCTTTAAATTAGCTTAAACACTAAATTAGGGGAAAATATAACAGTCCGCACCTTGTACATGACCCAGACGCATAAGGTGTTTTAGTTTAACTGTCTAAGTGACACAAGACTGGATAGTTGACTGGAACTGAGTATTCTATATAGTTATTAATTTTCCTTTAAGAACTTCTTTTCTTAGTCAAAACAAGCTTTAAAACTGCTAATAACATCATAAAAGACCTAAAGAATTTTGACCATGGCGTAGATATTGACAATTATACAAAAGGAGTTCGTATAAAAATAAAACTTTAGCACAATAAACCATTTATTAAGATGAGCATTATAATTAATATAGCACCATCAAGCGAATTACCAGTGCAGCATGAGAAATATCAGTAGGTAAAGAATGCTCTTGTTCCTCCTCATCTTTCCACTTCTTCGTGAAGTTCCTGCAGCCCCTACTCCCGTATGCAGATATTAAGTTCCTGAAGGACCCACAGAGACTCATTTTGCTGTAGATCCCTCCCAACTTGTTCCTGAGAAAGAAGCTCTTACCGCTGGTCTCATTAGCTTCCAGATCCCAACTCTCCTTTTCATCATGTCTATCACAAGGTGCCTCTAGCATAGAAGACGGAACTTCAGAACCCATTTGTGCAGAATAATGAGAACCTGCATTCCTTAGCTTTTCATCCTTCAAATCAAAGTCATTATTTAAATGCGCAAACCCATTCATGTTCAAGCTTACAGTCTCCCTAGTTTTTTGCACAACGATCTCATTATTGAAACTAGATGATGAAGATGGATCAAGAAACCTTATCATCATGCTGTGATCTTCTAAATCATGGTGTTTTACATGTTCAACAGACTTCCCCCCTGAAAGAAACAATGCCAGCCCGTCTCTGTCTTGTTCATTTAAATTTACCCACTCATTTCTCACTGAATCTCCTACCAATGAATCCTCCAAACTTTTCTTCACATGAGATATTTGTTCCCTAATGGCTATGATAAACTGTTTGTGTCTGGAAATTGCAATTTGCCTTGTTTGAGACTTGTCTGTTGAAGCTGACAGAGTCACCTCTCTTTCAAAATCTTCCAGCTTTAAGGGAAAGTAACAAAGATAAGCAAACAATAGAATGAAACAAAACAGAAGCTTGAAATCAGCAAATACCTGCCAATTTGCTGTTTCCAGATTAGTTGCAAGATCACGCCTATGATATTCTATAGATGCAAGTAGCTTATGGTCTGGACGGGGTCCTTGAAGAAGACCTTGTTCATGCGATAGAAGACGAAAGATTGATTCCATCCTAAACAGTAGATAAACTATGAATAACAAGTAACAACTATTCATTGCATACACAAACACTTCCTACTTCATTAATGACACATAGTTGACGTTAAGGCAAAACTACAAAGTAATAAAACAAGAGAAGGAAAAAAATTAAGGGGGGTGTATTCAATTAAGATTTTTAAAGACTTTTTTTAAGTGACTGACTTTTGTAGAATTTGTGGGATTTTAATGACTTTTAAAGACTTTAAAGACTTTTTAAAAATGACTTTTATAGACTCTATGAAATAAATAACAGACTTTTATAAACTTTGTATCAAGACTGTGATAGACTTTTGTATACTTCTAATATATTTTGCAACTTATATTAATTGTTAATTAGTCCATGTGTACAACTTCTCCCTCTTTTTTCATGAACTAAAGTAAATCTCTTTATATTATTGTGGCAAGAGATTTTATACATGTTGAAAGCGTTCATATTATATATTTTACTCATTTCATGATATATTTGGATACCAATAAAATTTTAGAAACTACGTATTTAATACAAAAAATTAAGTTCACTTTTCATCGAAGTTATATATACTTTATGCATATGCGACGCTTTTTAGTAGGAATACCAAACTAGATTTCACAAAATAATATGACAATGAAAATCTATATGATCAAAAGTTGCAAAACTTCATACATGTGTTATCTATATATTATTATTGTTAAACAGTATATATATACATAATATATACATACACATCATATATTGTTTATTATTTTTGCCAATTAGTGTTAAAGTGTCTCAAAATTTAACAGTAATTTCCTTCGTTTAAAATGTCAGAAAATTAAAAAAATAAATACACATCATATATTTTCTATTTTCATATATTATACTTACATAATCTTTACAACTGAATAACTGATATGAGATACATAATCTTTACAACTGAACAACTGATATGAGAGTTTCATGATCTCACATTTGTTGAACAAATCTCTTTCCTCTAGTGGCGAAGCCAGGATTTTTTGTCAGTGGGGTCGAAATTATTACTGAGTTATAAATAATTTGGCGGGGATTCGGGGGCAGCACCCCGAGCCAAATTTTTTTTAATACTTTATTCTTTTATATACACTATATTGACTCATACTAGACTTTTTTAATCACAACTATTCATAAGTAAGTAATTCATTATTTATTTTTATAAATAATATAAATAATATTATTATTTAGTTTAAAATATTATAGAGAGATACATATATTAAGAGGATATGAGTCATATGTGATTAAGATTTGATTGACAAAATTATAAATTTTCAATTTGATCCTCAGATAATAGAAAATTTATAAAATTTCAAGAAATCAATTTATATATAATACTTAAAAATTTTAAAATTTACTTTACATTATAAAACAATTTTTTTTTCCAATTAAGGATTATTTATAACCCTATGTGGGTTTGCCAACGCTTTCCTCTTTCTATCTAAGCTTTCGAACCAATTTGCTTTTTCTCTCACCAATTCAGATTAGGTATAGTTATTTGTTTACTTATTAATATATCTTCTTAATTCTCTTATTATAATAAATCCAATTATTTTTATGGCCCAAATTTTACCAAATTATTTATCCATCACATATTTAATATTTATTAGCCCATATAAAATAAATAACTAGTTTGACCTAATAAAAGACAAAGTCCAAGTAATAACAATTTTATCCACCTTTGTGTTTATTTGGAAGTCTTTAGAAATCTTTAAAAATGAGGTAAGACTTTGGATATGGGTTGATAGTTATAATTCTTCTTCTAAAGTCTGTCAAAGTCTATCATTTGATAGAAATCTTTAAAATCTATGACTTTTTGAATACCAAAATACTTTTATAGACTTTGTAAAAATCTTAATTCAATAACACCTAACTTTTAAAGACATTAAAAAAGTTGTAATTGAATACCATTAAACTTTTATAAACTCTTTAAATGTCTTGATTGAATACAACTAAACTTTTAAAATCTTTAAAAGTCTTTAAAAATCTTAATTGAATACACCCCCTAAGACAATTCCATTGGTAGTGAATTTCAGAAAGACTTCCCATGGAAACAATCCTCTTTTACTTAAAACTTAATTAAGAAAAAATAAAACGACTCAAATTAGCAATTTAACAATCAGATTCCCAATATTTCTAAAATATTTTAAAATTCAGTAATGTGAACTGAAACCCCCAGTTCCAACTTCCAACTAACAAGACTAGACATTACAAATATAACAAAAAGTAAACAACTATGGGTTTCTTGATCTTGATTATATATAAATAAATAAAAAATAAGCATAACTCGAATGCAACGAAACTAAAATAAAAGGAATTGAAGAGGATTAGAGCTACCTGTCGGCGGAGTCTTGTACAACTTCGGCTGCTGAAAAAAGCGGGTCGGATTCCCATTGGTGGAAACCCGATGATGCCATTTATGCCACCACAAATTTTCTTTTTGCACTTCACAATTTTTTGTTAAACAAAATATATTACCAGTTAATGTGCTAAGACTAAAAATACTACTGACATAAACAAATGTAGTATGAGCTTAGAATCATACAAAAACCGTCGGAAAAAAAACATATAACTGAATTTCAGAGAAATTACAATTCATAAAAATTTGGGAAAAAAAGTTATGGGTTTAGGGTTAGGGGAGGACGATGATTTCGTAAAGAGGAACGGTAGGAACAGATAGATAGCAAGGAAAAGCTGATGTAACTTTGTGTCGCCGTTTAGCTGTTGGGGGGAAGATGGAGAGCCAGCCCCATTCGTCAATGACTTATTTTAAAATAAAATGACTTATAAGCTGAAATTTAAATAATTTATAAGTCATATTAAAAATTACTATATTTTATAAATAAAATTATTTGATTATTATTTTTATTTAAAGTTAAAATTAAAATAAAATAAGTTATGAAAGTTTTGTCTAAAATAATTTATAAATTAAATAAATTATAAAAATACTTAAAATTAAATTAAATTAGAATCAATTATGAACGTGTTTGACTAAAATAATTTATAAGTTAAAATAAATTATAAAAATACTTAAAATAAAGGTAAAACAGTTTTTATATTTTGTCAAATTTATTTATTTCAAAATAAAGTCATTTTAAAATAAATAAGAAATTATTATTTTCACAAATGACATATAAATTATTTTATAAATTAAAAAATAAGTTACAAATGAATACTAAAATATTACTTATAATTTAATTTGACCAACTTAATCCGCTAATATTTGGACTCCACCTTGTAGTAGTTAATTACACATTAAATGTAGTAATTTTTTTAAATAAAATTTAAATTCAAGCAAAAAAAAAAAACTAAATTATAGCCATAAGACCAAAAGAACTTCATTAAAACTTAATTATATGCAACATTTTCAAAATCAAATTCGCGACCGTCTCAACAATTCAGTTTCAAAATTTTAAATTGATATAAATTTGTGTAATAGCAGATAAAATTATGTTAACTATCTCAAAAGTATTATTGCTATAATATTAAAAAAAAATTATAAAAAAATAAATAGAACACATTAATTTTGAATTTAAAAATGTATTATATTCAGTTCAAAGAGTAAAAATTAAGAGGCAATAGAAAACCAAACAAAATACAATGTAATATGCAATCCTCAAACAAAATACTTAGCCATCTGAAGTTCTTTTTGCTTAAAACCACATTTCTCATAGAATGCAATGTTATTAGCACTGCAGTCAAGGATGAGCTTGTAACATCCCATTGAACGAGCATGGTCGGTGAGGAACCCAACAATTTTCTTTCCCAACTGCATCCCTCGAGCTCCCGAGTCAACCACAATGTCTTCTATGTGACCAACTTTGCTGCAATTCCTTATAAATTTCTTTTCAATAAACACACTTCCAGTTGCTATAATCTTCCCAGAGCGATCATCTTCAATTACACTTATAAGGTGGTCAGTCATCACCATATGAACTAAGCTCTTGAAAGCGATCTTGAAACTCTTGGTCAGATATTGAATCACATACAGTTAGTTGTTGCAGTAATTCAACAAAACCCTGGTTTTTGTCAGAGATCTCAAGTTTTCGAGCTTCAAACTTTTCTTCTTTGTTGGAGTTAATGCTCTCCATCTTTATCTACTGACAGTAAAGAAAAGAACCTCAGTGCACACCCAAAAAATACAATGTAGAAAACTCAGCCTTCTCTCTCTCAAAAATTCCACAAGCACCAAAGTTCAAATATTTCCAGCATATTATTATCCATTAACAAACTAAGTTCTTGATAGTTGCAATTATAAATTTTAATTACTGTATTATCTTACTATGATATCCATTTTTTTTAAAAAACTAAGTTTTATTGAAGAAGAGAGAAGAAATCAAGTTCTACGATAGTGCCAATCAATCCGTATGAAGGTTTGACATGAACCCAAAAAGAACTATAAAACAAGAAAGGGAAAAAAAGATACTCTATCCCAAAGTATCCATATCATCGTCTCACAACAAAAAAATATTTGCATTCTCCCCAATTCAAACTCCCCACTAAACAAGCAATCTCCAAAGAATTCTTCTATTATGTTCACTACCAAACACCCCTAAATTTACATAGAAGAAGATCTCTACCATAGAGAGAAAAATCTAACATTCACCCAATCACACCCAAAAAACTCTACAACCATTGTGCTATTGGACAATGAACAAATATAAGAGAAGTCTCACTTTCCAACATACAAGTAACACCCATCCAGAGATCAAGAATTGCAATGACTGCACTTTGGACACATGCCATTAGTGTTATGTTAACCACGGACGATCAAAGACCAGACAATAACCTTAATTTAAAGGGAATCTTTCCCTTCCAAATATAATTTTTTTTAAAAGAAAAATAATGTACTAGACAATAATCCATTAAGTAAATAAAAAAAATAACAACATGAGTACTCCCGAAATACCAAACACACTTATTCAATGATTGAGAAAAAAAGATTGAATTATGAAGCTGAATAAATAAAGAAAATTTATCTGCCTCCCTATCATGTAAATTGCAGTAAAAAAAAAAAGAAGCTTAAATTTCAAGGAAAAAAAATGTTGCGCCCTCCCAAATATAGAAGTTAGAAATGGGATAACTATTTTCAAAAGAGAGATAATAAAGACAAGGAAAAACTAATGAAAATCTAGCATCCTTGACCCATACATCCTACCAAAAATGAATATGCATGTCACAACGTACTTGAAGTCGAGCAATAAAATAAAAGGAATTGTACCTGTGGTAAATTAACTTCCACGGACTGGAATAAGTATGTTATATCTCAGTCCCACATAGAAAGATATGGAAAAATTTATCTGTATATAAAGAATTAAGTTACTAACAATAATACCTTCAGTCATGACCTTTTGGGTGAGCCTGTAGTGGGCTAAGATGACCCAAGAAGGTATTATCCAACAATGGAGAGAGTTCCGGAAGTGGGGACAAAAGTTAAGCCGGTACTATCCCACAATGGCTAGAGAGACAAAGATCTGTAGGTCATGTGTGTAATAGGTTCTGACGGGAACACTAAGTGGGAGAGTTTTTAACACCCTAGTCCCGCATCAAAAGATATGAGAAAAATTTGTTTGTATATAAAGAATTAGGTTACTAACAAAATTTTGTTTGTATATAAAGAATTAAACCTAACAAAAATTTGTTTGTATATAAAGAATTTGTTTGAGTGAGTATGTGGTGGGCTATGACTCAAGAAGATACTATTGAGCTAATGGTTTAAAATCTTATTTGGATGAATTTGATTTGATTTGGACTTGGACTTGGGGTTGAACCCAAGATTTGTTCCAGACTTGGAATTTGACTTGAGTTGTTTCAAAGTTACTAATGAAGAATATAAATTTGCAGCCCAATTGTTTTACAGAAGTTCATACTTGCTTTTGATCACTCAAAAGCAAAAGAGAGACCACCAGAAAAAGGTTCTTTGATACCACCTTCCCTATGCCTGACCCCTTCCTCTTTAGGACAACACACAGCCTCAATCCACAAAATTATCCTTCTTATCCTCAATATCCCCAAGACAACAAAACATACACTGATATACATAATGCACTCAAGCGAATGAGTTACAAAAGAGATCTTAAACAAGAAAGATAATAAAGAGTGATACCCTAGTTAAACAGGCTTGCATAAGTGTTATCCTCCCACTCCTTTTCCAGCAAAAGTCTCCTACCACAATTTCTACAGGATTCCAAAAGACTAGGATATTAGGTTTCCCTAAAGGAACACCTAAGCTAGTCATGGGTAAAGCCTCAACCTCAAACCCAACTAAGCAAGTTCAAGAAGCAGGAACATCCTACTCAATATTGGCACTAGCAACGCTACACTTTAAGAGATCAACTTTCATTCCTCGAAATAGCCTTAAAATTCAAAATTTAAGACTTCAGCATGTTAAGTAAATATCATCCCCAAACTAGAAAGAGATTTCTAACTTATTCGTTCCCAAATGCACAGTCATCAACAACTCTCCAACACACTCTTCCTAAGTCCTACTCAAGACACCAACTACATGAGTAAAAGGAAATGATGATAATCGATCCACCGCCCTACACTCCAAAACACCTTAAACCAAATCTTAATCTCCTCGTTGATAAATCACATAAGATGAGATGAAGAAAAGCACCCTTAGTTCACAATCTCCATCCTCGTCCAAAGCCTTCCTCAGTCAACATCTTATCTAAAAAATCCCAACAAACACTATCATGCCTTTCCAAAATCTAGTTTAAAAATCAAGGCCCAATGCCCTCTCCCTTTCACACATCCAACACCAAATTAGATACTAAATTCTTATTGAAAATGAAATTAAGGTATTGTAATCCCCACAAAAGGAGGTCACTGGCTTAGATATTGTCACGTTCCTAATAGCAAACTCTAATCCCTTCAGGAAAACAACCTTCAGCTTCCTTCCAGGACATAGGTTCAACTCTATCCATCTTTTTTATCTAACAAATAACAATACAAGTAAACTAATAACATAAGACTAAAATTTGGCATTTCAACATATAATTGAAATAGTAATTAGGCATAATTAATGATAAATAACGCATTCTTCCCTTCCTAAAATCAATTTAATATCACTGGTCTTATGCAACCTATAAGCCAACACTTGATAACCATGGGCGGATCTACTTGAGGGCAGAGGGGGAAATTGACCCCACTGAATTTTCAGGGGGTCAATTTGTCCTCCTTCCCGGAAAATAAATGTTCTAATTTATCAATTTTTAGGTTGGATCACAATCATTTACTCATGAACACTATTAGATAAGTGAATTTTATCCCCAACCCAACTCGCTTTGAAGCATGGTGGTTGCTAGCTTTGAAAGTTGTGGAGATTATGAAGATTAATTGGGATAGAAGTATAGTAGGCTCGCACTTTGAGAAGAAAAATGATGGTAAAAGACCCCCCGCTCGCTCTCTATACAATTTACCTAAAAGAATAATGAATGTCTCAAATTTGTACTCACTCTGCTATTTTTCTTTTTTATAATTTCACAAATTTAGTAATTATTTGTGAATTTTACAATTTTTTAAAATGAGACTATCACTGATATTTTTACAACAACGTCAACCTATAAAAAATCAAAGATGAATGAATGAATGATTTTTTAGAACTTACATTATTGAACATGAAATTTTTGTAGCTATTGAAAATGAGGTTATCATGCAACAATTTCAAGTTATGGAGTCTCGAAAAATGTTATTGTAAACAATATATGAGTATTATTTAATTTTGTGATTTATTGTATTATATATTTTTTTTTAATGAAAACTTTTCTTCAAATTTGACCCTACTGAACCAAAGGGGTGGAAAGGGCCGAATAATGCCAGCTCATGGCTCTATAACAAAATCGGGAAGAATATTCTAAATAAGTTGTTGGACCCTCCCTTTTCTTTTTGTATTTTTCGCAAATGTTGATTCTCATTCAATAAGAGGATACAAAAAAGTGTGTAAGGTGCAAAATCTTACCGGGATAGGAAAGGACCACCAGTTGTTTCATGTTTGTCTTAGTATATAAGAGGGGAAATCGGGTTGCCAGAGGTCCGATAAGGGAAATGGAATACAAAGAAAAATTCGATCGGGCATGTTTTGGATGGATGAGAGAGAGAGATGAGTATCTGAATGTGAATGTTATCCAACTTTAACCACAGCGGTTCAATTACTTCTATTACAAAATTAGCGTTAAAAAGTTATTTTTGTTATAATATTATATGATTTCCTAAATATCTCAAGTCAACCGAGCTAGGCCATTGGTCTAGTCCACGATTCCTAAAAACTTCTATGTTGCATCTTTTTATTTCTTCAATTTTATAAACACTAAAGATGTGTTTGTTTACCTCTGAATGGCTTAGCCTCTGATTCGGTTAGAGGTTACTTGTTTGGTAATTATTTTTGTCTCTTAATGTCTCTTAATCGGTAAAATTCAAATCTAATTCTAAACCATCCAGAGGTGGGTTTGAACGAAATTGACTAACCTCTACAATATTACAAAATTCCTTTTGTATTCCAAATTCTATCATCCCTGCCGATTGAAACCATCTGATCTGAAACATTAGAATCATCTCTGCCGATTGAAACATTAGAATCGTCGGCGATACAAATCCAAACATAAATCCATGTCTCTGATAG